>JAENPR010000105.1:0-691868 GCA_018135685.1 Themeda triandra
GCATTTGCATGTTTGTCATGCATTGGAAGCGGTTACAACATGGTCCTTTGCTTGTTTCGGATGAGAGAAAAAAATTTGGAGTCATTCTTGGCTTCCTTAGTAATTGTTCCCAAGAGGCGAAGCCAGAAGATCATTTTTTCATCTAGACTAGCAAATATGCTTGTGCAACACGCATATGCTTACGAAAATTATTTCAAATGCAGTTGCAATATTAGTTGAACTAGAAGATACTTCATGTGTTGATGTGGGTGTTAAGAAGAATTTGAAAATGTCATTGATAGCTTGCATTAAGAAGTTAAAAGTTAGTGAAATGTAGGCTATCTATCAATGGGAGATGACGTACATAATTAGTGAAAGATGATGTAGATTACTTGCATGTTGGAATAGAACTTCTAACAGGATTGTGTTTATAAGGATATAGATTCTTGCTATATCAATTCATATATATCATCAATTTTTTTCTTTAAATACAAAAATATAGGATAATGAATTATTTATTTGACCTACAAAATGTTAATAATTTTTACAAAATTATATGAATATAAGTGACACTAGCCTAGTGGAACTGATGTCACTTATTCCTGGTGCAAAAAAATCTAAAGTGGGACCCTGGGCGATGCTCTACACGGTGATGTCATATATGTTTTTATCTTTGTTAAAAGAATCCATGACCATGCAATGATATAAACGTGATGAAATATGACTTCAACAATATAAGATTGTACAAGTATAGACAACATGATGGATTATGACTTTACTAGTGATGTAAAATTGACAGACTGTACTTAAATCAGTGGATGTAAAAAATGTGATTTAAAAATAAAAATCAAATATGTAAAATAACGTGATTTAAACAAACAAAGAATTAAATCATAACTTCTCGAGTGTCAAAATCTTAAAAATCTTACGTCCTCCGAATGATGGAAGGTTTCATTACATCTAGATAGATCAATTGGGTATTATATAGAGGGGAGTTTCTCTAAAACAACACACTTTTTTATAGTGTAATAGTGTGATGTGAAAAGAAAAAAGTAGTATAAGTTCTATAAGATGTTTGGGCCAAAGATGTTTTAGGCTTAAAGTCATCAAACCTGCATGAAACGTCTATGAACTAATTTCATGGACACAACGACCATGATGTTCTGAGTGGGTTCATGGGAAACCAGCCCAAAGGTCGGCAAAGAAGCTCAGTTAGCGCTCGGACCACACACGATACTTCGCCGAAGTTCCCATGTGTATCATCTGGAGATGTTCACAAGACATGGTTTGCGTACGTGAAGTTCCCATGTGTATCATCTCGGAGATGTTCACAAGACATGGTTTGCGTACGTGTGTTCATAAAAAAGGAGTGTACGTGCGTGTTGTGGACGTCGCGTCTATGTAATTTTCAAAAGTCTTAGGTTAAATTCTTGGAATCGATACAAGGGCTACATCTCAAAGACTTTTTTTCATCCTTTCTCGTGTGGAGTCATAAAAGGATTGCGACACGCCTGTCGCCACGGAGCTACGATTGTCCCCATGAGCCATGATATTTAGAAGGACGCGGCCTTTTCGATCTGCAGAAGTTATAGATCTAGTTGCGTACGTGTGGCGTGTATGGGTAGCTTGGTCTTGTTCGTGCATGAACAAGATACTACAGCGGTAACTAGATGAGAGGCTTAAAAAACCAGCACATGGGGTGATTTGTTTTCTCTCTCCAGACCCTTTGCTAATTTTGCTTGCTTGGTTTGCATGCCCAGCTGAGATTTCTCCTGCCCAACCATTGCAGCATGTCTTCCTCCTCCTGCTCCTCCTCCTCCTCCCTTGAGCTGCCTTCCTCCCCTCCTCCCATCTACTGATACTTGCCTACTTTAGCTGCTCGTCCGTCACACACACAGACACCCAGCAGCTTCCTCTCGCAAGCTCATCGATCATTCGCGCTTGGGGGCTGCCATTGCATGGATCCCGGCCGCCACCAATCTCTTCTTCTTCACTTGACCTCTTCTCCCACTTCCATCCTTGCCTAGCTACTTTGCAGCTAGCTTTCTTGGCTGATCGATCGATCTTGATCCGCCGCCGATGCGATCAAATTGACCTGCTTCAATTCTTTACCTTGATCGATCCATCCTCGGCCATGCATACCATGGGGGATGTGGCTGTGCTTACTAGCAGCGCCGTTCGGCACAGCTGCAAGGTGTGCCGGAAGGGCTTCCCCTGCGGCCGCTCGCTGGGCGGCCACATGCGCTCGCATTCCCTGGCCGAGGTGGAGACGGCACTGGACGACGACGGTGACGAAAACGGCGGCGAGGAGCAGCACCGGCGTGGCTTCGATTGCGTGGCGGCTCCGGCCGGCGCCGGGGGCTACGGGCTGAGGGAGAACCCGAAGAAGACGCGGCGCCTCTCAAGCCTCCACGACTGCGACGGCGGCGGTAGTGGTGGTGGCGTGGACGAGCGCAACAGCAGCCACGGCGGTGGCCGCGGTGAGCTGCTGCTCTCGCCGTGCGCGTCGTCGGAGGTGGACCACGAGCGCCGCCGTGCGCGAGGCGGTGGCGTGGAGCTGGAACTAGAGCGCGATCGGGAGCAGGAGGACGCCGTGCTGGTCCCGCCGGTGCCGGCTTCCGGCTTGCTGATGCCGCCGCCGAGGCGGAGGCGGCGCTCCATGCGCGTGCCGGCCCCCGCACCGCCGCCAACGCCGCCGCCTGCCTTCGACAAGGAGCCGGAGGACGTCGCGCTCTGCCTCATCATGCTGTCGCGCGACATCGTGGACCACCGGCGGTGCTCCACGGCTACGGGCGCCGAGTACTCGCCGGAAGAGGGAGACTACCAGTACCAGTACCACCACCACGACGCCGACTACAACGACGACGACTCCATCGGCACCAACACCAAGATCAACAAGAGGAAGCCTAACCGCAGCCTCGCCGGCGATGAGAAGCGGGGCCGGTACGAGTGCCCCGGGTGCGGGAGGGCGTTCCAGTCGTACCAAGCGCTCGGCGGTCACCGCGCCAGCCACAAGCGGATCAACAGCAACTGCAGCATCGCCAAGGCCGTCGTCGTCGACCACCTACCGGAGCCAAGCGTCGAGACCAACACCTCCTCGTTTAGCACGGCGTCGCCGGACGCGAACTACGGCGCTGACGTCGCTCCCACCGCGGTGGTGGCCTTGAAGGCGAAACCGCACAAGCCGATCAAATTCGAGTGCCCCATCTGTTTCAGGGTGTTTGGGTCGGGGCAGGCGCTGGGTGGACACAAGCGGTCACACTCGATCGCCGGCGAGCTCTATGAGCGCCCACAAGCTTTCGAAGACGACGGCATTGGTGATGTTGAGCAACCTCTGGCCTCTGATGGATTTCTTGATCTCAATCTGCCAGCTCCAGGAGTTGAGGATTGAAGTATAAATGGCCGCTTCCAATCTTGATTTTCAGGGAAAAGATGGTATATACAGACTACAGAAGTACAGATTCAGATTCAATTGATTCTTTGGAGCTTCAAGTTACAAGTGATCTTGCTTGGGTGAGATGAACCACGATTGCTAGTCTTCTTGGGTTCATCAAGAGTTCACCTACATTTTCTAAAGTTCTTCTTTTTACTAGTCTTTTTTTTCAGCTTGTTTACAGAGAGTAATAAGCATCTCATGATCTTAACTGCTGAACTGAGATGATTCAATGAAAGATTTTCAATTTAGCTCAGCATTGCATTTGACAAGTTTGTAGAGTTCAGTGAATGCTTTCAAGTTTGATATTATTTTCATCAAAAAAATTCCTTTGTTGCCTCTCTAACTGATCTAAGTAGCTCATTAGCGCCTGTAGCCTTTTCTGCTGCTTTTTACTGAGCTAGAATTCGGTTAGGCAGTGGCTGTGTACTGACACAAGGAATGCATCCTCATGATACTGGTGGTTGGTTTAATTAGGCAAAGATTGGAGCAGCAAGTAGGTCAAGTCACCTCTCCCTTTCCACCTCCTCATCTCTCCCTTTCTTTTTATGTTACACAAACACCTGACACAAGGAATGAATTGTGATTGTGACCCACCCAACTGAAACAAAGTAGGGGGAATGGAAAACGAGGCTGCAGCAAGCAAAAACCTTTGCTGAACAGACTGGTGTAAAAATTCAGTCACGAGCTGCAAGTGCCACGGGGTGACAAGATTAGTTTGTAACTGCAGTGGCCCAATCAGCAGCAAGAATGTAAAATCTTCAGCAGAGATGGACTCCAGATGATGGGTGCGATGGACATTCCGTGACACTATCCCATCTAGGAACAACGCCATGTAATGATGTTCTCTTCTTCACAATTTTGATGTTTGATGCTGCTGAAACTTCATGTTTATTTTTTTTATTTTATAACAAAGACACATACAGTAATTTGTGCAGTGAAGCCAGCTTCCAGCTCCAGATTATCGTTTGCGAAACTCGTGCTTCTGAATTTTAGTTTGATATCTGCAATCTCTCTTGATATGTAACACAATACAGAAACCAATGGGCTCCCGAAACCACCTCCTGGATGATGCTAATGTGTAGATCCTGAAGAACTGGCATCATAGCATAAGATGACTTCCTTGGGATGGCAGACACGCCAGAAACCAAAACCGGAAGAAGTGAGCAGCCTTTCACGGAATGGTAGGTATCTCTAGTCTAGAATAAGATATCAGAAAAAATAAAAGTACTAGCTATTTATGAGATTTGAGAGGTGTGAAAGGGGCTACCTATTTATGGTTGCAGCAGAGTAACAGACCTGTGCTCATCGAAAGGACACATGCATGTCTCGACCTCCAGCTGAAGCAAACGAGCCAGACCATTTTTGCAGAGATCCAGATCTGCAACAAATATGTGTGTGTTGAGAAATCATCTCTTCGCTCCTTTCCACTGGTATTGTCCAAATGGTTAGTAGCCTGTAAAAATCTGAAAATCAGGAGACATTGACCAAATAAGTTGGCAACGACAAGCTTGCTGGCCAGGAGACCAGGAACTGTAATCAGCAATCTTCTCTTTATTCTGTCCTTTTTGGTTGTTTGTTCAGTGTATCATTACCTTCGTGAAAAGGGATTAAAGAGTACCTTCACTATGACATATGCTTGTAGATTGTAATTATTGGGATGGTTGATTAGTTAGTGAGCAAGCTTTCTAAAAGAGATTAAAATAAAGGTTATTGAGCAAGATAACCATTCACAACAGGTAGCCCCTTCCTTGGGATACACTCTTCGCTAAAAGGCCAGAAGTTTTTTTTCTTGCATGTGTCTTGTGCACACACCATCATAGCATAAGTGCCTCACCGACAAATCTGACTCTTTACCTCAAGTTTATATATGCCGCGGAATATGGAATGGAAGAACGGAGATTGAGACACATCTGAGGCTCTGGGCCATGCTGTGCTAGTATTGCAAACAAAGCAAGAAGCAACGCATGGATTTCACCAAATAGATTCAATTAATGTCTGTCGGTAGACAAATTATTTGCATGAAACGATTTGGTGCAAATGAAGCGACCGCAGGATAGCGTGCTCTAACAGCCAGGGAGTGCAAAGCCACTGCCAAATCATCAGGAAATCCAGATAATGGCAACTCTACGATCCACATATTCCAGTTTCTGGAATGAACATACAACAATGAAAACACAACATATATGGTACATACAACAAGGTTGATCTGACGAATGGGGGTGGGGGAGGAGGCAGATTGAAGCTCAGTTGGGTTCCCAATGTGCTAACAAAATGCCGCCAAAAAAAACACTAGTTGAAGAATGTACAACTTCATGAACTATCATCTCCAGATGTGGCTGAATTCACAGCCCGAGCCATGGCCAAAACATTATCTCATGCCAAGCACCCATCTGAAGTGTATGTCAGATTCAAACTGAATATGTCTCGGCTATCTATTTGATGGTTCTTCAAGGTCCTGGACAAGTCAACAGCCAAAAGTCTTGTCTGCACAACATCTACACAGATGCAGTTTGATCCCCAAAATTGTTTGAAGTATCATTCGGCAGTGACATGTGAAACTCTGCATACTGAGCTCCATTATCTTGGTCATAAACATCTTGTGCAGTGCTCACCATATTTGAATCCGCAGGCATCTGATTTGGTAGATGTCTGCAGTCACCTGCATTGTATACTGACTTCTCACACAAAGATCCATCAAACTGTGCTCCTTCAAACTCTTTATGGCCATCAACCATGGGCAGAGAATTGCTGACAAAATGTTCATGTATAGAGGACTCAACTGCAGGATCCCCTTCCTCCCGCTCAGCTAGAGGTTCACTATGCAGTTCATCATCATCACTGTCCACATGCAACACGTCTAACCTGTTCTGCTGGGCCCTTTTCCTGAGCATGAAAACATTAAAATAGTAGCTAACAAGCTCCTGGCTACTTTTACCAGGAAATGCATCCGGAAGGTGATCCCAAAAGTTCTTGCCCAAGGAGACAGGATTTAAGAAAACAACTCTTTGGAATAGCTTCTCCTCCTCATCAGTCCATCTCTGAGCAACATCCTCCCCCATTTCACAAAGACCTAACTCACGAAACGTGTCCTGTCCCAAGATCATTTTGAGGTTATCCCTTGCTTCAATAATATGCTGTCTGGAACACCTCATAGAACCCTCGTCACTGCAGTTACAATCTATTTTGTTGTCTCCAGCCCAGTCAACAAGAGATGAGCAGCTCGTCATCGGAACAACACAGTACTTGATCCACTTGTCACTTACATAGTCATCTCCTCTGGGAACAGACTCTGAAGTGGAAGCAGAACTACAAATCATATCATCACAAAACTCAGAAGCACCAGGTACAATCATAGAGATTTGGGGTTTCCATTCTGGAATGTCAGCCTGGTGCTCAGGTCCAATTGGCACACCCTTTCTAGGGAGGTACTCATGAACAGGCGAACCGATGTCATCAACATGGTTATATGTAGCAACTGGCCCAGAGTCTTCAAAATAACCAGGGAAAGAAGCCGCCCAATCAGGTACATCTAAGCTTTCCACTAAAACTGATTGATCATGATTAACGCAAGGGATGTCTGAACTACCACTGCAGGTTGTGGCACCACTAATTGCAGGGATGTCATTCAGTTGTTTGGTCTCCACAAATCCATCAGCTAAAGCTGAAAGAAAAAGAAAAATTGCAGCTAGACATCTTCTGGATCAAATAGAGCACTGAACACAGAAGGAAAGGAGAGTACAAAACCTGGAGAAGATATCCCCACTTCACTGGTCAAAGGGTCTTCCTCAAAGGAATATAACCAGGTATGGTGATCTGTTTGCTTTGGACGTTTGCAAGCAACTTGGCATGGCTTGACATCAGAAATGGGTCGTTTTTCGTGATCTATTGTGGCAGATTGATAGTTCTCGCCAGGCAGACAAGAGGAGCTGAAGTTCTCAGAAGAAACTGAAGAACCATCCTTTAAGTCATTTCCAAAATCGGATTCCTCAGAATTTCTACTAGCCTCTAGTCCCCTTAGATTACCATAGGAAAGAAGACCAAACTGGTCAGAATTTGTCTCATGCGTGAACAACATATTATCCTGCCAAAAGAAAAAAACATACAATTAAATGAACATCCAAGAACTATTCAACTATGGAACTGCCCATGACATGCAAATTATTTTAGCTACATAGATAAGGAAAATCAATAGGAAGTCCTTTAATGGCCCTTAAGTGAATGTCACAATTCTACAAATAAAAGTAAAAATAAAAGAAAATGAACAATAAGCAGTTTGGTCAACATGCTACAGATCCATTCACTAATGTCAAGTCTCATAGAGTAACACCATGAGTTTTTCCCTTCCTGTCATGGTACCGCAAAAAGAATCGCAGAATCCAAACTACTAATCTTCCAACAATACTAAATCTGATTTTACTCTCCTGTCTGAAAACACCTTGGCTTATTTACCTCATGGACTAGGACCCTATTTACCCTCCAACAACTTGTCCTCAATTGGAATCAACCCATCAACAAGAACCCTAGTGCCCAAAACAATAGTCAGAATAGGTAGTAGATCACCAAGTTTGCCTGTGCCCATCAATGTAGCCACAGTTAACAACTCTTGCACAAACTTCACCAGTGAGATGAGCACCATATTGTGACCATTTATATCCACAAATATTCCTCTGCCAATGCCTATGCAACTGCATCTCTACTGTAGCACCAACTTCATCAATGAGGTCAACATCCCATCCCATCTCCCAAAAACGGTATGTTAAGTCTCAAGGTACAATAGACAAAAGAGTTTCCAGTGGTAATGTCATGTCAGCAGTTCAGCGCACTCCACTAAGGTGTATATTCGATCAAAAACACCAAAAACAGAACATTCGCATATAAAGGACCTTCTAATTTTAATCATCGAACCTAAGAGCAACTCCAAGAGATGTGCAATTCTTGTTGTGTAGGCTATTTATGGATTTTTCAAGGAAAAATGGAACTCCAACAGATATGCTATATGGTTTTGTAAGATAGGAAACATGCTCTACCTGAAATCTCAGTGGCAGAAAGCAAGCGAGGTTCGCTTGCCATCCGTAGAAATCACTCGCCATGTCAGCCCAGAACTCACGGAGAGTCCGTGGAAATTCTCATGCGGCCAGAAATAGGTCCAAGGTGGTTGGTGACGTGGCAAATTTTTAATATAGAAGATGAAAAATAGCAAGTCTGTCTATTGGACAACTCTTCTTTTTTTGTTAAGTTCTATATTTCACAGAATAGTCAAACTGTAAAATTTGGCTGCTCGTTTTTTAGCACATCTTTTGGAGACTTGGAGTTGCTCTAAGAATTTGAATTACACAAGCTATATATGTATTTAAAAAGGAAAAAAAATAGCATGCCAAAGCATGTTTCATGTATAGGTGACACACCACCATACTGTACACCAATGAAGGCTGAAAGAAATAAAAGTTTTGCTATGCATATACAAAAATAACTTGGAAGGAAAATATTTAGCATGCCCAAGCTATATATGCATACAGAATGAGGATATACACGTGACCAAGCCTGATCTTACACTGAAGTCTACTAGTATTTGGATAATTTTCTCAGGGAACATGGGAAATTCAGTACCGGTCATTTCTCCTTACTTCCTCCGCTTGGAATTTCATTTCATGGCATAAAAAGACCATGAAAACCGTTTGTCTGCAACGACCACATGTAGCGAGGGCATTCCCACGCCAGCGGCACTACCGACAGATAGAATCGCACAGAGGTATGATCACTAACACAATCCCTGTTTCTTAACCAGTGGCAGACCCAGTGAAGGACATGGGTGTACATACACATGTACAATTTTTTTTTCACAAAAATTATTAAAATCGAAAAGACATACGAGTATATGCTACACTCGTAATTGGATCAGATCAGTTCCGTATGCAAACAAGCTAGGGTTTGGCTGCTCGGTTTCGAGAAGCGGGGACGGAAGAGACGGGGTGGGCGTACCGGGTGGGCGCTGGCTGCCGGCGAAGAGCCCGAAAATGGAGATCTGGGCAGCTCGCGTACGGCGGCGGCGGTCGCCCAGTCGTCGGGGACACTAGAGACGGAGACAGCGCACTCGAGCAGCACGGGACTCGGGAGAACCACGAGAGAGAGTATGCGTGGGGAAAGGCGGCCGGAGGGTAAAGCCACAAAGGTTCTCAGCCACTAGTTTTAGTGTGCTTTTAAATTGACGCTGTGTTTTCTTTAAAATTTGAGATTTCGTTATTTGCCGCTAGGTCCAATTATCTAAATTCCATTACCTATTTAACATTTCCGTCTCTTCAAAAAAGAGGCGGAGTTTTATAGAATAGTTGCTAATGGACAAAACCTTCTCTCTCCGCGAACCTGAGAAATGAATAAAATGCGGTGTGTGTGGGCAAACAAACATGATTTTGTGATGTCTTCGGGCAAATCCGTCGGTTGGCGGTGTGTTCCAGTCAAATACATGTGTTCGCGATGTCCCACAGCAAAAATTGTCTACTAAATTTGCCGACTTTTCAACCAGCTAAACATGATCTTAAACTAAACATGTTCCGTGGCATATAGAGAAATTAGTATATACAATACAATGTTTTTAAAAAACTACATACAATGTTTTAGTCCTCTTTCTCATGTGTCGATTTCTAAATCTCCATTTAGCAAAGTTTATTTCTTTTGTGAAAAGTAAATCATCTACTCAGCTATAAGGGTGTGTTTGGTTGCCTGTACAACCCTGGCTATGGCCCTGAGGCCAAATTTGATTTGTTTGGTTGCCTATAAGGGCTAGGCCAGCCGTACGTCTCTAGCCCAACTACATTGGTGCCAGTGCTAGCTTTCGTGTTGGTTCCTCTCATCGCCCCCACCGTCGTGGTACTTGTCGTGGTGTTGGCCTACTCAATCCAACTTCTTGCCAAGAATGAGCATCACGAATTTGATAAAATGTCAAAAGGGAGTGAACACACTAACTCAAGGAAAAAGTGATTGTATGTAAACCAAGCCAATCAATCAAACACACCATAGCGCCGCTAAGTTGTATTGCCTATGCCTGTGGGTGGGCTTGGTGTGCTGCTACCACCCAAATACATCTCTTTTTTTTTGAGTTAAAACTATTTATACATGTGTTTTTAGCATAATGTCAAGTGCAACAAAAATATGATGATGTAAATGAACAAACTATAGCCTTCAAGACAAAACAACACAAGATGTCAAAAGATTGGATGATGCTATATATACCTGCATGTTGGTCAAGCTACAAATCTACAACAAGATCTACGCATGTTTGATTCTGTGATCTGCATATACGCATGTGCCTATTGCATTAGTAGGGATCGTATCCTCTCTTCCGGGCTGCGGCCAGCACCTCATCATCCAGTGGGAGTAGTGAGTGGACAGTACAGTATCCGACAACTTCCATCTCCATCTAAAAGTAACAACAGTATCCGGCATGTGGGTGCCGGCAACAGGACAGGCCGGATCAATCACAGTCATATACTCACATCATTGGTCGTGATCGACTGCCGGGGTCTAGGGTTGTAGTGTGGTTCTCTCTTCCTTTATATACTGATTCCTAGCAATTGCTCTGAACTTGCCAACGAGGAGATGCTCGCCCCCTCTTGTAGCAGCAACTGGTCAGATTGGCCAGCCGACCACTGCACAACTGACCATCAGCCCTCGCTTCCTCCGATCCTAAGTTCTAACCCTTCCATTGAGTTCAGTGTCCGATCCTCTCCACCTTTGCTAATTTCAGTTGAACCAAAGTGTATGGATGAGTGCTGGCGCTACCGCGTCTGTGCAGGCCGGCCAAGTCGAGCTGAGCCTTCGTCTGCAGCACAACCGCACGGGAAGGAGATGCACAGCCAGGACGCGGCTGCCGGCGGCCATGCAGGCCAGCTGAGTGGAACTGAGGTTGCTTCTGCAGCACCACCTTGAAGGGAGGGGCCGCGCAGCCGGGATGCAGTGACCATCGCCCAGCCTGGAACGTGGGACGCCGTAGGTGGCCTGCCACCAGCGCCGGTGTGTCGTACCGCCGCTGCCGTCGCAGGGTACTGCCGTCGCCGGATCTGGTCGGGGGAGGACGGAGGTGGCTCCCAAGCCACTGGATCCGCGCTGGGGAGAGGGCGGCGACGAATGCGGGGTCGGGGCGGCGCTGTGGCATCGTCGGGGCGGTGGGCGGCGCTCGTGGAGAAGGAGAGGGAGGAGGTCGGGGAGGGAGTGGAGAAGGCGGTCGCGGCGTCGGGTTGAGGGAGTACGTGGAGGCTGGGAGCGGCTAAGTGGCCAAGGGCCGGGCGGGGGTGGCGGAGCCGGGCGAGCACGCCATGGGGCGACCGGACCTCGCCGCAGGTGCGGGGGCCTCACCAGCGCGCGCTTTTCGGTGGCGCGGACGGGTGGCGGCGACGGGGAGCTGAGCCCCACCCAAATACATCTTGCATGTTGGCGGGAAACAAGAGGTATGTTTTCTAAAGGGAACTGTAGTGCTAAATACAAAAAAAGGAAACGCAGGACGGGTGGCGGCGGCGGGGAGCTGAGCCCCACCCAAATACATCTTGCATGTTGGCGGGAAACAAGAGGTATGTTTTCTAAAGGGAACTGTAGTGCTAAATACAAAAAAGGAAACGCAGGCCAACTATCAAAAGAGGAAGTCTAAAAATTTATAAATTGAAAATTTTCTTTTTCCAAATCCCCACATAGCTCATTCTTCCAATACTTATTAATCCCCACATGTTTTTTTTTTTGGGAATCGCCATTACAGGGTTACGATTAGCACATGAACCAGAAAAATTAAAGCAAATTGTTGTTGCAACCAAGCATTCAAAGCCCATTTCATTTACATGTGGGGCACCACCCAAAAGTGGCAGCGACAGAGCCCCCAAAATCCAAACCAACTGAAGATTGGCAGGCCGCAGACGTAACTAGATTTGCACATAACAAAGCAAGGGGCATGCATACCCGAGCTCTACACAGCACATATACCTGTACACAACATTGCCTTGCTATCTCCAAACTCTCTGTACACATGGACACTGCCCGTCCCCCCGACTGAATGTATCTGCAGCAACAAGCATGATCGAGCTCCTGTTGGGATACCAGATCCTCCTAATAATCGCTGCTGCCAATAGGAACCTCTCCACAGTGCAAGCAGGGCACACAGCACAGGAAACTATTCTGAATGACTTGCTTCATGACAGCCTTAGAGCCATTTCTTGGAGGAGCGCTTTCTTCTGTGAAGCGGTGATTACACGGCTGGATTCGGCATGCTCGAGCACGTCCGTGATCATGGCAGCAGCATGACCAAGTGGCTCTTCAATTGCCCTCCTCAACATAAAAGCCTGATGAGTACAATGAAAAGAAAACAATAGTGAGGAGATCAGCATATCACTCTACCAATCAATCATCAATTCACCTTGTCCGTGATTCGCGTGATACCAATCACGTGGAAGAGTAAGATCAGACTATAATATACCTGTCCGTGATGGGATATCTTAAGCGTGCAGGGCTGCTGGACCCAAGGTTCACCATCCACTTGGACAGGGAAAGGAACAAACGTTTGTATCTTGATCGACTGACCTTGAGCGATCCTCCGTGCTCGAGAAAGTCCAACCTAGATGCAGTTTAGTAATTCTTTCTTTAAGTCTCCACCATTTACTTCATCCTTCAAAGGTTTCAGAACTACATGTAATCACTTACCTGGAGTGTTCCCAGATGCCATGCTCCTGTGATACTAACCACTTCGAGCATCTTGTCATGGATTGACTGTGGATCAAAATTTTCAGGATTCTCACCCTCATTTTGCCACAGGTCAACCCCTCCCATGTAGCTCGGGATGTTTGCGAGAAGCACACCTTCTGAGTCCTGAAGGATCCATAGTCACTAGTAGTTTAGTACAACCATGTAGTAAGGCAGGTGGTCTATATGTAATGATCACAATTCACTCTAAAACAACCTCTGGTATCTCGATCTCAGTGCCATCAACTTCTAACCGAACTTGCCATGGTAAGTCCACAAATGCCCTGTCAATAATGCTCTTGGCCCCTTCCCTCGCATACAGAACCTTATTGAAGAACTGATGAAACCCAAGGAAGAAACATAAGATCCATCTTAATATTACAAGTTAAAGACTCGGTAAAGCCTCCACATTAGTCATCTCGAGACACGGTACAAAAAAAAAAAAAAAAAAAAAAAATAGATAAACCATATGAATTCTTCTCATGAAACAAAAACAGTCAGCCATCAATTCAGTAAACTCCAGTCATCAGTGACAATAATAGCCATCGGACATTTTGTTTTCTATAAAATATTGTCAGCTTTTGCCATTATGAAAAATAGTCTAGAAGTAACCCCCCCCCCCCCCCCCGCCCGCCCCTAATCTATATGAAATTACCAAATCCACCATTATAAAAAATGCCTAAAGTAAATCCCCTAAATCTTCATCTAAATTACTCATCTGGAGTATGTCATCAAGAAATATGATCTGAACTATTCCCTAAATGTGCATCTAAGTTACCCCACTTTTGACGTTGTTAAAGATAACCAAAAGCAAGCTCATAGATATACATCTAAATGCCCTACCTGTATCCCAAAGTCCTCCTATGCATGCTTCTAAGTTACCCACTTCTACGTTGTTAATATAGAACTAACCTAATTCAAAGTATGAATTTATGATGTGTACCACCATGGCACCATGCATACCACATCATATCCATTTCAATGTCAAACACAGCTCAAACTAACGTATGGAGGTGCTATGAAAAGAGGGAAAGCATGCATGGTGATGGAAAAGCATATATGATAGATGGTACTAGTAAAGTTCAGAATTGAATAAAGATAAAAGTATCTATGAGTATTCAGAAACTATTCTGAATAGCACTAGGCCCAAATTTATCGACAAACTTCTAATGATATGTCCTTAAAAAAATATTAGCCCATATAGAAGCAAAGCATGGGTTGATGGATTAGTTATCTACTCAACAAAAAGCTGAAGTCATCACACTGAAGTCATCAAAGATTGCCTCAGTCAATAATGCCAATTCAAGTACAGTTCAATTGGTTCACCATTAAGCACTACTATACCAACAATTGCATGTAACTTAGGCATGAACCAATAGCACCAGATAGTTCAATATGCCTACAAGCACCTCAGAACTTAAAAAGTTCTACAAGATAATTCATACACTTACAGGAGACCTAAAAGTTAAATCTTCAGAAGAAATGTTGAGCTGCAAGCATCCACGAGCTCAACTTACAGCTGATAACGTCGAAATAACACTACATTTCAAGTAACAGCCAGCTGTACTACCTTTGTTTCTTAAACAATAAATGCAAAAAGGGAATATTTCACAAGTATAAATTTGTAACGAAGCACATTAAAATCAAGGGCCAACTACTGTATATTGCTTATGATGGATACAAACATTACCTGACTGTAGAATTTCTCAGGATTTTCTTCACGGAGATTATGAATGTCAAGGGCGACTTTTGCATCACAACCGATACCTGTCACCATAGTAAACTAAGGTTATTGAACAAGGGGTGCCGATAAATGAAGTTTCTATGTACCTACCTAGATAGTTGTTCATGTACTTCACTAGAAGCACATTCTTTGATTTATTATCTTCTACTGTCACCTTCCATCTATCCAGGATAGTGACTGCTGCATGCTCTATGTCATGTAAAACTGTGCAGAGGCCACCTTGCTTCTCAACAGCACCTAGGCCACCTCCCCATGATAAAACTCTCGAAAGATCATTGCCAGTGCCAGCTGGAAGAATTGCAATAGGTGGAGGTGATTCATAATTTTGCTTATCTATCGCGTCAAGAACCCAACCAACAGTACCATCGCCACCACATACAAGTATTCTGAAATGTGGTACCTTTCTGAACAAAAATAATCCTGTTTCTGGCCCTTGTGAAGAACTCAATTCAAAAACCTAGATGAATAATATGGAACATTAGAAACACAGAAAACATAAATATCTGAAAAGCATTTGTTAAGGTGGCGGTGATGAAATATTATGAAAAGGAAGACCTTTTTTTGAAAGGACGCATGAGTTTTGCCAAATTATATTAGAAGAATAAAACACAAAAGGATTACAGGCAAACCCCCTTTGACAGGATCTACACGGCCTTACAAGCCAGGTTGGGCCAAAAAACACATGAACTAGTGAAAGACCTCTACCAGCAGAAAGACCATAGCCCCGTATTCCATGACCTTACAAGACAGGTTCGACCAAAAACACATCGACTGGTGAAAGATCACTTCCTGCAGAAAGACCACAGCCTGGAGGCCCAACCCGAAACCAAGAACAGAACACTAGCCTTCAAATTTTCTAGCACATTGACAGCTTCTGTTCAACTGGGTGCTTATGTTTCTAGTAGGATGGACAATAAGCCTCTTACACATGCTCCAACACCAACAGCAGCTGATGTAGGCAAATGGGACTGCTTCTTCAAAGGGTTCTTTTTTTTTTTTACACTATCGTATCTCACTGTAGATGCAGTAAATTATACTAACTGAATTACCTAACGTCCAAAGAAAAATGTAGGCTTAAGTACTCCTCTTGACCATGGGTTACTACTTACTACTGATTAGCATAGAGAAAATGGATTGTTTTTTTAAGTGAGGATCGCGCTAGAAACAAGAGATAAGATAGATTGTGATGATTTCCTCACATAATATGAAGTGATCCAGCACCACATGAATGAGTTTAAGTAAATGCATGAACCCTACTCGAGATGCAATGAGCATATTCTACAAAATTGATGGGTACCATGACAAGTTGACTAGATGAGAAGTGACTTGACTTTAAGTACAGTTTGTGTGAGAAGTATCATGACCTGCACTGGATTCAAAAGAAAATGTAGCTTGTGCTTGAGAAGATCTCCACGCTGAGCCCCACTTCTCTTGTTGATAAAAACTAAAAGAGGTCTGGAATCAGCAGGCAATTCAGACAATGCATACTTAAGTTTAACTTCACCAGTCTCTTTGTTGTTGAGCCTTCTGGACTCTGATATGAATTCTCTACCATCACTCTCACTGCTATAATGATCATTCTCAGGACAACTTTGAGCAGTGCCCCCAGCTGCTTTTAATTCTCCAGCCTTCTGGTTTGAGTTCAATGTGGTATCACTTGATGAATCATCGTTACTGTCAGATGGAAATCTGTTGTGATGTTTCTCCTTTTTGGTTCGGTTTAAACGCCCCCGCACAGTGGATGCAAACTCATTTGCTCCATGAGTTATAGAACTCAAGATGCCACCAGGTTTGCTAATAGCCCGGACAAAAAGTGGTGACAGAATAAGGCGCCTGAAGGGACCAAGGTCACAAATGTCACCTGTTTCAGTAGCCATGGCCGACTGGCAATCAGCATGCACCAGCCTTTGGCACCACATGCAGCAGTATATGGGAGGACCTCCCAGAAAAGATTCACTGCATATCTCCTCACAGTAACAACAGTACTGACCTTCTTCGGATTGGTCGGCTACATCTGTCCAGAGTACAGTCCATTGATGTACCACATGTTCCGACCCGAACATTGAGACACATTTGCAGTCTTTCTGAGAATTCGAAGAGCATATTATGTGCGCAGCTGCACCACAAACATTGCAACGGTGAACCATATTTTCTGAAGTCATCATCTGCCCAAGGGGCTGAGCAGGCGAGAGAGATTCCAAGCATACACAGCACTTCATCCCTTTTGCACCAATCAAAGATTCTGAGTTCCAAACATGTTCAGCAGTAGGAACCTTGTGGTTCCTGCTTTCAAAATCCTTCCTCTTCGATCTGGCAATTATTTTCATCCAGCTTAAGCTGATCTTTCGCCGCCACAACGAAAAGAAGTGAAAAAATGTCCAAAGACCAACTAGGCCAACAGTGAACCAAGCAGCAAGTGGTATCCAGAACTCTGATGGAGTAGGGGCTCTCCTGTACCAGTGGAACTTGTGCATTTCGAGTTGGTCTTGCATCCAGACCATTCTGACAGTGGATGGGCCAAACAATATTTTAATCTTGAATCGTGGAAATGGAGTATAAGAAACTATAGGCTTGCAACCACGGCAACACTCTTGATCATAATATTAGGGACAAGATCCATCACATGAGTTTGGAAAATCTACATAACACCTGTGAATATCTCCTGCAATTAAAACACATGAGTAAAGAAAAATATCACAGATATAACAAAGTGTAACCAACATGATCAACAGGCCAACCGATAATGCTATGCTTTATACCACTAATTAGTGGTTAAAATTAAAGTGGTAACAAACATGAAGCGAAGCAATCTTATCTTATGTATGAAGCTGCAATAGATAGCAGCACGGTCATAGTACTTAGACCCATATGAAGCCAAGATACATGGGTTATTTATACGTTTATATGCTATATATTGTTGAAAACACTGAGCACATAACGATGAAGCAGTAAAAACTACAGCTACTATGAGCCAAGTAGCAGCAGTACTCTTATACTGTATAGGTCAGTTGTCCTCCCAGAACACGAAGAGGATAGTAATTCCTCACCAAAAAAAAAAAAAAAAAAAAAAAAAGAAAAAAAAAGAAAAAAAGAGGAAAGTAATAACAAGGAAAAAAGAAGGGGCTTTTCTATTAGCCTGGACAAGCACTCCGCAGCAGCGGGTTTCCGGATAATTAAGTGTAAAGGGGACGAATGAATCCGCGCGGTATCAAGACATTTGATCTGGGCAAGTAGCAACCGAAATGGAGCCAAGAAAAGAAATCGACGGGACGGGAAGGAGCAGAGCATAGAGCACCTCAACTCACAGAATGAAATCACGAAGAACAGAACCGGAAGGAGCGTCGCCTGTAGCCCCGCTCTCTCACCGCCGCGCTCGCCTGTCCCTCCCCGCCTCCTCCTCCTCCGCCGCGTAGTCTCCTCTCCTTTATGGCGCGCTCCCCTACGGGCTACGGCAACAGGACAGAGCAGAGGATTGCAGCTGCAATGGAACGGATCGAGGCGGAGGAAGCGTATCCGCCGTGTACGCCTCCGGATGCTTCCACGTGGGGCCCCGGAATATATTCCGCCCGCATCCCGGGCGTCGGCGCGGTGACGGGGGCGGCGCCGACGGTGGCGATGCGCACACGCGCCATGGCTTTGACCCTTGACGCGTGAATCTTGCGGCCACGTCGAAGTGGTTTGCAGAGAAGATACCCGTCGTTTTCGTTTTACTCAAGACCCCCTGGGGTATGCCGTAATTACCACAATACGGTCAATACCGGTAGAAATAGTACAAGAGAGCTTCAAGAGTGTCACTATATTATCCTTCCTCGTCGATACATATAGAGGACTTCTATATAAAAAAAAGACATTTTGAGAGAAAAAGAAGTCTATAAAAGGTTTCTTTAATTAAATCTTCAAATGTCACCATCCTCTATTTAAATTTTCAAACTAGTGCGGATTCTAGAGTGCGTACGAGATATAAACAAGCTGTTAGCGATATAGGAAAACCACACTGACATATTCATTGTAAGGGCGGGCTCAAAGCATTTGAAAGTGCGATTTGCCCAATCGCCCTTGCCAGGTGGCCAACAAGCCATTAGTCAGTTCTTGGAGAGCTACATTTAGATTTAGTCTTACTTTTTTTTTCTTTGGGCCTAGTTGCCTTATGCTTGCTTTCTCCTACCTTTTTCTCTGTTTGTTTGTACACACTCAAGATTCAAGTGAAATACAAAAATATTAGGTAGGGGGTTTCTACTACTGATTCGGTAAGAAAATAGTAAAGGCTATGAAGTTAAAAATACTACAATTACTTACAATTTAGAGGAACTTGTGTTTGGGAGATGTTCGTGGGAGAATCAAAACAACCCAGTAGCCGTACATGCCCTGCCACGCAGGCTGGCTGAGAAAACTACGTGTGTGGTGTATTCATCAGACGATCAGAGGAGAGATGGATCAGAATATCAATCAGATCAGCTGCGATGGGTCATGCGGCATCGATCGGCGGCCAGCGGGGTTTTGAGGACGATCGGGGTCGGCGATTGACATGCACGCAGCTGTTGCTGAATCACTGATGGTGAGGTTGGTCGTCCGCCACGTGTCGGGCGTGGGCCAGTGCTTCCGAGACACCTCAGTCCTTAATCATTTTGCATTCGTCGTCGCCAGGGCAAACGGTGTCGGCAGGCTTGGAGCGCTGGGCACCACTGGGCAGGCAGCCATGCATGACCGTGGGCGGCGGGCACGTTTCCGTGTTCATTCCGGGTCCCCGATGATGATGTCGCCCGGCCGTTCGCCACGGCACGTCGGCATATGTCTAGAGCACCCGCTAGGCCGCTAGCTAGCTTCTCGCGCATTTCTGTCTCTCGTGTGTTTTCATTCGTCCAAATTTCCCAACATGTACGTTAGGGAAATGACAATCAAAGTCATTTGAACAAAATCACTGTCGAAGAGATCTGATTTGCAAATGTTTTGGTGTTCTGACGGGCTCTTGCATCAAAAGGGCCATAGATCTGCTTGTTGTCGTGTTAATTAATCTGTTACATAAGAACTTTCCATGCGAAAAACAGCAGAGCCCGTCTAGCTCAGTCGGTAGAGCGCAAGGCTCTTAACCTTGTGGTCGTGGGTTCGAGCCCCACGGTGGGCGTTGCAATTTTTATTTCCTGTTTTTGCAAAAATCTGATTGATTTGCACAAGTGTGTCACACTTTTCTTCTTAGCTGAATAATTTTGTGTTCCAATTTTTTCTCCACTTTTTACCATAATCTGATTATTTTGCACTAGGGTATTTTTTTTTTCTGAGAGGATTACATTCACACTTGATGGTACTCTTTCCGGTGGGCAAATGAGTATTGTAATAACTCCAAAAACTACTCTCTTTTCTTCCTCCAGGCCTCCAGTTGATAATATGTATATGTTCGCAGTAGATCATTCCTCAATCCGGATTCACCACCGCTTATAGTTACTTCGGGTCTGACTCAACACTTTCATGGATCCGACAGATGGGACCCATATGCCAGCGACAACGCTTAAAAAGAATGATTTTTATATGAAAATGTAGTCCTCACTGAGAGTTTATAACTTTCTAGTGTTGAGTTTTTTTTATTTGAGATTGTTAAGATGCTAAAAAATTATAAGAAAAAGTTTGGTCGTCGCATGCCAAACTTGCTATCTTAGAAAAATTGTATATTTCTTGTATGGTATTGGATAAAAATAATTTGTATACAAAATTTTTAGCTCTCTATGAGATCTACAGATTCATGGGTTTAAGGGTTTTTTTTCTTTGAAATCATTAAGATGTTTAAAAAATATTATAATGGATTAGCAGCATATTAATCGCAAATCAACCTTGTCGTGTTAGAAAAAGATCATACATTTCTTCTTTCCTTCTGCATGATTTCTGAGAAAAGCACTAGGCTGTGATCAAACCAATGTTTGAAGCGTGGAGCATTTGCATAAGTCCCGGACATGGACCAGACACCAGACAGCATTTGAAATATTTTTCTGTTTCAAATTCAGGCGTGAGCATGGGAAGCTACGGCCCTGGACGGCGGGTATAGACCATAGAAACATCATTAACATCACTATCAAATGTATAAGGAAATCTAAACAAAAAAATCTTTGAATCTGGCCAAACACAAATAGGTCGAGGCTGTGATCAAACCAATCTTTGAAGCGTGGAGCATTTTGCCCCGGACATGGAGGAGTAGACAACATTTGAAATAGACAAGAACGTCTTGGTGTTTCAAATTCAGGCGTGAGCATGGGAAAGCTACGACGGGTACAAAACCAAACATCGACATCATTTCAAATGTATCAAGGAAAAATAGGGAAAAAAAAAATCTCTGAAGCTGGCCAAACACAAATAGCTAGGTTGAGGCTGTGATGAAACTAATCTTTGAACCGTGGAGCATTTGCGTAACTGTTTGTGAAGTTTGGCGAAGATATATGAATCCCCGAGATGGAGCATATAACATTTTAAACTGACAACCATATCTTGCTATTTCAAATTCAGGCGTGAGAAGCTACGACCTGGACGGCACGGCGTGTGTAAAGAACCAATATCGTACATCGACATATCCTTGTCAAATGACAAGGGCATACAATAATTCCAAAATAAATATTAATCGAAAGGAGGTACGGCAACTTTCATGCGTGCCTGTGTTTGGCTGAATCCACCAATCGAGTGCTATAAAAACCAGTGTCGGGAGTCCAGTGAGCTCATCAACCAATTCAGAGCTCTTCTTCTGCTTCCTGCTTTCAGATTCTTGTGGTGTCTGTCTGTTCCAAGCTAAGCTCGAGGATGTCTTGCAGCTGCGGATCAAGCTGCACCTGCGGCTCAAGCTGCAAGTGCAGGTAAGTCTGCTTCTTTTAATTTCTTGCGAATTAACTAGCTACAAGTAACTTAATTTGGTCTTGTCCTTGTTGAATTGTACATGATCGATGATTAACAATTGCAGCAAGATGTACCCTGACCTGGAGGAGAAGAGCAACGTCGGCGCTCAGGCCAGCGTCGTCGTCCTCGGCGTCGCCCCCGAGAAGAAGGCGGCGCAGTTCGAGGCGGCGGCCATGTCCGGCGAGGCCACCGAGGGTTGCAGCTGCGGCAACGGCTGCAAGTGCAACCCCTGCAACTGCTGATCCGACGCATGCTATTTGCAGAGGAGGTGTGGCATGCATGCCACTAAAATAAAGGACGATGAGCCATTGTCAGGCTCTCCGCCATGCCCCATGCATCATCATCATCATCCGCCTGCCCCTCTGCTTGGTGTCCGTCTTGCATGGTCGATCGGTCTTGTTGTGTCTGTGTTCTTTGGTGTCGTCTTACGTTACAAACCATTGCACGCATGTAATACATCTCTGATCTTGATCTGTGTGTCAGTGTGTGTATGCATGTGCAGTGTCTGTGTAACGATCGGTGATGAATATATAATACTACTGGTTTGCTATGTCTGTTCTTTAATTAATTTTTTAGTTTCATTTTATATTATCCGGTTTATATAATTTTAAAAAGATATGTAGATAAATTCCTGAAAATCTGCACCAAGCAGTTTGGATGGTAAAATAAAGGCCTGTGAATCATCAGGGACAAATTAGTCGTTTAATTTAAATTAGATGGCCGCCGAATATGATTGTGTTCATCAGTTCATGACTTTCTGCATGCGCACAGCCTGTATGAGCAGGTGCTGAGGCACCGAGGGAAAAAAAAAACATTTCAGCTACCAATGGGATGAAAGGGCATATATGCAGATCAGAACAAAGTGATGCTTGCATATTGATGCATCAGTTACTCTACTACCCTCACTCCCTCAGCCTGCTCTGGTCCATGTGCATGACTATACTACTTGTGCTCGGTCAGTTCTTGGGTACGCAAGAAACAGAGATGGATACGCAAGAAACACAGACGCATTGGTTCAAGAAAAAAAAAATCATTCTGGGTACCTCCAACAAGTAAATGATTTGAGTTCACGGTTATCATGAACGTCATTTCCCGGAGCCATTTGTACCTCCAACTATTTTACTGTAGCTTTGCTCAATTTCAGATATTTTTTGAATGTAATACAGATAATTGATAGAATAAATCGTGCACTTGAAATTGGCGGGAAAGAGAAAGATCTGTTCTAGAGAACTCGTCTCGTCGGCACGCCGCCGAGCGGAGCAGGGGGCGGACCTAATGGGCTGCACGGGTATGGCAGGCCCAGCCCAACTAAGAGAGTAATACTGCTTTCCTTCCTTTGAGGCTTCTACTCGCCCACTGGACAACTCTTTCCCTGGCGCTGGCGGCGGCGGCGGCGGCCGGCGTCCCCGTCCTCCACCACCAGCACCACCGGCCCCCAGCCGAACTCTGCTCCCTGCGCGGCTGCTACTGCCAGCCAGCCGCCGCCCGGCACCCGGGGCCCGTGCGACGGGGCCTCTGAGGCTGTGAGGCCGCAGTCCGCCGCGGCGCCGGCGGCTCAGGGACCCGTGCCCGCGAGCCCCTCTCCCTCCCTGCCGAAGTGCCGAGCACAGCTGGTGAGAGCACTGAGCAACTTGTTCCCCCTCCATTCTCTTCGTCCTTGCACCCCCCCTGCCGAAATTCCGAGCACAGCTGGTGAGAGCACTGAGCAGCTTCTTCCCCTCCATTCTCTTCCTCCTTGCAAGTTCCCCAAATCTTTAGCACTCACTTTCCTGTTTCATCCGATCTAATTTAGTTAGCTGGTTGTTTTTCAAGTTTCCTTCAATATCCTCCCGATGGTTTGGAGTTTCATGCTTGCTCGCGCTCCTAATTTACTTTTGCTCTCATTCACTTCTTACCACAGTGGCAGATGATGGCGTCTAAATGCACGGCGAGGGTACCGTCTCTGCAGTGGGCGTCGCGGCGTGGCTTGGTGGGTTCATGGGTTTTGGTCCGCACGGCGAAATGTGGCACATCGGGTAGGTAACTATGTGTATGTATTCTTTTTCCGTTCTGCCGTCGTCTGTGCCTTGCGATAAATTGACCAGTGTGTTCTGGCAGGAGGACGGGCTGTTGTGTGCGCCGCCGTTAGCTTCAGACCATGCATCGACATTCACAAGGTGCATAGAAATGGTTCCTTTCCTTTGTTCTGATAATATACTTATGTGTTTGAAAAATAAAATAAAATAATACTGTGGTCAGATCTACGCTTCTACATGATTGTAAATTGCTGCCCTGGTTGTGTCATGGTATGACCGATTTTTAAGTACTTATTTTCTTTCCTGTCGTTTAGTTAGGCTGTGGACTAATGGTGCTAAAATTACCGAATTGTGGCAATCAGTAGTCATCTAAGTTCAGAGTTTTGACACCTCACAAGTCACACCTGTGGCTGTAAAAGTACCATTTATCTTATGAGATATGTTTTTAAATTTTCAGGGGAAAGTGAAACAGATTGTTGGTTCTACTCTTCGGGATTCATCCAATGATGGCATGGAACTTGTGACAAACTTTGAATCAGACAAATCTCCTGCAGAATTTGCAAAATTATATAAAGAAGATGAACTTCTTGGAGGACATGTTATAATGCTTGGCGCAGATCCTGCAAGCCAGGCCGCTGCACTGGAGGCATTACATGCATATCCTGGTGAGAATTTGTTATCTTGTTGCTGCAAGAACTGTGATTGCTCATTGGGTGTTATGGGGCATCAGTTAGGGGCCTAGGGGCCACAGGATCAATTAGTGGATTTTGATCAGTTAGAGATATGATTAGATTTAGGTCAATTAGAGATAGGATGAGATATGATTTGATTGAGCCTTCCTCATGTGGCCAGGATTCCTCTCTATATAAAGGGAGGTGATGTACCAAGGAGAAAACAATGAAGAAAGAACAAACAATCCAAGTCCCCCAAATACTCTAGTCTCCCTCCATTCCGACTTTGCCCCATAACATTGGGTTAGCCTCTTACGTTTGGCTGTTGCCTGTTTGCTCTTATTAGTCTTATTTGTGATAACACTGTTGTTTGCCCCCTTGTCTCTTATTGGTGCTCTGGATGTTGCATATGCTAAAATGCATAAAAATCAAAGTATTTATTTCAAAAACTAGCAGATCCAACTATGAGGTAGAATTTTGAGACCTATAGGAATGATTTGTTATCCTGTTCAAATTTGGAAGTAAATTTGCTCTTAAGAAAGCGCCATAAGCTGCATTACTTGTCCTTTTAATCATAATTTCTTGTAGCCATGGTCATACATGATCAAATGCTGCCGCTGATGGATAAAAAGTATTATTTGTTTCATTTTCATCATCTGTACTCAACACAATAATTTATGTATATAGTCTTCCAATTGTGGTACACATGTATATCGTAAATAATTATGGTGACTCTGGTTTTTGTTTTATTAGAGTTAGATACAAGATGATTCTGCAAATGCATACCGGTTTATTGTATCCAAGAAACTGTATTATGTACCAGTTGAGCTTCTTTTGTCAAATATATGACCTTTGTACAGGACCAAGAAATTTACTTAACAGAAAGGTGGCATTTGTTGTTCAACAATTAAGTTCATTGTGTTAATTTCCTTTCTGATAGGCTCCACTACAAAAAGTAAGCTAGGCTGGTGATAATTAGCACATCAACATATTAGCCTCTCACCCTGTAGACGGCTTTTGTCTAGTAGTATTAGGTGATACTCAATGTACTTCAGTTACACTTATCTTCGTTGAAACCCTAATTTCTGTGAGATTACAGGGTAAAGTATTATCTCAGTCCTGTGCTCGTTTAGTTCTCTACGGTCACAGCCAACAGCCTTCTTGTGATGGAAACTTTTACATCTTCTATTGATTCTTCTGTTAGTATGGTTTATTTCTGCTGTAAGCCATGAGATGCCATCAATGACAAACTGCAATGAACATGGGCTATCATACTAGGTGGCTTGCAAGTTGGAGGTGGAATAAATTTGGAGAATGCAATGTCTTACCTTAATGAAGGGGCCAGTCATGTGATAGTTACCTCCGTACGTGCTCATGCTCTAAATCTGTGTAAACTTTGCTATTCTTTTTTTTTCTTCATCATGTGACATATTGTGTAAAGTTTTTTTTTTTTTTGGCTAGTCTGTACTTCTGCATGAAGATATAATTTGGGCCTATCTCCATTATATTTTGTATCCTTATTTGCTTACGTTGGTCTAAAGATGCTACTGTTTCCTCAAAAGCCTGCATCTCTTGCCAGAACAAGGTTTATAGAAATCCTATATCGAGTCACTGATGCATCACATCTTCCTTATTACTCTCTTCTCCAAGTCTCTACCCACTACATTTTGTTTAGTCCTTCAGGCCAATATGATTTAGATCTTGGCTGCCTTGATTTCATCTCGATGGACATGCAAGTTTGTAGTCACATTGCTGCCATTGAGGAATACTTTATCACCTTTCTTGGCAGCCCCTATTCCACATTGGGCTCGTCAATATTCTTATCATGGCTTGGTCAATACCCTTAGTTGCCCACCTCGCTTTAAGTCTCATCTCTGGATGCCACTTGGAACGTTGACGCAAGTAGAATGTGCTATCACTTCTCAGCTGCTAGTGTTGATGGTTTTGTTCTAATACCTAATAACACCCATATCTAATAGTTCAGTCCTAAGCTTAGCTTCTTCTAATGTGGAGGTGAAAACTTTTTTCCCCTTATTGCACTTGTTGCTTTGTTTGATAGTTATCATTGCTGGATATTATTCTTTGCACAAACACACTTGCCTTGTATATTATTTGAGTATCTGTAACTCATGTATTCAAGTCTTTTATGTAGTTTGTGTTTAGTGATGGCAAGATGAACATTGAAAGGCTGAGAAAACTTGTCGAGCTGGTTGGGAAACAGAGGCTTGTGCTGGACCTTAGCTGTCGACAAAAGGTACCAAGTACATAAGGCAATTATGTTAATTTTCATTTTATAATGCTGGATTCATGTTTTGGTTGAGTGAAGTAAGCATTTCAACTATTTTATTTGAACTGTGGTAGATGCATTCTTATGTGTGCACTCTTTTTGTGGTCACAAATACTACTCTTCATTGCATATTCTTTACATAATCAGAGAAAGAAAGCAAGCATTCCTTGCACAGACACTTTTTTCATCTTATTTTCCAGTCTTTCAATCTTTGATTATCTATACTAACCATATTTTTCCTGGTTAGGATGGCAGATATACCATTGTAACTGACAGGTGGCAAAAGTTCAGTGATGTGTCCGTGGATAAACCAACATTAGAATATCTCGCTGCCTTTGCAGATGAGTTTTTGGTTCATGGTGTTGATGTGGAGGGAAAAAGGTGCAACTATGTTCCTTGTTATCAAGTCTTTCTTTTATTGATAGACAGAAATTCATATTGCTACATTGACATGACCATATGGGACAAAATTGCTTTTCAAGTCGTCGTATCCTATTATTCTGACATATATATGATGGACCAGCTTTTATATACCAATTTGAAGTTCTGAAATTGTTTCTTTTTCGAGCTTTTTTTTATAGATATATATTTTGTCCTACCATTCAAATTGATCTGCTGCTCCCAAATGAAAATCATACTAAATATGCTTTCTTTTTTCTGAGTATCAACAACAACAAAAAAAAGGCTTTTTATCCCAAACAAATTGGGTACATAAACTACCAACACAGGGAAGTATAAAATAAAAGGCATTAATAATTCTAATAGTACAGCGGGTTCTAAAATGTAGAGTTTGATATAATTCTCTATTACTGAAACTTGATTTCTTATCTTCTGAAATCTTGTTGGTAATCCTGCTCTTGCAGTGTGGAATTTTCTATTGTCCAGTTACCCTGATTCTATTTTAAGCTAGGATGTGAATTACAGGTTAGGGATTGATGAGGAGCTTGTGGAACTATTGGGGCATCATTCACCAGTGCGTACAAACTTCAAATTTGTACTTCCACTTTTCTTTTCTGGATCTTCCTTTCATTATTCATATATTTTTTCTCCTGCCACTGCATACTGTAATCTTCACTAATTTTACAGCTTATGCTATGCCAGCATACCAAAATAGGAAGCAAAGAATACCCCTGTATTCCTTTTTATAGAAAATATTTTGTGATGGTGATTATTATTTCAAAAGCAATAAACTAACTTGACTGTGATCATAGTTTAAATTTCTCTATAGTCTTTCTACAGGTCTCGGTCGATTCAAATCAAGGACTAGTTGATTAGCCATCTTTCCATGCTTATTTCTATTGAACTAATAACTATCATGCGCAATACTCTTGAAGATTATCAACAAATGAACTTTTAATAATGTTTCTGTGCAGATATCTTTATGTTTTAGTGTTTTTGTTCCTGTTTCTAAACTCACAGCTGTTTCTTTGACTCTGTAGATCCCAGTAACTTATGCTGGTGGTGTGTCAACAATGGATGACCTAGAGAGGATAAAGATAGCAGGCAAAAGTCGAGTAGATGTAACTGTTGGGAGTGCTCTAGATATTTTTGGAGGAGATTTGCCGTACAAAGATGTTGTCCTTTGGCACAAGAAGCAAAGTATGGTTGGCCAAGTGTGAAGGAACTTGTGGTATTGATCAGTTTTACCAGATACCAGTTCATATTGTTCAACCCTCGACGCAGTATACTTCCTAAACATTCTGTTGCAAATAATTCAGTTAGTCTTCAGTGAATCCTTGCATTCAAGTTTCTAAATTCGTTGTTTTAGAAAAAAAAAATCTACCCACAGTAGTGCTGATTATAGCTATTTTTCATAAATCGTTCGATTTATTTAATGTTGATGCTAAATTTGGACTCTACATTTTATTCCTATTTAATGCAAAATTTTGAATCCAAAAAACACAGGCCTTATTTGGAATCGCTTGTAATCTGCAGTATGAAGAAGAATTTGGGTATTTGACAATCTTATTGCATATGTATTCTCTGTTCTGGTTTGCTATACCTGATGTTTATTTGTCCTATTTGATTTATTTTACCAAAACATAGACGAGTTCCCGAAAATCTACACCAAACAGTTTGGATGGTAAAATTGCCTGTGAATCTCTAGGGCCAAATTAACAGTTACTCCCTCCATTCCAAATTATAAGGCATTCCAAGAATCTTGGAGAGTCAGAGTTTTTCGGTTTGACCAAGATTATAGAATAAACTATAATAACTTGTGACATCAATTAGGTATGCAAAGAAAATATAAGTAATAGAGAATCGAATGGTACTTAGTTGTCATCATAAATATTTTTAATTTTTCATATAAGTTTGGTCAAACTTGAAAAGTTTTGACTCTCCAAGATTCTTGGAATGGCTTATAATTTGGAATGGAGGGAGTATATTTTTGTCGGATGGCTGCCCAACAAGAATTTCACACCCTTCTTTATTCATGTCTTGTGTGCTTGGAGTCTGGGCTTGATACAAGAAGTAGATATTGTTCTTTATTTTTATTCGGTTTTATCGTTGCCATTTCCGGTGCCTTGTCGTACCGTGCTACAAAATGGTCGCTTATAGTCCCGCTCTTTGCCATCCGCGTCGTCGCTTATCAGACTCTCTTTGCCATCCGCGTCGTCCTTGACCCATATAGCAACTAGTACGTTGCGCGCGCCATTGCGCGCGCGCTCAAGTAAGTGAAGAAGCAGCGGGATTGAACAGTCATATAATGTTTAGTAAGACAACATTGATACATACTAACACGACAAACACTCAGATTCATAGCATGATGGTACATATGTATATATCAGATAGATAGGTCTGATAAGTGTGTAACGGTCCACGTTAACCACATAGTTTTGGTCCTAGATAATATTGACAACACTTGTTAGCACAATATTACATAAGTCTGTAACGTGTACAGCCAGACGGTGTAACATAAGGTTTGAGCGACGTCCACAATGCACGGACAGGAGGTAGGTTATGATAATATGTACATATCCTAAGGTGCCTAAGACAGGCCAGGTATTTTATGTGTGTTGCCACAGATGTATACACGTCAATCTGACTTTGAACATATTGTATGGAACATAGTTTTGTAGCACATTATGGTTGAGGGTGTTGGTGCCAGAGATCTTTACAACTGTGGCCTGCAGTCCGAGAGTTCAATGGAGACAAGCTTCAGTAGTTCAGTTGCTAGATGAACACTATACACCTGCAAGGAAGGAAAGGGTTGGTATGCTAACAGGTCAACTCAGTCTTAAAAGGTAGGATAGGTGAAGGTATATAAGAAATATATGTAGTTGTAACCAAGCAAATTTAATTTTGAAATATGCCCTGCTATAACTGACGGATCTTGAGAGCAAAGACATGAAGAACCAAGTCGCTAAGTGGTATGCAGTCATATATCAGTTCTTAGGTTCATGCAATGGTACACCTTGTTCAAGATATAGGACTAAATTGAAATAGCAATATTTTGGGATGAATTACTGGAGCTATGTGTGAATGATCTCATGGCAACAAAATCAATATTTCATATAAAGCCTTATTCTGGACACAACAAACAAGGATGTATTACTGGAGCTATGTATAAATGATCTCATGACAACAGATTCAATATTTTATATAATATAAAGCCTTATTCTGAACACAATCTGACTTCACCAACATTACATCAATGAAGATGGCCTAGAAACAGACTGTGATCCATAATTATAGGAAGATGGCCTAGAAAGTAGGCGTACCTTTTTTTCTTTTCAAAAGCCAACGAACATCCACATCAGAACAAATGTAACTATTTTATAAGCATGCCCATCGGTGCCTACATTGGAGGAACAAAACATGAGGAAAAACCTGCAGAACAAAACATGAGGAAAAACTTGCTACCTCATGGAATGGTAACTGTTTTGACAAAAGGCCTGTTTTTTTAACTGCCAACGAAAACCAAGCTAACACTGTTTTTTCCATCGCAACCAAGTTAACACTATCAAAGTGGACAACCCATAGGATAGAATGATGATAACTGAAAGGAACTTGCATTTTCATGACTAAAAACGAAAGAAGTGTAAGATATAGAATTGACAACTGTAGATGAGACTTTGAAAAAAATAGAGTGGTGTTTTAACAAATCAACTACTACCATTATTCTTCAATCATATGAGTTAGTTCGATGGTCTTTATGTAATTCATGACTTCTATTTCTTTTACGACAGGAAGCAGAGAAACTAACCCAGCTTTAGCCCAGATGTCCTCCTAAAACTTTTAAGTAGGGCTGAAAAATGGCAATGCATAAGGCATCGAATACCCATATAGTACTAAGACAGAAATAAAGATAGTCACCCCTCTTAACGTCATATACATCATTACGACTTTAATATATAAACTTAAGCGAGCAGGGAGGAAAGCATGCAAAGGAGAAAATTATAGCTGACTTATTTCCAGAAAGTTGTAATAGAGGCGACCGTTGAGGTAGAGTTTGTGAGTTTTACTAAAATGGGTGTTTTTTTCTATTTGAAAGCTCTCTGACTAAACCAATCAAAGATGGGAATCAAGAGAAGACCCGGCCTTTTATATTTTGTCAACCTAGCCTTTTCAAAGAAGACATCTTAAGATAACAGGAAAGCTTTTAGAGAGCACTGTATTAAAATGACTGACCATATAATGAGTTGCAGTCCATACATACGCTATTTTTTCCACATTTAGATCATCTAACTCCTATCAAACGGTAGTGTTTTTCCTTTTTAACCAGTTAATTACTTAAGAAATTTATAGCATCACAAAACAGAGGTTTCTGATCATGGAGGAGGGAGAAAAAAATGGTTGCTACGAAAGGCATGAATATACCTAATAGACTGGAGTACAATGCAACTCTCTTCAGATGCACAATTCGTCAGGCACCCAGCGGGTCAGCATAGTAGTTGTGAAGCTCAAGTCAGTGTATTATTGAGCAATCACAGAATTTGCAGTTAAGTGCATCTTTTGAAGTATGACGCTTGCCGGCTTGCATCCAGGTGTAGAATCTACATTCCAACAGAAATAAGCTAACGCTTAGTAAGAACAAAACAAACAAAAGTGAGAGCATCAAAAACCCGCCAGATTTCAAAACACTTGTCCACTGTTTCTTCAAACCCAGATTATGTGCCTGAAGAACCCAAAATGCCGCTCTAGCATCGATAGAAAGCTCTAGGCACAATCAGGCAAGACACTACTGGCATAATGATCACACGGAGAATATACAGAATGAGACACTAATTCACGCTAAGAAACAGGAAAATCAATACGAAGAACTTGCATACAGAAAACCCATACCCAAACATTTCACCATTCATCTAAACAATCTTGCAGATCTAACCTTCTCATTCAGCTGATCTTGTATCACTCTATTATCTGCAGCCTTCACCTGCAATAAGAAATATTTAATGATAACCAAACACCAATCAAATGAAAAGACCAAGAAATATAATTAGATCATTGCAATCATACTTTTTTTATTACAGTAAAATGAAATAAAAAAGAGTAATTGATGGGCGGACTCAGTTCGTAACAATTTAAAAGGCATACTAATTCATGGTAGTAGCAGAAAGAACTGAGACAAAGCAGATAAAAAGCTACAGTAGAGGCACAATGTCCTTGACGGGCAGGTACACCTTGCTAGGAAGGAGTAGAGAATTTGACAAATGGCATTTGCATAGAGAACTGAACTGTTGAAAGTGAAATAATCAAATAATTCGCCAGTAAAGCATAACAATTGCTTGATAGCGGTGTCCTTTTGAAGACATGTTAGATTGTTGGGCACATGGGCTCTGCTGGTAGCTATATTGCAACAGAAAATTGTACCACTCAATCTGCTAGCATGCTAATCTTGCTACAATGTTCTAATATATGGGCAAAATTAGTGAGCCTACGTTGCCTCTGCTATTTATGTTATCTAGAGCGTCTTTATCTCACATAAGAAGTTGTGTATCTTTTTTATGCTTAAAGGAACCAAGGACTGTTAAGGAGCAAAAACATTTGAGGCTGAATAGCAGTAGAGCATATAGCATTAACCATTTTTACTAAGTATGTATCAGGAGTAAGCATACATGGCTCTTTTTCGTCTGCAGGCATTATGTATGTCCTATTTAGAACCCCGGAATAAAATGAAAATGCTTAGGGAGAAAAAATAAAATCAAACAGCATGCAGTAAAGATAAAGAACAGACTAAGCTGCTTCAACTAATGAAATGTAGGAGGCTCGAACAAAAACATAAGGGAAAATAATTAGGGAAAGGAAGGCGTTGGGAAATAAGATAAGGAAAACTGGCATTCGGTTTGGCTGGTTCAATAAATTGCGAAGTTTGTGCTGGGCACTCAAAAAAAGTGTGCCATTTAAGAGAAAAATATAATTGAAGAAACTGGGTGGTAAGGCATTTTGAAAAATAAACACATTTTATGGAAAAGGAAGGTATCATAGGTGAAATGGGAAAAAGAAAAAAGGAGCAACCTGTCAGCCATCTTTTGTTTAAAGGGCACTATAACATTGAATGGATACTATACCGCAATTCATTTTTTTAAAGAGACTAATATACAACCCATGTGCAGTAACCAAATATTTGTAACTATAATCATCTGGACTAACAGAACGGCAAGCACATTTAAATTGCTTAAATATGTTAGGTGAATAAGCACCAACAAAATACTTAGTTAACTCAACATGCGGAGGACAGAAGCTAGCGACTCACCTAGCTTGGAAGGATGCATATTCTTTTCCTGGCAGCACACTCAACAAGCGCAATAGTAAACATGCTTTGTCTGCAGCTGTGTACAAAGCAAAATGTCTTTGTGAAATAGTATGAAAGAACCTAAGGCTGTATAGTCTAGCAATACATGTTCCTGTCTGGACAAACTAAAAAACACCAAGAAAGAACCGGAGAGGCAGAAGAATAATCCATACAGACTAATGCTATGAGAGGTATGGTTCTTAAGATAGTTGGTATGGTCGTACTTCTAGATTACTTACAAAATTCATTGAACTAACCAAAATCAAACTAATGTTATGAGAGGTGTTTAGATCCAAACAAAAAGAAAGAATGGCTATCTAAAAACCTGTGCATACACCCTTGCATACAGGATGGTCCACGAAAATTACTCTATAGCAGGCACTAATCCAAAATGACAAACATATTTTTGAAGGATGACACATGCAGGCTCATCTACTTGGATTGTAGCTGTATACCATGTTTTGAACTCTCTCTCTCTAGCATTCTGATTTCTTCATTACTGACAGTGTTTTCCGAGGACTAACCTTCCATTATTCTTGTACTCGGCCATCACCTTCTGCAACGAATCATAACAGAGAACTAAATTAAATAGGTGAAAGTGGGGTGGGATGTAAGGTGGACGCAGCACTGCCCAACCTTTTTTTGAGGCATCATGGCAAACACATGGTCCTCGACCTACTGCAAAGAAATCATAATAGAGAATTAAATTAAATAGTTCAAAGTGGGGTGGGACGCTAAGGTGTAGTGCTGCCTAACCTTTTCCGAGGCAACATCACAAACACACGGTGTGGTAGAGTATCCTGTTAAGGCAAATATGACTATGACCAACAGATAAGTAAAAGAAAATAAGGGAAGCCAAGCAAAGGTAAGCTAACAGATGCCGGTAAGCACACTAAAATAAACATGAATGAAATCAGAGGATTTGCTTGCTGACCACAATGACAAATAGGAAATCAATACTTGATCGTCTACTGGACAACTTAAAAGCAGCGGACAGTCCTTTGCTTGATCATAGAACAAAAGACCGCAGATTCAGCTGCCCTGAACCTGAATGTAGCAAGTGACAATAGATGTTACACGGTTCTATGTTGACATGTCGGTAGATAAAATGAAAGGAAGGTAGGAACATAATAACCAGGTGAACATTGCTGTTCAAACACTTTACATAGCAGGTCCAGTAACAAAGCAAACAACAAATATGAAGAACTGTGAACCTAATGAAAAAAAGAAAATAATTAGAAAACTAAGCGCGGTTTTGCCGCATCCTCCATATTGGCGTGGAGTGTACCAGCCCGTGTCTATCGAAAAAAATGACATTATTAGAGGCACTATTATTCTAGACATATTTACTTCCAAGAATTATCTTGAAATGGTACTTGATTACATGATGAAAAAAAAGATGGCCATACAGTAAGAGAAATGGTTGTAATGAGAAGTCTGTATATTGGGATAATGAAAATGTTTTCAGTGCAGGCAGGTTGAAGGTAACTGGGATTTTGAAATAACTACTTTTATCCAGCAGACAATCATTTCAGAAAATAAATAAAAATCCACGTCACAAATGCATCCTGCATTTCTGCTAATATATAATATAATTCCAGCTTGCCATTCAGTCTTCTAATGAACCAATATGTAAGAGAAAATGAACACCATTAAATAAAATGAATTCAGATCCATAGTATGCATCTTTTTCACTGACCATCCAGGGAAGAATTTGGAGGTAATTATTAGAACTCAACTCACTATAAAGAAGTATGCATCTTCACTCAAATTGCGTAAGATGCCTTATCTGCTGAAAATTTTAAACATCAAAACTTATAAGGTTGCATTGGTGGTGGTAGTTTGATGGTTTGAGTTGTCTATGGATGTTAGAGATGGGCTCGGTGAAACAATCCATTGAAATTTTTTATTAAAGTAGGTTCAGGCCACTTGATTGTAGATATGGCATTTCTAGGCTTGTTAACATGAATGATATAGTATAGCGAATATGCATTTGAACTTTCTCGTTAGCTGTAAAGGGAGGCATAAAAATGATTTGTCACATCCTATGATGCTAACTAAAGATAACCTTGCATTCAGTTACCTGACAACGTGGTACCATATGGACTGCATACTTTAATTTTATGGCAACGGTCCCTATGCTTTGAGGATGACTTATCATAGTTGCAAAATTTCTGGAAGGTGGCAATTTCATGATTTCTGGAGGTGAATTGAGCAAGTCACTTCCATCTAATAATGTATTTTTATAAAGAAAGTGTAATTAGTACACAGGGAAACCATTAGCAGCACATGGGAAGCCTTCAATAGCACAGCTCTTGCAGTCTGATAATGATTTATCAAGAAGCACTTAGCAAGGGGTAGAGTCATGATAGACATATCAAACTTGTGCCTGAATCCAATCACTATTTACGTGCTGATTGAACTGAATAGAAAAGCAAATAGCTATTTAAGAACTGAAACATGGTATTCTCTTTGCACACCTAAGAAATTGGGACCAAGCTAGTCCAGGACAGTGACCAACCTATTACTATTTGCTGCCTGCTCTCAGATCCAGCAGAACCGAGCAAATCAGGACCTAAAAAACAAAAATTTGGACCATCCAGCGCCATGCATAGGCCACATCAGGGAGGTGGGGAGGGAGAGAGGAAGAGAGGGGGAGTAAACCAGCGATCGACGGATCGAGGAAGAGCAGAGCCACGCCGGCTGCCTGCAGGAGCTCGCGAGGAGGGGGGCGCGACCGCCGGCGAGGTCGCCCGCGACGCGACGCCGCACGGGGCGGATGCCACCGCGCCACGCTGGACGCGCCGCGGCCTGGAGCCCGCACGCGCAGGTGCGGGGGGAGGGAGGGAGGACGCCGTGCTCCGGCCGCGCCGTCGCCTCGCGCACGCCGCCGCTTCCGGAGGAATCGAGAGAGGGAGAGAGAGAAACGGGGAGAGAGGAACCAATGGGAGAGACTGAGGATGGCTGGGAGATGTTTTATCTCTAACCAATCGGACGATGCTGATGGTGGAGTGAAGGTGAAACGTCGATCATGAAGTGGACGGTAAACGTTGTTTGGATGACGTGTATACGCCGGTTGCTCCCCAAGGGCCGCCGGCCAAATAAGAAGAAATACATGAAGCCCCAGAATCACAACCAACCTCTCCAACTATGCTGCAGATATTAGCAACAGCTAACGAGCTGAGCTGATTATCATGGAAGCTTGCAGTAAACAATTGATCACCCTGAAAGCCTTGATACATTATTTTGGAGAACATGATTGAAGGTTAATTACTCTGAATCATCATGGTACCAATCAACACCCAAGAAGAGAGATTACGGTATCCGGCAAGGACTTTTGACTAGGGAAAAAAAAGGCGGTCTACCTTTCAAACTTTTCTGAATCAATCAGGAAGGCTAGAATTGACAAACTCTGTTTTCACCATTCTCAACTTTCTGCACGAGCACTTTTGCCATTCATGTCAGCGTGACCAGCCAAATAGATAAGTTCAGGAAGCACTGTTCATGGAGAGTAGATATACATGCAAACCAGATTACCAGAGACCAAAGGCTGCTTGGACAGGAGTCTGCAAATCAAAGAATGAAGGGGGGCGGAGTGCTAAACCTATAGAAACAAAATGAAGCTATACTCCTCAAACACTGAAGCGAATTCTTCAACAAGGAGGATCTACCACTTTCTCAACAAGCCTACTCTCAGCTAACATAGCTGGACTTCGTTCTACAAACAACTGGTTTTGAATGAAGCTCCACACTCATGGTCATGCATATGGAGTTCATAAAAGTTTTCGGTAGCAAAGGCTTACAAACACCTCAGTGGTCAAGTAGTTCATGCAGGGTTCAAATAGATTTGGAATATTTCAGTCGAAAAAAAAAAGATTTGGAATATTTCCTATCAAAACAAGCATAAAGTAATTGCTAAGAGGAAAAACATGCTGCAAAACTAATTGTGTCCTCTGTAACCTGTCTTTTGGAAGAAGAATCCTTGGTGCACATCCTCTTTCATTGCCCTTTTGCTTCAGCTTGCTGGACGTGGTTACAAATTTAAGTTCTCCCTGACTTGGACTTTTTCCAACCATCGACATCCATGCCGCCAGCGATAGCTTGGCTGGGTACCGATACCGACGACACCTATAATTTGGAGCAGAGGGTGGTTACTGTTGTATTACTTGTTGCTTATTGTTGTACCGGTACCTGGACTGGATGAAGAGGCAGGCTAGGGACCTGCAAGACGAAGCAGATTGACCAGCATATACAGCCTGCAAATGCCAACGCAAGGAGTGATCTTCTCACCCAACTCTCATGTGCCACCGCAACTCCGCCACCGGTGTGTGTGAAGAGTGAAGTTGTGAAGCCTCTTCACGGCCGCTCCTTTGTACCCCTGCGATGCATGAGACAGCCAAATTCAACTGTTGAAATTCAATTCCTCCGAGACAGCCAAATAGTCTAGATAAACGTTTTTGCTTGTTTGCAGTTCAATCAGACATTTTTGCTTGTTGTAAAAAAAAAAGGCATTTTTGCCCCTGCAGCAGCAGTTGCCGATTTCAAAAGCAAGTTCAATGTCACAAGATTAAAAATTCTCTTATGGTGGATGACTGGAATTTGGATCTTCCATTTGTTCTTTCCTTCTGCACGATTTGATTTCTGAGAAAAGCACTATAGGTTGAGGCTGTGATAAAACCAATCTTTGAAGCGTGGTCTTGTCAAAAAAAAAAAATTCTTTGAAGCGTGGAGCATTTGCTCAAGTCCCGGACATGGAGGAGCAGACAACATTTGAAATTGACAACAATATGTTGCTGTTTCAAATTCAGGCGTGAGCTTGGGAATCTACGCCCCTGGCCCTGGACGGCATGGCGTGTAAAGAACCAACATCAACATCATTTTCAAATGACAAGGCCAATAATTCCAAAATATTGATCCAAACAATGTTTCAAAATATCAGTCGAAAGGAGAACGTTTCAAAATATGAATCGAATTGAAAGGAGGTAGTATCTAGACCAAGGACAAGAGGCACTCCGTTTATTTAGCAAAAAAATACAAGACCTGTCCAGGTGCAGTGAATCCTCCTCCACCGTAAATATATTACGGTAACTTTGATGCGTGCCTGTTTGGCTGAATCCACCAATCGAGTGCTATAAAAGCCAGTGTCGGGGGTCCAGTCTGCTCATCAACCAATTCAGAGCTCCTCTTCTGCTTCCTGCTTTCAGATATTCTTGTGGTGTCTGTCTGTTCCAACTTCCAAGCAAGCTAAGGATGTCTTGCAGCTGCGGATCAAGCTGCAACTGCGGCTCAAGCTGCAAGTGCAGGTAAGGCTGCTTCCTTCCTTGCGAATTAACTAGCTAGCTACAAGAAACTTAACTTGATCTCTTGTCCTTGGTGAATTGTACGTACATGATTGATGATTAACAAGAGAGGAGCTAGACTAATATATGGCGTACGTTGGCTTTTGCAGCAAGATGTACCCTGACCTGGAGGAGAAGAGCGGCGCCGCTCAGGCCGCCGCCGTCGTCCTCGGCGTTGCCCCTGAGAAGAAGGCGGCGCAGTTCGAGGCGGCAGCCGAGTCCGGCGAGGCCGGCCATGGCTGCAGCTGTGGCAACGGCTGCAAGTGCAACCCCTGCAACTGCTGATCCTACCTACGTTATTAGCAGAGGGGTGGGGGTGCCCCGTGCATGCCTGTCAGTGTCACTTTTATACTACCTGCTGCTTGTGGTTGTCAAGAATAAAGGATGAGCCATCGTCTGGTCAGGCTCTCCAGCATGTATGCGCCTGCCCCTCTGCTTGGTTGGTGTCCTTGTGCTTGTGTTGGTGTATGTGATCTGATCGTGTAGCATCGTTTGTTACAAACCATGCATACATCTCTCTGATCTCTCTGGGTCGGTGTGTACGTGTGCCTGTGTCTCGTAAGTCGTAACGATCGATCGATCGGTTCACAGTGATGAATATATAAAATATAGTGGTTTGCTAAGCCTGAATTTTGCTTTTGTTTATTTTATTTCTAAATATATAGTTTTACTTATATATAGGAACTGTTATCTGTTTCTGTTTGTGTGTATCACTTCCTGCATATATGTAGCCTGTAGGATCAGGATCAGGATCAGGATCAGGTCCTGAAGCCACATGAAAGAAAAGATATCCGGTACTAAGGTAAGGAAGGAAGGATATGGAGGTCAAAACAAGTGAACTGATGCTTGCAAATTGATGCAGTTATTACTTTGCTGATAAATAATGCTATCCTCATGTACTTGTGCTCGATCAGTTCTTAGATACGCAAGAAACAGAAAGGCTCCCTATGCTACTGTCAAACAAGAAGATAAAAAATCATAGCAAAAATAACACATACACAATTACAAATCAGTCTCTCGTCCATTTCTGTGAGTATTCAGTCAATTCGTGCATACAAAGAGCCAAAGAGGGCATAAATGTTGAGGGAACAATTTCCCTTCCCATCCAAAACATATTGATGCCTGCGATTATGGTCGGGCGCTTTCTAAGTGTGCCATCCATGAGGATACCAGACCAAGCACCCAGGAGCTCAACTTACGCTGTCATCTATAAATCTACCCAAATTAGTTACCTGAACACCCTTTGCAATGAAAACAGACACAGGCTGATGAAGTGATGATGAAGGCCTTGTCCAGTTAGTGACTGCCGAAGCTCTAATAATGCAGTCCTGCTGCAACTCCTCTAATCAGCGAACGAACCGGTGGTTTCAAAACTAGTGATCAATCCCACAACCACGTACTCTGACCTTTTCTTTTGGGAATTTTTTTTCATGACTTCCTTTTTTGGAAGGTTATAGAAGTGCTGATTTTTAAACCAGCGGTCGATCTCATAGACCCCCACGATCGACTTTCTATTTTCTTTTAAAGAAATATTTTTGCAACTTTCTTTGTTTTGAATATTATTACAAAGTTTTACACACATATAACTTATATATATGCATAACTTTTTATGTGGCAAGTTATTACTATAATTTCTCATCATATATTTTCTTTTTTTGAAAAAAATATTTTCCATTTTTTTGGCGTGCTTGAGCATGTCTTTCATTAAGAGAAAAGGAGAATTACATACGATACATGATTCTAGTAAGCCTAGACTTTTTTTTATGAGATTACACAGTACAACGCAGACGCTCAACACGCACGCACACTCACCCTTATGAACACACGTACGCAAACCCTACCCGTATGAGCACCTTCGAAGGACTGAGCCGGCAAAACTTGAGGTTCACGAAGTCACCACAGGCGCCTAGCTGTCGATGGGCACGTCGCCTACCACTTAATGCATAGCGCCGAAAAATTCTGGAATAAATCCAGAATAACGTGTCACATCCAGGATTTGAACCCTGGGTGGGAGCTTCCCAACCAATGGCCTTTGCCACTGCACCGTGAACCCCTTGACCTAGTAAGCCTAGACTTGCCAAGACCACATACCAGAAGGCGTGATAACCTACCCGATCCTTGCGAGACAATCTTTGAAGGATCACAAATAGAGTTCAAGAGCTCCCCTAACTTTCTAATTTTGGATATTTATGAAGTTATACTCATAAATTTTATGCATAATTTTTCAGGGAACTACTTATCACCATAACCTTTCGGCTTTCCCTTTTCTGATACTTTTTTTCACAACTTTTCTTTTTTGAAAATTATAAAGTTATAGTCATAACTTTTTACGCGCAAAGAAAAAAGGAACAAGAAAAAGAAAGAATAGAGTAAAACAAGAAAAGTTATATGCTCATTTTTTCATAAAAAAAAAAGTTATATGCTTCGTGCCTACATTGGGAAGTATTCCCCGAGGAGCCTCGATCTACAAACTACAGGAGAGAAGTGGACGACGCACTTCGAACACTACTCGCCAATCAAAAGATTGGGATATTGTTGACGAATAAATCCGCCAACGCACCGGTAGCGGGCCTTGGACGCCCTAGAGATGCCTTGAAGCGACCTGCAACAGCAACGACGATGTAGCATGGCCGGCAAACCGATCTAGAGATCGATGAGTCGACGTAGAGCCCGCCGACGGAAGAGTAAACCCTAGAACAACCTCCGGGAAGACCCGTCGGGAGGATGCACGTAGGGGATCTCCTAGAACCAGCGGATGGCGCCTAGAATTGCCGGAGAACTCGCGAAGAGAAGCACCGAACAACAACTAGAAAATTAGGGCAGGATGTAGAAGAAGAAGAAGGGTAAATTGATCGTCTCGATCGATTTGTTGTTGGATTTGTGTCGATTGATTGGATCAGTTCAATCGGCCATGATCCCCTCGTATATATAGGGGGATGGTCTTATCCCGGTAGGAAACTCTCCCAAAACTCGTCCATCAAGTTTCCCACGAATACAACTGACAAAGACGCGTTTTGGATCGGAGTCGGTCGCGCCCGACACGCGCCGGACGCGTCCGACGCTTTTCAACGCGCGTCCGGCGCGTGCGTCCGATGCTCGGGCCGCGCGCGGACCTCTCTGGACCGCGTCCGACGCGCATCGGACGCGTCCGGTCTTTGCGTCCGTCGGCGGCGGCGAACGCGTCCGCGGCCGAAGCGCGTCCGACGCGCGGCGCGTCGAAACGCGCTCGGCGTCCGGCGCCCCGAGCGCGCGCGGACCTCCGGCGTCCGTTTAACGGACGCGTCCGGCGCTCCCTAGGCCGCGCGTCCGGCGCTCGGTGGCTGCACGGGGGCCTCTGGACCGCGTCCGACGCGTGCCGGACGCGTCCGACGCCGCCCGGGGCCGCGTCCGGCGCTTAGTTGAACGCCGAAAACCGCCCCTTCTCGTCGTGCGTCGATGCGTTGACCTCATTTTCTTCTTTTGCCATTTTTTATCGTCAACACATGCCCCCCTGTTTTCAAGTGAATTAGCTCATGAACTTGAAAATACTCTTTCACCTGCTAACCAACTAGCAACGATGCCCATCACATCGGCTAACCGGCGACTAAGGGCGATGTATTACACCGGCCATTTTTTGTTCTAAGGGCGATACATGTACCGGCCATTATTCGGAAGAGCACTAGGCTTCTTGCCAAACACTTGGGAAGTATTTTTTAATATACCTCCCGTTGATTGCTTTGTCGAGACTTTCTCCTTTCAATATCTCTAGCACATAGGAATTTCCGCGTATCACCTTGATCACTCTCAAAGGACCCTCCCAATTAGGAGACCACTTGCCAAATTGATTGCTCTTCGATCCAATAGGGAGTATGGTTTTCCACACTAGATCTCCTACTTGGAAAGTGTCGGTGTTTCGTACCCCGGGAGGTATCGCACCAACAAGTAAATTTCTAAGCGTGCTCCCTAATCCGGATGGTGATGCAAGAAGAACACAAGATTTTTATCCTGGTTCGGGCAAAAGAAAGCCCTACGTCCAGCGGGGGGAGGAAGACTTGTATTATCTTGCACCGAAGTGCTTGCACAGGGGTGAGTACAAGGTAGACCTGAGACTTAGCGTGTGGCAATGTGTGTGTGTTGTAACCGTGCCCTATGCTATGCCATGGCGCCCCCTTTTATAGGCCAAGGGGTGGCTCAAAGCTACACTGTGTTAGGGCGATCGTGGGCGTGACGTCGAGGTATGGACGCCCTGTCGAGTCGTCGATGCTGTGGATGCTTCCTTCGGTCCGGTTCGAGCCTGTGGTTCATGCTTTTATCCGGTTCGGGCCTGTAGCAGCATGGGCAATGATGTCCTCCCTGTCCTTGCCTGACGCGAGCTGGCGTAATCGAGGCGTTGGCGACGATGGCCTGCCCGGGAACCCCGGCGAGTGGCCGTCGAGGTGGGATGGACCGGTCACTGCGCGCCCCGTACGCCGGTCACATCCGCCATCATTCCTCGAGCGGTTGGAGACTGCTTCGAGGGGTCGACGATCCGAGCGACGGGACAGAGCAGCAGGTTTGGTGGTACGGGGAGTTGACAATGGCGTTTTGGGGGGATGCCGTACGCGGCACAGTGTGCGGCGTGGTGTCACAGTGGCGCCTGCCATCCTCGAATCCGGGATATGGGCAGCGTAATAGTGGAAGCGACCCGTGTACTTTCCACTGTCACGAGCCCTGTAGCCATGGGGTTAGGCGGAGTTGGTGTTCTGCGACACTGTTTCGAGCCCTGTAGCCATGTGGGCGCCCAGGGAAAGCAATCATGGAAGGCGGGTTCGAGCCGTCGCTCGCTCGAGCGGTTTCCGTCACCGTCTCGAGCGGCCGTTCGCTCGAGCGGTTTCCGTCACTTTTCCTCGAGCGGGCGAGCGGGTGTCTCTCGAGTTGGCGGGCTTTGTGCTTTTGTGGGCCTGGTCGTGGGCCGGCCCAGTACGTGGCGTGGAGGAGAATTGGGAACTTCTTTTAGCTGGCTTTTGGGATTAGGAGGAAGTAAAGCGGCGTTTGCTTACCTCTAAACCCCTAGATTTAGGACCCCCTAATCTAGGTACCCGACAGTAGCCCCCGAGCCCTTGCCTGATTGTGAAGAACTTCAGGCAAGGGATCATGAAGTGGAGTTGAAGTACCTAGATCTAGGGTTGTGTTTATCTTGTTTCGAGGGGTCGTTTCCTCTTTTTTCCGTGGGGGGCGCGCGAGCGTCCCCCGCGGGGGTAGCCCCCGAGGCCCCAGAGGAATGGGGAATTCCTCTGGGGGATTTGAATGAGTTGTTTCGAGCGTAGTCATTGTTAACTGGAGTTGTAGCGCTCGTAGTGGGCGGTTCCTCTCGATTCCTCGAGCCCCCGAGTGCTTCCTGCTCTTCCCTTGTCGAGAGGTGTGGTTCATGTGACTCGAGCCCCCGAGCCTCGAGATGCTGGGCTGTAGTCATAATCTAGTTTCTCGCTAGACTTCTCGGATCGGATCCAAGTGGTGGGAGGTCCGGCGCTACCCGCGGTCGAGCGAGCACCGTGCCTCCCTGTGAGCTGGTAACAGGAAATCCAAGTGAGAACCCATCTCCTTTCGAGGGGAGACAGCATCGAGGCCCGGGGGCGCTCTCATTATAGCTGGGTGCATAGGACCGGCCCTGTTCGAGGGGGCCGGCGGCTCGAGTGCCTCCCGTCGACGGGATCTCTTGGAAGCCTGGCACCCTGCCTTGGATGTGCCTTTGGGATTCGAGAGCTCGCTCTCGAGTAGAACCTTTCGAGGGTTCCTTCCCAGAGGCACCCTTAACTCGGGTGCTCGAGGGCGGCTGTTCGAACCCGTCCGTGGGTCAGCCTCCGTTCCCTCGAGACTTACAGGTGGGACCGAGTCCCGGGTTGCCTTACCGTGTAAGGAACCGCCTGTCGAGACGTCCCATCGCCACGCCGGTCGAGGGGAATCCGTCCGTTGGTGGCGCGTCTTTTTAGGCGGAAACCGGCGCATCATGATGATCGTGGGCTGGCGACGGTTCAGCTCCGCCTCGCGTCTCGCGCCTCTGGCTAGTGGAGGTAGGTGGCAGTTGGCAGGGAAATTAAATGCGGTTACCGTTTCTTGATGAGTCCGTCGAAGTCGCACGACCGTTGGATGGCGCGATCTGGGCCATTGGATGGATTGGGCGTCGCTCGGCCTGGGCCCTATAAATTCGGAGGAGGGGGCTCCCGGTTTCCTTCCTTTGCATTCCTTGCCTTCTCTTCTGCCGCCGCCGGTTGCGTTTGCGTCCTGCCCTAAGCGCCATCATCGCCGCCGCCGCCGCCGCCGCTGTGCTCATCTCGCATTAGCCGGAGCGGTGAAGGATAAGAAAAGGAGAGCGTCTGAGTGTGTGAGTCGCCGGAATCGCCGTCTTTTACGCTTCGCGCCGCCGCTCTCTTCGCCTCGCGCCGTCTCCACTTCTTCGGGCTTCGCCACCGCTGCCACCATCGTCATGGGGAGGAAGCGTGGCCAGGGGTCCAGCCAAGGCGCAGGGGGCAGCAAGGCTGCCGGCAAGGGCGCCGCCGGCAAAGGCGCCGCCGGCAAGGAGCCCGCCAAGGCTCCCGTGCCGGTGGTGATGTACCCGGCGCTCCCGTGGCCTCGGTCTACGGTGACCGAGGCGGACCTGGTGGGCCTTGTCAACGAGGGGCTGCTCCTCCCCAATCCACCGGAGGGGCCACCGGAGTGGCAGGTGCCAGAGGCCACCCACCGCGAGCCCGTCGTGCCGGAGGGCTATGTGTTGAGTTTCATCCGATTTCACCGGCGGGGGCTCAGGGCGCGCCCGAGTTGCTTCATGCGGGCGCTCCCGCACCACTTCGGGGTGGAGTTGCAACACTTCAACCCCAACTCCATCTCCCACGCCGCCAGCTTCATCGGCGTCTGCGAGGGGTACTTGGGGATGGCGCCGCAGTGGGACTTCTTCGTCCACATCTTCAAGGCGACGCTGTTCACCCTGGCGGTGAGCGGGGATGACAATGACGACGACGAGGAGAAGGAGAAGGTGAACGCCCGCCGCTACGTTGTGGCGGGTTCCTGCACACTTGGTTTAAAGAGGCGGGAGAACTGGCTGCCCGGCACATGGACGACGAACAACGCCGGGTGGACCTCAGAATGGTTCTACCTCCGCAATGAGGGGAACCACTTCCCGAAGTACACCGGCAAGGTGTTGACCGAGCCCAATCACAATTGGGGCTACGGCAACCCGAGCAAGCTCCACCCCCGTCTCAACCCCCTAACCAAGGCCATGGAGGTGCTCCGCCGTCGGAGGGCCGGCGATATCTTCTTCAACCTCTCCCACGTCGTCGCCGGGTTCCACCTCCGCCGGGTGCTCCCGCTCGCCGATCGCCAGCTACGGCTGGACCAGATGACGGAGGACGCCGACCCCTTGGCCCTCGAGGCCAGCAGGATGTCGAGCCAGCCCCTCCCGGCCGCCACAGTCGTAGCGCGAGTGCGCGAGGCGATCGATGGCGGTAGGAGCTTTGGGGAGAACCAAGTTGACCTCTTCCCCATGCGCCCGGACGTCGACCTGCTCGGCTACGTATGTTCTTCTCGAGGTTTTTCTTATTGTTGATTTTATTTTTTCTCCGGTTTGTGTTCATCTTATCGAGGTGTGTCCCCACAGGAGATCATCGACCACGCGGACTCGGTGCCCCCGGTGAAGGAAGACGCGCCCGACCGCGAGGTAAGACGCCTTCAATCCGCTCGAGAACACGCAGCAGCGCTCTCGAGAAGAGAGGAGAAGGGAAGAAAGGCCGCCGCGCTGGAGGAAAAGGAGAAGCGCAAGGCCAGGCGCCGCCGGGAGCGGATGATGCGTCTGAGGGCGGACCCAAACGACTGGAGTACCAGCTTGGAGTCGACCGATGACGAGGAGGAGGACGTCGAGCAGGACGACGAGGCGACTGACAGTGACGACGCCGTCGCCGCTCGAGCCCTGACGTTTCCTCAATCTCGCGTGCAGGAGGTATCTCTGGCGCCGCCCTGTCTCGAACTGGGCGGGAGCTCGTCGCTGGCTCGAGCGGGCCAGCAGGAGGAGTCGTCCCACCGCTCCGGCCAGGATGCTCGAGCGCAGTCTCCATCACGGCGGGAGTCCTCTTCTCGTCAGCAATCATCAACACCGGGCGCGCGCACCCGGCAGCACAAGGCTGCAGATGCGCGCAGATCTTCTTCAGTTCAGCCCGGCGAGCGCCCTGTCGAGCGCCGGGCTTCTTCTGGTGGTCACCGGGCCGAGCAAGCCCCGCCACGTCGGACTCAGGAGCCCGCAAGGGATCCTACGCGGAGCCCGGCCAAGGAGCCGGCCGGGGCGGGCGAAACCGCCGAGGCCACGAAGCCCCCGGGCACCTCAAGCCGAGCCGCAGATGCTCGGAAGCCCCCGAGTGGCTCGAGTGACTCCACTGCGGGCGCGGCAGTGAGGTAAGTTTTGAGTTGTGCTTCTTCTTGATGTTTATTGTCTTGTTCGTGAGTTTCTGTCATCACCATCCCCCTTTTTCCCTTTATTTTAGGACCAAGCGCGTCCTACCATCACTCCCCCCATCCTGCCTTCGAAGCGGCTGAAGGTCACAGGAGGATCGAGCGGAACCTCGTCCGCCTCAGGTGGTGTGACGCTTCCTTCTTCTACTCCAATCTGGTTGGCGCAAGCCCGAGAAGCGATCGAGCGCGGGAAGCTGATGGCGGCTGCGTCTCGTGCAGGTGCCGGGGCCGCGACTGCGATGGCGGGGGAGAAGACCGCCACCACCATCACCGCCTCGGGTGGCGCCCCGCTCGAGAAGCCATCGTTCGCCGCGCAGGGTGAAGCAGCGGCCGGTCACCAGGAGGTGGTGGCCGAGACGGCGGAGCCCGGGGCAACGGTCGCCGTCCCGTTGGCGGGGGCGGGGTCGGAGAATCAGCCGATCACCCTAGGTGACGAGAGCTCGAGCCCGGGCTCCCGTGACCGAGCCCCCGGTGCCTCGACCAAGTCATGGCCTAAAGGCCTGTGCCAGCTCGAGGAGGAGCGCAAGGAGAAGGGGAGGAGGAAGTGAGCTCCGCGGCCACCGATCGGCCGGTAGGTGACGTGGAGATGCAGGAGTCGGGCCAAGTGCCTGGGCCTCTGCCGGACCAGGCGTCCACTCTTCCCCACGATATGGAGGTTGGCTCTCACGCTGGGCAGCAGGTCGAGGCACCCCAAACGCTCCCGGTCGAGCAAGGGGAGGCCCGGGTTGCGGCGCAAGAGGAGATGCCAGAGGAGCACCCTGTCGCCGCGCAAGAAGAGGAGCAGCGCGCCACCACGCAAGGGGCGGAGCAGCCGAAGGAGCTCTCCATGGTGGTGTACCAGGCACCGCCGCAGCCGCTGCAGCCGGGGGAGGTCGTGGTACCCCGTCTCGTGCCCGACTCGGCGACAGGCGAGGTGGAGCACGTCATCATGTCTCAGGCTGACACCTGGGAGGAGGCGTAGAGGAAGCACGAGGCGGCCACGGTGGTCGACAGCCACATGCGGGCGCTTGGCCTTGGGCCCATCGAGCCCACCGAGTCGGCCACCTTGGAGAGGAGGCGGATCGAGGCGTGCGCGCTTGCCCAGGAGGCGTCGGCATCCTCGAGCCAGCCCCGAGACGTGCCCACGTTGCCCGAGCGGATGGTGGCGGCAGGCGTTGATCCGGCGGCGGTGCGGGGAATCCACAGCGCCGTCGACCGGAGCATGCGGGAGGCGTACCCAATGTGGGAGAAGCCGCCACTGGTGCTTCATGACCCGCTTGATCCCGAGGCTCCCGCGGTTGTGATGAACGATCAAAATGAGCTCGGGACTCATACGGAGTCCGAGGAGCGCCAGCGGTGGCTCGAGAACACCCTGCGGCTCGCCCTGTCGGTCGTTTTCGAGGACATGCCCCGGCTATCTCCCGTGAGTTCTCTCATGCCCAGCCATTTTTCTTGAGTTTCTCTGAAGCATTATAATCTATGTTCTAACTTTTCTTCTCGTGGTTTAGTCGGCACAAAGCCAGTCCTACGCCAAGTCCGTCCATCTCCACGCTCTCCAGGAGAGTGAGGAAGAGATCAGGCGGTTTGTGCGTTTGGGCGAAATGCGGCGAGGCGGAAAGACCGAGCCGCCCGGCTTCTTCGAGAGGCCAACGCCGCGTTGGCCGCTGCCAAGGAGGATGCCCAGAGGGCCAGGGACGAGCTGGCTCAGACCGCGCGGGAGGCGGAGACGGCTCGAAAAGAGAAAGAGCGGGTGAAGGGGATCGCTGCTCAGCTCAAGGAAGCCGTGGACACGGTGAACGCAGGCTTCAAGGCCAAGGCCCAGCTTGTCGAGCAGCTCGAGAAGGAGAAGACCGCCGCCGAGACATATATAAAGGACCTGCAGACGGCGGTCACCCGAGAGACCAACCAGAAGGAGGCCCTCACGAGTGCGCTCGAAGTGGAGAAGAAGCGGGCGGGCGATCTTCAAACAGAGGTGATCAATCTCCGCCAGTCAGTGACGGAGAAAGATCTTGCCATTCAATCCGCCGGCAAGGTTCTCAAGGAGGTGCGGGGGGAGAAGGTCGAGCTCGGCCATGCGCTCAAAGGGAAACAGAGCGAGCTTTCGAGTGCTCTCGAGCGCGAGCAGGGGTTGTCGACCCGCTGTACAGGTGAGCGCTCGAGCCACTCTTGTTGTTTGCTGTCTTGGATTTTTCCTTTGCCGACTTGAGTTCTTTCTTTCAGCGCTCGAGGCCGATCTGTCCGCATCGCGCGCGGCTCTCCAGCTTGCCCAGGCCGACCTCTCCACGGCGCGCGCGGCTCTCCAAGTTGCCCAGGCGACGTTGGACGCCGAGGTGGGAGCCAAGGCCCGGATTACCGGCGCCATCGACACCCTTAGTGAACGCTGGGGGTTTGCGCCCGTAGTGGACGTCGAGGGACCGGAGGCTGGCCGTGGTTACGCCGCTCGAGTCTTCGCCTTCGGCCTCTCCCTGCGGGATCGAATTCGGGGCGCCCTCGTCTTCGCCGCGCGCCGGAGCTTTGCCATATTCTACTCCGGCTTCGACCTCTCGAGGGAGGAGGCTCAGACCGGGATGGAGGCTATCTCCAGTGGCTTCACCTATGCTGAGGGCGAGCAGGAGGGGGCCGTGAATCCAAGGCATGAGCAACTCCTTGTCGACGCCGAGGGACCTGGAGAGCGGTTGGGCTAAAGCTTCGAGGCGCTCGTCCTTCCACCCGCCATGCAGTAGTCGCGATCGTCGCCGGCCTGCGAGCCGAGATCTGGGTAGGAAGGCCCTTGTAAGAAAACATTTGATCGTGCAGTGGCCTATGCGGCCTTTTGGATGATACATTTATGCACCTTTTTTAGTTTCTTATTATGCTCGATGCTTTTTATCCTATGCCTGAATTTGCTCGTTTTTTGGCTAAGTGTGGGCGTCGTGTTCTAACCCTCTCGAGGGGAGGTGAGTCAAGGTGCCGTAGCTCGGAAGCGTAGGAGACTTTGTGCTCGACCGTCCCAGCTCTGAGGGTTCGAGGCGACGCCTGTTCTTTAGCTTTTCGAGACCGCGTTCGAGGCAGAAAGAAAAAGGAGCATGGCGAGCGTTGTTTTGAAAAACTAAGGGAGTTTTTTTGAGGACTTCAGGGGGGTCCCCCTGGTCTAGCCCCCGAGGGGGGCTTGACTCTGTAGAGACAGGGTCGAGCCCACCTTGCATATGAACGAAAAAAGTAAGGAGCTAATTCGTGAAGCCTTTATTCATTCATACTAGCGGTACTTTATACGAAAAGATGTACAAGGCATCGAGGCCTAAGGGAAAAAGCGACGTAGCTGTTCGATGTTCCACGCGTTGGTGAGGATCGAGCCGTCCTCATCAGCTATCTTGTAGGTCCCTGGCTTCAGCACCTCGACCACGATGAACGGGCCTTCCCAAGGAGGAGTGAGCTTGTGGCGCCCCTTGTTGTCCTGTCGTCGACGGAGCACGAGGTCGCCGACCTCGAAGTCTCTTTTACGCACATTCTTCTCGTGGTATTGGCGCAGCTTCTGTTGATAGCGTGCAGAGTGTAGGAGCACCATGTCTCGAGTCTCTTCGACCTGGTCGACGGCGTTAGCTAGCCTCTCCTCGTTGGTCTGCTCGTTGTAAGCCTTGAGTCGAGGGGATCCGTATTCGAGGTCAGTGGGGAGGACGGCCTCCGACCCATAGACCAGGAAAAACGGGGTGAACCCAGTGGCTCGGCTCTCGGTCCTCCGCAGGCTCCATAGAACCGATGGGAGCTCGGCCGCCCACTTCTTGCCGTGCTTGTTGAGGCGGTCGAAAATCCTCGGCTTCAACCCTTGAAGGATCATGCCGTTGGCTCGCTCGACTTGGCCATTGGTTCGAGGATGGGCGACTGCCGACCAGTTCACACGGATGTGGTGTCGATCACAGAAGTCCAGGAACTTTTTGCCCGTGAACTGAGTGCCGTTGTCCGTGATGATGACGTTAGGGACTCCAAAACGGTGAATGATGTCGGTGAAGAACTCGACCGCTCGCTCCGAGCGGATGTTGGTGATGGGCTTGGCCTCGATCCATTTGGTGAACTTGTCGATGGCGACGAGCAAGTGGGTGTAACCTCCCGTCGTTTTCTTGAGGGGTCCGACCAGGTCGAGCCCCCAGACTGCAAACGGCCATGTAAGAGGGATCATCTGGTGCGCCTGCGCTGGGAGGTGAGTTTGCTTGGCGTAGAACTGGCACCCTTCACACGCTCGAACGAGCTTGATGGCGTCCGCAGTTGCGGTGGGCCAATAGAAGCCTCGACGGAAAGCGTTTCCGACAAGGGTCCTTGTGGCAGAACCTCCTACGTAATGTGGCCCACATGCACTATCATCCGAGGTCTGTTAAGACAAGGATTAGTGCATGTGGGCCACATTACCTAGGAGGTTCTGCCACAGCTGGTATCAGAGCCGGATCGTTATTCTAGAGCTATTGTAGTATTCTTTGCGAAAACTTCAAAAGGTTTTGGATCTAATAAAAATTTAACTTGACTATTTTGGTCCAAATTGCTTATCCCTTACCTATGCTCACTTCTATAGCCCTCTAGTCATGTTTAAAAGTTTATGGTGGAATATCATGTTATATTGCCCTATTTATAAAAGTTTACTTTTAAGTATGTGTTACATTAAAGTCTTTTAAACTTAGAACGTAGGTCCGTTCATGCATCATGCTTAATTAACCTGTTAATAAATACCTCCCCTCTTAATGTGAATTGGGTTAGGTAGTATCAATCCTATTCGCTAGCCTTCGATCCCACCTATCTATTCTTTAATCTTGATCCTATCTTTTGCCGAAAGCTCGAGTTTAAAGTTTGGCTTGTTATTCAACGAGATGCTGTTCATACCCGAGCATCCGATCTTTGGGATTTCTCAAAATGGGGGTGACGATTCCAATCCTCCACTAGTTCAACCCGGTTTGACCGATACCCTTGCCGCTCCGGTCAATGCTACAACTATTCTAGCTCGAATCGAATATCACCCGGGGTTATCGTGGTCGGAATAATGGTAATGAGGTCACGCATTTTGATTTCGGCCACTCGGCCACCGGTCTTCACCAAAGCGAGATGAACCTCTTGAAGCCGATTATTGGCTCCGCACCATGCAGCAAAAGTTTGATCTCATTCCTTGTACGAAGTTCGAAGCCACTATTTGCAGCTCAACAGCTGAGAGGTGCTGCGGTGTCTTGGTGGGAAAATCTTGTTGCCATACAGCCCACTGGTCATCGTATCACATGGACGGAGTTTCGTGAAGCTTTCCGCACTCATTATGTTTCACAAGGTGTTATGAAAGTTAAGAAGGAAGAATTTTTATCTTTACAACAAGGTGATATGTCCGTCGTACAGTATGTGAGCGAGTTTAATCACTTATCCCAGTATGCACCCGAGTATGTTGATACAGATGATAAAAAGAAGGGTTACTTCTTGAGGGGTCTGGATAGTAAGATCTGTATGATGATTACTGGTGCTACTCTTAATACTACATTTTACGAGACAGTTGATATTGCTATTACTTCTGAAGCTGTCAATCGTAAGTACCAGGAATCCAAGAATAAAAAGAAGACTCTGGATACTGAATCCTCTGGCAGTAAGCCTAAGCATCTGAAGATAATCTATCATCCTGTAAATCATTCTCGTACTCCTTATCATCCAACCCAGTATCAAGCCCCGCAGCAGGCACTTGTTCGTCCCGCTGCAGCTCTTTCTTATTCCCGCCAGCCGAATGCTCCTAGCGTTCGTAAACCCACCTCACAATTACAGAACTACCCATGTTATAATTGTGGAAAGTCTGGTCACTCTACAAGGGACTGTCCACATCCAAACCAGTACAATTCCAATGTTCCAAGTACTTCTGTGTCACATCAGAATCAACAGAAGAGCCAAAGTAAGAAGAAAATTGGACGTGTCTTTTACACGCAAACCGGTAATATTCCGAGGGAGAGCCTATTTTGATGGGTATGTTCCATGTTGCCAATCACTCAAGCATTTATACTTTTTGACTCGGAGCATCCCATACATTCATCAATCGGACATTTGTTATGAAGCATGAGATCCCAATTGGAGAAACAAAAGAAAATTTCTTTATTCGAGTCACCTGGAGGGCGTATGTGTACTAAGGAAATGGTACATCGGTACCCATAGAATTGGGTGGGCATATCTTTCCCACATCAATGATTGTTCTAAAGGATCGGGATATAGATGTGATCCTAGGTATGAACTGGATGAATCGGCGTGGAGCTATTATGGATACTTTAAATAGAACTATAAAAGTGAATTTATCGATGGTAAATCTCAGTTGCTTATTCAATTTCCAATTTCGAAGAGAGCAGTCAAGAGAGTTTGTGCAACTTCTGTGAAAGAGATTCGAGATATCCCTGTAGTCAAAGATTTCCCAGATGTATTTCCTGATGAGTTACCCGGTATACCTCCAGATAGAGATGTGGAGTTTGCGATTGAGTTGAAGCCCGGTACTGCCCCAATATCCAGAAGAGCATATAGATTGGCACCACTAGAGTTAGCAGAACTTAAAGCTCAGTTGAAAGAATTGCTCAATAAAGGTTTTATCAGACCTAGTAATTCACCTTGGGGTTGTCCAGCTATCTTTGTGAAGAAGAAGGATAATACCTTGAGGTTGTGTGTTGATTATCGTCCCTTGAATGAAGTGACTATCAAGAATAAGTATCCTCTGCCTCGCATTGATCTGCTCTTTGATCAGTTGGCAGGAGCAAAAGTGTTTTCAAAGATTGATCTTCAGTCTGGCTATCATCAAATTAAGATTCGGCCTGAAGATATTTCAAAGACGGCGTTCACTACTAGATATGGTCTGTATGAGTGTCTAGTTATGTCTTTTGGACTTGCAAATGCACAAGCTCATTTCTTATATTTGATGAACTCAGTGTTCATGCCAGAACTTGATCAGTTTGTGGTGGTCCTCACTGATAATATCTTGATTTATTCCAAGAATGAAGAAGAACATGCTGAGCATCTCAGAATTGTTCTGCAGCATCTGAGAGGACATCAGTTATATGCTAGGTTTAGCAAGTGTGAGTTTTGGCTTAAGGAAGTAAAATTCCTTGGACATGTTTTATCTGCTAAGGGCATAACTGTTGACCCTAGTAAAGTAAAGGATATTCTAGATTGGAAATCACCAACCACCATTTCCGAGGTCCGTAGTTTCCTTGGAATGGCAGGTTATTATCGCAGATTCATTGCTAACTTTTCAAAGATAGCTAAGCCTATAATTGAGTTGTTGAAGAATCAAACCAAGTTTGTTTGGTCACCCAAATATGAAGAGGCATTTCAGTCCTTAAAGAAATCATTGACTACCGCTCCGATTTTAGTTCAACCAGATATGGAGAAACAGTTTGATGTTTATTGTGATGCTTCTGGCAGTGGTCTTGGTTGTGTATTGATGCAGGAGGGCAGAGTTATTGCTTATGCATCAAGACAGCTCAAACGTCATGAAGAGCACTATCCAACTCATGATCTTGAGTTAGCGGCTGTTGTTCATGCCTTGAAGATTTGGCGTCATTATCTGCTGGGTAACACCTGTCATATCTATACAGATCACAAGAGTTTGAAGTATATCTTCACTTAAGAAGAATTGAATATGAGGCAAAGAAGATGGTTGGAACTGATTAAAGATTATGACCTAGAAGTGCATTACCATCCGGTAAGGCAAATGTGGTTGCCGATGCACTTAGTCGAAAGAGCCATTGTAATTGTTTGACAAGTAAGGCCCTTGGATATTTCTTTATGTCATGAGATAGAAAGGTTGGGCATAGAGATGGTACAACAAGGCTGATCGACTAACATTTCTATTGAATCAACTATCCGAGATCAAATTATCATTGCTCAGAGAGATAATAAAGGTATGGAATATATCAAGGAGAAAGTTAGAGAGGGAAAAATATCTTGTTTCAGAATTGATGAAGCAGATGTTATATGGTTCAAGAATCGTCTGGTCGTACCAAAAATTCCTGAATTACGTCAAAAGATCCTCGATGAAGCACATCTTTCAAGATTCTCTATTCATCCAGGAAGCAGTAAGATGTATCATGACTTGAAACAGAAATTATGGTGGACTAAGATGAAGATAGAAATTGCAAAATATGTTGCCAAGTGTGACACTTGTCAAAAAGTGAAGGCTGTGCATTTGAAGTCTGCTGGAGAATTACAGCCATTACCCATTCCAGCTTGGAAGTGGGAAGATATCAGTATGGATTTCATAGTTGGTTTACCCAAGACATCAAGAGGTTTTGATTCTATTTGGGTTATTGTGGATCGTTTAACTAAGTCAGCTCATTTTATTCCTGTGAAGATTGATTATAGAACTCCTAAGTATGCACAACTTTATGTTGAACGAATCATGTGTTTGCATGGAATACCCAAGACTATCGTCTCGGACCGAGGTACACAATTTGTCTCACGGTTTTGGAAGCGAGTTCCATAAGGCAATGGGTACCAAATCTCTTTATAGCTCGGCCTATCATCCACGATCGATGGTCGACGTAAAGAGTCAACCAAGTTCTTGAGGACATGTTGAGGTCTTGTGTGCTTAACTTTCCAGAGAAATGGGATGAATGTTTGCCGTTGGCAGAATTCTCTTACAACAACAGTTATCAAGAAAGTATCAGAATGGCACCATTTGAAGCATTGTATGGTCGAAGATGCGAACTCCACTAAAGCGGTCGAGCCGGGAACGAAGGTTCTTCGGAGTTGATCTCGTAAAAGAAAGCGAAGAAAAAGTTAGACGAGATACAACAAAATATAAAGATTGCTCAATCTCGTCAAAAGAGTTATCCGATAAGAGGCATCGACCTCTAGTGTTTGCTAAGGGAGATTTTGTGTATCTGAAAGTATCACCTATGAAGGGAGTTAGTCGCTTTGGAGTTAAAGGCAAATTAGCATCTCGTTACATTGGTCCATTTCAAGTTTTAGCACAATGTGGGAAGGTAGCATACCGTTTGAGGTTGCCTGAACAGTTGTCAGCTGTGCACAATGTGTTCCATGTGTCACAACTCAAGAAATGCCTTCGACCACCTGACAAAATTGTTGATGTTGAAGGGATTGAACTTGAGCCTGATCTTACTTATTCAGAGTATCCTGTCAGAGTTCTAGATCAAAAAGATCGTGTCACCCGAAGCAAAACAATTAAGTGGTACAAGATACAATGGGATCATCACTCAGAAGAAGAGGCCACTTGGGAGTCAGAAGAGTATCTGTCAGAACATTTCCCAGAGTTCTATGCTTCTATCTAAGTTATAATTCCCTCTATGAGTTATAACTATTCTAGTGTGAGTTGTAAAAACCCATTTCCTTATGTCCTTGTTCGAGATGTGTTGCTGGACACATTTCCTTTTCCATTACCTAACCCAAGGCTTTAAATCTCGGGGCGAGATTTCTTTAAGGGGGAAGGACTGTAACATCCCTGATGTTATGGTAACTAAAACTTGACATGTCATCATCATCATCGCAAAGCATTCATGTTTAGGTTAACCCTGATGTGCATCAACTAAAACAAAAATTTACATTCTAGGTTGATTGTGCCCCTGAGATGATGCTTGTTATTGCTTTTGATAGCCTAGAGGTGTGTCGGCTAGAATCAAACTCGATTTCGTTTCAAAACCCTATTTTCGACAAACTCCGTTTTACCCCCTTTTCCCTAATTCAAAATCTACAAAGAATTTGGGGTTGGTCCAAAAAGCAAGATTGTAGGGCTTGATGAGACCTACAATGTTGGTGAACAAAGTTTTTCAAGTTTTCAAAAAGAATTTCAAACAAATTTGAAAATACGGTTTTCCAAAGCAATTGTTCCCCTTTGAATTTCAAATCATAATTCAAAAACTATGCATATTTTGGAAAAACTCTTTTTGGAGAAAATGTGCAGTTTGAAAAGTTGAGTATTCCATAGTTTTGGAGTTTTTCAAGTTCTATAAAAAAATCCAAAGTAATTTCAAATATTTCATTCTATGGTTTTTGTCCCCTTTTCAAAATTTGATTCAAATTCAATTTTCCTTTCAAAATTTGAAAATGGTCCAGTTGAGAAAATTGTAGAGCATGAAAAATTAGACCAAGGTTGTTTTTGGAAATTTTTGAGCAGAGTTCAAATTTTTGGAGTAAATTGCAAAACTTTATTGCTGTTACTGTTGATGACGTCATCATCGTCCTTCACCCTCTCTGTTCCTCGTCGCCGTGGCCATGGCGGCCATGCCGCCCGGTCGCCGCCGGTTGCCAGCGCACGGCTGAGCGCGAAGCTTCTCTGCCCCGTGTCGCCTTCTCCTCCGCCGTCCTTGCGCCATAACTCACCGGCCCGGACCCCGTCTTCCCCTCCTTTTTCTCTCTCAGTCGCCGTCCTCGCGCTGCTTCCATCGCCGCCATTGCCCCGCCACCGCACGCCGTCATTTTCGCGCCAGCTTAGCCCAAACAAACCGCACCTTTACGCCCGTCTTGAGCTCGTGTACGCGTAGAGCTAGTCCGTGAAGGCCGAAGTCTACCGGAGCTCCGTGAATCGCCGTCGTCTTCCTCGGGTCCGGCCAACGCTCCGCCGAGAGTCGCCATCGCCGTTCGTCGTCGCCGTAGCTCATTTTCCAAATTCCTCTTGTGGTAAAGTTTCCCTTGACGTGCTGCTCATGGTGCTCCTCTCCTTTTTTGATTTGGTGGAAACGTGAAGCCAGGGTCGGCGAACACAAGATTTTTATCCTGGTTCGGGCAAAAGAAAGCCCTACGTCCAGTGGGGGAGGAAGACTTGTATTATCTTGCACCGAAGTGCTTGCACAGGGGTGAGTACAAGGTAGACCTGAGACTTAGCGTGTGGCAATGTGTGTGTGTTGTAACCGTGCCCTATGCTATGCCGTGGCGCCCCCTTTTATAGGCCAAGGGGTGGCTCAAAGCTACACTGTGTTAGGGCGATCGTGGGCGTGACGTCGAGGTATGGACGCCCTGTCGAGTCGTCGATGTTGTGGATGCTTCCTTCGGTCCGGTTCGAGCCTGTGGTTCATGCTTTTATCCGGTTCGGGCATGTAGCAGCGTGGGCAATGATGTCCTCCCTGTCCTTGCCTGACGCGAGCTAGCGTAATCGAGGCGTGGGTGACGATGGCCTGCCCGGGAACCCCGGCGAGTGGCTGTCGAGGTGGGATGGACGGGTCACTGCGCGCCCCGTACGCCGGTCACATCCGCCATCATTCCTCGAGCGGTTGGAGACTGCTTCGAGGGGTCGACGATCCGAGCGACGGGACGGAGCAGCAGGTTTGGTGGTACGGGGAGTTGACAATGGTGTTTTGGGGGGATGCCGTACGCGGCACAGTGTGCGGCGTGGTGTCACAGTGGCGCCTGCCATCCTCGAATCCGGGATATGGGCAGCGTAATAGTGGAAGCGACCCGTGTACTTTCCACTGTCACGAGCCCTGTAGCCATGGGGTTAGGCGGAGTTGGTGTTCTGCGACACTGTTTCGAGCCCTGTAGCCATGTGGGCGCCCAGGGAAAGCAATCATGGAAGGCGGGTTCGAGCCGTCGCTCGCTCGAGCGGTTTCCGCCACCGTCTCGAGCGGTCGTTCGCTCGAGCAGTTTCCGTCACCGTCTCGAGCGGCCGTTCGCTCGAGCGGTTTCCGTCACTTTTCCTCGAGCGGGCGAGCGGGTGTCTCTCGAGTTGGCGGGCTTTGTGCTTTTGTGGGCCTGGTCGTGGGCCGGCCCAGTACGTGGCGTGGAGGAGAATTGGGAACTTCTTTTAGCTGGCTTTTGGGATTAGGAGGAAGTAAAGCGGCATTTGCTTACCTCTAAACCCCTAGATTTAGGACCCCCTAATCTAGGTACCCGACAGAAAGATTTACTTCTCACTTTCTTGTTGTAGGCCTTTGCAACACGCATCTTGTCCTTTTCAAACTCCTTTAGAGCTTCAATTCTCTTGTTGGTCACATGACTTATGTTGTCCATCATGAGATCATGGTACACCTCAGTGGATAAGTCATCTTGTTTGGCAAATCTAAGTGCACCCAAGTTCACTTCAACAGGCAAGATAGCTTCTTGACCATACACCAATTCAAACGGAGTTGCCTTTATTGCACCATGCTTTGATGTGCGATACGCCCACAAAGCTTCCGACAAGACTTCATGCCACCTCCTTGGAGTCTCTTCAATCTTCTTCTTGATGAGCTTGATCAAGGTCTTGTTACTAGCTTCAGCTTGCCATTAGCTTGAGCATAGTATGGAGATGAGTTGATCATCTTGATTTTATATGATTTGGCAAAAGCTTTCACCTCCTTAGCCATAAAAGACGTTCCTTGATCCGTATGTAATACTTGAGGGATGCCGAATCTATGAATAATATGCTCTTTGATAAACTCTATTACCTCCACATGAGTAATATTCTTCAATGGGACTGCCTCACACCACTTTGTGAAATAATCTGTAGCAACCAAGACAAACTTGTGTCCCTTTGAAGACGGGGGATGTATTTGGCCAATGAAATCTAGCCCCCAACCTCTGAACGGCCACGGCGATGTAATAGAATGGAGCTCCGAAGCGGGCACCATTTGAATGTTCCCAAACCGCCGGCACTCTTCACATTCTTTGTAGTAACGCATGCAATCGGCAATCATAGTAGGCCAATAGAAACCAGTCCGTCTCAATAACCACTTCATCTTGTGAGCCGATTGATGTGTACCACAAACTCCTTCATGGACTTCTCCCATAGCCACTCTTGCATCATCAGGCCCCAAGCACTTTAGTAGTAGACCATCGGCTGTCCTCCTATACAATTCATCATGCTGCCATGTGTATTGGAAAGCAAGCCGCCGGATGGTTCGATCAACCTTAGTACTAGGATCCTGCAAATATTTAATCAAGGTAGTCCTCCAATCCTCTAAATCGGTACTAGAAGTACTAGACCGATTTGAGACATCATCTGTAGCATATGCTTCAGAAGAATTGGTTAATCCGATCATATTGGACGGTTGAACCAATTCATTTGTCCCTGCACAAATAAAATTTATATCTTCATACATCGACTTTATTTGTATATGAAAGTTTCGCTTACCAACTTCAAAGCCGGATGCCTGTTGAGCCAGCTTATTAGCCCTTGCATTCTTGTCTCTAGGAATATGCCGAATTTTAAATTCAACAAACTTGGAGATATATTCTAGACAAGTATTGAGACAAGCACGTAGTGATTCATCTAAACATTGAATTTCTCCACTAACTTGCTGAACAACAAGTAATGAATCACCATATGCTTCAACATGCTGCAAATCCATGGAAGTTAACATGATCAATCCGAATAACAAAGCTTGATATTCGACTTGATTGTTAGTACAAGGAAATTCTAATCGGCTAAGCATCTCGGTCACAAGCCCATTGGGAGAGATTAAAACAATACCAATACCTCGACCGTTCCTGCAGACCGATCCATCAAAATACAATGTCCATGGGGCAATTGTAATATAATTGATATCATCATCAAACTTTATGCTATGCTCAACAATAAAATCAGCAAGTACTTGGCCTTTGATTGCTCGCAACGGCTCAAAAACCAAATCATATTCAATTAAAGAGTACACCCACTTGCCTAACCTCCCACTGAGGATTGGCCGATGTAGCATATGCTTAATGACATCGGCCTGGCATGCTACAACACATGTACTTGACAGCAAATAATGTCTCATCTTATGACATGCAAAGTACAGTGATAAGCATAATTTTTCAATGTGGGTGTACCTTGTCTCAGGATCAAGAAGACGGCGCCCAATATAGGCAATTACATACTCCTTCCCTTCATCTTCTTGAGTCATCACGGTGCCAATCACCTTGTCTTCAGCAGCAATATATAGCTTGAATGGTATTCCTCTTCTTGGTGCACGAAGAACCGGCGGCGATGATAGATATTCTTTTATCTTGTCAAATGCTTCTTGTTGCTTTGCCCCCCAAGCAAACTCAGATTCATCCTTCAACTCGAGTATGGGGGTGAAAGGAATTTCTGCACATCTTTCTTGCATGTGGGCGGCTCAACCTTCTTCTTCTTCTACATCCTGCCCTAATTTTCTAGTTGCTGTTCGGTGCCATCCGCTGGTTCCTAGGAGATCCCCTACGTGCATCCTCCCGACGGGTCTTCCCGGAGGTTGTTCTAGGGTTTACTCTTCCGTCGGCGGGCTCTACGTCGGCTCATCGATCTCTAGATCGGTTTGCCGGCCACGCTATGTCGTCGTTGCTGTTGCAGGTCGCTTCAAGGCACCTCTAGGGCGTCCAAGGCCCGCTACCGGTGCGTTGGCGGATTTATTCATCAACACACTTTTTGGCGACTCCGCTGGGGAACTCCTAGGAACCAGCGGATGGCGCCTAGAATTGCCGGAGAACTCGCGGAGAGAAGCACCGAACAGCAACTAGAAAATTAGGGCAGGATGTAGAAGAAGAAGAAGGGTAAATTGATCGTCTCGATCGATTTGTTGTTGGATTTGTGTCGATTGATTGGATCGGTTCAATCGGCCATGATCCCCTCGTATATATAGGGGGGGTGGTCTTATCCCGGTAGGAAACTCTCCCAAAACTCGTCCATCAAGTTTCCCACGAATACAACTGCCAAAAACGCGTTTTGGATCGGAGTCGGTCGCGCCCGACACGCGCCGGACATGTCCGACGCTTTTCAACGCGGGTCCGGCGCGTGCGTCCGATGCTCGGGCCGCGCGCGGACCTCTCTGGACCGCGTCCGACGCGCATCGGACGCGTCCGGTGCTGCGTCCGTCGCGCGGCCGAGCGCGCGCGCGAAACGCGTCCGGCGCTGCTAGCGCGTCCGACGCTCGGCGTCCGGCGCTTAACGGACGCGTCCGGCGCTCCCTAGGCCGCGCGTCCGGCGCTCGGTGGCTGCGCGGGGGCCTTTGGACCGCGTCCGGCTGAAAGTCCCTAGTTTGGTTTTGGCTAATTGATGAAACCTAGGACTAACCTTGTTTATCTAAAGTGGTTGATTTAGAGAAAGGTTGTCCACATGATGAGCTTATTGCATATGAGGCATGACACATGTCATGTGATCAAAGATGAAGATCAAGACGATGCTTGGCTCCATGGACCGGTGTTGAAGGTGAAGGGCTAGTCGAGGCTTCGGAGTGAAGGACCATGCGATGGTGAAGCTCGGGCAAGACTAGGCGCCGATGGACCGATGCACGGTGAAGGGCAAGTGAAGTCAAGGTCGATGGATCGAGACGGTCACATGATGGTGTGAAGTGTTCATATCATTTGGAGGAACAAAATGGGCTCAAGGCAAAGGTATAACCGATAGGGCCATTTTGTTACGCACTCAAGACACCATAGAGGGTGTGAGTGGTTTAGGATCGATAGCCGCACTATTAAGAGGGGAAGTCTTATCGGCTATTCGACGCACGGGTGCCACTAGGTGAATTCATGAAGTGCATTGCATGTAGGGCCTAGTGAGCTAACCTAACCTTTGGGAAATGATTGTGAAAAGCTAACACACAAGCACATGGAGATGTACACTTGGTGGTGTTGGCACATTTACAAAGGTGGCGTTTGGGTTACTGTGGTTTGCGGGTGGTAGAGATGGGTTTGGGTCCCTCTCTTCCTCCCGCCGAGCTTGTGAGGCGGGATTCGGCGCTTTCGAGAAAAATGGATGCATATTTTCTATTGCGCCGGATGCAAAATTTGGTTGAAATCATGCTATCTCGATGATGGTAACGGTTGGATTTCACCTTGGGCTTATAAATAGCCCCTTGGCGGCCATGGGAGGTTCTCTTGCCCATTTCTACTCACTTGCTCATCCTTTGTGCTAGAGAAACACTCTCCCTCTCATCTCTCTTGCTTGATTGTGAATCCAAAGTGAGATTGAGAGATCACCTAGTGCATTGCATTGCTTGAGGGCATCTAGTGGCACTTGTGGGTGGTTTAGCCGGTGGATTTCTTGTTACTCTTGGAGAGTACCGCTCCTAGCCGGCTTGGAGATTGTTGGAGGCGTTGGCAAGAGAAGGTGATTGTTCTTGGCCACCTCCGGTTGATTGTGAGAGGTTTGAGCTCACCTCGTGGGGATCACGAAGAGCATCCTAGTGGATTGCGCGTGTCGTTGGTACCTCGCTTGAGAGTGGTATCTTGCGGTGCCGCGGGGCGAGCCCTTGAGGGCGTCCGACGCGGGTCTTGGCGGTTGATAAACAATTGTGTTCATCTTTGTCTCCGGTGATTGGTCGTCATCGATTGTGTGTTGCCGATTGTAATTAATTGTTCATTCTCTCGGTGATTGGCAAACCGCCCCTTCGTGGGTCGTAGAACTCTTGATCACTAGTGGTAGCTCTTGTGTGTACTTGTGATCACATACGTGCGTCGATGCGTTGACCTCATTTTCTTCTTTTGCCATTTTTGATCGTCAACAGATATCCTTCTTATGTTTATAATAACAACAACAATAACAAGTTTTTTTAGATTAAATGGTCACAAGTATATATGTTAATTCGGTTTTATCGTTGCCGTTTTTGGTGCCTTGTTGTTGTCGTTCCGTGCTGCAAAAGGGTCGCTTACTACTGTCTCCTGCTTCTCGCAGTCCAGCTCATCAGATATGTGTTGTTCTTGGTCTTTGTCCTTGCCCCACAGCAACATGTAAAGCCCTAGAATCACAAGCACACCTCCAATCACGCTTCCAGCGTAGAGATTTTCACCGAAGACAACGTAGGCCAGGATGGCCACCATGACGGTGAGGAGGGGATTGAACATGCTCACAAACACGGGGCCTTTCTTCTTGTTGCACCACAGCTGAATGATCACAGCCAACCCATTGCAGGCGATTGCCTATAAAAACAAGTCTGCACATCAGTCTGCAGTTCAATCAGCTAGCACTCAAGAATATATAATTTTTGTGAAGGACTATATACCTACCGTGTACACGATGCACCAGAAGTTGAGCCCGAAGCCAATGAGCCAATCTTCCACGTCGCGCTGCATGAACGCCGCAAAAACCGCCGACTGAAGACCTCCAACCAAGGACATCCATGCCGTCAGCGACAGCTTGGCTGGGTACCTCTTTATAGACGATGCCTGTGCCATCATATGTAGTGAGATATTAAGCTTTATTAGAGTACTTGTTGCTTATCGTTGTACTAGAGTAAGCTGCTGGAAGAGGCAGGCTAAGCATGCACCTGCAAGATGATCCAGATTGACCAGCAGATGCAGCTTGCCAGCGCGAGGAGCGACCCTTTCACCCAGCTCTCATGTGCCACCACATGTCGGCCGGTGCCGTGTATGTGAATGGGTGCCCTCCACAGCCTCTTCACCGTCGCTCCTCTGTAAAGGCTCATGGTGGTCGCCCCGGCCAACGACACCATGGTCCCAGCGATCTTAGCCAGCCCTCGCAGGGTCTTCACGTCTACAATCTCCATCCTGATCGATCAACATGAGGCAACCAAACCAATTCTTGAAATTTTGGATGCATATATATGTTGAAATTCCTGCAGGACTACTGCATCTGCATACAGATATATATTAGAGATCAGACAAGGTCAGGTCCTGTCACCTGAGGACGATGGCGATGACGAATGTGATTGAAGCCACTGTGTTTATCATGGAGGTGACAAAAGTTGGGGATGTGTACTTCAAGCTTGAGAAGTACATGTTCAGAGTTAAGCTTCCCCTGCAGGACCGGGCCAAGAGAACGGTATCCATTTTTTTTTTCGCGAAAAGAGAACGGTATCCATTAACTTCTCCTTGCTATAGAACTTGTCTTTTTATAAAAGAGAAAATCGAAACAGGAAAACCAGACATCATTATGCTCTTATATATTCTTACCCCAAAAGTGACAGTACGAATATCTCTAGGAACAGCATGAGTGTCATTTTCGGCCTCAACTTCCTGCACAAGATTAAAGAAGAACAAGACATGAAATCTGTGGAAGTTGGAGAAAATGTTTTAATATATATATATATATATATTACTTCTCGTAGAAGTAGGCGAATGGGCAGAGGATGCTGGCGGCAAGGAGGTAGCGATAGGTGACGTAGACGTAGGGGTTGAGCCCCCTGTTGAAGGCGGCCTCGGTGATGAAGTAGAGGAGCGTGAAGAAGACCTGCGCCAGGATCATCAGAGCATGAGGCATGTACCTCATCATCATCAAAGCCATTATGTGTAGTTACTCAAGTGTCTGTTGTGTCTCTCGACAAAAACTGAATCAGTTTGTGCCATTAGCAGCAGGTCACCTTGTGTTTATATATATGTGTGTACGTAGCTGCCTGGAGCCCTGGACTCAACAGCAGCACAGGGAATTTCGCATGTGCATCAGCTTGGTCTAAAATCAGTCATTTTCTTTCTAAAATAGCCTCTCTCACTACCTCTCCAAATTTACCCATGGTTCTTTTTTTAAATACATTATAGACGTACGTACTCACACATATCCATACACATACACATACACATACACTCAGTCCCTATAAATGTAGACATAGCCTATGAACACCTATGAAAAAACGGACCGCTAGTGCTTAGATGACATTTACAAAGTCACCATATGTATCGTTGCATCTAAAATAAATCCAGAACGAGCACTGATGTAAATTCAACATGTATTCTATTCATGGAAAAAATAGCCCGCTATTTTTGCCGCTATAGCCCGAAATAGTTTGAAAAAATTGTGCCGCTATTTGCGTTTATGCACAATTTTGCCGCTATTTTGCCGCTAAAGTCCGCTAATTACGGTTTATAAAACGCTAAACATCTTGGCCTTAAACATGGATTCTATTAGAAAACTAACCCACAGATCTACTCTTAATTAGTTTTTAGTCGTGCTTAGTCACTAGACGCACGAGCCGGAAACCCGCGCCATGAAGCCATAATTTCTTGGCATGCGAAAGTATTAAGGCTGTCTTATAAAATTATTTGAGCTTAGAGGACACATTTGGTCTGGAGATAGACTACGGATGGGATATAGTACTCAGCTAAGTCCGCTTACAGAGCACTCCACTTGGCGTCGCATCCCATACCCAGATGCAAAAGAATTTAGGGGACCTCGGCGCCCCACCCCATACCCGGATCCAAAAGAATTTTGGGGGACCTTGGCACCCCTGCGGTTCAAATCTACAGTGGTACATTGCGAAGAACGCTATTGAACTACAGTTTGATACCACGTTTAAGGATCTTTTACAGATTTATATATGCTCTCAGCATCTCTATCTTCACATACGCATATAAAAAAGGCTGGGCCTGTCTGCCACTGCATAAAAGAATTCTGCCACGGTTGCTCATCTTGTGCATTTCCCTTTAGAGATATACTATTCAGCATATTTCCCTTTACAGATATATTACTATTCAGCACCTAGAGTTACAGTGGAGCGACCACTTTATTGAACCTTTTTGTTATGCTCTCATACGGCATGATGCACTTTATTTGTGGCCGCTGCTGATTTGCTTTACTCTATATTTTGGGTTTAATCCAGGGTGCCACCGATATGATTCGCGCACCTTCGTTTTAAACAAGCTTGTTTATTTCCCCCGTTGCATCCACTACAACAGGTGCCTCACTCGCCACTCAAGACCCAATCGTGCATATGTGCCACCCAGATGCCTGCACATGTACTTTTCAAATCCAGTGAAATGTGCTCATGATGATATATGTCAGGATCAATTTGGTAGGGTTTCCCGGTTTCTCTTAAAATAGTGCTGACGACTTTAGTTTCTTTTGTGGAGTATGCTTTTGCTAAGCTAAAACTATTTAGAACCTTTCAAAAAAACTATTTTAGAAAATATTTGGAAAAACTGTTCCAATAATAATTTTATAATGATTTCTATAAAATTTATGATTGAGGAGCTAATAAAAGAAATCATATATTTTTTTCTGCTCTGGCAAACCGTTTTAGCTTTTTAGACCTTTTCAAGGATTCGTTTTTAGATGACCGTGCCTTGCAATAGGTAGCTGCCATGGTCGCTGACTCGTATGTCAAGGTTGCCAGCGGGGAAGTTCTTGTGCGCCACCGCAGGCTCCGGGTAGCGACGATGAGCAAAATCGATGAAGAAATCCTCCGGGAAGTGGTGACGACGGAGATGTCACCCACCCGGTCCGATTCCGAGCTCGGTGCAAAAAATCTGTTTGATGATGTCACTCTCGACTTCTTCTGGGTGGTCCCTCTAGAGCCGAGCCACGACAGTGTTCATGCTCAGCCGCTGCAGTTCCCTCCAAACTCGTCAACCGGTTGCGCCATTGGATCTCCCGTGCAAGTCATGCACGCAGCTTGAAGTGGGTGAATCACCGGGGGTAAGGGGCGAGTCACGACGGCAGTGTGGTGGTCAGCTCCCCTTTGGCTGTGTTGCAGGGCAGGAATCGGGGTAAAAATCTAGGGTGCATTTGTTGCCGGATCTATCGAGCTGGAGCGGTGGGGGAGGGAATTCAAGCAGCACATAGGAGAGGGAATTTGGCTCGTGATGGTGGGTTTTGGCTCGGTCGTCGTGGGGGGGAAGACCGCAAGACCACTATCAAGTTACCAACAAATAGCACTAAGATTACCATCGTCAGCCTTTCAAAAAAAAAAAAAGATTACCATCGTCAAAATAAGACTCTCCTTGCTCCGCATTGCTAATCTCTTCTATTTTTCAGCCAATTTTATTTTTTCTCAATTTAGCCAAGTGAAATGATCGTTTTGCCTCTAGGCCCACTTGTCGGACTGAACCACTGCATTTTCCCGCCCTCAAGTTAGACGTTTTCTTCTTCCCATGAATGAATGCCTTCGGGCTATCCATTGTTGGTCATGCCACCTTGCCATCCTAGCCCCTCTATCTTGTACCTTGTACACATTTTTTTAGATAAATCATAAAATATCCGACATCTATCTGGGGATAGAATCAGGCCAATTATTACAAAAGTCTAACACGGGCATACCGTTCGGTTGCAAAGAACTTACAACCACTCACATGGCTAAAGGAACAAGAAAACAGTTTTGGGCTAAACAAAGCCAACATGTCTTTGCGAAAGCCAACCATTGGTCCTAGGAGCATCATATGTTGCGGTTAGGAGTTGTTGTCCTGACGTGTCATGGCGTGTGCCTCCGCCACTTGTCGGCCCATCCATGTTCTATGCATGGTGCCTACAAGCCGATGGCGCATGTCAGCAGCAAGGGGGAAGGGAAGGGCAGAAGGCACAACAGGGTTTGATAGGAACCAGTGTAGGTCCTGGGCAGTAGGGAGACGTGGTGGTGGTGGGAGGTGGTGGGGAAGATCGCGGGGTAGTGAGTAGCAAAGAGAGGGAGAGAAAGAGAGAGGAGCTCTAAGGAGGTTGACTATCTAGGCAAAACAACCATAAGCATAGTGCACGCCACACCTTGAACCTCTCCATCATCACCCACTTAGTAAGACCCTTACGGGATTAGATGCCTATCTCTCCATGGGAGGGGAGAGAGCTTCTGCAGAGTAATAAATGTCAAATCACCTTCTTGAAGTATTGTTGGGGATGCCCACATGATGCATGGGCCAACTTCCTTTCGAAGAGGCTCAATAGGGGCTAGTTTAGTTGGTTGTGAAATTCACCTCCACTGAGGGTGCTAGTAAATTTTTCTTGCCTACAAATAGTGCCAAGAGCATGAGGGCAAGGGATCCTCTCACCTCTCATTTGTAAACCCTAATGTGTCCTAGGTACCACCGAGCTCTCCTCTCTCTCTACTCTGCCCCTAACTCTTATTCAAAATCAAAGTTTCCAACAACTGATTTACATCCTAAATGTAAAAGAGATGAGATATGCCACCATTGGTGATTTTGACTAGAAAAATGTGGATGAAATAATTCAAGTCACATAACACTATCACAAAAAGATCCAAAAGACATTGAATAGCCACTAGTCATAATCCAAAATACGTTAAATTGCTAGTTGCAATTAAATCTGGTTATACAAATGTATTAGGTGTGGCATATTCCCATTAGTCACTAATTACCATGAGCCCTACGCTTTAATAACTAAAACCAATGTGGTGGAATACAAAGATAAACAGGGTTGTCACCACCTGCCACTACCACAACTAGCCTAACCACCATGACTAATCACATATGGCTGATCAGAGCACCTTAACGGGCGGTGTTCACGTGCATGATATAACCACACTGACTGGCCATGAACTAGCAATCCATATTGAGAAGTCGATGGTCATGTAGTGCCATATGATTCTATGACTTTAGATATATGCTTCTGTGAGGTTACTGAAATATTCTCTACCCTTGTACATCTTGTAGGAACCGGATTTTCAGCTTGACATTTTCTGTGGAGTGATGGAATTCACACCTCGCTATGACAAGCACTATCATGTAAACTTTTTGGCAAACATAGGTGATGCTGAGCAAACACTCTTTTTTGCCGAATTCATGGCTTTACCTTTGTTCAAAGTTGAATTGAAGTCATCCAGGTGCTCCCCTGTAGATTGTAGTGAATGTACCGGTGAGCCTTATTTTCCTAAATCTAAAATGCTTTTACATGATATTCATGTTCTTATAATAATAAGAATAGAAAAGGAAAAACATAGTAAATATCAGCTTAGATAATACTACCTAGCTTGTTGAATTTCTCGTCTTTTCTTCTTTCACACGGGCAGAGTCAATTTCTCATGTCTTTTCTTTTTTTTCTAGTGGATTTGAGATGAGGTCATTGCTCCATTTGTGAGAAAGAATTAAGCAAGAATCTACATCCACCATCTGGAGGTTATTTTTGGGATATCGATGGCTCCGCTACTGATTTGTACCGGCCTGATGTGCACAAGTTGCACGAGCAAGATTTCGAACGGTTCCTGAGCGAATACTATATCTATTTTGAGCCTGACTGTGATGCTGAGTTTGCCAAGATTATTATTAATGACTTACACAGTTATGAACACATTGTTCTTCATGTGATGCCCGTGACATGAGGAAAAGTTCCCAAGCATCTTTGTTAGCACATTGTAGTTAGACCCATGATTCGTGGATGTAATCACGCCTGTGCGGTAGGCTTGCATGCCACCCCGGCTGCCTATATGTACTTTTGTAACACTTATGGAATACAATCAATCATTCCCACAACACTTTCAATCTTCACCATGGTGATCACAATCGGTTCTTGTGTTGACCACCGCTTCTCCAAGTGAAGACCCATGGGCATAAGATTAGCTGAAACATTTTCACCCCTCGACGAGTCGGTTTTATCATTATATATTTGATGATTCTATTCGCTAATCTATAATCATAAGTATATTTAAGTAGGAGATGGGAGCATCCATGTTCTCTTGTAGCAACAACTAGGTATTAAGTTAAAATGTTGGTTATTCACTAACATTGATTGTAGAACCATATTAACCTTCAAGTGACCTAAACCCTAACCTACAACGACGACAGCGGTAGGCAGGCAGCGCCCCTAGCCTCTCCACGGCGCGCGCACATGGCGCCATTGGGCCACGTGCGGTGGTTGTGGCAGCGCTACTCCTCTCTTGGGCCTAGTTTGGCCCAATTTATTCCCCAATTCGTTGGGCCGACATTGTACGTGTTACGGTACTCCCCCTTTTCCACTCAACGCGTCCACACGGTAAAACTGGAGCCAGTTGTCGATGTTGTTGGGGAAGAGAACTCCTAACAATGTGTCCTCCAAGCGGCGGGTCATGCAACTATTGATGTAGTCATTGGAGAGGAAGTGAAGTTGTGCGGCGTCCAAGTCGTTGTTGATGTAGCCAAAGATGAGGTAGAGGTTCTTTTGTGGTGCCAGCAATCCTGCGTCATGTGGATTAAGGCGCTTGATGGCATAGTTTGTTGGCGATATTGTCATTCCGGATGGAGCATGAAGCAGTAGATCAAATGCGAATGAGCCTAGCAGGTTGGTGTAGGGGTCGTATTTATTGCCGATATTGATGTAGTTGATGACATAGGGGGCTGCGCCTCCTTTGCTGATGTTGATGTAGAGGAGGTACACGGTCCTTGGTGTAGTGGTGGAGTCGTGCAGTTGGTTGGAGATGTTGTGGATGGTGTAGCACGGGTGGTAGCTCATGTCGTTGAGGGTGTCGTATCATCCAAAGAACAGTTTGCAACTGTTCTTGTTGTCGTTGGTGAAGAAGGACAGCTTCAGTGGTGGTGATGTAGTTTGTGGTCTTGTATCTAGTGCCAATTCTGGATCTGCTGCTGGATGAGGGAGTGAAAATTGGGGTTGTACTATAAATGTTACCTCTTGATTGATTATTAGTTGTAGAAGATGGTGTTTTGCCTGGTTGAGTTGTGCAATTCATTGAACTTAGCACGATCCCACTTGCAACTCTGTATAGCAACATGCTACGTACTATTGTTGTCGTTGGGGTCGGCATCTTTGTTGTTGTTGACAAGCTGATTAGGAAACAGGAGCAGGAAGTGCAAGAACAACCTTGGTGTTGGTGGCGGTTTGAGAGGCTTGTTTGTTACCTCCTTCATTATCTTTGTGGTTTGAGATGAGAGTGATTCCTCCATGTTGTTTTTTACGGAGGCATTACCAGAGATGGATCCTGTTGTTTCTCCACAATTGGATTGTTGAGGAGGACGTATCGATCTGATATGGTTTGGACGCTAGTGATGGTGATGTCGTTGGTTTTGGCGTGCCTGATATCCGCAGGGTCAAGGATGGTGTTGTCGGTGGTGTAGGGATGTTTCTACTTAGCTTTTCTAACCGCAAGATGTTGGCCTAGTTGGGTAGGCTTTTCATCAAATAGCTGGTGGACGTCGGTGGAGACGTCGCTCGGCAGTATGTGCTGTCGCTCTCGTCGGGGCCCAATTTGATGAAGATGTCGCTTCTGGCGCGTGGCGGCATCGGGTTGACGTCGTGATTCCCAGTGACAAGGGCGAGGGTGCCTAGCAGCACGGCCGCGTGATGCGGCATTGTTGCTGACGTCGTCGCTGTCGCTAGGCGATGATTTGCTTGGGCGTGCGCTTCATCGAGCAACTGGTGGGCATCGTTGGTGACGTCCTCCATGTCGATGACGGCGTTCCGATCCAAATTGGGTTGGATCTTAACGACGGCGGCGCCAAGGGGACGAATCTCCTTGTTGTTCGTACTGTTGATGATGATGTTGTCAGCGATGCGTGCCAACTCGTTTTCCTTGTCGTTGAGGCAGCCATCTAATTCGGCGATTTCACTGTTGATGTTGATGTCGTTGGCGACATTTATCTAATCGGTGTCTTGATGATGCAGCAGAGATCGGAATTGGTGCTCGAAACTTACGAGAGCATGTTTGATGTCCTTGCAGATCTTCTCGACCTTGACGTTCATGGTGGTGGCGGCGGCCAGGATCGTAGCTGACTTTGGATACCATCTGTAAGGGGCCTAGCACAGGGGGCACATGGCAGCCCTGGGCGGTGGCCCGGGAGCGGCGGCGGTGGCAGTGGTGGGGGCGGCGCGCACGCACGGGTTGGGGGCGGCGGCCCGGGAGCGAGAGAGCAAGAGAGCATATGGGAATTACCCCTTCTATTATTAAAGATCACGGGTACAATTCCCCTTGTATTTATAGTCCGGGTATTTTTTAACCTTCAAGCGACCTAAACCCTAACCTACGACGCCGGCGACGGCGACAGGCAGCGGCCCCAGCCTCAGCGTGCGCATAGGGCGCCATTGGGCCGCGTGTGGCCGCGGCTATGGCGGTGCTGCTCCTCTCTTGGGCCCAAGTTGGTCCAATTTCTTCTTCAATTAATTAGGCCATTGCCGTAAGCAAACACAGCGTTTTGGATACCAATGTAAAAAAACCAAGAATTTGTAATGATACTGATCAAAGAAGCGCGTTTACGGTGTGTGCAAGCCAATACGATGTTTTTGCGGTGTCCTGAGCAAAATTTGCCTAAATTAAAAAAGCATGGCTTGTTTCTTCTTCTTCTTGAACACCTGAAACCGGTGTACATACAAGGAAACTCGAGTCACTTCCTTTTCTTTTACTGGTACCGGAGATGTGGCAGTCGGAGTCGGACAGTTTGGGTCCTCCTTCAGCTGCGTCTCGCTTGTCTCGCTAGCCCTAGCAGTAACGACAGCAGCCAGCCCTAGCAGATCAAGCAAACAATGGACCCCGAATCCACCGCCGGAGAATCCTCGGAGCGGATGCCGATCATGGGGACGGCGGCCTTCTCCTGCTTCCACATGGAGGACCCGATGCGGCCTCTCATCCACCACTCTGATCTCTATGCTGCCACCTCGATCGCTGAGTTCATCAAGGGATTCTACACAGAGGCCCAGCGGCGGCTGCCCCTGGACGAGATCCCGGAGCTCGTCGACTGCATCTGCACGGGCGGAGGCCCCTGCATCGGCCTTGCCGACCCCGTCACCAACATCATCCTCAACGCCGTCGGCCTCCTCGTCCACAACGAGGAGTCCCTCCCGCTCCAGCCCAAGCGGCCGCCCTGGCCCAGGGTCCCCAGGCTCCACGGAAGCACGGCGGCGGCGGCGGCGGCGGCGGCCGCCCGCTCCTACAACGGTCTTCGTGCCTTCATGACCACCTACTTCCGGTACCTCTCCGATGCCCAGGCCAGGCGCTACCTCCACCTCGCCTCCTACGACCTGTCCCTGGCCATCGAGCTCGTCCACCACGACCGTACTTTGGGTCAGCAGCGGCCACGTCGACGCGTGCTCCCCGACGGTGGCAGGACCAAGGGCGCCCTCAGGGTCGCCGCGCTCGAAGCACAGCATCCCGCACCCGACGTCCTCGCGCGGCTCATGACGGCGGGGTACCCCTCCTGCCTTTTCTCTCGCCTGATGGACAAGCTACGGGGAACAACGGAGGTGCTCAGCACCTCCGACGTCTCGGAAATCAGGACGCTTTTGACCCTGCAATGGCCGCCGTCCCGCCCGCCGGTGAACTTGGAGTTCTGGTGCCGTCCCGATCAAGACGGCGGCGGATGTCCCAGTTTCACAGGTGGCATATTGAGACTTCACACCTGCATTGGGGAACGCCGCCGCTACGCCCAAATCACCATCTTCGTCCATGACGAAGATCACAGCCACCCTCAAGGAGATTATCTCCACATCTCCGACCTGGGGCGACGAGGTTCAGACAGAAAGAAGCTAACCAAGTGCCTGGATCGGGTGCGCGTGCCTCGCACAATTGTTGATTTTGATGCCTCGCCACCATGCGAACACACAATGTCCTTGAAGCTGTGTCTGCGTGACACCATCCATGCCTTTAAATCAAGGCTCTTGCTATAATGCCTCAGGGAATTTCAAACGGCCAATTCCTTCGCTCTCTTCTCACGGCTGGACATTGTTACGGATACTTTGACCCTGTGACCAACATCATTCTCAACACCTTGTGGTACAGTGTCGCCTTCCCGTTCTCAAATCATGGTAAAGACACCTCCCCGTTCTCAAATCCTGCAGGTGAAGACCAGTTACCAGAGGGCATTCTTGACACTAGAATCATGGCTCGTCTGGGGTCCCGCTCTCTTAATGGCCTTGTTACCATTGCACGTTCTGCCATGATCTCGAACCATCAAGCCTTGGAGCTCCTTAACTCTTGCGACTGCAACATCACTAGCTGCTCCGATTGCGTCTTCATTCGTGAGGATACCTTTCTTCATGCGACCAAGGCTGCCAAGCACCCTCAATATGCTGCGTTTGGATCATTCTTTGGGCGCTTGGAGAATGCCAGGCATCTGCTTTTCCTGCTGGGAGAGCGAGATGGTGGCAGGATCTCTCGTGCTTGTTGGTTAGCGGCATGCAGTGAGCTCAGTAGTTTTTACAAAGTACATTCTCAAGTGCCGGCACAAAAGCTTTCTTTGTCCATTCTTGCCTCAATGAAGATGAAGGTGTCAAAAAATCAGAATGCTTCCAAGAACAAGCTGATCTTTGTTCATGACAAGCTGGATGAATTGCTATACAAATACTGCCACCAGCATCCTTGGGTAATGATCTTCCTCTCCCTCCTCTATCCAGAAATCTCTTCTATGTAGTTTTTGCATGCTATGCCTTTCCACATGCATGTTCTATCCAATTCTCTTCTGCCCACTGCCGTCTTTTGTGATGATTAGTTCTTACTACTGGTTATTAATTAATGGTTGCTCCTTAGTAGTGTACTAAGACTAACTGAATATGCTACCCAGTATGCTTTAGCATATTGTGCATGCTCTTCTGTGTAGTTTTGTGCATGCTCTGCCTTTCCACATGTTCTATCCAATTCTGTTGTGCCTATTGCCCTGACTTTGGTTACTGCTTTGTGATGATTAGTTCTTACTACTGGTTATAGTCACTGCTTTGTGATGATTAGTTCTTACTACTGGTTATTAATGGTTGCTCGTTAGTAGTGTACTACTGACTAACTGAATGTGTTTCATTAGTTATTGGTTGCACGTTAGTGCTATGTGCTTTAGCATACATAGAGGGTAGCATATATATATGGTAGTAGCCTGCTATCTTCTTAGAGTTTAGTAGCATGTCGGTTGTTATCTACATTAGACCACTTCATTCTACTAGCAACTCATTTTTCATCTCCAGGCCAAAGCTAAGTATGATGCTCCTCTTTAATCCATGTTGTTACACACTTACACTACATATTTTGGTTTTAGTTGTGATTGCTCTTACATTCCCTATTTGAGCACTGACTAACCATGAACTAACAATTCATGTTGAAAAGTCGATGGTCATGTAGCTTTTATCTTATGACTTCAAAGACATGCTTCCGTAAGGCTACTGAAAATATTCTCTACCCTTGTACATCTTACAGGAATCGGATTTTCAGCTTGGCATTATCTGTGGAGTGATGGAATTCACACCTCGCTATGACACTCAGTACTATCATGTAAACTTTTTGGCAAGGATAGGTGATGCTGAGCAAACACTCTTTTTTGCTGAATTCATGGCTTCACCTTTGTCCGAAGTTGAATCAAAGTCGTCCATATGTTCACCTGTAGATTACAGTGAATGTACCGGTGAGCCTTCTTTTCTAAATCTAAAATGTTTTTACATGATATTCATGTTCTTATCATAATAAGCGTAGGAAAAGCAAAAACATAGTAAATATCTACTTGGATAATACTATCTAGTTTGTCTTTTTGGAACAACTCCTGTTTAATATACATGAACCATGGTTGGGTTGCAACCAAAGTTTGTCCCGGTTGATATTAAAAACCGGGGCTAGAAGTGGTGTTTCTAATCCCGGTTGCCTGACCGGGACTAAAGGTGGTGCCTTTAGTCCCGCATGGGCAATCCCGGTTGGGAAGCCGAGACTAAATGGGGTTTCCCAACCGGGACAAGAAGTCGATTCTCTACCAGTGTAAGGAGAGGTGACCCACTCCCACTGTTTATGCAACACAGCCAACAACAATAACAAAACTTTTTAGTCCTAGGCAAGTTAGGGTAGGCTAGAGTTAAAACCCAACATAAACCCCTTGTCACGGATTATTCAACATAGTCCATCTAAATAAATCATGTTAATTCGCATCTTGGGCTGCTACCTCAAGGATCTAGTTGATTCCCTACCACGCCTCAACTTTCCAGCCGCCACTCCTTTACCTCACAACACACAAACACCTCGAAAACCATGTCATAAACATCTTGTATGATTTCTGTAATGCCTGGGACAAGAACCTATAATAGCAACAAGCATCAGAGCTCAGTGTAGTTTTTCTACATATTGCTTACACTATGAACTTTTCATATTAAGGAAAATAGCATGGCAGTGCACATTTCATATTAAATTCAGGAATGCATATAAGTCATATATGTTTTACGTTATGGCATCAGGCATCCTGCTACTCCTAATCAAGGACCCAAGCATGAGCACATAGGCCTGTTCCTTAGCTTTGGCCACCAATAATGCTATGATGCGCTATCTAAAATACCTACTGTAAATTTAGTACACAATCTAGAAATCTTGAGGAGGTTTCTTGCATTCCTCAAATCATAGTAGTTTTTCATGAATCATTTTAATATTCCCTTAATCTATAGAAATAGCTATGGATTATAGTTGGTGAACTTATTGTTTTCTGATAATACTTTGACATTGGTAGACTCAACTTCTCATCTTTTTTTCTTTCACACTGGCATATTAAATTTCTGATGTCTTTTCTTCTTCTTTTTTGTGGCATATTTGAGATCAGGTCGTTGCTCCATTTGTGAGAAACAATTAAGCAAGATTCTGCATCCACCATCTGGAGGTTATTATGGGGATATTGATGGCTCCGCTACTAATTTATACTGGCCTGATGTGCACAAGTTGCATGAGGAAGAGTTTGAACGCTTGTTGAGTGAAGACTATATCTATTTTGAACCTGACTATGATGTTGAGTTTGCCAAGATTATTAATAACTACAGTTATGAACACAATGTTCTGCCTGTGATGTCTGTGTCGTGAAGCAGAGTGCCCAAGCATCTTTACCATGGTGATGGAAATCAGTTTTTGTGCCCACCACCACTTCTTCATGTGAAGACCCCATATGGCATTAGATTAACTAAAACATTGTCTCTCCCGATGAGTCAGTTAAATGGTTCCTATCTTTGTTGAATCTCTATAAGTTTTGTAATTGTGAGTATATTTAAGGAGATGAGAGCAATCATGTTCTCTTGTAGCAACAACTGGGTATTAAGTTAAAATGTCGATTCTCCATTAAAATTGATCATAGAATCATTTTTCTTGTGTCGTTATTTGTTTTACTTCCTTTTAAGTCGATAATCTTGCTTTCCTAAACATAACACCGTGCTTGTTGTGGATTTGTCTCTATGTGGTGTGTATAGGTGAAAGTAATAGTAGAACTGCAAATGTCAAATGGTATAACATGATTCAGTTTACATTCATCCACAATCACATCTGACATAGATTGTGTAGCCTGTCATTATAGGTCACATTTACCAAGTGATTTCAGAATGACGTGTGTAAGAATGTGAACTATACAATGGCAGTGCACACGGCAAAAAAGATCAAGGAATAACTAACGATAATGCTCTTTGTAGAGTGTTCGACGCGCATCTCTCCCCTCGAATGGACGTGTTGGGCCGCCGTTGGGCCGAGCGGGAGCGTCGGCCTACGTGCACACCACACACACACCCCAACGCCCCCCCTCGGTTCCCCTCATAATTTCTACCCGTCTCCTCCACTCTCTCGCTCTCTTGCGCACTCGCCGCTTTTAGCATCGTCGCGCGGACGCTGCCGTCACCATCACGCGCCACCAACTTCTTCCGCACGTGTTGCCCCGCGAGTCCTCCTCGCACGCTCGCGTCCCCTTCCTCCTTCTTCTCTCCCACTCATGCGCCCCCACGTTCCTTTCTCGAGTAGCCATGGGGGAATGGCGGCGGGGGCCGCGGATTCACTGGATCCGGCGGTGGCGCCAGCGCGGTCGTCTTCTTCCTCAGATCCCACCATCTCTCTCTCTTTCTCCCCGAGGATTGGCCATGACGACCGGCAAGCACCTCCCCGATGACAACCCGCTAGCCCACGCACACCACCTCTCCCGCGCCCCCGCACCGCCTCTGAAGCCCGGTCCGCCGATGAGCTAGGTGCCCGTCTGGGGAGGGGAACTCCGGCGGACCCACGTGGGTTGCAGCGATCGATCCAGGCAGGTCTCGTCCTCCTCCCCCTCTTCCCTCTTTTTCTTCTGCTCTCTCTCCCTTCCGACGAGCTTTTTTTGTTTCTTTTTTGTATTTTTGTTTGTTTCATTGGATCTCTTCTGATGATTGAAAGACCCTAGTTTGGTTTTAGATAATTGATGAAACCAAGAACTAATCTTTGTATCTAAGTGGATGATTTAAATAAAGGTGATCATGATAAAATGAGTGAAACTCATTGAATATGAGACATGACATTGAGTCATGTGACCAAGATGGTGAAGATCAAGACGGGGCTTGGTTCGATGGACCGGTTGCAAGGGTGAATGGCAAGTTGAGGCTTCGAAGTGAAGGACTATGCGATGGTGAAGCTTGAGCAAGACTTGGCGCTGACGGACCGATGCAACGGTGAAGAGCAAGTAAAGTCAAGATCGATGGATCAAGACGGTCATGTGATGATGTAAAGTGAACCATATCATTTGGAGGAACAAAATAGGCTCAAGGCAAAGGTATAACCATGGTACCATTTTATTTTGCACTCAATACACCATAGAAGGTGTGAGTGGTTTAGAATCGATAGCCGAACTATTAAGATGGGAAGTCTTATCGGTTATTCGACGTACGGGTGCTACTAGGTGAATTCATGAAGTGCATTGCATGTAGGGTCTAGTGAGATAACCAAAACCTTTGAAAATGATTGAGAAAATGCTAACACGCAAGCACATGTTGATGTATACTTGGTGGTGTTGGCACATTTGCAAAGGTGGCGAAGGTCGCGCTTTGGTTTGTTGGGTTGAGATGGGTTTGGGTCCCTCCCTTTTGGGAAAATGGGATGCATATTTTCTATTGCGCCAGATGCAAATTGTTGGTGAAAACTTGCTATCTCTAGAGCAAAAGTTGGTATACTTGTTGGGTAGCATGTATGTGTAAAGGTGGAGAAGTTAGCGTTTGCGACGGCATGTAAAGCAGGATTTTACATGCGTCGGACGCTTAGGTTGTGAGCGTCGGACGCTGGGCTGAGCATCCGGTGTGTTGTGGCTTCAGTGCAGCTCGGCTAGGCCGTGCTGGACCGTCCGACAGTTTTGCATCAGACGCCGGCTGGCACAATGCCAGCGTTCGGTACTACTGAGTGCTGGTCGGCCCAGTCTTGTGCGTGAATGCACCGGACGCCAAGGTGGCGCGTTCGACGGTTTGTCTCTGGGCGTCCGGAGGTGGGGCGATTTGCAGCCCTCTCTGGACTGAGTTCCGTGGTCTGAACGGCGTCCGGGGCCTTGCTTCGGACGCATCCGGTGCACCTGTAACGACTAGTTTTTGGAACGTGGTGTTGGCACGCAGCTGGCTGCATGCATCGGACGCATCCGGCATGTGACCGACTGGTGTAAGGTCCTAATTGGCTAGAGGGGGGTGAATAGCCTATAAACTTTTTTGCAAAGAACTAAACAAACCGATTAGTACTTAAGATGGCCAAGCAACCTAGCACTAGCAATACTATGCTATGCAAGCCACCTAAACAATTCTAGCAAGAGGCTATAATCTCTAAGCAGACTAACAAAGCTATGTTGCTAACTTACCCTAACGAAAGAGCTAGTTACACTAATTACCACTAGAGAGCTAAGCTACCAACTAGAGCTACACAAGGCAATTCTAGGAAGGTAAGTGCAAGAGAGGGATTGGGTGATTATACCGTCGTTGAAGAGTATATGAACCAATCACTGTGGATACAAGCAATACAATCACAAGAGGAACACCTCGACAATCAAATGACACAATGATTATTTATCGAGGTTCACTTGCTTCCCGGCAAGCTAGTCCTCGTTGTGGCGATACACCCACTTGGCGATGTGCACGCTAAATTGGCTCTCCACGCCAAACCCGCAGTCGGGTGCCGCACTATCGACACAAGATGGGGATCCTCCAAGCTACGAGCAATCCACTAGAGTAGCCAATTGCGATCTCCCACGGGGAAGGCTCAAGAACTCCTCACAATATCACCGGTGTGGCCTCGAACAATCACCAACTCGAGCTCAACAACCGCCGCTTCACCAAGCCGTCTAGGGTGATGGGAATCGCCCAAGAGTAACAAAAAATCTGCAGTGATCGCAATGTCACCGGTGTGGCCTCGAACAATCACCAACGCGTTCGTAGCCAGCTCTGGACGTGTCCGCAGCCCAGCGTCCGCAGCTTACTGGACAACAGACCACCCCACACTAAATCAGGCATATCTCTTAGCTCCAAAATCCTTTTTTGATGTTCTTAGACTCATTAGAAATCTTACTCGGAGGAATACACAACCCACATATCCTCTTGATCCTAATCACAAAGGACCAAAGCAGTTTTCCAATCCAAAAGCCATCATCTCTCTTTTCCAAAACAAGAGTTCGTCGAACCTTCTCCAATAACTTCTCCTTTGCAAATGAGCCAACACCACCAAGTGTGCATCACCATATGCATGTGTGTTAGCATTTTTCAAACCAATTTAAAGGAAATTATGTTAATGATCTAGATCCTAATGCATATGCTCAATGTTAGAATCCTAGAGGCACTTGCGCGACGCGATAACCGTGACTTCCCCTCTTGATAGTACGACTATCTATCCTAAATGTGATCACACTCGCTAAGTGTTTGTATCACTAAACCAGAAAGCCCTATCAAGATATACCTTCGCCTTGATCTCCATGGGCTCTTCTCGATTCCTCGAAGCACGATCATGTCACAATGTTCATCAAGTCCATCACCATGATCACGTGGTCATCTCCATGCCACCTAGCTTCTTATCAGGCGTTGCTAATATATTCTACATACACTTAGTGAACTCATTAGCAACATGTTGTGTCATCAGTTAGCCAAAACCAAACAAGAGCTTTCAACTGGCGCGTCCGACGGTCACGATTCCTGTGTGTTAGGGGTAACAGCTATTTGGATGGTTTGCTTATAAATAGTTGGTGGCCGGCTCTTGGCCATCTCTCTTGACATTTTGACTCACTTGACATCCTATAGAGCTGAAGAACACCTGTCCCACTCATCTCTCTTGCATGGTTGCAAATCCAAAGTGAGATTGAGTGATCCCAAAGTGCCTTGCATAGCTTGAGGGCACCTAGTGGCACTTGTGGGTGGTTTAGCCGGTGGATTTATTGTTACTCTTGGAGAGTACCGCTCCTATCCGGCTTGAAGATTGTTGGAGGCATTGGCAAGAGAAGGTGATTGTTTTTGGCCACCTCCGGCTGATTTGTGAGAGGTTCTTGTGCTTTTCTCGGCGGAGTGCCAAAAGCAACTCTAATACATTGCACGTGTCATTGAGTTACCTCACTTGAGAGTGGTGTCTTGCGGTTGCGGTGCCTTGCGACGTGTGCCTTGAGGGGCAAGTGACTTGAGGGTCACACCGGGGAACCATCAAGGTGTCAGCTGACACAACCGGTGACGTAGCTTGTCGGTGCACAAGTGAACACCGGGTGGACAAAAATTCATTTTGTCATCCCTTGTCTCCCGATGATTGGTCTTCATATTGTGATTGTTGCCGATTGTATTTGTTTAATCCTTCAACTTGGTGATTGGCAATATCGTCTCTTCAACGTTGGTATAAAGACCTTCATCCTATCTCTTGTATTTACCTTAGCTTATCTTGCGTAGCTTGTGTAGAATTATGTTTCTTGCTAACTCATTAGTGTAAGAAAGTAGCAACATAGCCATTGTGTGACATAGAGCTCATAGCATATCTAGAATTATCAATAGGAGGCTTGCTCACCATTTGGGCTAGGCAAAACCCGCGATTACGCCATTTGTTTTACTAATCAAGTTTGCCTGGTGTTTTGTTGATTTTTTTATAGGCTATTCAACCCCCCCTCTAGCCATCTAGGACCTTACAATGATGTTTCAGGAGTTTTGGGGATCTCCCTATGATGTTTCTTTGGTTTTTCAGCAAGATTTGTTTCGTTGTGTCAACACAATCTTCGATTCTGTTTCAACAGTATATCTCTTGTTGTTTCTTTCTTCTTTTTCTCGAGGTTTTTTTATTGTTTCTTACTGTGGGCACTCATTTGTTTCATATTCTTTCTACATCTTGTTTCAAAACAAAAAGGTACATGTTTAAAAAAAAGGCGCAAAAATGGTACATGTTTCAAAAAAAGGCGCCATTTTTACTCTTTATAAGACTATATCGGTTTTGTTTCAGGGTTTGTTTTTTTTCTTTTAAGATGTTCCTATTGTTTCTCTATTTTCTGTTTTCCAGTGTTTTTTTTTTAATTTTTGTTTTTGTTCTTTGTTGTTTCTTTGTTTTCTAATTTTTGTTTCAGTAGTTGTCTTCTACTTGTTTCTATATTTGGGCGGAGCGGGGATCTGTGTGTTGTGCGCGCACGCGCGTGCAAGGCAGAGGTGTGGGCGCGGATGTGTGTGGAGACAGGGGCGGTGGATTTTTTTTGCGTGCCGTGGGCCGTGTTGGGCCGAGCATTGAGGGTGTTCTATCGCTTGAACGTTCTAGAGCCAGCATCACCCAAGAACTAATACTGATGCGTGATCGCTATGCGTGTGTGTTGTCAATGTCATATTGAGGACTTGGAGCATAGCTTCTCCTTGCCTGTTTACTGTGAAGGCACATGCAAAATTTCCTCCCAAGCTTGTCTTGCAGTTCCCACAGCTCCCTAATCGGGTATATACACCATTAACATGCAAATTTTCTGGGTCCTCCCTCCATTTAGTGTACAACTCTAGCCTCTAAGCATTGCTTCTTAGCCGCATCCGCTGCCTCCAAGTATGTAAAAGCATGGGATTGTGAGATTTGAACAGGTGTAATCAATCCATCTCCCCAAGCTTTCACTTGCTGCAAGCAAATTCGCTGTCTCTGCTTTGCTCCCTTGCTATGCGAATTCAGCTCGAAGTCCAAATGCTTCCAAGAAAGACTTTAACCTCCGCGCGATTCATTTTTTCAAAAGATCAAAATTATGCTGCATCAGATACAACGACATATGAGAATTGGCTTTTATTCTTTTGTCCCTTCAATTTTCAGAAAACCCAGCTGCACCTGCATTTCTGCTATTTTCGCTGCTGCATTTGCCAGGACGCAGTTTTGCTTTGGTCATTCAGAATTTTGCCCCGTGACATTGGTTGTGGTCACCATCTTCATCACTGTTATAAATGATAATGGTAATAACACAAATGTCGCTGGTTTACCAAAAAATTGTCCATGTTCTCTGAAACGCTTCTTGTTACTAGCTAAAAAACAAGGTTGTGCTAAACTGAGACAGCAACTCACCATGCTCAATATTGTTTTCGGCAAATGGATGCAAAATAATGTAGAATAACAATGCCGAGCCCAATCAGTCAAGTCAGATCTTGATCCAATCACAACAGACAGAGTGGCTGCATGCAGAACACCCATTGCAACACAAAATAAACAGACAATGACACTAACCATACCCAACCCTGTTTTGCTTTTCCTTAAAGAGTTTGCACAGGAAAAGTGGAATCTTGCTTAAATGGACAGAAACAGAGTTAATGACACCTTAGTCAAGAGTGACAACTTAGACATCATATCTTTGGTTAAGTGTGGATGGTCAATGCATGAACTGAGAACTTGCTGACTGGACTCTATTCAATAGTATTATCACACAGACCTGTAACAAAAGGGAGATAGGTCATGGATACCAGCTCAGACATTTTGGCAAACATATATCTTTGGTTCCACAATGAGTCTTGAATCTTGATATCACAATATCACATTAGGTACTCTGGGAAAATATAGTATGGTGACATAGCTAGATGCATTAAACCTTAAGTTCTCTGAACTCAAAAATCCTAATTCAAAAGTGCAAATAAAGCATAGCCATCTCAACAGAAACCAAAGGTTAAACCGCTCAAGCTTCAACAGCAACCCTTCCAGCCACTTGGTCCAGATCACGCCTTCCCTGGGAGGTGATGAGCCTTCCACTGCAACACAACACCCGATAAGTAAACTTCCACAGCCAGAAAAAGTTATTAGTAAGAGAAAGGGGTATAGCAGTTCAATTACCCCTTGGGATCGACATCAATGATGTTCATCTTCTGCAGCTGCTGCAGGATGTTGCGTGAAATGGCACCACTGCTCTTGCAAAAGTGTGGTGGACGGGAGCCATTTCTCTGTCGGCCACCGTAAATCTTCTGGAAACCACCCACACCAATGCCTCCCCTCATGTAGATCTTCCTTGCAATGGAAGCTGCAGGAGAAGAAAATTACAAATCTAATAGTAAAACTGAATCTGGACATTGAAGTTTATACTAGTAAATCATTTTGGCAAACAAACAAGATCCCTTACCAGCCCTGGTGTAGTACCAGTCAGGGTCATAAGGAGGGAGTTCCTTGAACCTCGCAGTCTTCACAATGTCAACCCACTCAGGTAGCTCCATCTAACAGAAGACAGAGGACATACTTATAAGGAATTACACATAACATAGGAATACAGCAATCATCGATACAAAACTGATGCAATGAAGAAAACATTCTCCCAACCTTAACTCTAGACTAATTGATACACAAACTTGGTTTCTTGAAGCAACATAAGCTTTAACTGCAACTTTGAATTAATAGCCTAATAAAAAAGAAAGCTTGATAATAGCAGCACCTGAGCCAAATACAATAAGCAGCCCACTATTCAGCATGAGAGAAACGGAATTATCAGTGTTCAACTTCCTGAATCCCAACAAACAACCACAACTATCTTACAAACATAGATGAGTGCCCAGGGAATTTTCAGCATACATAGTTAAAACTTGCCTAAGACCCATGTGTATGGACAATAAAGACCACTTACAAACAGGTTTTTGTACACAGATGATCTAGACTTGAATAAAGTAAACCATGGCTATTCTAACAACAGAAAAATCAACCACTTAGGTCTAAGACCCAGAGACTAGAAGAACAGCACTGCTTAGGCCTAACAAATTCGAATAAGCCAATTATGGGAGCAAATCACGCTCCAACCTACCAATCACACGCCCTGGTAGAAAGCAAAGACATAAACAGTGAATTCGCTTCCTGCGCCACTGCATCCTACAACTCCCAAGTATGCTGAGGATCATACTATGCCATCATACAGTCGGCAATACCACGAAAAAAATGGCTTATTCAGACGTCACTATGAGTCCAGCAACAGACGCGAGAAGAGTGCGCTGGTACAACCAAAGCAGGAACGCGCGCGACGGATCCATGTAAGCACAGCACATCTCCTAACCGCTCGGGCAACGGCAATCCGCTGCAATCGCTCAAGCTCGTCTCCGCTGACGGCCTCGGCGCGCGACCATCCGTTGCAGCGTCGAATCAGACGGGGAAGGGGGGCGAGTCGGGCAGCGTTACCTTGCCGGAGCGCTTGAGGTGCGCGGAGTAGGCCTTGACGAACTCGTGGGGGTTGACGTCCTTCACCGTCCTCGCCGTAGATGCCGCCATCCTGCCGCCGCCGCCGCCGCCGCCAAGGGACGAGAGAGAGGGCAGGTAGTGCGGATGCGGCTGCTCTGGGGCTAGGGTTTGGAGGAGCGGCGTCGGAGGCGGAGCGTAGACATATTACGGGGTTCGGCGAGTTGGGCGTCGAGTTGGGCCTTGGGGATGGCATGGGCTGGCTGGGCACAGTGTAAACGGGCCAAGTTGGGCTGAGATGGGCAAAGGGTGTCTCCCCAGAATGGCTGCCTCTACGACTCTAGCAGGCTCTTGCTTGGGGCTTTTGGTAGGCTCGTGCTGTCTCGTAGGAGTCCTCTCTCTCTCTTTTTTTTTAACCACCTCTAGTGGCATATTTCACATAGGATGTTTTCGTCTATGAACCAAACACCATCATCTAATGTTCCATGATTCTTCCTGTGGAGAATGTATCGTGCCACACACACACACACACAACCATGATTTTGAAGTAAACAAAACATTCATGACAACAACTTTGTCATTTATATATGGGCAGTTAGTGAAGAGATGATACGGTTGACAAGGACTCATATGGTAGCCTAGTCACATTTTTTTTATAGGAAAAAATTTGAATGGACAAAATATTGATGAAGTGATTCACATGTGTCATTGCCACAATACACTTCTCTAGCATACCCTTATTAAATGTTTCATGTAACATTAGTGAGATTTAATGGAAGGTTACATTATTGATGGAGGATTATATTTTTATTCAATTATGTCCAATTTTCATATATGCAATGAATTTTTATATGATTAGTCTATAAAACAATAAAATAACATATGCAATAAAACTTTTTTGACTTGTCATTTTTTAAAACAAGGAAACAAAAAATTATTATATGTGTAACCCTACGCAGCCGTTGCCTCTAAGATACATCTTGCCGCAACTCTTCCCTCGCTACCACCGCCGCCACGGTCGGTCCTAGGGCCCCTCTTCTCCCTCCTCTCTAATGCATCTACCGGGGATAAGGAGAGGTGACCAATCTTTCTAGTAAATTCATATCTAGTTTGCTTACAGTTTAATCCAAATAAATCTTCCAATAAATTAAATAAATTTCAACCGGGGTCACGTTTCGTGTGATGGATTCGATGATTGCCACAATGAGATCGTCATTGGAGGCCTCGATTCATCCACGGGTGGTAAATATATGGCCTTTATCTGCAAAGGGAGGGGTGCTTCTGAGTGCTACTCTGGGTAATCGATCTATTCGATCTCTTCGTCAATGGTTATGGAGGGGAAACCAAGGTTTGGAAGTGATGTATCAACATCTTAGGTTGTACCCCGAAGTTTCGATTGTCGATATTCTTTCATCGATTTAGATGCATTTTGCACAGGTTCCAAAGTGTTGGATCTTGCAGCATGGCTAATGTTTTGGGATTAGTAGTTAATTCAGCATAAGAACTACATCTAGACTCCAGCTTTCAAAGGAAGCCATTTAGAAAGAAAACATTAGAAGAATCTAGATAGAATATTATGTAATTTTTCTTTTAGATTTTTTAATATGTAATTTGGGACGTACTATACTGAATTTTAATATAAAATCCCCTTGTTGGCTTAATACTAAAGCCTACTTCCTTCGTCTCACAAATAAAATACACATCTCATATTTCGAGGAGCCAAATTTTTAAAGGTTTGATCAAATATATATAAATATGTACTTATGTTTATGATTTTTAAGTATCGTTAGATTGAGCAAACAATATACTTTCATAATATACTTATTTGAAGATACAAATATTTATAATATTTGACATATTTTTAGTCAAATTTTAAAAAACATCAACTCCTCATAAAATGAGACGTGCATTTATCTTGGGGGAAATATGTAGTGCAAACCACATAGTAGGTGGAAATATGTAAACTAAACTAAAAACACATATTTTGACGTTTCAGAAAAATCTAAAATTTGGCACATCCATGGTGTATACAGATATGTAATTACATGCAAAATTTTAGATGCAAACTCAAAACAGAAAAATTCATACAAAAATGACAAATTTCAGCTATATGGTCACTAGAGGACAAAACATGCATATGAAATTTGTCATTTTTATATGGATTTTTCAAAAAGAAGTTTGCATCTGAACTTTTGTATGCGAGGACATATTTGTATACACTATGGATGTGCCAAATTTTAGATTTTTTTGAAACACCAAAATATATGCTTTTGAATTAGTTTACATGTTTTCGCCTATTATGTGGTTTGCACTACATATTTTCCCATTTATTTATCTGTTAGATGGAGTAAGATTTTTAAACCCCACAAAACCCCATCTGGTAAGATTTCCCAATGAGCCAAGGAGGTATACGAGAAGGTACTTTCGCTTTTTTTTTTTTTTTTTTTTTTTTTTTACACGAGGTCCTTTCGTATCTTGCAGTTATATACACACACTTCCGACTTCCTCGTCGGTGGCCGTCGGCGGCGTCCCCTCCTCGCCGCCACCGTGCCGCGCCTTTGCACAGTGAAGGTTTGCCGATCCCCGCCTCTTTCTCATCTCCCTGGGACTTACTGTTTACCTCGCTCCTGCTTTGGTTCGGCACTAGAACCGAGGCAAATCGGTTGGGATGCCGGGTTATTTGCGGTAAAAGCATCGCGTAACGCGGGTTTCGCTCGATTCAACTTTTGGCTTGCTCAGGTGGCGAGAGAAGAGGATTTGCGCTCGCAGATTGGGCATAATGGCCACTACTTTGATCTCGTTGATTTCAGCAGGATCCGGGCTTTCCAGGTCGTGGTATCTACGCCCATTTACCGTTTCAAGGTATCGTCTGATTCGTCTCGTATGCTTGTACAGTTATACTGGTGATGGTGACTGAGACTGGAACTTGTATTAGCCTCCAATTTTGGTTGGTACTAGCTAGGCTTTTAGATTTTCTATTTTAGGAGTTCCTTCTTCAGAAAGCCCTTTGCCTGCTTACCTATGTTATTAAGTTGGAAAAACACGCACTGCTCTGCAGATTCTGGATTGTAGGAACGAAACCCCTAGATCAGTCCTCTATTAGGTAACTTAATTTGCATAAGTGGGTTTCTAGTTTGACTGCTAAATTAGTAGCCAAAGAATAGGCCATCAATTTTGTACAAGGGCATCACACTCCTCTCTGGAGAAAATGGAATTTACAGCATGGGACTATGCCAATCAGGCTATGCAACCTGAAAAAACCAAAATAGTGATGTAGTAGTTGCTAATTTACTCATAAGTGCTGTTCTTCTTGGTGCCTTAATCTTTTGACTTGGGATTCGACATTATTTCTGCTGTTCTGCAACACCCGTAAGTTGACAAGTTATACTGCTCCGTTTTTTTTTTTGTCTAAATGAAATATAAGGTTAGTGTGTGTTTTCAGTGAAGCCTAAATTTTGGTTGCTCATCTAGTTTTGTCAGCTGAGTCTGTAAGATTTCATTCTGTATTCAATGTGGATCCATATCTTGGTGCAGATTTGTTAAAAAATTGAGATGCTAAAATAATATGGATATGGCAAGCTGCACCCGCACTCCGTAGGGGCCAACATAGGCATGATACTCACATGCCAATATGCCATGTGTTGTTCTGGTTCTAGATGATGTGGTGTGCCAGGCTGCCGGCATCCATTGTACTATTGTTTTACTGTTGTGACGTGCCATGAGTGATCTCATTGTTTTAATAATGTGATTCAACCAATGTTTTCTGATCGTCTGATCGTTTCTAATCATTCTAGGACCACTCAGGACGATTAATCGACCTCTGATTGGTCTGATCGTCCAGCATATAGTAGAACTATATATCATATATGTATGGTATATATATCATATATATTTATATAGTAGACAATGAGCATCAAGACTGTATTTCTAGTGAGTTGGTTACTTACATGTGAGATCTGACTCCATATTCTTGTCCCAGACTCTATATTTCTAGTGAGTTGGTCACTTTCTGACCAGACAGCTAATCGGACGATTAATCACGATTAGTGGACGATTAATCGGACGATCAGTTTTCTGATCGCTGTGATCTGATTGAAGTGCCTAATTGAGCGCTAAGTACCGATCAGGATGATTAATCGCGATTAATCAGACTATCAGAAAACATTGGATTCAACAAACCAAGCTTTATTAAGTATGGTCTGAATGTACATAAACCCGCTTCCAAAAAAAAAAGTGGCCTTCAACTAGATTTACCTTAAGGCACACATCAATCATCTCTCAATGTTTCTGATATTTTTTATAACCTACTATTCATGTAGAGGGTTGGCCCATGGTTTGGGTTGTGCGGCTTTATGCAAATTGTGATGTTATAGTACAAAGAAGTTCCTCATATTTCAAAGTTGCTATTGTTGCCTGTAGATGTGTGGACGAATCAAAATACCAACTGGTTGTTTTATATCTGACAAATGTATTAACTCGTATAGTCGTATTTACTATTTTCTATTTGCATGCTAAACTAGTGAATCAATTTATATGCTTATCACCCTTGTGTTGCTAGTATGGGTAGTCCTATAATTCTAGCTGCTGGTTGTCAAATTATTATTATTTTTTTCCTGAAGGAGAATCTTATGGCGTACTTGATTTATAGTTCACGTCAAAGTGTTTCTTTAGTTCTTTATGTTGATTTTTTTTTCTTCTACTTGACAAGCTAAGCGGATGTTTGCGGTAGCTAAACCTATATCAGACCAACATAGCTTTTCTGATATCACTGTCAATTGTGATCATCTGATTGTACATAATTCGCCTAGATAAGTACTTGAAGTTTTGACCTATCTGCCTACCTATGGTCCTTGTTTGTTGCAAGCACAGCAGTAAAAAAAATCAAATCTGCAAGCCAAAAATAATTTAATGTTAATGCATAGCTTCATTTCATTAGACTGCCTGGACTACTGGATGGAATTCTGTAATCGAAATTTAGTTAGGTTGTTCACCTAAAATGTTGTACTGGTATATGGACAACATATTTAACCATGTTAAATACTCTAATGATAACACTTCTAGGTAACCTTTTATTTTCAGTTTATTTGCAATATTCACTAGGAGAATGGACATTCAACAAATTGCCGCTTCAGCAGCTATATACCTAGGAACTGAATATTTTCTATACATGATTACCATTTACCCAGGAACTGAATATCTTCTATACATGATTACTTTTTCTGCAGTAATTAATTTTGAGTATTTCATGTTTTGAAGCCATTAGCCTTGTTCCTTGTTCGTGCTCTCAAGCTGGTCCTGCTTTAACTGAGGAATCAGATGTGTACTGTCAAGTTAAAATATATCACAGTCATAGCCTTACCTTGTGAATCAAATGTATATAATTCTGGGTACCAATCAGTGTATCCTGCTATGGCTTTATTGTGGGAGTAAGAGTCGAGCCTTGGGAATGGGAAGCATGCAATCCATAATTTTTTGTTTTCTCGTTGGGGCCCCAACTATTCCTTCAATAGCATTAAGTAAGTTGTATTTTCTCTCGTTTGCATGCCAACCGCTGCTTTAGTAGCTAAAATGTATGTTTCAAGTTTGAGGAAAGAAATTGTATGCTTAAAAAAAGTATGTTTTAAGCCTGTGTTTGTGCCACAAAACATCTCTTGCAATTTAATTCAATTCACTATCTTATATTTCTTATGTGGTAATCTAACAATTCTTTCCAGATTGCAATGGGCTTTTTTTTTTTTTTTTTTTGAAGCAAAAACTGTGTGGGGGTTCCCCCACAGAACTTTCAATTTTATATACCTTTTAAAAGCGGAGAGAGTACAAACTTACAACAAAATTATAGCTGAAGCATCCAAACAAAAAACAAAAGGCTGACCTAAGATCAGAATTAAAATGAAGGGGCTGAAGGAATGTTATGGCAAGTGGTGTAGTACACACCACTTGCCATAACAAGGAGACACTTATTCTTAAAATTTCTAAACCAAATATCTACTTGCACTCTGCCATTGTTGAACACCTTGTCATTCCTGACCTTCCAGATGTCCCAAGCTTGTTACACCTTTTTGTTGTCATCTACATCTTTACTAACTTATCCTACCCCGCACAACATTGCATCATGGAAATTTTAAAATATTTTCATACTGCTCATGGTTCCATTTTTTGCTTCTTGTGCTGTTGTGCTAAAAAAGGAGATTGATGCTCATGAGCTTGCTGAGTATACTTCAGCGGAGTTCTTTGTTACGCTTTATAATGCTCCTTATTGTGGATCTATTATGTGATCTCTATATGCCACCTCAGGTCCATATTTTGGTCTGCAGAAGTTATACCTATTTTAACTAAAAATTGTGAAAACTATTGTTTGTTTTCTATCATATGAATACTTGACCCAAACAAAGATTAAAAAGGCACTCCTAATTTTGAGTTCAAGTTTATCTTGTATATGCTGTAAAAAGATAAATCTGCCTGATTATATTTATGATTATTAGATTCTCTCATTACTTGTGGCTCATAGTTAGAGTGCTTCCTTTCGGAAAAAAAGATTACTCAGAGTACTGAGTGCTTGATTTGCTCCACAGGAACAACTAGCTGAAGAATTTGGCATCGCAATTCAATCTCAACGCCTCTGGTTGTTTGCTGGACGAAAAAATGGGACATTCCGCCCTTGCACGCCTTTAGCTCCCGATGAAGAGGAACTATCTGTATGTTGCTGGTCGAAGTTTGTTTTCTCTGGCATAAATTATGTAGTTCTTTTAATAAATATAATAATATTTTTTTGAGTCAGAATCAAACTTCCTTCCATTGCTGCAACACCTCATTCAAATGATTTGTTGAGCCTGAATTAGCACAAAGTAATAGACCCAAGGGAATTTCTACATACAGTGTACTGGTTATTCATATCATATTTTGTTAAGGGGCCCACATTTTGTTCATATCATATTGATCAGCCTGGTTTGAGTTTGTTACATGACGGAATCAAAATTCGGTATACAAAAGATTGGCATGTTATGAAAATTTCTGGTGAAAGTCCATCCAGTTTCTGTTAATAGTTCCTGATTTTTACTGTAGACAAAGAGGCCCACAACCATGTCCAAGACAATGAACAGGTTCTTTCATAGTGGTAGAAAATATCATGGAGATCTGAACATGTGTTCGATTGGGTGCCCACATGTTTGGAACTATATTTGGAAAAGATTGATGCGCTTGACAACCTGAACCATAAACAAGATATGTGAGCCCCTACGCATCAGTTGTGCATTTTCTCCACTAAGTCAGTTTTATATGGTGGTTTTTCCACCATAGGTCCCATGGCAGCGTGATCTTCCATCATCATGTCCAGTTTCCTGTCACAGGCCTGTCTCTAGTTCGACTGAGGTGGAATTCAAATTTACCTCTTACCACCAGGGAAGCTAACCTTGGAATTATGTTCTGTTGCAAATTGCAATATCACAAAAATAGATAATCTAACTAATTACTGTTATTAATCCTTGTGCCCACCTGCTGCTGCATCCCATGTGCATCCACTCTTTCCCTGGCCTTGGGTCATAACAACTCTTGAATAGAAATTTATGTTTTGTTAGCTTGGTTGTCAGATGCCAGCTTTGTTTAATGTTTAATATGTTCCTTATATGGTTTATTTTGATCGAAATGCATGCCCTTTTTGTTTGCTTCCTTTTGTTGTTACCTATTTATATAATCTATTTTGTTCATGAAAGATTCATTATGAAAATTCGCTTTTGTAGGTAGAATCGAAGTCATCGAAAAGATCTAATGCTTGTGAGCTGCATCTATTTTTGGAGGTTAGACTTGAACTTCAAAAAATATTTCTCATACATTACGTAACATCCCATAAAACTTTTGCCTATGGGTCACTGCTATAAAAAAAATGATCCAGCGTTCAAACATAGTAACTCTGGGTTAGCTCTTCCTCTTCTGTCCTGCTGGATGGCTGTATTTGGGACCCTCTGGTGGTACATCAAGTTTCTTTAAAAGAATGCTTCCCACTCCATGCAATGATTTACTGCTCTTCCTCTTCTGTACTGCTTAATATGTGTTTACCTGTAGGTGCTTCATCCGCTTCCTGCACGCAATACGATTAGCAAAGATGACATATTGGTGTTCCTAAAGCTGTATGACCCAGGTCAAAGACAGCTACGGTCAGTGCTGTTTGTTGACTGGCACCCCCCTCTTTTAACTACTTTAGTAATCTTATAAGAACTTCCACTTGATTTTATTGTTTTGAATGGGACAAATAGATATGTAAGCACACTCTTCGTGAAAGGTTCGTCAAGGCCTTCATGTATTCTTCCAAAACTAAGAACTCTAGCTGGTTTTCATGCATGCGAAGAAATTGAATTGTATGAGGTTTGGTTTTATACCTTTGTATAGTATATAAACTTTAATCCTAATTGGCATGGTCTTGTTGTAATTCTCGATCATATGTAATGATTTCTCACTTAAACATGCAGGAAATAAAATTCGAACCAGCGTTGATGTGTGAGAGTATTGACATAAATGCTACCTTTAGACATAGTCTGGTTAGTTTGTAATACTTGTTATCTCATTTCTATTTGCTCCTGAAAACTTCTTTAACCCTCCTCAACATCCCCGCTCTCTCTCTCTCTCTCTTCAGATTGGAAATGGGGACATTATTTGCTACCAGAAAATGGCCAAGTCAGAGGACAAATATCCTAATGTGTGCTTGTTCTTGGAGCATGTTCTTGATCAGAAGGTGCCTGTTCTTCTATATAAAACTTGATCTTCAGTTTGTTGCCTAGTGTGGCAAGATCTTGTTCTCCCTTATATGCTTCCTTTACCATTAGATCTTTCCTTTTATTTGGTTGTACAGATTACAGAGGTAGCCCAGATGGTTGTGTTTTTCTTTGACATTGTCTGCTCTAATGGTTTGAATAAATATGACACATAATTACATGTAGGATCCACAAATAAGGATACAGGATCTAGAAGAGGAGGTTGCTGCTATGTTAAAACATCAAGTTTGTTGTGAAAAGGACGCAAAAAAAGGTAGATCAATATCACAAGAACATATCTTGGTTCATATGCATTTAGAAGAGAAACTTGCGACAGCAACCTATAACTTCCATTTATGTAATGCAGAATATGATGAGTTGAAACAGGAACGAGATAATGCAGTGCGACAGGTCGATGAGTTACGTGATCAGAACAGGCATATTATTCTCGAGTTCTCCCTTGAGGACTTGGAACAAGCGACTGAGAATTTCAGTGATGTGTGCAAGGTTGGAGACACCGAATATGGGCGCGTATACAAAGGCATTGTACATAAGACCTTGGTGGCAATCAAGCTATCATGTTCCCAAAGCTTATTTCAACGGGAGGTAGGTCTGCTGAGTGTGTTGTATTTATGATTCCTTTCTCTAATGCTTGGTTATTGCAGGTTTCTATTCTTCAAAAATGTAGACATCCAAACACAGTCAGCATTATTGGAATATGCTCAGAAGCCTCTGCTCTAGTGTATGAGTGGTTACCAAATGGAAACCTGGAAGACTGCATTGTTGGCTCAAATAACTCCCCACCTCTGTCATGGTGCAAACGTACACAAATCATTGGTGACATTTGCTGCACTCTGCTATTCCTTCATGCAAATAAACCCAGTGCTTTGGTCCATGGCGATCTCCGTCCTTGCAACATCCTCATTGATGCCAACTACAGAAGCAAGCTTTGCAACTTTGGTATGTCCAACCTGTTTCTTGCACCTGCAGCATTCCTACCAAACCTCAATGCGAGGCTGCCATACATTGACCCGGAATTTCTCACCACGGGGGAGCTCACGCCACAATCTGATATCTACTCACTGGGTATCATTATTCTGCGTCTCTTGACTGGAATGTCTCCACTGTCTATAGCAAAGAAAGTGGCTTCAGCTCTGGAGAGTGATAGCTTGCATCTGATGATAGATAAATCAGCTGGAGACTGGCCCTACACGCAGGCTAAGCAGTTAGCAATCCTCGGTCTGAGCTGCGTGGAAATGACAAGGGAAAAACGTCCTGATCTCTTAACAAAGGTTTGGAAAGCCATTGAGCCCATGGTCGTCAGGCCTCTAGTGGCTTACTTCCAATCAGACTCCAGCAGAAGCTCTGCACCAGCTCACTTCTTCTGTCCAATTAGCATGGTAATAAACTCCATCACTTTATTAGGCGGATTAGGACAAGTAATAGTTACTGAGAGATTATTTTCTACACCATGCAAAGATATCTCTTTCCCCTGTACTGTTCAGTGTTTTTTTCTTGTTAAGGATCCTGCATAGAGTTCTGAATAGACTGAAGTGGTCATTTGCATTTTCCAGGAGATCATGAAGGATCCTCAAGTGACATCTGATGGGTTCACCTATGAATCAGAAGCCATAAGGCAATGGCTTGATCGTGGGAACAGTAGGTCTCCAATGACAAATCTCGCCCTTCCAAATCAAGATATCGTCCCTAATCACGCCCTTCGGTCTTGCATCCAAGAGTACCTTGAGTTTCAGCGGCAACAAGGACAGAATCCGGGCCCCTGACATACTCTGCCATAGAACTTGCTCCGTTTAGAGTACATTTCGTAACCGTAGCTTAGTTTGCTTCTCTGAGAGATGAAGCTTTGCTGACACAAAGGGGTATAACTACTACTAGTAGCGTGCAATAGATCAGTCCGAATAATCTGTCTTATTTTATACTCCTATTATGCTTAGGACACAGGCTGATGCAGGATCAGTTGACTGGCATGCATGCTCTGTGGATTACAGTACTCAAATCTGTGATACTGCACTGCTGCATGCATGCCCTATGAGTGTGAAGTACAGTAATCGAACCCCTTTCATGATCTGAGCAGGCCATCACTCATCAAACCAGCCATGCCATTTGCAACCGTCAATGCTCCGACGTAGTTGGTAGCAGTGGTACCATTCATGCTGGGGCGCAACAGACCCATGTCAGAACCTGTGATGAAAAATAAAAAATTTAAAACTGACGAACTATGTCTTAATCTTTTCTGCCACTTCTTTCATTTTGCGTGTGTTTGTATTTAGTCTCATGCTAGATTTAAGTTCTCGATTTAATGTGTGTTTGTATTTTTCTATATTTTTATTTATTCTAGGTTGACAACGAGGCTCTGGTGCGGTGACTATCGATCTTAAGATTTGCATAGTCTCTCGGAGATGGTCATGGGGGTACATTGGGTGTATGTATATGTATAAGAGCATCTATGTGTATACTATGATTTGCAAAAAAAAAAAATGAAAAAAAAACATACTAAGTGTTAATATCTTATAACAAGAGCATCTCCAAGAGTCATTTTAAACTTTATTTTTTAAATCATCATTTAGAGAATAAAAATCAATTTATGTATGCCTAGAAACATATCTTCTATATCTTGTGTGCATTTTAGAGAGCCATCACTTTTATCCATCTTTGGCTTGGGAGAAATCGGAAATAGAGGATGCCTATATTTGTATATTTAATTAAAAAGATTATTAGGTACTTTTTTTACCAAAATCTCTATAAAAAGTTATGAAGGATAGCCACTTTTGAGGGCTTTAACTCCATGAACCACTCCATTGATAGAGCTAAAGTCGTTTTGGAACGAAGGGAGTATTTATGCCAACATGCATCCGTTGGCAACGAGGAATCTGATTTCAAGCTGTGTCTAATGATGGTACAAAGTCCACTTCTAAGAGATTGGAATAGATGGCATGGCTGTCAAATAAATCTCTAAGACGTAGATCGTCAAGCAGTACATTCCGTTAGGATGCACGGTTATATATTTACTAGTATATCAGTGTTCTTTTTAAATTACTATTACTGCTAGCATACCATATTTGAGAAGTGAAGGAGCTATTCAATTGGGGAACGTATCTTGTGCAAACCAAAAAAAAAAAAAGGGCCGTCTAAGTTCACAAAAAAAATCACACATATATTCCCTCCGTTCTGAGTTAAAGTGCATTCTGGCTTTTGGTTGATGTCCCTAAATATAGTGTATTTGGGAAATATGAGGATACTTCTTCCTTAATAAAAATAGTGGGTGATTGGCCGATTGGGAAACAAATAGAGTGCTTTCCATATTTTGTATAAGAAGACTTAGATTACTCCCTTTAATCATGGGAATCAGATTAGATTTAATTATATTAAAAAGTTAAGTGAGGGGTACATGCGTCTATTATCATCTCTCTTATTTTGTCTGAGAATAGCCAGAATGCCCTTTAATTCAGGACGGAGGGAGTAGATGATATAATGATACACAATCTTATAAAATATCTTATTCAAACTCGACTTCGTTTGTGAGATATAAAAATAACAAATTTCATTCACTAGTGTACCAAATTTGAGAAAGTGAAGGAGCAATTGACTATAATGAGTGGTCGTTTGGTCACAAAAGAGGCAAAAGCTCATGCGTGTTCAGTGTCCGTCATGTCTTGTGCGACGATCTGTATAATCATATCCTATACTTCTATAAAGCTAAATCTCACTAAAGATTTCTCTTAACATACAAGCTATTCACATCAACAATCCGATAGAACTTGTATTACAATTACAACCAACTAACACATATAATTATGATAATTATCTCTCCATCCTCTAATATGTATTTAGTTGTCCGCATCATTGTGTCAAACCATTCACCGAAATTAATTTAAGATAATTTTATTTATATAACTATAAATATAAATAGTTTTAGTTTTTTTAATTATCTATAATCTCTGGAGTAACGCGTGGAGTATTCTTCTAGTATATATATAGGTGTTGCCGTTTAATCGTAACCATAGGAAGATTTTGACTCGAAGGGATGCCCTTGTCGTCCAATTCCATGCAGCTTGTGCCCATGAAGGTTAAGCGCTTGTCTGTAAAAAGGTATTTATATTTTTCCTATGAAAATAAATTAATTCTTATAAAATTTCAGTATGCAACATTCAGTGCGACCATTTAGCAGTGTATATGGAACTTTTGAGACTTAATGGAAGCTTACATTATGCTTAGGTCCTATCTCTATCTTTAGAATTGAATTCATTGTAGTAAATTATTGTTATGAAAAAAAAGTCCATAGAATCCGTTAAGTAAAGTCAACCACTTTACTTTTAAGTTGGAGAAAAAGAATTCATTTCTCATCTCCTACCCTATAAATTTGAGATAGGCTTATATGTGAACTTTGAAAAGTTATCAAAGCTCAAATTCCAAGCCAATAGCCTAATTTCTTAAGTAGATTCTAATTCCTCCGAAATAAAGGGATCCAAACGAGTCCTGAGAATTTCATTTTTATTCAGTTATGTCCAACTTCATGTATGTAATGAATTGTTATGAACTATAAAACAATAAATAACATATGCATTAAAAAGGGATTGGTCCATTCATCAACATAAAACATTTGTTGACATATTTTTTTGTTAAAAGAAAACAAGGAAATAAAACTTTCTATTAAATTGGCTTAATAATAAGTCCTAGGATTTTGAAATCCTAAAACCCCATTTGGCTATCTTCCAATAAACAAGGAAATAAAACTTTCTATTAAATTGGCTCAGTACTAAATCCTAGGATTTTGAAAACCCAAAACCCCATTTGGCCATTTTCCAATGGATCCCGGAGGTATACGAAAAATGTCCCTGTCCGACTTGCTAGAGCGGTAGCCGCGAATTCCACACGGCACACCGCAGGCGTCGGCGGCGGCCGCTGCCGCCGCCGCCGTCCCCTCGTCGCCGCCGCCATGTCGCTTGCAGTCACAGTCAAGGTTTGCCGATCCCCAACTTTTTCTCATTTCCCAAGTACTGTTTCCGTCGCTCCTGCGGTCCTGCCTTGGTTCGACAAAAGAAGTGGGGCAAATCGATTGGGATTGGGATGCCGCGGGTGATTTGAGGCATAAAAAACATCGCGTAGCGCGGGTGCCGCTCGATTCTAACTTTTGGATTGCTCAGGTGGTGAGAGAAGAAGATTTGCACTCGCAGATTGGGCATGGTGGCCACTACTTCGATCTCGTCGATTTCAGCAGGGTCCAGGCTTTCCAGGTTGCGGGCGACACGCCCCTCTGCCGTTTAAAGGTATTGTTCCGTTTACCTCCTCTGTCCTAAATAAAGTAAAATACATCAGCACCACTGCATCAGCGATCCTTAAAGGCTGATGTTTAGGGTTTAGAGCTTAGCAAGTATAATAAAGGGTTGTAAATAGGTTATATGCTAAATTGGAGGAGAGAGGACAGGAGAGAGAGAGGGGGGGGTGGGGGAAGCGGGCTGTTTAAAGTCGACTTAGTCACAATAACTAAGAAAATTTGTGAAAGTGACGAGTGGGCCATGTATTAATATTGAAGAGCTAACTACTATATGAGCGGGTTGAGAGCTGGGCTGCAAAGATATATACAACTAGCCTATGTATTTTTAGCTTTTCTCTTAGGTCCCAAACTTTCATTTTTTGATTTTCGTATCTCAAACTTGTCTGGATAACTTAAGTCCAAATGGGTTTCGACCCGCTCCATATATACACCTATGTGGCATGATGAGCCAATGCTGAGATCGATCTGACATGTTTGGTCTACTACCTAAACTTGCACATCGATGTCACGTTCCAAACTTCCAACATTGTATGTTGAGGTCCCCAAGTTTGCTAAATGGGTTACACGAGGTACCATGAAACTTTCCACCATTCATGAGCCATTTCTAGTTTTCACCTGAGGATCCAAATCAGAAGTGTATGCTAAACACACCCTTATTTTTAGGATGTTCCCCAGGAGCATGGTTTGTGAGGGGAAATCTCTATGGTAGAATGTTAAGCTGCACTCTTATACATAAAATCTCTATTCCGCTTAATTGAAAGGCATAGCTCCTGCTAGTTCGTTAAATAAAAGCATGGAATAAATTGCTGCTCTCTATCACTGACAGTAGCCTTTAACTGAATATCTTCTATTCATGTTTACTTTGCTACATTAATGAATTTTGAGCATTGCATGCATGTTTAGAAGCCGTTGGCCCTGTCCCTTCTTCGTGCTTTCAGGCTGGTTCACTCTTTTTCTCGAACACACAACAGAGCTACATATGTTTATATTAAGAAGAAGAAAAAGGGGCAAAGGCTGATCCCCTCTTACTTAGTAATGAGATGTGTACTTCACATCCAGTTAAAATATGTCACAAACATAACTTTTTGACTGGCTTAGCTACCTTATCGATCTGCTTACACCTTGTGAATCAAATGATATGAATTCTAGGCACCAATCTGGGTGTATCTTGTTATGGTTTTATTATGAATGTAAGAGTCAAGAGCCTTGGCAAGCATGCAATCCATAATTTTTATGTTTTCTCGTTGGCGCTCCAACTATTCCTTTGATAGCTGTAAGTTTGTTGCATCTTCTCTCATACATGCTCCAACTGATCCTTTTTCGGAATTACACAGTACAACGTAGACTCCCACAACACGCACACACACTCACCCCTTTGAACACATGTATGTAAACCCTACCCCTATGAGCCGGCAGATCTTGAAATTCACGAAGTCACCACATGCGCATCGTTGTCGACGGGGATGTCGCCTACCACTGAAAGCATAGCGCCGTTCAATCCTGAAATAAATACAAGAAAATGCGAGCACCCGTGCCAGGTCGAGGACGTGAACACAGATGAGCAGGTTCCACCACAAGGAAAAAAACCAGATCCAACCTAGGAGGAACTAGGTGTTTTTTCATTAAGAAGAGAAATGGGCACCCAAACTCAGTCCAAGATGGGATTTGAACCTGGGTGGTTGGGTGTATTTTCACACCTCTCACCCAACTAGCTGAACTAGGCTCACTTCCTCAGGTTCCACCACAAGGAACCCAACTAATTGGGTTATGATCAGTTCACACTCCATCTGCTCCTTTAATAACTAAAATGTATGCTTCAGGTTTGAGAAAAGAAAATTTATGTTTTTTTTAAAAAAAGAACCATATCTTTTAAGCCTATGCTTGTGCCACAAAACAGCTCTTGCGGTTTAAGTCAATTCATTATCTTATACCGAAAAACATCATATGCTTGTGCCGCATAACATCTCTTGCATTCAGTATTTTTTTGGATGTCCCCCGAGAGTATTTGTTATGTTGAAATTATACAATTCTTTCCAGGTTGCAATAGTCTTGTTACACCTTTCTTTTGTCATCTACAATTCTACATCTGTACCAACTTATCTTACCGTGTTAAACATTACATCATGGAAATTTTAAAATCTTTTCATATTGCTTATGGTTCCATCTTTTGCTTCTTGTGCTGTTGTGCACACAAAGGAGATTGATGCTCATGAGCTTGTTGTGTAGACTTTAGTGGAATTCTTTGTTACCCTCTGTAATGCTCCTTATTGTAGATCTATTATGTGATCTTTATATGTAACCTTAGGTCCATATTTTGGTCTGCAGAAGTTATACTTGTTTTAACTAAAAACTTTGAAAATTGTTGTTTATTTTCCATCATCTTAATACTTGAACCAAGCGAAGATTAAATGATGCACTCATAATTTTGCATTGTGTTCCAGTTTATTTTGTGTATACTATAAAAAGACAATTCTGTCTGATTCTGTTTATGATTCTCAGATTCTGTCATTAACAGCTCATAGTTACTCAAGAGTACTGAGTGCTTGATTTGCTCCACAGGAACAACTAACTGAAGAATTTGGCACCCCAGTTCAATCTCAACGCCTCTGGTTGTGGGGTCGACGACAAAATGGGACATTCCGCCCTTACAGGCCTTTAGCTCCCAACGAAGAGGAACTATCTGTAAGTTGCTGGTTGTTTTTCCGAGATAGTTTTGCTTTGGAAACCTTTTTTCTCCAGCATAAATTATATATTTTAAATAAATATAATAAAAATCATTTTGAGTTGATACAAACCTTGGGGATCACAGGAGATCAAGATGAAGTGCTCAGTAGAGATATATATATAGTCTCATATGGGCCATATGGGCCATAGAAGTGGATGGGCTTTCCCTTAACACCCCCCTTCAAACTCAAGGCGGTAGTGGATGATCTGAAGCATTGAGTTTGAGCAAATGAAGCCGATGTTGCTCTCTAGTTTGCGCTTTAGTGAAGAAGTCAGCCAATTGTAGCTCGGATGGCACATACTGAAGAGCAATGGTATGTTCATTACAATGATACCGAGTAAAGAAAGCATCGACACCGATATGCTTGGTAAGTTCATGCTTCACAGATCATTGGCAATCTGTATAGCTCCTGTATTGTCGCATAGAAGAGGTGTGGCAGCATCACAAGAAATCCCAAAATCAGCCAACAACCATCGAAGCCATACAATTTCTGCAGTAGTGGTAGCGAGTGCTCGAAGTTCTGCCTCTGCACTAGAACGAGATAAGGAACTTTTCAATGAACTTATCCTTCTTAGCACAGCAGCCTGAACACCCTGCATCACACTTAGGAACCATGGAAAGAAAAGGTCCCATCACACGGTCAAAAGCAGTATAGTAATCCTCTATAGACATCTCATTCGCTGAAGCTCATGAAGACCTTGCATTAGAGTAAGCAAAAGTGCACCACTGTCGAACATATCTCCCCGCAGATAGTCCCACATCCGCTTAGCGGTTTGATGGGGCTCAAGACTCATCATCAAAGAAGGCTTCATGCTTGTAACAATGGCACTCATGATGCGGCCATCATCTTTATTCCAAGTCGTGATCGCAGCGGCACCACCATCCTTTGGAGGATCATCTCGTCAAATGAGATGCAAGACCATGTCCACGCAATACAGTTTTGACAGAGAAAGCCCACTCTCGATAATTAGATGGACCATCAAGTTTAAGAGGAAAGACAATGGTATTTGAGAGCAATTGCGTCGTGACATTGCGGAAGACAAAGCAGATAACAAGAACAATAAGCGAGAGCGTAAGACAAAGCAGATAACAAGAACAAAATAAGCAGAGCAGACCACCGACCGGAGAACAGAGCAGATCACCAAGAGCCAACAGCCACAAAGAGAACCCAGAACAAGGCACCTTTGATGGACGAGCGGGGGCAGCCAACGGAGAGGCAAAGACCGGGCGCAGAGGAGCCGCTCGGAGAAGAGCCGCGCGGCGGGACGACGCACAGGAGTCGCCGCGACCCGGCGCGCGGGGCCTCGCGACGTGGGGCCGCGGGGCCGCGGGACGACGCGCAGGAGCCGGCGCGACCCGGCGCGGGATGCGGAGGGGCCGGTGCGCGGGGCCTTGCGACGCGGCCGCGGGACGACGCGAACGGCGCGGGGAAGACGGCGGACCGCGGACGTGCGCGAGGACGGCCGCGCGAAAAAAATGACGCGGCGACGGGCCGCGGGAGGAGCGCGAGCGACGCCGGCCGCGAAGACGACGCTCGGCCGCGAAGACGACGCGGCGACGAACAATCCCAAGGAAAAATGGATCGTGGGTGAATCAGGAGGATAGCCTAACCCTAACCCTAATCCATGGCTGTGATACCATGATACAAACCTTGGGGATCACAGGAGATCAAGATGAAGTGCTCAGTAGAGATATATATATAGTCTCATATGGGCCATATGGGCCATAGAAGTGGATGGGCTTTCCCTTAACATGAGTCAGAATCAAACTTCCATTGCACCAGCACCTCCTTCAAATGATTTGTTGTGCCTGCATTGGCACAAACTAAGACCCAATGGAATTTCTACTTGCAGTGTACTGGTTATGCTCGCCAGTAACCATACTTAAGTGTGTGTCCTGGTATATTTTGCAACTGGTCAAAAGTTAGGATTATGTTAAAAGGTATAAAAGCTTTGTCTTCACTACTAATACATAGTGCTCCTGCTCGCCTGGTGTAAGGGACCCACACTTTGTTCATATCATATTGATCAGCCTGGTTTGAGTGTGTTACACATGGGATTAAATTTCGGTATAGAAAATATTGGGGCGGTACAAAAAAATTCTAGTGAAAATCCATCCTTTTTTTTTTGGATAGTTTCTGATTTTTTTTTCCAATAGACAAAGAGGTCCGCAACCATGTCCAAGACAAGACAATGAACAACTTATTTCATAGTGGTAGAAAATATCATGGAGATTTGAACGTGTTGGATCAGATACCCACATGTATGGAACTATTAACTATATTTGGAAAAGATTGATGCACTTGACGGTTTATATAGTAACCTGAACCTAAACGCTAAACGGTAAACAGTCGGTCACTTGCCATTTAGCCACTATTCAGGCAAAACGGACATTTCAACGGGCAAAACAACCGATTAAAAGGAAACGGTGTATAACCTTGTAGCGTTTATGGTGTGTAAATGGGCTAAATGACTGTCTAAGTGAACTTGCTCTAGTTCAACTGAGGTGGGATTCAAATTTACCTGTTACCACCAGGGAAGCTACACCCTTGGGTTTATGTTCTGTTGTGAATTGCAATATCACAACAATAGTCCTTGTGTCGCACTGCCACCTTCTGTTGTGTACCTTGTGCACCCATTCTTTCCCTGGCCCTGGGTCATAGCATCTCTTGATGGAAATTTCTGTTATGTTAGCTTGGTAACCAGATGCCAGCTTTGTTTAATATGATCCTTATATGGTTTATTTTGATGAAAATGCATAACCTTTTTCTTTGACAAATGATGCTTCATTTTTTTGTTACCTATTTATATAGTCTGTTTCATTTGCACAAGATTAATTTATGAAGATTCACTCTTGTAGGTAGAAATGATATCGAAAAGTTGTAATACTGATGAGCTGCGTCTGTTTTTGGAGGTTAGTCTTCAACTTCAAAAAATGTTTTCTCGTACATTAGAAACATCCCAGGAAAAATTTTTGCTAAAGCCCAGCCCCGAAGTAAGATGCATACAAGTCACTGCTATACACATGGGGTAAGAAGTGTTCAGCGCTAGTAGAAAAAATGCTTCAGGGTTCAAACATAGTACTCTGGGTTAGCTCTTCTGTCCTGCAGGATGGCTGTATATTGGTGAATTTTGGACTCTCGGGTTGTTACATTAAAACAGGACTTCCCACTCCATCCAATGAGTTACTTCTTACTGAATTTTCCTTAATATGTGCTCACTTAGGTGCTTCATCCTCTTCCTGCACGGAATATGATTAGCAAAGATGACATATTGGTGTTCCTAAAGTTGTATGACCCAGGTCAAACACAGCTACGGTCAGTGCAGTTTGTTGACTCCGCCCTCTTCTTTTTCCTACTTTGGTAATCTTAAGAACTTTCACTTGATTTTATTCTTTTGAATGTGACAAATAGATATGTCAGCACATTCTTTGTGAACGCTTCATCGAGGCCTTCATGTATTCTTCCAAAACTAAGAACTCTAGCTGGTTTTCATGCAGACGAAGAAATTGAACTCTACGAGGTTTGGTTTTATACCTTTGCAAAGTAGGTAAACTTAATCCTAATTGACATGGTCTTGTTGTAATTCTCAACCATATGTAATGATTCTCACTTTAACATGCAGGAAATAAAATTCGAACCGACGTTGATGTGTGAGAGGATTGACATTAATTCTTCTTTTAGAAATAGTCAGGTTTGTTTATAGTACTTGTCTTCTCATTTCTATTTGCTCCTGAAAACTTAGTTTCTGTCCTTATACCCCTCTTCCCCCTCTCCAGATTGAAACTGGGGACATTATTTGCTACCAGAAAACAGCCAAGTCAGAGGACAAATATCCTAATGTCGAATTGTTCTTCAAGCATCAGAAGGTGCCTGTTCTATGCAAAACTCGATCTTCAGTTTGCTGCCTAGTGTGGCAAGATCTTCATATATGCTTCCTTTACCATTAGATTTTCCTTTCTTTGGTTGTACGGACTACAGAGGGGGCCAGAGATGGTTGTGTTTTTCTTTCACATTGTCTGCTTTAATGGTTTGAAAAAAATATATGACTCCTATAATTACATGTAGGATCCAAAAATAAGGATACATGCTCTAGAAGATGAGGTTGCTATCTTGAAACATCAGGTTCATCGTGAAAAGAAAGCAAAAAAAGGTAGATCAATATCACAGGAACATATCTTGGTTCATATGCATTTAGAAGAGAAACTTGCAGCAGCAACATATAACTTCCATTTATGCAATACAGAATGTGATGAGCTGAAACAGGAACGAGATAATGCAGTGCGACAGGTCGATGAGTTACGTGATCAGAACAGGCATGCTATTCTCGAGTTCTCCCTTCAGGACTTGGAACAAGCAACTGATAATTTCAGTGATGGGTGCATGGTTGGAGACACTGAATATGGGCGTGTATACAAAGGCATTGTACATAAGACCATGATGGCAATCAAGCTATCATGTTCCCAAAGCTTATTTCAACGGGAGGTAGGTCAGCTGAGTGTGTTGGTTGTCTTTAGATGAGTCCTTTCTCTAATGCTTGGTTATTGCAGGTTTCTGTTCTTAAAAAATGTAGACATAGTCACCATTATTGGAATATGCTCAGAAGCCTCTGCTCTAGTGTACGAGTGGTTACCAAATGGAAACCTTGAAGATTGCATTGTTAGCTCAAGTAACTCCCCACCTCTGCCGTGGTGCAAACGTACACAAATCATTGGTGACGCTTGCTGCACGCTGCTATTCCTTCATGCAAATAAGCCCAGTGCTTTGGTCCATGGTGATCTCCGGCCTTCCAACATCCTCATTGATGCTAATTACAGAAGCAAGCTTTGCAACTTTGGTATGTCCAACCTATTTCTTGCGCCTGGAGCGTTCCCACCAAACCTCAATGCGAGGCTGCCATACATTGACCCAGAATTTCTCACCACGGGGGAGCTCGCACCACAATCTGATATCTACTCACTCGGTGTTATTATTCTACGTCTCTTGACCAGAATGTCTCCACTCTCTATAGCAAAGAAAGTGGCATCAGCTCTGGAGAGTGATAGCTTGCATCTGATGATAGATAAATCAGCTGGGGACTGGCCCTACACGCAGGCCAAGCAGTTAGCAATCCTCGGTCTGAGCTGCATGGAAATGACACGGGAGAAACGTCCTGATCTCTTAACAAGTGTTTGGAAAGCCATTGAGCCCATGATCACGAGGCCTCTTGTGGCTTACTTCCAATCAGCCTCTGGTGGAAACTCTGCACCGACTCACTTCTTTTGTCCAATTCGCATGGTAATAAACTCCATCACTTTATTAGATGGATTAGGACAAGTAATAGTTACCGAGAGATTATTTTCTACACCATGCAAAGATATCCCTTTCCCCTCTACTGTTCAGTGTTTTTTTCTTTCTTATTAAGTATCCTGCATAGAGTTCTGAATAGACTGAAGTGCATTTACGAAGTGGTCATTTGCATTTTTCAGGAGATCATGAAGGATCCTCAAGTGGCATCTGATGGTTTCACCTATGAAGCAGAAGCCATAAGGCAATGGCTTGATCGTGGGAACAATAGGTCTCCAATGACGAATCTCGCCCTTCCGAATCGAGATATCGTCCCAAATCACACCCTTCGGTCTTGCATCCAAGAGTACCTTGAGTTTCAGCGGCAACAAGGACAGAATCCGGAGCCCTAGCGTACTCTGCCTTGCTCCGTTTAGAGTCATTTCGTAACCGTAGCTTAGTTTTGTTGTCTGAGAGATGAAGCTCCGTTTAGAGTACATTTGTAACCGTAGCTTAGTTTGGTTGTCTGAAAGATGAAGCTTTCGTGAGACGAGGGGGCATAACTACTAGTAGTAGCTTGCAACAGATTAGAATTATCCTAATAGCATGTCTTATTTTATACTCCTATTTTGCTTAGGACAGATGTTGATGCATGATCAGGTGACTAGCATGCATGCTCTGTGGATTACAGTACTCTAATCTGTGATCGATTGGAGGGGAGAGGCGGTGCAGTAACTTTCCTGTATACTACACTGCTGCTGCATGCATGCATGCCCTATGAATGCGAAGTGCAGTAATCGAACCACTCTCATGATCCGTCTAAAAACAGGAACCACTCCATGATCAAACTAGCCATGCCATCTGCAACCGTCAATTCTCCGACGCAGTTGGTAGCAGTAGTACCATCCAATGTGGGGTGAGTGTGAAGTGACTTATAAGGTCATTGCCAAATCTTTAGCCGATAGAATCAAAAACCACCTGCCTCACATCATTCACCCATCCCAATCTGCTTTCATTCAAGGAAGACATATAGCCACCAATATCATTCTTGCTCAAGAAATCATCCATAGCTTCAACCTCAAGAGCTGGAAACAAAGCCTTTTTGCTCAAAGTAGACCTTGCTAAAGCCTTTGATAGATTAGAATGGAGCTTCATTACTGCTGCTCTCAAAAGACAAGGCTTCAAGGATTCTTTCATTGATCTGGTTTACACTTGTATCTCTACCACTACCATGTCGGTTATCATCAATGGTGTCCCCACCCCCAAGTTTCATCCTCAGAGAGGCATTAGACAGGGCTGCCCTCTCTCTCCCTATCTTTTTATAATTGCTATCAATGAATTATCAATTTGTCTTCAGAACCAGGCCAGCTCTCATGACATTCAGGGTATTACCTTAGGACCTCGCTGCCCTCCAATTCATTCTATCCTCTTTGCTGATGACCTTATTATATGTGGGCAAGCTAATGCTGCTGAGGCCACGAGAATACACGACACTCTCATGACATTTTGTAGAGCCTCAGGCTAGACTCCCAATTTGGCTAAATCGTCTATAATTTTCAGCAAGAATGTTGATGAGCAGAGCAAATTGCAGGTAAGGAACATCTTTCCTGTCCAAACTCTAAATTCAAGTTCTATTTACCTGGGTCATCCTTTGATTTTTAATCACTCTGATAGGAATAGAGCTTACAATTTTATAATTACAAAATTCAGAGCCAAGCTGACTAATTTAAAAGCTAACAAGTTGAATCATGCTGGCAGACTTGTGTATATCAATTTTGTACTTTCTTCTGTACCAATCTACTATATGACCACTATTCTTTTTTCAAAGAAATTTATTTCTAAAATCACTTCTATCATTAGAAAATTCTGGTGGTCTGGATGTACAGAAGAAAACAGCAATGCAGGTTTCCACTTCAGATCTTGGCAGGATATTTGCAGGCCTAAAGAAGAGGGTGGACTAGGAATCAGAGATCTCATGACTGTTAATAAAAGCCTACTTCTCAATGCTGCCTGGAAAATAGCTACAGGTAAAAATAACTTTCTCTCACAGGTGCTCAAAGCCAAATATCATCCTTGGGATAGCTTCTGGAATGCAAAGAATACCCATAAATCAGCGTTCTGGTCCTCTATTCTTAATATCAAAGACACCCTTGTCAATCACTGCTCAATCCAAATCCAAAGAGGCAATTCTTCCATTTGGTCCTCTCCTTGGTGCCCCATCTGGAAAGAAATTTATGACCATGTAAACCTTCCAGTCACTGTTCCCAAACTTCCAGATAACATCTCTGACCTTTGGGAGCCTGGAACCATTGATTGGAATGCTGACCTCATTAGCCAAATCTTTGACACCACAGCTTCCTCTGCTATTCAAAGCCTTCATGTTACCCCCAGTCCCAATGATGATATCATAAGATGGAATCACTCCCACAGTGGAGACTGCTCCACAAAAAATGCTTTTAAATTCCTAAACAACCAAATGCAGGTTCAGCTGCCAGAACAGGGACCCAGGAGCATTAGCGCGGACGCCATGAGAGTCCTCAAACAGGTATGGAAAGATAAACTCTTAGCTCCCAATATTAAAACTTTTATTTGGAGATTAGTTCGCAGGGCTCTTGCCACAGGGCAGCGTGCTGGAAACCTCTCAGCAAACATTGATGTCAAATGTTCCTATTGTGATCAAATTGAGAATGACAGTCATCTATTCTTTCATTGTGACTTTGCAAGAGCTGTATGGTTTGGCTCCAGCCCTTCCATTCGCTCTTCGTTTTTCCCCTCTGAACAGGATGGAGTACAATCAACTCTAGGGATGCTGTATATGCGCTATTCTGACTGTGACATTCTTTGGCGCAACATTCTTACCACTCTTTGGTATATTTGGATTGCACGCAATGAGTTTCGTTTCAGGAAGAAGAAATGGACGGCAAAACATGTCATCTATGTGGTCCGTGCACACAACAATATGATGAATCTAGTCATGCAAAAGGAGCCAAAGGACTCCTACATCTGCAGCCACTCTAACGATCAGGATTCAACTTGTTCCCAGCATCTTTCTCTCTTGCTTGCAGGTGATCGTGACAATCAGGGAATTGCGCATTGCTTTGTCGATGCCTCCCTTGACCCGGATGATGCTTTCTGGAAGCCACGAAATGCAGGCCTCGGGCTTTACATAAGAGGCCCCTTTGATTCATACTGTTTGAAAATTCAATTGCAGGTTACAAACTGCACTTCGGTGCTCATGGCAGAAATGGCTGCTCTGATGGCAGTTATGCAAATCTCGACTCATCTGCGGATCCCGGCGGCTGTCTTCTTCACTGACAACCAAGTGTTGTCAGATTTCATCAATACACTTGAGTGGGAATCCCCACCGGATTGACGCATTAAGGTCTTCTCGTAAAGATTCAAAGATCAGTTCTCTCCGGCAGTCCACAAAGTAGTCAAACTACCTCGATCTCATAATGAGGTAGCTCACAACCTAGCTACCAATGCCTTCAAATGTTTGGCTAATCCAGCTAGTCATGTCTCTGTTAGTTGCTCTAATAGCAACCATGCTTCAAGCTGCCCCCTTGCTGCAGCTATAAACAATGTACAAATACCACTCTGTACTCTTCTCGCAGCTTGTTGCTGCTAGTTAATTTATTTTCCTGGTTTTCCTGTCAAAAAAAAAAAGACCCATGGCAGAATCTGTGATGAAAAATAAAAAATTCTGAATAGAGTTCATAGAGTTCTGAATAGACTGAAGTGGCCATTTGCATCTTTCAGGAGATCATGAAGGATCCTCAAGTGGCATCTGATGGGTCCTCAAGGCAATGGCTTGATCGTGGGAACAGTAGATCTCCAATGACGAATCTCGCCCTTCCAAATCAAGATATCGTCCCTAATCATGCTCTTCGGTCTTGCATCCAAGAGCACCTTAAGTTTCAGCGGCAACAAGGACAGAATCCGGAGCCCTAGCGTACTCTGCCATAGAACTTGCTCCATTCAGAGTACATTATCTTAGTTTGGTTGTCTGAGAGGTGAAGCTTTGCTGACAGAAGGGGGTATAACTACTAGTAGCGTGCAATAGATCAGAATTATCCTAATAATCTGTCTTATTTTATACTCCCATTCTGCTTAGGGTCCATTGATATGGACATAAGGGCACATGCTGATGCAGGATCAGGTGGGTGACATGCATGCTCTGTGGATTACAGTGCTAATCTGTGATGGATTGGAGGGAAGAGGCGGTGCAGTAACTTTCCTGTACTGTACTGTACTGCATGCAATTCTCTATTATGAATGTGAAATACAGTATTCGAGCCAGGTTATGATCTGAGCAGGCCATCACTCATCAAACCAGGCATGCGCTCTGCAAACCGTCGATGCTCCGACGCTGTTGTTAGCCGCAGTACCATCCATGCTGGGGTGAGTGACACCTTGAACGCGCAACAGGCCCATGGCAGAATCAGTGATGAAAAAAAATATATTTAAAACTACCGAATATGGTCTTAATCTTTTGTACGACGTCTTTGTTTTTGTGTTTGTTTGTATCTAGTCCCATGTTAGATTTAGGTTCTAAAACAAACTACCCATCCAAATTTAAGTTCTCTAACTTAATGCGTATGTTTTTATTTTTCTATATTATTTATTATTATTATTATTATAGGTTGAGAGCGAGGCACTTGTGTAGTGCCTATTAATCTTGAGATTTGCCCAGTGAATGTACGCGCGTGCATGTGAGCATCTACTTGTATACTATGATTTGATGAAAAAAATCAAATATATACAATACGGAGTATATCATAATAAGAGAATCTCCAAGAGCCTTTCTAGACTTTACTCTCTAAATCATCGTTTATAGAGTCATTTGAGTAAACCCTTTTTTATATATTTGTACCCTATAATATTTTTTTTTGTATATATATATCTAGTGCACACTCTAGAGAGATCATTGCTATCCATCTTTTTTTTAGATTACACAGTAAGCTAGCGAGAAATCAGAAATATATAGAAGATGTTTATATTTGGATATTCAATTAATAAAGAGATTCTTAGTTTTTTTTTTACCAAAATCTCTATCTCTATAAATTGGAAGGATATAAAGAATCTTTTGGAGTTGCTCCAAGATAGGTCCCGTTTGGCATCGATCCGCTTCACTTGTGAAGCCATTTTGGGGGGCTTCAGCTCTATGAGCCACTCCATTTGCGGAGATATAGCTGTTTTGGTAAACTGTTTGACAAAATCAACCCCCTGTGTAGAGCTCTTTAAAGCATACTCTCATAGAACCACGTACATGAATGAAGTGATGATGCATCAACCTATTATATTTCACAAACCAACGAATAAAAGTGAAGAATGAGTAATTGATGAGCTAACTCATTCCTCAAACCAAACACACGAACGCTATGTTTTACTTATAGCTCTCTTGATGATAAGATACACAACTGTAGATGGAAGTAGTTGGATTTTTGTGTTTATTTTTTCTCGAATACATAAAATATTTGCGCGCCTTTCTATTTAAGAGAAGAGTCTTTTACATAGGCGCCGTAACGCGGTTGGGAGGTTAGGATATTTACATGAAGTGCATCCTCCTTATTCAGTATGTTCTAATTAAGTGGACTACTCACGCACTATACAACGTAGTTTGCAAGCTCCGACATCGATCCACTAGTCGGCGGTTTGTTTGATGGTGGAGGGCAGGCGATTAGTGTTATCCATTACATATACCATGTGTATGCATGTTATATGCAAGCCCCGGGGCGGTGGCCGGCGGTGGCGTCTCGAACACCCTAGCGGGCTGGGCAGCCCATCCCCTCTCGAAGAGCCATTTTTAAAAAAAGGATTTTTGTGTTTATTTAGATTTTAGAATCATCAAATCTCAATCAACATATTCGAAGTGTTAACTGCACGACATAAGACCATCTCCAACAGTTATGCATATTGCTTATGCATTCTTGTTTTTTTGCCAAAAATCGCAAAAACCCCTCTCCAACAGTTATGCATATTTGTTTTGCATTTTAAGAAACTTGGAAATTCTCAGTGGAGACTTGGCAATTATGCATAACCGTCCGGGACTTGGCAAACGCCTCCGTCTGGGACTCCCGCGCGCGAAGGAGAGACCACGCGCCATATATTCTCGTCCAGGACCGATCTCGCGCCATAAATTCATCGTCCAGGACCGATCTCGCGCCACTTGATCTCGCGCCATATATTCCCGTCCTCGCACCCCGCCGCCATATATCCTCTTGCGCGCGTCTGATCTCGTCGACAAGCGGCGGAACTCCGGAAGGGATCAAGGGGGAGCGCCGTCGTGAAGAACCACCGCGCGGAGGGAGACCGCGGCGCGATGGGAGACATCGCGAAAAGAGTATCGCGCACGCGTGACGGCGCGAAAAAAGAGGCGCGCGCGTGACGGGAAATCAGTGCTGGTTTCACAATTTTGGTAAATGCAAAGTCAATTTGCATAACTCTTGGAGATGCCTTTCTTTTTCTTCTCATTTGGTTTTCAGACTTGGCAAACTACAACAAATACAAAGTCAAAATTGCATAAGTGTTGGAGATATGTTGCGCATGTGATACTATTGACGAAGGGATAAAAGTAGGCCGGGCAGCCCCGTTGTACATCCTGTCCTGCACACTGAAGAGAGGGATTTGCCCGATTCCCGATTTCCCGATCGAGCTCGATCTTGATCTAGAAGACCCTTGCTATAAATATGTCTTGTCGTTACGGAGGGATCCGTTGCAACTACTTGCAAGCATATCGGTCCTCAACTATTCATCATTTAAGAGCCTTTTGGTACATTGTGTCCACCAATTTATTGACCAATAATAATGCATGTACTCCTAATTCGCCAAAATTTAAAAGATCGAGGCCTTATTTAGATTGCCTTCAAATTCCAAAATTTTTCACTCTCTCTCCATCACATCAATTTTTGAACTCATACATAGAGTATTAAATATAGTTAAAAAAATAACTAGTTACATAAGACAAAAGAGTTACTATTTATTAGATTGAAATTTTTTTCAATCTAAACAAGGCCAGAGATATATCGCACAAATGAACTCAATGGAAATATGCATGACAACAACTCTAATACGTAGGTGCTCGCATAAGTAACTAAACCATTCGTTATGCCAAGATACGTAGCACAAACCTCTACCTTGGGTCATATTTGCTTCGTGCATCTTGGATGTGTTTCTCTCCTCTTTATCTTGCTTGTTCTTTTTTATATATATACGTATAAATTAACTACGTACATTGGTACTAACACTCTTTATTCTAGTAACCCTTAAAATATTGGGAAAGGAATGCACACCGCTCTCTGTGTTCGGATTGGGAAAGGAATGCACACCCGTACCTATACTCGAGATCAAGGACCAGTACACCCTACTCGAGAATATACGGCCGGCAATCGGCGTTGTAATCCTCATTTTCAGAAACAATTAATAGTTTTAACATGCTGTATGATCTCAAATTAACACGCAAACACGTACATAAGCGCGCTGTTCTAAGTGGAGTTGAATTGATGCGAAAGGCTGACTTCCCTGCTCTCTTACTGAATGTCTTCCCGTCCATTGCATGTTCCTCGCACATGCATGGCGTCTCTCCATGGTGTTGCTCTGTCCCCGGGAATTACGATGACGGGACCGATGATCCCGGCCAGCTATAGCGCGCGCGCGCCAACGCCGGCGGCGAAGAAAGAATTGAAGCAATGCCAGCACGACGGGAGCCCAAACGGCCAACGGCCAACGACCGTAAACTTCAGTGTGATCAAGCAGCGCGTCTTCAAAAACACACACACATCGACACACTGGAATATTTCTGCCCTTTCGGGAAAAAAGGACACTGCAATATTTGTCGTTTTCATTGAGACAACTAGTTTAATTGTACAGCAGAGCCATCACATGACAGATTTATACTTTTCAAAACAGAATAAATGCATGGTACTGTATATTATTACGTTGCACTAGTACAGCAAACAAGTGCGACAAAAGACTATGCATTCATGCGCATGCATGCTTGGTGTGTTCTTTTTTCCCACGACCGTGCTGTGTTTGTTAGAGCGAGACTAATAATACAGCCCTACTCACCCGTACAATAGTTACATATTCACAGTTAATACATAACTCGCTTTGTTTCTCTAGAATTTCTTGATTCATGTGTCTACGCCATATATAAGTTTACAATATGTTTCTCCTCTCTTCTTTTCTCTCTAATCCGTCTCAGCAATGAGCCTACTTAGAGCTTCTCTAATGAGGGCGTAGAAAAGCGACTCACGGTCCTAGGTCCTACCTGGCACGTGGATAAGTCGATTTTACCACTGCAGCACATCGACTCGTCGAGAAAAAAGAGCCAAGTCGACTCAACGTCTTGCATTGGTTCTTCCGAATTAAAAAAATAAATTTGCCACGCTGTGCAGGCCCCTGACCTCGCACGACTTGCAGTCGTCGCTGTTTGGGAGACGGCCGCCGGTGCAGAAGCTGCTTGGGGGATGACCCGCCGCCACGCCCCCAAGGGCCCTCGCCGATTGTGTCCTGTCGTTGTCTATGTAGACAGGCACACCCTCGCCGATGGAGATCCACCCGCATGGGATCTCGGCACCCCCCTAGGACCTCGCCGCATGTGGCTGCGCAGCCCTTGCCGGGGGAGATCCCCCCCTCCCCCTGATCTTGTTGATTGCGTGTCGGCACAGGACCACGCCGCTCGTGACCGTCCAGAAGAAGGTGAAAAAAGGGAGTGAAGCAACTGTTAGATGAAAAGGCACATCAATGAGTCTGGTGTGGGTCCTATATCGCTGGAGAAGGATGGAATCGACTCGTGCATGATTCGGTTTTGTGTGTACGTGGCCCTCTCTCTCCACCATGAGTCGACCCACCACTGCGGGTGCCCTTACAACCTCTTAATAATTAATCATACATACTTTTAGAACGTCCCCAACAACTACCTATTTAGCCAGCTAGACGTGAGGTAGTAAAAAAAGTAGAAAGTGAGTGGCCATTAATGACGAGCAAATAACTGATTTATTTTACATAGTTTAAAATATAAGAGATGAGCATGTGAGTGTAATAGTATAAGAATGTATAAATTAATCTTTGTTTTTATCTTTCGCCTTCACGTTAGCTCACTACGTAATAACTAGTACCGTTGCAGACACCTTAGGCCGACCACAATGTACAAGCGACTCCCAGAAAAAAGTCGTGGCCATGTTGGAAACCGGGCACCACCCTAGCATAGCTGCAGTATGAGAAAAAAAAGCACCGAAGCCAACTATGGTCTCCAAATAAAATAACAGATGTATCCAGGTAAAGTCCGTTGCGGTCCGGTGGCTGTTGACAGTCATACCAATGAAACAATATTCTATTATGTAAGCACCGGCACAACTACTTGCGTTGCTCTTCCTTTTTTTTTTTGGCTTCGCTAAAAGTTAGCACCAGCACCTGCAATGTGTGTGAAGCGGTGCCAGAATCTGCTTTTCAGTCACTTAAGGGCATTCACAGTGCAGACTCTACCACGGAGTCCAAGACCATTTATTATTCTTCTATTTATTGTGTTTTGCTGATGTGGCGGTATATTTATTGAAGAGAGAGACAGAAAAACCAAGACTTCAAGTCTTATTTAGACTCTAAGTCCACAATCTTCGAGGTAAATATGCCGCCACATCAGCAAAATACAATAAATAGGAGGGTAATAAATAGTTTTAGACTCTGTGATAGAGTCTTCCATTGGAACTGCCCTAAGCCATACGAAGGCCTTAGACGGGGCATAGCTGGTTGGATCCCTCGCGCCTACGTAGCTTGCAAGCTGCATGTTCCTCCGAATTAATGAAGAGGCAGCGCTGGAAACGAAGGGGAAGCGCGGGGCAAACTCGTCTAATCTCGCGGTCCACCTAAACCAACTTTCTTATGGAAACTCTCAGAGACGCTACAACGAGCTTATTTGAGGGATGGAAGGTGTATATATATATATATAGAGGTGCCAATGCAGGCATCTGCGGGCAACGTCCACCACAGTTGGCCCAAAAAGCAGCAAGAGCTAACTAGAAATGGCGACGCAAGTGCTGGCTACAGTGGTGACGGTGAAGCTCGGCTCCTTGAGCTGGAGCAAGAGCAACTGCTCGATCGGAGCTAAACCCAGGTAGGAGTATTGTTGCAACTGAAACCGAATTAGCTTGGTTGGCTACTGGTTAGGTTAACATTAACACGCAAAGCGAATCGAACGTATTGATCGATTTCTTGGCCGGGTGTATGCATGCGCGCCGCCTGCTAGTGTGCACGCACTGCGTGCATACTCATCACCCACCAGCTGCAGCAGAGGCGCCATGGCAGGGAGATGGAGCGCTGCCGCCTCTGCCACCTCGACGCCGGTCGACTACAGCAGCTCGGAGTTGGAGTGGCTGCCGGTGCCGCGGGAGCAGGTGGAGGCCATCCGGTCGCTCAACGGGTGGGTGGCGGAGAACATGCTCCCGATGCTCGCACCAGTGGACTCCGCGTGGCAGCCGCACGACTACCTGCCGTGCTCCGTGGCGGCCCAGCCCGGCGCCGGCGCCGGCTCGGAGGCCAGCAAGATGTTCACGGAGGAGCTGGCCGAGCTGCGGGCCGCCGCGGCAGGCCTCCCAGACGACGTGCTCGTGTGCCTGGTGGGCAACATGGTGACGGAGGAGGCCCTGCCCACGTACCAGAGCATGTTCAACCGCACCGAGGGCGTCGGCGACGACACGGGCTCCAGCAGCATCCCGTGGGCGCGCTGGATCCGCGGCTGGACCGCCGAGGAGAACCGCCACGGCGACCTCCTCAACCGCTACCTCTACCTCACCGGCCGCGTCGACATGCGCCAGGTGGAGGTCACCATCCACCACCTCCTCCGCAACGGCATGGTACGCGTGCATGTTCATGTTCAAAATTAAACTCATTACGACGATATGTCAGTTGTGATTGGCTGATGCATTCGAAAAAATTATAGGAAATGCTGATGCCCAAGAGCCCCTACCACAGCCTCATCTACGCCGCGTTCCAGGAGCGCGCCACCTTCATCTCGCACGGCCACACGGCGAGGCTCGCGGTGAAGCACGGCGACCGCACGCTCTCCAAGATCTGCGGCGTGGTCGCCGCCGACGAGAGGCGGCACGAGGCCGCGTACACCAGGGCGAGCGCCGAGCTCTTCGACGTGGACCCGGACGGCATGGTTCGCGCGCTGGCCTACGTCATGCTCGGGAAGGTCACCATGCCGGGCCTGCTCATGTCAGATGGCATCATCGACAGCGACGGCCTGTTCGCGCGGTTCTCCGCGGTGGCACAGCGCGCCGGCGTGTACACGGCGACCGACTACGGTGACATGGTGGAGCACTTCGTGCGACGGTGGCGGGTGGCGGAGCTCGGGGGCCTGTCCGGCGAGGGCCGCCGAGCGCAGGAGTACGTGTGCGGGCTGGCGCCCAAGATCCGGCGGATGGAGGAGCTGGCTCACCGGAGGGCGGCCCGCGGGGAGCCAGGCCTGGCCCGGTTCAGCTGGATCTTCAACAGATCCGTCGTCGTGGGCTGAGCCTTGCCCTTTCCTCAGGAATAACCTGAGACGCTTCGTGGGCTATGTGTTTTCTATTTCTTTTTTTTTCTTTTTTGAGATTGCTTCTGTGTGTATCCATGCTTGCTTTCTCTTTTACCGATGGAGAGGTGAGGTACTCAAGGAATAATGGCTATAGCAGCTTATACTAGGTTTATGGCTTAATGGCAGCGCCATTTATATGCCTGAATGAAGGTTACAAAGTGTTGTATCTACTCTAGCTTCGGTAGTGCTGGCTGCAATCACCATAGCGATGACCTGTGGCTAGCATTACCGAGCACACGTTTTATTTATCCGATGTGTGTTGTGTTGTCACCATCTGTTTGCTCTATTTTAGAATGTAATTTATTTCGTTCCAAGGGTTTTGCTTTCATGTATTTGCTTCAATCCACATGTGTTAAAGTGGATTAAGGTGCATTTGAACTAAGTTTCGGTCCAATCTACTCCAACACACATGTCCATCCAAACAAAGCCAAAGTGAAACCTCTCAACTTTCTCCAAATTGAAAGGGGGATATATAAGAAAAGGAGGAGAAAGAGAGTTGAATGAGCAAAGACAATTATGTTTTCTTGTAGCCCGTGTCATAGCATGCTCATAATTGATAGATACAGAAAACATTGTCTCTAGAGTGGATGTGACATTGAGGGAAAAGGTACTTACCTTCAGCTTGGGAGCCTGTTTGCAGAGCCAAAAAAAAGAAGGCGGTTTGGAAATTATCCATTAAGACTGAGAAAGCCTTGTTACTCAGATACATGGATAAGTTCTATGAATCATGCAAACATACCCTGGGTTCGGTAAACTTGGTCCAAAATTTATTCAAACAGCTACACTCCACCCCATGGTAGGTGTCTCATAGGTTCTTTTTGATGGAAAGACGTCCTCAAATTATTAGATAGCTTTAGGTTAATAGCAAAATGCATACCCAACAAGTGTGATTCTATCCTTCTTTAAGTAGATGACATCCTTTGAAATATGAACCCCCCCCCCCCCCATCTTTACTGGTCTAGGAAAACCAAATGCTCCATAAGATTTCCTTTTTTAGATAAAGATATTGGTAGTATCATCTTTTCACTCCCCCTTTTCCACCCAGACCTCGGCACAGTTGGCTGATCTTGAGAGCCTAATACAAGATAGACACTGAAACTAGGAAGTAGAAGATGAATGGACACATCTTTCAGCTCAAAGAAACCTTATGCTCAACTACAAGGGTCCCTTGAAGCCTCTCCCCTCTTTTCCTAGCTCTAATCAGCTGACAATCTAGGTGAGCATAACCTTTTCTTTTCATCGCTTTTCAGGATAGGCTGAACACCTAGAGCATTTTGTGCGGGAAAACCACTTTTTGGATGAGGACAATTGTACATTATGCAATAATGGTGTCGAGGAAACTTGTTTCCTACATTGGGACCTCTCTCTTCAACACCTGGATATATGATGATAGAAGCGTGGACAACTTTTGGGAACCGTATATTCAGAGAAATTGTCATCAAAGGCCATTGGGTGATTTGGACCACCAAAAATCGTGTGATGTTTTACAACAAAAATCCTAATTTGCAATCATGAAAAATGAACTTCAAAGAGGAACTTGGCCTAGTGTGCGTCGAGGACAACCATAAGCTGAGAGAGGCCCTATATCGTTGTGGAGAGATTCTTTTACTTAGCTTTGTTATGTTTTCCCTAGCAACTAATCATGCAATATGAATAAGATGCTAACACATAAGGCACAGGGTTTATACTGTTACGGGCATGTGAGGTGTCATACGTCTAGTTTAATGGTGGATCTTTGTATTTGTATTGCAGAGGTTATTGCTACTTCTAGCTGTGTTAGAATGAAGAAGTCCACCTTTAGTTGAGGGAGGAAAAATGTTTGTACAAGCTGCAGATTAAGAAAACCACCAATGAAATAGCAGTGGTAAAGTTAAAATAAATGCTAACAAACGAACCTTTAGATTACACCGGCGATACTTAAGTCAACCACCACCGTAGATATATTTTAGAGACTGTCTGTAAAAATAATATAAGCATCAGCAAAAAAATCATTTATGTACCAATAACACAAATTAATGCATATATGCAGGAAAACACCATGTTGTGTTGGTGTTTCATATGAGGAATATATAACCCTCATAACTATAATGTACTCCCTCCATCCCAAAATAAGTATTATTTTGAGTTTTCGTGCCACAAATTTAACTCAATTTGTAAAATATACATGTACTATTTGTATCTTTAAATAAATCTATTAAAAAACTAGACATAAGATCTTTTCGATGATACTAGTTACTTAGCATAAATATTTATATATTTTAATATATATAATTAATTAAAATTATTTCTCAGGAAATGAGAACAACACTTATTTTGTGACAGAGGGAGTTTAGTTTGCTTGTTTGAGAGGTGAAGGTTTGATTTTACTAGGGGGGTGTTAGTAGCGTGGAACATAACAGAATTATTAATAGCCTATTTTATTATATATGTTCCTCCCCTGATGGAGGATCAGGTGGCTGGCATGCATGCTCCGTGATCGATTGGAGGGGAGAGCCGGTGCAGTAACTTTTATGTACTGTGCCTACTGTATAATGTGGAGTCACTCTGATCTGAGCTGGCAGGGCACGGGTATGACTCATCAAGTTAGCAGACCAGCCATCTGCAACCGTCAATGCTCCTATGCAGTAGCACAATAGCACTGTAGCAGTGCCATAAACACATGCATGATAAGTGCATCCGCGTGACCAGAAAAGAACACACACGTCGCAAGACTCGCGCTCACCTTGTATAAAGAAACTCTGAGTGAATCTCCGATGGTGCCTCGCCGACCATGCACTTGGTGAGGATTGGTTTTAAAATGTTGTCCCGCGCGCGGCCGTGATGTTTGCTTCATTAAGATGTGCGACAAGTCCAATGCATTCGCCACGTACATATATATGGAGGTGCCGTTACACAGGCATGCATGTGGGCACAACGTCCATCACACTTTGCCAAAAAGCAGCAAGAGCTAGCTAGCTAGAAATAATGGCGACGCAAGGGCTGGCAACAGTGGTGACGACGCCCGTGAAGCACGGCTCCTTGAGCTGGAGCAAGTGCAACTATCCGAACGGAGCTAGAGTACTCAGGCTGCTCTCCCCTGCACAGCCCAGGTAGGATTGTTGTTGCAACTGGAACCGAATTAGCTTGGTCGGTTATTAGGTTAACACGCAAAGGAACTGAACGTATACTGATCGATTTCCTTGTCCGGGTGCATGGCGGCGCCTAGTCTGCACGCGCTGCGTGCAAGCTGCAGCAGAGGCAGCGCGGCAGGGAGATTGAGTACTGCGGCCACGGCCACCTCGGCGCCGGAGATGGTGGAGCAGGTGGAAGCCATCCGGTCGCTCAACGGGTGGGTGGCGGACAACATGCTCCCGCTTCTCACGCCCGTGGACGCCGCCTGGCAGCCGCACGACTACCTGCCGCGCTCCGGCTCGGAGGCCGACGACGACGAGGAGGCGTTCCGGGCGTTCACGGAGGAGCTGGCCGAGCTGCGCGCCGCCGCGGCGTGCCTTCCCGACGACCTGCTCGTGTGCCTGGTGGGCAACATGGTGACGGAGGAGGCGCTGCCCACGTACCAGAGCATGGGCAACCGCACCGAGGGCCTCGGCGACGAGACGGGCGCCAGCACCCTCCCCTGGGCGCGCTGGATGCGCGGCTGGACCGCCGAGGAGAACCGCCACGGCGACCTCCTCAACCGCTACCTCTACCTCACCGGCCGCGTCGACATGCGCCAGGTGGAGGTCACCGTCCACCACCTCCTTCGCAACGGCATGGTACGTCGTGCGCGTGAATAATTGTGTTTTGGCGCGCTCGAACGTGTGATTGACTGATAAATAACTATGCATTCAAAAAAAGGAAATGCTGATGCCGAGGAGCCCCTACCACAGCCTCATCTACGCCGCGTTCCAGGAGCGCGCCACCTTCATCTCGCACGGCCACACGGCGAGGCTCGCGGTGCAGCACGGCGACCGCACGCTCGCCAGGATCTGCGGCGTGGTCGCCTCAGACGAGAGGCGTCACGAGGCCGCGTACACCAGGGCGTGCACCGAGCTCTTCGACGTGGACCCGGACGGCATGGTGCGCGCCCTGGACTTCGTCATGCGTGGGAAGGTCACCATGCCGGGCCTGCTCATGTCGGACGGCCTTGGTATCGGCGACGGCGACGGCGACAGCCTGTTCGCGCGGTTCTCCGCGGTGGCGCAGCGCGCCGGCATGTACACGGCGAGCGACTACGGCGACCTGGTGGAGCACTTCGTGCGGCGGTGGCGGGTGGCGGACCTCGGGGGCCTGTCCGGCGAGGGCCGCCGCGCGCAGGAGTACGTCTGTGGGCTAGCGTCCAAGATCCGGCGGATGGAGGAGCTGGCTTACCGGAGAGCGGCCCGCGGGGAGCCAGGCCTGGCCCGGTTCAGCTGGATCTTCAACAGATCCGTCGTGGTGGGCTGAGCACCCTTTGCTCAGGGAATAACCTGAGACCCGCTTCGTGGGCTATGTGTTGTTTTTTTTTTCCTTTTTTGAGATTGCTTCTGTGTGTATCCATGCTTGCTTTCTCTTTTACCGATGGAGAGGTGAGGTACTCAAGGAATAATGGCTATAGCAGCTTATACTTATATACTAGGTTTATGGCTTAATGGCAGCACCATTTATATGCCTGAATGAAGGTTATAAAGTGTTGTATCTACTCTAGCTTCGGTAGTGCTGGCTGCAATCACCATAGCGATGACCTGTGGCTAGCATTACCGAGCACACGTTTTATTTATCCGATGTGTGTTGTGTTGTCACCATCTGTTTGCTCTATTTTAGAATGTAATTTATTTCGTTACAAGGGTTTGCTTTCATGTATTTGCTTCAATCCACATGTGTTAAAGTGGATTAAGGTGTATTTGAACTAAGTTTCGGTCCAATCTACTCCAACACACATGTCCATCCAAACAAAGCCAAAGTGAAACTTCTCAACTTTCTCCAAATTGAAAGGGGGATATATAAGAAAAGGAGGAGAAAGAGAGTTGAATGAGCAAAGACAATTATGTTTTCTTGTAGCCGTATCATAGCATGCTCATAATTGATAGATACAGAAAACATTGTCTTTAGAGTGGATGTGACATTGAGGGAAAAGGTACTTGCCTTCAGCTTGGGAGCCAGTTTGCAGAGCCAAAAAAAAGAAGACGGTTTGGAGATTATCCATTAAGACTGAGAAAGCCTTGTTACTCAGATACATGGATAAGTTCTATGAATCATGCAAACATACCCTGGGTTCGGTAAACTTGATCCAAAATTTATTCAAACAGCTACACTCCACCCCATGCTAGGTGTCTCATAGGTTCTTTTTGATGGAAAGACGTCCTCAAATTATTAGATACCTTTAGGTTAATAGCAAAATGCATACCCAACAAGTGTAATTTTATCCTTCTTTAAGTAGATGACATCCTTTGAAATATGACCCCCCCCCCTATCTTTACTGGTCTAGGAAAACCAAATGCTCCATAAGATTTCCTTTTTTAGATAAAGATATTGGCAGTATCTTTTCACTCCCCCCTTTCCACCCTGACCTCAGCACAGTTGGCTGATCTTGAGAGCCTAATACAAGATAGACATTGAAACTAGGAAGTAGAAGATGAATGGACACATCTTTCAGCTCAAAGAAACCTTATGCTCAACTACAAGGGTCCCTTGAAGCCTCTCCCCTCTTTTCCTAGCTCTAATCAGCTGACAATCTAGGTGAGCATAACCTTTTCTTTTCATCGCTTTTCAGGATAGGCTGAACACCTAGAGCATTTTGTGCGGGAAAACCACTTTTTGGATGAGGACAATTGTACATTATGCAATAATGGTGTCGAGGAAACTTGTTTCCTACATTGGGACCTCTCTTCAACACCTGGATATATGATGATAGAAGCGAGGACAACTTTTGGGAACCGTATATTCAGAGAAATTGTCATCAAAGGCCATTGGGTGATTTGGACCACCAAAAATCGTGTGATGTTTTACAACAAAAATCCTAATTTGCAATCATGAAAAATGAACTTCAAAGAGGAACTTGGCCTAGTGTGCGTCGAGGACAACCATAAGCTGAGAGGAGCCCTATCGTTGTGGAGAGATTCTTTTACTTAGCTTTGTTATGTTTTCCCTAACAACTAATCCTGCAATATGAATAAGATGGTAACACATAAGGCACAGGGTTTATACTGTTACGGGCATGTGAGGTGTCATACGTCTAGTTTAATGGTGGATCTTTGTATTTGTATTACAGAGGTTATTGCTACTTCTAGCTGTGTTAGAATGAAGAAGTCCACCTTTAGTTGAGGGAGGAAAAATGTTTGTACAAGCTGCAGATTAAGAAAACCGCCAATGAAACAGCAGTGGTAAAGTTAAAATAAATGCTAACAAAAACCTTTAGATTACACCGACGATACTTAAGTCAACCACCACGGTAGATATATTTTAGAGACTGTCTGTAAAAATAATATAAGCATCAGCAAAAAAATCATTTATGTACCAATAACACAAATTAATGCATATATGCAGGAAAACACCATGTTGTGTTGGTGTTTCATATGAGGAATATATAACCCTCATAACTATAATGTACTCCCTCCATCCCAAAAATAAGTATTATTTTGGGTTTTTGTGCCACAAATTTAACTCAATTTGTAAAATATACATGTAATATTTGTATCTTTAAATAAATCTATTAAAAAACTAGACATAAGATCTTTTCGATGATATTAGTTACTTAGCATAAATATTTATATATTTTAATATATATAATTAATTAAAATTATTTCTCAGAAACGAGAACGACACTTATTTTGTGACGGAGGGAGTCTAGTTTGCTTGTTTTAGAGGTGAAGCATTGATTTTACTAGGGGGTGTTAGTAGCGTGGAACATAACATAATTATTAATAGCCTATTTTATTATATATGTTCCTCCCCTCACTACCGGATTCGTCCCCTTTGAGGCCCGAATGCAGTCGGCAAAGGCCTTTGCCGACTACATTCCACATGGCAGGCGGCAAAGGGGAGACGGCAAAGGCAAGGGCGGCAAAGACCGTCACCTGACGGCAGGCGTTGCCTTTGCCGACTGCCTAGTTGGCAGGCAGCAACTTTGCCGCCTGCCGCCACGTGGCAGTCGGCAAATCTTTTTTTTTTTGCCATCCCGCCACCTCAATTCCGGCTGACAAAAGGCAGTCGGCGAAGGCCTTTGCCGACTGCCCATTCCTTGCAATCGGCAAAGCTGGAAAACCTGCTTTTTTTATGATTTGGCTGCATTGCCTCACATATCGCACCGACCAAAGCACATATATGAATATATAACAGAAATCCACAGAGATATCGCACAAATCCACATTTATATCATAGAAATCCACATACACATCACAAATCCACACATAATCCATAACCACCTCCATCATCCATCTAGTCTCACACGAATCCAACATCCAACTAGTCCAACAACCAACAAAGTAGCAAAGTGGCATCCATGAACCAACATCCAACATAACATGAAGGCACGGAGCCACTCACTCGCCCCGCGACCAGCCGTCTCCACCCGAGCTGTGGTGGTGAGAGGAGCTCCCTGTCGTCCACAGAGACCACCCGGTCGGTCCGGCCTGTGTCGCGCCAGACCCCCACCCGGCCTGTGGTGAAACGCCTGGACTCGGACTTGGGTGGTGTGGAGAATGTCCATCTGCCGGAGTCGGGTTCGAACCCGCCGACTGCAGCTGCACAGAGAAGCGATCTCATTAGTACCTAAGGGATGGCAGCACAAGCGAAAACAATGGACAGGCCACTAGAAACTCACCGGAGTCCGTACAGGGTACACAGGAGGGAGTGCAGGGAGAACAACCGGCGGCGGTTGAGTGAACTTCACTTGTAGCGCCGGGGGTCTGTAGTTCGGGATGTCCAGGCTCTGGAAGTAGGTGGAAAACGACGAGGTGAACTTCGACCATTACTGCTGGGACTGCTGCTGCAAAGCTGTAATCGCTTGCTGATGGGCCTCCTGTTGGGCCGCCAGCTGCTGCTGATGGGCCTGTAGCATGGCCGCCTCTCTATCCTGTGCGGCCGCCTTGTCGGCCTCACGTTGTCTCTGCATCTCTTCCGGCTGGGCCTGCAACATTACACAAGCGATGCTTAGACAATGCATATAAGGCTTCGGCAACATATGTGAAATCAATGAACGACGAATAGTTACCTGAACCGACGCCATCATCTGTGTGGAGCTTGGCCGCCGAGGTTGTATGGGACATCGGAGGAGGTACCGGAAGGGGTGGCCTTACGAACCTCACGAAGGGAGGGGACACTGGCCGGGTCGATGACGCTGTGGGCAATGAAGTACCGGCCGTGCTGCTTCCCTCCTCCCATCCTCATCAGCATGTCCGTATCCAGGGGCGCGGTCGAAGGGTCGTAGGTGTCACCATGGCGCTTGCGAATCGCCTCGGTGGGCCAAAGTGGGCCACCACAGTTGCCTCTTTGCCGACTGCCTACTCTGGCAGTCGGCAAAGGCCTCCTCTGCCGACTGCTTGTACTGGCAGTCGGTAAAGCATCCATTTGCCGACGACCGCGCAGTAGGCGGTCGGCAAAGAATTTTCTTAATTTTTTAGAATTTTGGCTTCAAATTTTTTCTTTGGCCTAAATAAATAATTTGTAATTACATGTCACAATTTGGGGGTTTTTTTACAAAGTTTTGCTATATTCCGTTGATTTCTTTTGTTTCCTTGCATTTTTCCGGCAAAATTCAAGTTTGAACCGCAGTGCATGAAATATCGGAACTTAGCCATTCGAAAAATGATATTCATGTTGGAGAGTGTATTTTGAGGCCGTGTGCGAAGGTCACCCAAAATTTTGAAGTCCGTGTCCATGGAACAGAGTTTCCCGACGTGTTAGAGGTGTTTTTTAATTATATAAAATCCAAACGAAGTCGGAAAATCACGAAACTCGTCGAGGTGTCCCGTTATCGCATGTGGAAGCTATGGTAAAAAATTGAAAAAGTTTGGAGCAAGTTGCGACGTTGGATGTCCAAAACCCAGACCTCTCCATATGTGATTAGTACCGAAAAATTAGTGTTTTGCTAGTGACAAGACATTGCATGAAACTTTCTTGGCATTAGCCTCAAAAACAAGCACTAGTATGTTGCTATCTTCATGGCAAATAGTGGGATTCAAAGAAAGAAGATCTCACCTCTTATACCAAAAAGAAAAGGCCTTCATAGCTCATACATTCTAGAGAGTCGCATAAGATAAATTATCAGTTTTACCAGTTTTGCATAAGATAAAAGATTGTCGCAAAAAAACATTAAAAAAAGATCAACAAATATAATTATATAGAAAATATAAATTTTGTTTCGCAATCTTTATTACCTATACCAATTTTATTATGTTTCTATAAAGATCTACACGGTACAGGTACATGAGCTCTGGTCGGCATTGGCCTTTGTGGACTTGCGGTATAGGTACATGAGCAAAAATATAAGTGCACATCTCTATTGGTGTTGGAGCAAAAATGGCACTAACTCATGATTATGGGAGCCCTGGTCGGCGTTGGTCTTTGTGGATGGGGTGGCCAAGGTGATGGCGGCTACCGCTATAGCAAGGGGTGCGATGGACAGGGATGGGAGCAGGTATGAGCGCACAAGATGAGGTAGGGGTGACAATGATGAAAAGGGTCGAAGATAGACGATGAAGAAAAAGGAACAAGAAGATAGAGGCTAACATCTGAGCCCTGCTTAGTGCTTACGGTTGTCTAACAAATCTAAAACAGTGATATATTAGTGTTTTCGTCTGTAGTATGAACATAGAATAGGTTATGCTTTTCGTAGGGTTTTCACTCCTCTTAAAAAGCCCAGTTCAGAGTTTCAGACTCCTCATGTCATCATAAGAAGCATTTTTTTTCGTTCCAGCTCTTCAGCAAAAAAGCGACACCAATTCCTCCAGACTTCTTCCAATGAGCTGAATGAAACCGTACAATTCAGGGATTTAATCTCAATCCTTTAAGTAAAAATAGATAGAAACGAGATCATTTTATTATTTGGAAAGGTACGATGAACCCACCTTCATCATTTTCGTACTCCAACCAAATACACCTTAGTTCTAAACAATGTCACGTTAAAGTATGTCAAGTTTAACTAAATTTGTATAAAAAAAAAGGAATATTTATTGCACTATAAATAGGTATCATTAGACTGATTGTGAAAAATAATTTTTATAATATTTATTTGGTATCATAAATATTAATATTTTTATCTGTATATTTAATTAAATTTAGAATACGCTGTTACCAAGTTCATTCACAGGAAACGTGACTCAGGAAATGCGCTTTTGAGCTAAACAGGAAGGACGAAGGAGCCCCTGCCCTGTCCGGCATGGTCCTCGTCGAACCCATCGACGCCGTCGTGGGTGTCTGGCGACAACCGAGCACTCGCCTGAGCTGCCCACGACAGGAGCAGCTGCAGCGCGCCGGCGGCGCACTCTCGCGCCTTGGCGGTGAGCAGCAACGACGGCTTGCTGCTGCGGTGCGGCTTCAACGGCCGCAGCGGCAAACTACGGTTTTCTCCATGACTCTCCTTAGCCTCTGCTCTCCCTGCGACTCTCTTGCTCCCATGGTAGAAATCCTCCCTACCCTAGTACAGAATCCACGCGGTGCGCGTGCACATGGCTTTTCTGTTTTCCCCACAAGAGTCTTTCGATGGAATTCGATTGCATCTTCCTGTGTTCCATTTCCAGGTCCACCACAACGTTGAACAGAGGCTAGGGATTGAAATTCACATTGGGTTTCCTTTCCAGATGTGTGGTGACAGTGCCCTGTGGATCCTCAAAGCCCCAATTCACAAGTTAGAGTGCTCACACGTCACCCAGTATGTAGCGTTGCCTGATCCAAGCCAATTAGTTCTCTACACCTGTGTGGACGTGTTACCTTGTCCAAGCCAATTAGTCCTGCCCAAGACCATGGAAATCTACAAATCGTAAGTACTGTTGTTGATGTATGTCCACATCATGTTGACTTAGAGGAACTGATAGGCCATTTTGACTTGTTTTGTTATGATGAACAACAGTGTGGTCAAGAAAGCCAACAAGAATAAAAATCCTTAGTCATCCATGACCATGAGAAGTTACGCGGTGAGGACCGACAGGAGTCCCCCAAGTGTTCCTGCAAATCTCCACTCCACATAACCATTGATAGGCTATATGCAGTATAAATCTATAATACAGGGTGTTTTCTTGTCTCTCATCTTATGGGTTCAGCAAAGGGAATTCTAACTGCCACGATGCAACTGTTCTTGGTGTGGAGTTTGGCATCTGCTGTCATGTTGGCATCTGGAGCAGGTCCTCCATCTGCTGCTGATCTTGCACACTGCCCCAAGACCTGTGGGGATGTGAGCATCTGGTACCCCTTCGGCATCGGGCCTGGCTGCTTCCTGCAGGGATTTGAGGTCACCTGCGATAAGACCACCAAACCTTGGAAGCTCTTCTTGGGCAAGGGCAACACCACCACTCAGGTAACTGCCCTCTATCCTGCAGGAACTGTCCTTGCCTCTATTGTGTACACCATCACCATGGCACCAGGCGTTGGCACCTACAACTTGTCCTGGCAGTCTCCTGGGCGTAATCTCAACATCGAGTCTTACAATTACTTTGCGTTCCTTGGTTGTGGAATTGGGATCAACTTGTTCCACCCGGATACCGGTGACCTTGTAGGCCATTGCACAAGCAAGTGTCCCTCCATGGAGGCCATGCTCATAGCAACACAAGGAGGGAGCTGCAATGGCATGGGCTGCTGCACTGTCACATTCCCGGTGCCGTTTCGAGGGTTCAGAGTGACCATCATAAAGAACAACGATACATTACCAGAACCGTTCCGTGATATCACCGTCAAGGCTTTCTTAAGCTTCCGTCCATATATGTTCAGTGTTATGGATCTCTTGTCCGATAAAATAAATGCAAGTATCGTTGCTGCTTCATCGGCATACCTCTCAACTGTCATCACTGATGAACCCAACTGCAAACAAGCCCAGTTGGATAATAAAACACAGAATGCATGTGGCAATAGCGATTGCTTGGATGTAAAAAATGGAGGCTACTCTTGTTCTTGCTCTGAAAATTTTGATGGTGGCAATCCTTACCTTCTTGATGATTGCAAACAAGGTATGCACACAACTCCTCTCTCTAGTGCTTCTTTTTGTCATTGATTACTATACTGTGACATTATTTAGTCATATTTTTATTTTCTTAACTGGATCAGAGTATAACCTAATCCCCAAAACAAACTGTTCTCGATCATGTGGAAGCACATATATTCCTTTCCCTTTTGGGCTGGAGCCAGGCTGTTCTGCTAAAAGGAGATTTCAATTGAATTGTGCATCCAATCGCACTCTTATTGCAAGACCACCTGCAAAATATGAAGTGACAAATATTTCATTAGATGAAGGACTCTTGTATGTCAATAAGCTTTCAGAATCTGAAGACGCCAACACAAATTATTTATCCATCTACTATGGAGGTTCTGATTACTTTGGCCAGCAACTGATTTATGGTCTGGAGAAATCTGACTTATCTGAAGAGTATGGTTCTTGGAGTTGGTCAGTAACCAATTTGACATGTGAAAGCGCAAAACGTGACAGAACTTATGCATGCATCAGCACAAACAGCGAGTGCCTTGGTGTTACACATGGGACGGTCTATATTGGTTACCGTTGCAAGTGCTCTCCTGGTTTTGAAGGAAATCCTTATGTTCAAAATGGATGTGCAGGTGTGCATTCTTTAACCTATCCAATGCATGCATCTGATTGTGCAAGGCATATTTGACAACAATTGCATGGTATCCATTGAATTTAACTGTATGCCATTTGCATATATATTGATTAATGAGGCATGGTTGAGACAAAGCAATAGGACCATCATCAAAACTGACATATTTTATCCACTCCATTTTACTTTGGAATTCTCTTATCAGATATTGATGAGTGCTCGATACCAAACTATTGTAACGGGACATGCTATAACTTTCAAGGAAGCTATGGTTGTTGCCCTCAAGGTATGCATTTTGATCCAGTAAGAAGGAAGTGCACTTCTAGTACGCGGCAAAGTGTTCTTTTGGGTATGTCACACCTTCCTTACTGTTTGATCTCTCTGCGCTCCAGTTGTCAAAAAATATAACTTCACAATTGTTTCAATTACTCATGTAGGTATTGCTGTCGGAGTTAGCAGTGGTTTTGGAGTCCTACTTCTTACACTGGCTGCAATCATATTAGTCAAAAAGTGGAAGATAGACACACAAAAGAAAATCCGAAGGGCATACTTCCAGAAAAACAAAGGCCTACTCTTGGAGCAGCTGATCTCTTCGAGTGAAAGTGTTACACATAACACAAGAATATTTTCCTTGGAAGAGTTAGAAAAAGCAACTAACAACTTTGACCCGACACGTATTATTGGACATGGAGGCCATGGCACAGTTTACAAGGGTATTTTATCTGATCAACGGGTAGTCGCCATCAAAAGGTCCAAAATTGTGGAGCAGAGTGAGATTGACCAATTTGTTAATGAGGTGGCCATCCTGTCACAGATAATTCATCGCAATGTGGTGAAGCTTTTTGGTTGTTGCCTTGAATCTGAGGTGCCGCTTCTCGTATATGAATTCATCTCTAATGGCACACTTCATGAACTTCTTCATGACAATCTGAGTGTTAAATGCTTGTTAACATGGGAGGACCGTATCAGGATTGCTCTAGAGGCTGCTGGGGCACTTTCTTACCTCCATTCTTCTGCTGCTATGCCAATCTTTCATAGAGATGTGAAATCAACTAACATACTCTTGGATGATGCCTTCACTGCAAAGGTTTCAGACTTTGGTGCTTCCAGGTCCATTTCCATTGATCAGGCTCGTGTGGTTACAGCTGTGCAGGGGACATTTGGCTACCTAGATCCTGAGTATTACTATACAGGCCAATTAACTGAAAAGAGTGATGTTTATAGTTTTGGTGTGATACTTGTTGAGCTCCTAACAAGGAAGAAACCAATTTTCTTCAATCACCTTGGTGAAAAGCAGAACTTGTGTCAGTATTTCCTTCAAGTGCTTAGAGATAAAACTACTATGGATTTGGTGGATTCCCAAGTTCTAGAGGAAGCTAGCCAAAGTGATGTTGATGAGATTACATTGGTTGCAGAGATGTGTTTAAGGCCTAAAGGAGAACAGAGACCTAAAATGAAAGAAGTGGAATTAAGATTGCAACTCCTGACATCTAAAATATCTAGAACATACAAAGAGGAGTTAAAAAGGGGCAGAGAAACCGAACAGTTACTATCTTATGAGTATAAATCTACTTCCCTGACTCTGAATAAGAGGGCTGAAAATGGCCTTGTTGATAACCCATCATCCCAGGCTGTCTCTAGGTGTTATACCATGGAGCAAGAAATGATATATTCTGCAGATTTCCCTCGCTGACTGTGCATTATGTTGCAAAGAACTATCCAGTTGCTTTGTTGTACTTGTACCATGTAAACCATTGTAACACTATCACCTCATGTTCAATATACTGCATTGTAAGTTGATGTAGCTACTGAATTGGTGCAAGGTAGAATGAGTTTACCATACATTGCTCTGGATATCCATAAATGAATTTCAAGTGCATTGATAAACTTTTCTGGATTTCTTTTGTAGGATTTGAGCCCCCATGTTTTCACTGTTCATCTTGATTTACTATGCTTATGTAACTTCTCTTGGTTACTGAATCCAAATTATAACTTCAGACATAATTTATCCTTTCGTCTAGGTTGGTAAAGTATATTACAGGGTGACTGCTGCTGCACATTGAACATGGATAAAATTCGGTTCCACTCTCAGCAGTCAGCAAATTCTGCATAAGAGGTGCTGTGCATTTCTGACAATACGCCTCTGTATAGACTTTCATTTATGGTAGCACTCCTATGTAGGCTCTAGTTAGTTTATCTAATAACCTCTTTTAATACAATTTCTGCTTGTAAATATTTGTATGTTTTGGGATTGAAGTTTGCATTTTTCCTTGCATTTATGATTACTGAAATTCTCAAGTGATTTTACTGGTGAGACGAAACTACTTATAACGGTTTCCTTTTTATTAGTAGATAATTTCTTCAGATTTGAGTGGTTTGATTAAAAAGGAAGTTGAACATTTTGCCAGTAACATATTTAGGAGAAGCTTTGCTTCCCTGAGGAAACATTCTGGATTCATTTTGTATGCAACTTCTCCATCATCTTTGATGGTGCTTGAAAATTACTCATGTTGCCTCATTGATGTCGTTGTCATCTTTGAAGCGCCTTCAGTTTTCTTCATACTGGCACCTAGAAATTGAGGCTGTTCATGGTATTTATGGAACTGATGGGAGAAAATGGTGCTACAGAAACTGTTCTCGGGAGTTTAGCAAGGTGCAACCTGCAAATAATAGCCTGTCCCTGTCCACACATGTGCTTGAGGATTTATTTGCATAAGTATGCATTATTTCTTCAGCGCCATCAGTTTCATCAAAGCTTAATGAACAGGTTTGTGAGAGGTGTCTAGATATAGTGCCACCACTGCAATCAGTCTATCCTGAATTCCTGGGATTTTTTTTTAAAATTTAATCCTTTTTTAAACAAATAATGAAAAATATCCCCACTAAGAAAATAATTTCACCCCGTATCCCTTTTGGTCGCGCCTAACCTGCCGGCGCGACAAATACACTGTGTCGCGCTGGAAGGTCCGGCGCGACTGGCGTTCCACGTCACTCCAGGTCGTTTGACCACGCTCCCGTGGGCCAAGGCTGGGCGCCACATGCGTCGGCGCGACAGTCTGTCGCGCCTGCACTTTTGGAGCGACGGTGGCTGCATAATGGGCCGGCCCAATTCTGTTATTTGATGGGCCCGACACTCTGTCGCGCCGCCCGGTTTGGCGCGACTGGGCGACATAAATGCAACCTCCAGGCTCATTCACTCCATTTTCTCCCTCTCCACCCACTCCCTTTCCTCTCCTGCATCCCGAGGCTCCCTTCTCCCCTCCTCTTTCTCTCTTCCTTTTCTCCTCATTCCAATCCTTCATTTCATCTAGGTTTGGTGTGGGGATTTCTTGCTAATCTTCAAGTGTTTGAGGTATGGTTACCCGATCTACAGTATGTTTTAAGATTTTTGGTCATTATTTGTACATTGCTTAGTTTTTGCTATGTGGTGGGATTTAGTGATTCAAGCAAATTATTAGTTATGCAATTGTCTCATATGTCATTTGAATACATTTTGTCATGATGTAGTGGTTGTATTTGTTATGGATGGAAGTCTTCTAGGGTTTCATGTAGAGCCATGTCAAAGGTTAGTGTGGTAGTGTCTTAGGGTTTGAGAATGATGAATGGAAAATTGATTTAAAGTGTACTTGTGGTTGTAATCTTTGTGTGTGCTTGTTCAAGGGTTTGGTGAAAATGGATGTAGAATGTTAGTGTTCATGTGTTGTAATTCTATTTCTTTAGGTTGGTCATGTAGGGTATAATGTGACAAGTATCTATTTTACTCTATTTTAGGTTTCATGGACGATCCTTTTGTGCACCATCCCCCCAATCACGATGATCACGATTTGCACCCTCCGGATGAACCGCCACCAAAATGTTATTGCGGTTTGCCGGCATGGGTGAAGCAGTCAAGACACCTTCTCTCCTCCGGTCGTGCTTTTTTTTGCTGTTTATATCGGCGTGGCCCTGGCACCGGATGCGACTTCTACCGTTGGATCGATAGTTCTGACAAGTGGGATCGCCGTATCATGTTCTTTCCATACGACCCATGGAAGAGTGTTCCCCCATCCGACTATGTTCCATGGGTTGCTCCACCCAAGTTTCATGAGATGACCAACGTTGAGAAGATGTTTGCTGCATCGGAGCGGGTAAAAAATCCTCCTAGATGCCACTGTGGCGAGGTTGCGCGACTCCAAGAACCTAGCGAACCGGATCGGTTTGTTCCCTTCTTCCGTTGTGATCAAATTGGTCGTGTAAGTATTCGTTTGAGTACTTTTATATTTTGCGATATCATCTTCGTTTATTACATTATTGCAATTTCATTTGAACATGGTCTTTTGTAGGGTGGGTTTCCCCGTTGTGACTTTGATGAGTTCATCTATGGACCGAAAGACACGTGGCCTTCGGAGAACAGATTAAAAAGTTCGCGCTAGGCGAGCTTCCATATCCATGCTTGTCGAAGCCGCCCCAAAAGTGCAAGTGTGGCATCATTGCTAATGAAGGAGTGGTTCCTTCAGAGCTAGGTTTTGGCTTCTATTGTGGCAATGCTTATGGAGGGCCCAATGAGTTCCATGTTAGTGGACAAGCATTAGTTTTGATGATGTAACCAACTTGTTTTGTTTGCTCACTGTCTTCTGTATGTTTTCAGGCGGGGAAGACCTGTAGCTAGGAGTCTTTCAAAGATTGTCAAGAGATAAGGAGGTTCCTGAAGTTAGATAAATCTATTAAACGGACACCAGAGGAGATGCGGAACCTCCAGGAGAAACTGCATGGCTTTAAGGCCAGAACCCGACGGTTGTACCGTGTTCACCTCCCAGGTCCCGATACATGGAACCATGTTCTAGGTGACTATGAGCGGATTTGTAAGGAGGAGATGGGCGAGTTGGCGTGGAAGAGGGCAGCCTTTTCTCTTTTGAGGGACGAGAACATCATCCGCTTTTGGCGCCAAAACAAGGCACGCTACGATGGATGGGACGAGCTTAGGAAGAGCCATCAAAGGCATGCCGCAAGGCAGAAGGCAAAGGCAGACATTAAGAAGATGGAGGGCGAGGACAAATGGCGTGAGAAGAATGGGAAGCCCATAAATGAGATCCCGGATTATTTATATCGCATGGCCTATAAGTACTTGCATTGTCAAAACTTGTCTTTGTAGTTGTTTGTTCGTCTTGCATTGATTTGAAATAACAGTTGCTATATTTTTGTAGTACCTCCTTCACCACCAAACGACGGTCATCTCCCAGCTCCTATGGAGGAGGAGGAGGAGGAGGAGGAGGAGGGCGAGTACGAGTGCAACTCCGACCCTGACAAACCTCAAGATCCCAACCTTGATGGGCCTTACGACGATTGGAGGGAGCGTGGCCCGCCGAGCCCACCTGTGTGGGAGAAGTTGCCCTACTGGCCCGGGTGGCCCGGGGAAGGAAAGTAGACTTCGTGCTTCGATGTGTTGTGGTGTTGCTTGTCCGCTTTTGCAAGTAATCTCGATGGCGATGACTTCTATGTTGTTTTAGGAATGGAGCTTTCGAACCCTTAGTTGTTTGTGCTTGTAAGACTAAATTCATGATCGATGTTGTTGTAAGACTAATCTGAGAACAGTTGTTTGTTGTAAGATTTAATGGGGAAGAAGACCTTGGAGATGCTCAATTTTATGTTTTCATGTAGTCTTGGTTGTCACTTTGCATTTGTGTTGGAATGGCGAAGAAGAGCTTGAAGGAGAGAAAGGAAAAGAAAAATACAGCTCTGTCGCGCCGGTAGCTTTGGAGCGAGAGACAGTCGCGCCGGCTGCTTTGGCGCGACAACCTGCTTTCATTTCCCCCTGGCCATCCCTGGTCTTGGCTTGAGTTTGGCGCGACTAGTCGCGCCAGCAGCTTTGGCGCGACTTTTCTTGCTGATTTTTTTAATACATTTTGAAAACACTGAAAATCCCAGTTTTTTCAAACATAATCACAGAATTTGACAGAAGCACAAACAGAAAACATGTTGACACAAACATAATACATACACAAGCACCCACAAGCGACATAATACATTTCACACAAACATATTACACAAATGCATACACAAGCATGTTCGACGACATGTTTGACAGAAGCATACACATAGTTCCACTCCATGAACCCACAAAAGCATACACAACCATGTTTCACACAAGCCTGTTCGACGACATGTTTCAGACAAGCATGTCCGACGACATGTTTCACATCACACTTACTTCCTCCTTATTGTGGCTGGTGTGTAGGGTTTCTTGGCACGCCGCTGATGCCCTGGCTCTGTTGCAAGAACATTGGCTATGCCAACCTCGCTGGGGCCACGCCTGTTGATGCGTCGGCGTTGCCTAGGCGGTGGCGTCACCTGCAAAAGGAATGGAGTTAGGAGTTGTCGTCACTTCATTCATCTTGATTGACAAAAGCTTTGCAAAAGGAACGTACCTGTGTGGGATGAGGAGCATCCTCAAGCTGTGAACCCCCAATTTCATCCTGCCCATATGTTGGATCTCCTTCTTCATCATCACTTGTTGTGTCTCCTCCACAAGGCCTACCACGAGAGCTCCCCCCGTCTCAACTGTCGTGGCGTGCCTGGAATGGAAGGGCTCTCCTCTCTGAGTAGGCCGTCCTTGCACGTCATCGGCGTGCATGCAGCTCACCTTGCGAGCCATGCGCCGGCTGAACTTCATCACTTTCTGCGAACATGCCATGCAAATTAGATACATGTAAGTGTTGATTGCACTAAGTGGGCAAGCAAGTTCTTTTTAGTTACCTCTGCAAATTCCCCAAGCAAACTGTTGTCGTTGCCCCCTGCGGCTCCAAGGTAGTATCCAGCTTCGTTTGAAAGCCAAGTAAGTTGAGTGGCCTGTTGAACAAAGGGGGTTACGATGCAGGTTCAGTATTGACATTTGCTAAGGTTTGTTTGCATATAAATGCTTACCATGTAGTTTTGTACAGGAGCCTGTTGTGGTTCTACTGCCCTCCTAGTTATCTCATCATAGGGGTCTTCTTGGTCGCTATCATCTTCTAGAATTGGAATGGTTGACGACGGTGGGCACACCTTGACTCTTGTGTTGGCGTGGAGGTACTTGAGGTACTCATTGAACGCAGCCCTTGTAACCTGGGGACCTGCATGCGGTTCCACCATCTCTTTGTTCATCCACTGGTCCACGTATCTAGCATGCTTCTGGAGAAAGTTGTTGGTGGTGGCACCAAACCTTTTCCTCCTCGATTCCCTGCAAGTAAGACAATGCATAAGTAAATGTTTTGTTAGAATATCAACATATCTATGGAACACAAGTTAAATCAACATACCCGTGCAAATTTGGTGTTGTGTGCTCGAACCCAACGAGCGGCCAGTCCTGCTGCTTCCCAAACTGCCTCTTGCACCTCCGGGGCTGATGGTGCTCCACCACGTAATAGAAGATCATGGGGCAGTTTGATCGCCACAGCATCCTGTCCGCTTGAACTACAGGTGGAAGTTCCATGTTTTCCACCTCATCTCTGTCATATGGTGTCCAATCAACCTGCGTACATGTAGCTCACACATAAGTACATGATAAGAAGTTTCGGCATTCAAGAATACAATGGGTACAACAGCCAACCTGATCCGCTAGAAGGACGTCCAGATCATTGCGGTACTTTTTGTAGCGTCGTGGCAACTCACCCTTCACGCACTTGTTCTCGCTCCACAGGAAGCACAAGGGGGGCGGCAGTCATCGGCGTTCCATGGCTGCAAACAAGCAACATTAGCACACAAAAATGATAATATTTGAGACAATGTAGATCCCAATGTACACAATGTACTTACCTCCTTTAATGCCATTATACGTGACCGCCCAATGGGGATGTGCTCCCAAATCCAAATCTGAAGCAAGTAGGCGCAGCCACCTAGGTTTGAATCCCCTTTGGACCTCACACAAGCCATACAAAGCTGCCGATACAACCACGCAAGGGTCGCGGACCCCCAACTGTACGTGGCTATCTGGGCCCAATTCTCCATCAACTGTGGGAGTACCATCCAGGAGACCGTGTTTCCGGAACCGTCCGGAAACAGGAAACAAGCCACCATGTGCCACAACCATACCTTGGCACGCCTCTGGACCACATCTGCAGGTGCATTGTTTGGGCCCACGTTGAAGTTGTCCTTCAGCCACTTTGAGCTCACACCCGATGTCTTGTGCCATCTTTTTCCTGGCGAAGGGGGTGGTGGGTACAAGCCAGTAAATTCGTGCACCAACTCCTTCCAACCGTCAGTGTCAATGGTCCCGCTCACCACTGTCCCGCTCACACGAAGCCCAAGAATGATGCCCACATCTTCAAGCAGCGGCGCCATCTCTCCACAAGGCAGGTGGAAGGTGTGGGTCTCTGGACGCCAGCGGTCCACGAAGGCAGTGAGGAGTGCTCCGTCCATCTCTGGTAGACCCTTCACGATCGAACGGGCCAGAGGAAGAAACCCCGCCACCTACCGATAGGGAGCGTAGCGGTCGTCCCACTTCATCGGCTTGTGGGTGCGGGCTCGAAGAGGTGCCAAGTCCTGCAAACAAACACTTCAACAATAAGCACAATTATGAAAGGTACAAGCAAGTAGAACAAAATACATGGACAACTGACATCATCTTACAAAGTTACCTGTTGTTCTAGGCCGAAAGCCCAGAACCCCGAATACGAAATACAACGAAAGACACACGAATAACGCACGATGGTGGGTGATCAATGTATTACTCAAGAATCCGTCCTCTTACACAGTTGCCGCCCGGGCATATTTATAGTCGCCCGTAGGCGTTTACAAGACGATTTTGCCCTTAGGGTTTGCCCCCTAAGGCCCCATGCAACAACTGGCCAAGGGCTAAACAGTCAAGCTTGTAGCACTAAGCTTTGTCTCCTGGGTGGCCGACCGCCTAAGCCCCACTTGTCATCAGGCGTCCACTCTGCTTCTCAGCCCAGCTCCTTTGGGGATCGTGGGCCCGCTGTCCATCTGCATACAGCTAAGACAAAGGTTAGGAACCCGAAACGCGGCGGTTCGGCGGGTTGATTCGGCGTCGCCGCCGAATCCCTACCGGGCGCGCGCCCGCCGTTGTCCCGGCAGGGCGCCGAATGGAGCTTTCGCCGGATTTAGTTGGGCATTAGGGCTGTCCGCCGAATCACACGGGCACACGCCGAATCACGGGGCCTTTAAGCCAGCGCCGGGTGCCTAGGTTTCGGTTGTCCCCCAACAGTAGCCCCTCGGCGCCCGTCGAATCCCGGCTGCCGCAGGATTCTGCGGGGGCCGACTAGGAGTAGGACGCCGAAACCCTTGGGTTGCCGAAAGGCCCCTGGCTGCGCTTTTTCGCGCCTGGGTTTTTGCATTCGGCACGTGCGCCGAATTGCCCAACGCCGTCCCCGACTCGCACACGGGAAGTCTGTCCTCAGGCTTGGAGTGTGCGAGCGAGAGAGAGAGATTTTTTTTTGCCGAAAAAGTGAACCGTCACCTCGGGATGTGTGAACCGTCATCTCGGGATGCGCACCCGACGCGGCTCTTCATCGCGTAACGGCCGCCTCCCGCACCTATAAAAGGACACCCCCGGCGGCCGGCGTCATTTTCACGCTTCCCCGCCGTCTCGCGTGTGTGAGAGGAATTCTCCGAGCATTCGGCGAGATCTGCGAAAAGCATTCGGCGGCGACTGCGAATTCGGTAAGTTTTCTCTTCTTCTTCCTTTTTTACCGTTTAACGCATTCGCCGATTACCGGGGTTCGGGGGCTTTCTTGTTTTGCTTCGGCAGGTGCTGCGAAAGGCATCTTACACTTCGCTCTTTTGTTTTATATTATAGTTCGACGACACCGAAACTAACATGGCGAGCTCGTCGGCGACTGATAGCCAAAACCCTAACCTCACGGACCCCGGCCACGGCACCGAATCCGGCGATCCCGGTGGGGACCGGGCGGATCCGGCGGCTCGGCCGAAACCAGCTCGGAATCCTCGAGCGAGTCCGTCTCGGCCCCGAATCCCGAGCTGCGATTGCGGGCCGGGAAACGTGCGGTCCCCCTACGCGCAGTAGCCCCGATTGTGGTTGAGGATGAATCGGGGTCTGAGTCAGAGGGGGAGAATTCTATGGACGAAGACGTCGAATGTTTCGAGGCTGGGGAGCTGGACACCCATAGCATTGCTCCTCTGCAATGTACTGGTGTTGCTGATGCTGATTCGGGCCCTGCCGCGAAACGCATCAAACTGGTGGGGTGGTCCTGTGTGCTTGGGGAGTCAGACGTTGATGACGCGAAGCTCGATAGCTATGTGAGGGATGGGTACTTGACGGTTGCTGAGAAAGCCAGTGCCGCACGCCCCCGAAAGGAGAGAAATACCCGGATCCCCGAGACTACGAGGCGTTGGTGTTTTGGGACTACTTTAGAGCGGGATTTCACTTTCCTTTGGAAGAAGACTTTCTGGTTTCGGTTCTGGACCGATACAAGCTGCAGCTTCACCAGATCACGCCGAATGCCATCTCAAGACTTAGCGTCTACGCGATGTGCATGAAGATGATGGGGGCCCCCCCTGAGCGTTCCCCTATTCGTGGACCTTTATGAATCGCACCGACACAGGAAGTACTCGTCCGACAAGGACTACCGGATGGAGATTGGGTCCTTCAACTTTATCCCCGCAAAGAAGAAGGTTGACGAGTGTATAGTCCCTTATTTTAAGAGCAAGTGGGACAACTGGAAGAAGCATTGGTTCTACATTCGGGTTTGTGAAGATTCGGCTGTGGCCGAAGCGAAACGTCTGGGACTGCCGAAGGCTCACGGCTTGGTCTCGCTGATGACTCCCATGATTGGGGTTACCCAAGGCGAACTCCGCGCAGGGGATGAGGTGAGCGGCGCTGCTGCCGAAGCTTACCGGCTGACTGCGAATCGCCAGATCAGTCGGGACTTGGTGGAGGAGATGCTGTCTTTGGGCCAGTGGCCGCTCAGCCAGGGCATGAGTTTCGCATGCTTCTCCTCATAGAAGAACTACAAGGGTCCGGCGCTTGTGCTGAAAAGGCCGGCTGAGTACTCCTCAGATTCGGTGTTCCTCGCGGATATTGAGCGTCGGGCCAACCAAATATGCGACCGATACGGCGACAAGGAGCACGAAGCGAAGCTGCGCCAACTTGGCCAAAAGGGCCGCTTGAATCGCGTATGGGAATTGATGAGCCTTGAGTATCCCGACCGCCCTGCGCCAGTGAAAAGGACCATTTCGGCGGCTGAACCGGATGTTGCGGCTGGCACGGCGGCGGCTGCACGCACGCCAAGTGCCGCCGGACCTGGCCGTGGACGCGGGAGAGGACGCGGCAGCGGCCGAGGCACCGGCCGTCATTCGGCAGCTGTCCGGAGCACCGCTCAGGCCGAAACCCGCGCTCGGAAGGAGAGGGCTCGGCAAACGGCGCCCGTCGAGGACGAAGACATTCGGGTAGGTCGCCGAATGGCCGAGCACACCTGGCCAAAACCGCTGAAGCGAAGCCGCCAACCGGCCCTTCAGGTTGCCGAATCCCCTGAGGAATCGGCTGGGCACACGGTACCGAAAGTTTGCGCACGCTGCTAGTCTTGCTTGGCCCTTTGCGCTTTGAGTTTGGAGATTTTTTCTTTGCCCTTTTGTCTTTTTCAACCGAAATCCGGCTCTGACTTGCATTTTTGTTCTTGCCTTCTGTTGCAGGAATTCGGGTGCCCGGACAAAAGGAGCGATAGCATGTCGCGAAAGATCCCGAGCCCCCGTGATGTGGACGTCAACTCTCTTCCAGCTGTCAGTGGCCTGGATTTCGGTGGCCGAAAGCGGAAGAAGGCCAAGAGTGACACACACCCGCTGGCTCCGGTGAGGTTGCCGAAACCCGCAGCCGCGGACGCCGAAACCAGCCAGTGGGAAGCGGCGGCGAAAGATGCTGGCGCTCAGGGCGCGGCGCATAGCGGCTCGCAAGACGACCGCCGTCTCGGTAAGTCTCACTTTTATATGGAGACGACCCGAATGACACCCGAGATGACCGAGAGCATACTATTCGGCCATGGGTTTGTCCCCCTGGACTCAGACCGGATTCGCTATGGCGAAATGAGGGTTTATTCGGGGTCGTCTTCTCTGGAGGAAGGGAATGCTGATCAGGCTGAAACTTACCGGGTTGCTCGTGCTTTAGGGGTCAGCTCCGATTGCCGCCTGGTGGCGAATGTAGACCCCCGCCTATCCGGCGTCTTGCCGCCTCCCGAGGGGGTGGCCTTTGCTCATGAATGCAGTGGCGCGTTCAATGCCACTGAAACTGAGCAGGGCTTGATGACCACCGCGCGCGGCGAGCTGCTCTCCGCCATAAACTTCCACTCCATCTCGGTAAGTCCCGAAACCCGCAATTTTATTTGAAAAGATTCGGGTGTCCAACCGATTGATCCTGCGTTGCCTGTTTGCAGACCGCCATCCTTGTGGACGCCCTGGCAAAGCAGGAGTAAGGCACCTTGGCCCATGCCGAAAGGCAGGTCAAGGAACTTGGTGAGAAGCTGACCGTCACCGAGAATTTGTTGGCGAAGGAGGCAGCTGAGAAGGAGGCGAAGGAGAAATTGCTCAGGGAGAAGCAGCAGGCGCTGGACGACGCTACCGGGAAGCTGGAGAGGTATCGGACCACACACCGAAACATTATCGCCGCGGTCGGAGAATCCATTGCCCTAGTGCAACGGATGACTTCGGGAGTCGGGAAGGAATTTCCTACTCCGGCTGAAGGTACCTCCACCCTTGAGAAGATTCGGCTGCTTAACGGTGGTCTCGGAGCTCAACTAGACATGAAAAAGGACTTAAACATAATTACCTTCTAGATATAGGGCTTACACTAATGGAATTCCACGAGTTTTGGTGAATGTCTGTTTCTGCAGGGTGTCAGCTGAAAATACCCAAGGAAGGCCCACATGTCAGGTTTACATAGAGATAATCGGGAACCGGTGAAAATTCTGTAATGTCTGGAAGGTTCGAGAAGGCTCGGACCAAACGGGAGCCCGAACCGGCTCGGTGGAGAGTCGGCCGACTCCCCCTTGGGCGGCCGGCCCGGGCACCTCGGCCAATCGGCGTCGGCCTCGCGGATCCCTGTTCCACCGCCTTTGAGGATGAATAATAATTGTCCGTTTAGGTCGGTTTGATCCGAGGGCTGCGGTGCATCCTAGGGGGCTATATAAGCAGGGCCCCTGGCCCCTGGAGGAGGCATCCCTTAAACCCTAATTCATTATCTCCCAGCGGGATCAGAGTTGTAGAGGCGTCCCTTGAATGGATGACTTCTCTTCTCTAGAGAATTAGAGCTAGACTTTCCAATGTAGTAGATTAGTTCTAGTTGAGAGTTAGGGAGAGCGGAGCTGCGCTCCGGTTCTGGAGAAGTCTTCAGAGATTTGGTATGTCTTTGTATCTACTCTTGTAAGACTTATGCTTTAATACATTCATCTTCTCTATTTACTTTTATGCCTATCTTATGATTGTTTAGTATAGTTGTTACATCTTAGTATGGGATCTTAGCTCGTATTGAGTGCTCTAGTTATCATATGTAATTAGAGTAGTAATCGATAGTGTAGGCATGGTGTCTAGACTATAGGTTACCTGAGGTTGCGCCCAATCCCACGGATAGTTGTGGTAGCCCCAGAGGTGACAGCTCTGTCAGGCCTTTGTATTCCACCACGTTCGGGTTGGTGTTTCGTAGAGCTTTCGGCAGCCTTCTCCCAACTACTCGTTACCCAGTCTACTTCGAGAGTTGGAAAGGACCTGCTGCTCCAAAGTGCTATTGTGTGATCGCTGTATCTAACCATTCCCTATTATTATAGAACCAGAGTATTAGAGAAGTATTTAGGAACCTTGATCTCTCCCGTTGTCCTCTCAATTTAGCTAGCTACTTATATATATAGAATTCCCATATGTGCTTTTATCCTTATATCCTATCATATATCATTTACCCCTGCTTTAGCCTAGTTGGTTTACTAAGTTAGTAGATACATGATGGTGAATTATCGATTCTTTAACCCTTGCTTCCCGTGGTAAAATATAAATAACGATACCTGGTTTACTCCCGGTAAAATGCTACAATGGTAAGTTACAGGCGCTGCGGAATCCTTCTTATTTTATGTGCACTTAATTTATACCAACAAGCATTTTTGGCGCCGTTGCCGGGGAAAGCAATCGGTGTTAAGTTTTTGATAATGATCTTGATATCTGCTAGTTTAGTGTACCACTAGCTTTAGTAGGATTACCCCTTGTTCTGTTAAGTGTGGAATAGACAGGACAAAAGAAGCCGTTTTGACCTTCCGGCAAGTTTCCACAAGAAAAGAAGAGACATTGAAGAGCCCAGGGTCCCTCAACATTCAACATTCATCTACATTGGAACCCTGCCACCTCACAGGTTTGCGTATACATATATATTTCCTAACCATGTGTAGATTGGAGAAAAGGTCATCGTCACAAGAATTTCAAATCACATCACAAGTGACGAACATAGACGCTGCACCGCGCACAAATTTCATCATGTGAGTCATGGTAAGTATGATCAAGAAAGGTGAGATTGTCTTTCTCGTGGACTTTAAAATTGATGAGTAGTTATCTTTTTGAATTCTTGCACCCCACTGCATGTTTACTTTTAACAATTCATGCATTCACTCCGTTTAGCTTATTTATGTTTGCTCATCCACCTCACCGGCCGCGTCGACATGCGCCAGGTGGAGGTCACCATCCACCACCTCCTCCGCAACGGCATGGTACGTGCCGAGCGTGCGTGCGCGTGCATGTTCATGTTCATGTTCAAAATTAAACTCATTATGACGATTTGTCGGTTGTGATTTGGCTGATGCATTCAAAAAAATTATAGGAAATGCTGATGCCCAAGAGCCCCTACCACAGCCTCATCTACGCCGCGTTCCGGGAGCGCGCCACCTTCATCTCGCACGGCCACACGGCGAGGCTCGCGGTGAAGCACGGCGACCGCACGCTCTCCAAGATCTGCGGCGTGGTCGCCGCGACGACGAGAGGCGGCACGAGGCCGCGTACACTAAGGCGACCGCCGAGCTCTTCGACGTGGACCCGGACGGCATGGTTCGCGCGCTGGCCTAAGTGATGCTCGGGAAGGTCACCATGCCGGGCTGCTCATGTCGAGATGGCATCATCGACGCGACGGCCTGTTCGCGCGGTTCTCCGCGGTGGCGCAGCCGCGCCGGCGTGTACACGGCGAGCGACTACGGCGACATGGTGGAGCACTTCGTGCGGCGGTGGCGGGTGGCGGACCTCGGGGCCTGTCCGGCGAGGGCCGCCGCGCGCAGGAGTACGTGTGCGGGCTGGCGCCCAAGATCCGGCGGATGGAGGAGCTGGCTCACCGGAGGGCGGCCCGCGGGGAGCCAGGCCTGGCCCGGTTCAGCTGGATATTCAACAGATCCGTCGTCGTAGGCTGAGCCTTTTCCTCAGGAATAACCTGAGACGCTTCGTGGGCTATGTGTTTTTTTTTCTTTTTTGAGATTGCTTCTGTGTGTATCCATGCTTGCTTTCTCTTTTACCGATGGAGAGGTGAGGTACTCAAGGAATAATAGGTTTATGGCTTAATGGCAGCGCCATTTATATGCCTGAATGAAGGTTAGGAAGTGTTGTATCTTACTCTAGCTTCGGTAGTGCTGGCTGCAATCACCATAGCGATGACCTGTGGCTAGCATTACCGAGCACACGTTTTATTTATCCGATGTGTGTTGTGTGTTGTCACCATCTGTTTGCTCTATTTTAGAATGTAATTTATTTCGTTCCAAGGGTTTGCTTTCATGTATTTGCTTCAATCCACATGTGTTAAAGTGGATTAAGGTGTATTTGAACTAAGTTTCGGTCCAATCTACTCCAACACACATGTCCATCCAAACAAAGCCAAAGTGAAACCTCTCAACTTTCTCCAAATTGAAAGGGGGATATATAAGAAAAGGAGGAGAAAGAGAGTTGAATGAGCAAAGATAATTATGTTTTCTTGTAGCCCGTATCATAGCATGCTCATAATTGATAGATACAGAAAACATTGTCTCTAGAGTGGATGTGACATTGAGGGAAAAGGTACTTGCCTTCAGCTTGGGAGCCAGTTTACGAGCCAAAAAAGAAGGCGGTTTGGAGATTATCCATTAAGACTGAGAAAGCCTTGTTACTCGAGATACATGGATAAGTTCTATGAATCATGCAAACATACCCCGGGTTCGGTAAACTTGGTCCAAAATTTATTCAAACAGCTACACTCCACCCCATGCTAGGGGTCTCATAGGTTCTTTTTGATGGAAAGACGTCCTGAAATTATTAGATAGCTTTAGGTTAATAGCAAAATGCATACCCAACAAGTGTAATTCTATCCTTCTTTAAGTAGATGACATCCTTTGAAATATGACCCCCCCCCCCCCCAACCCCCCATCTTTGCTGGTCTAGGAAAACCAAATGCTCCATAAGATTTCCTTTTTTAGATAAAGATATTGGCAGTATCTTTTCACTCCCCCTTTCCACCCAGACCTCAGCACAGTTGGCTGATCTTGAGAGCCTAATACAAGATAGACATTGAAACTAGGAAGTAGAAGATGAATGGACACATCTTTCAGCTCAAAGAAACCTTATGCTCAACTACAAGGGTCCCTTTGAAGCCTCTCCCCTCTTTTCCTAGCTCTAATCAGCTGACAATCTAGGTGAGCATAACCTTTTCTTTCCATCGCTTTTCAGGATAGGCTGAACACCTAGAGCACTTTGTGCGGGAAAACCACTTTTTGGATGAGGACAATTGTACATTATGCAATAATGGTTTCGAGGAAACTTGTTTCCTACATTGGGACCTCTCTCTTCAACACCTGGATATATGATGATAGAAGCGAGGACAACTTTTGGGAACCATATATTCAGAGAAATTGTCATCAAAGGCCATTGGGTGATTTGGACCACCAAAAATCGTGTGATGTTTTACAACAAAAAAATCCTAATTTGCAATCATGAAAAATGAACTTCAAAGAGGAACTTGGCCTAGTGTGCGTCGAGGACAACCATAAGCTGAGAGGAACCCTATCGTTGTGGAGAGATTCTTTTACTTAGCTTTGTTATGTTTTCCCTAGCAACTAATCATGCAATATGAATAAGATGGTAACACATAAGGCACAGGGTTTATACTGTTACGGGCATGTGAGGTGTCATACGTCTAGTTTAATGGTGGATCTTTGTATTTGTATTACAGAGGTTATTGCTACTTCTAGCTGTGTTAGAATGAAGAAGTCCACCTTTAGTTGAGGGAGGAAAAATGTTTGTACAAGCTGCAGATTAAGAAAACCGCCAATGAAACAATAGTGGTAAAGTTAAAATAAATGCTAACAAACGAACCTTTAGATTACCCCGGCGATACTTAAGTCAACCACCACCGTAGATATATTTTAGAGACTGTCTGTAAAAATAATATAAGTATCAGCAAAAAAAATCATTTATGTACCAATAACACAAATTAATGCATATATGCAGGAAAACACCATGTTGGTGTTTCATATGAGGGATATATAACCCTCATAACTATAATGTACTCCCTCCATCCCAAAATAAGTATTATTTTGGGTTTTCGTGCCACAAATTTAACTCGATTTGTAAAATATACATGTAATATTTATATCTTTAAATAAATCAATTAAAAAAACTAGACATAAGATCTTTACGATGATATTAGTTACTTAGCATAAATATTTATATATTTTAATATATATAATTAATTAAAATTATTTCTCGAGAAAACGAGAATGACACTTATTTTGTGATGGAGGGAGTCTAGTTTGCTTGTTTGAGAGGTGAAGCTTTGATTTTACTAGGGGGGTGTTAGTAGCGTGGAACATAACAGAATTATTAATAGCCTATTTTATTATATATGTTGCTCCCGTGATGGAGGATCAGGTGGCTGGCATGCATGCTCTGTGCAGTAACTTTTATGTACTGTGCCTGCTATATAATGTGGAGTCACTCTGATCTGAGCTGGCAGGGCACGGGTATGACTCATCAAGTTAGCAGACCAGCCATCTGCAACCGTCAATGCTCCTATGCAGTAGCACAATAGCACTGTAGCAGTGCCATAAACACATGCATGATAAGTGCATCCGCGTGACCAGAAAAGAACACACACGTCTTCTCAAAAAAAAAAAAAGAACACACACGTCGCAAGACTCTCGCTCACCTTGTATAAAGAAACTCTGAGTGAATCTCCGATGGTGCCTCGCCGACCATGCACTTGGTGAGGATTGGTTTTAAAATGTTGTCCCGCGCGCGGCCGTGATGTTTGCTTCATTAAGATGTGCGACAAGTCCAATGCATTCGCCACGTACATATATATGGAGGTGCCGTTACACAGGCATGCATGTGGGCACAACGTCCATCACACTTTGCCAAAAAGCAGCAAGAGCTAGCTAGCTAGAAATAATGGCGACGCAAGGGCTGGCAACAGTGGTGACGACGCCCGTGAAAGCACGGCTCCTTGAGCTGGAGCAAGTGCAACTATCCGAACGGAGCTAGAGTACTCAGGCTGCTCTCCCCTGCACAACCCAGGTAGGATTGTTGTTGCAACTGGAACCGAATTAGCTTTGGTTGTTTATTAGGTTAACACACGCCAAGGAACTGAACGTAGAGTATACTGATTGATCTCCTTGTCCGGGTGCATGGCCGCCTAGTCTGCACGCGCTGCGTGCAAGCTGCAGCAGAGGTAGCGCGGCAGGGAGATGGAGTACTGCGGCCACGGCCACCTCGGCGCCGGAGATGGTGGAGTGGCCGCCGGTGCCGCGGGAGCAGGTGGAGGCCATCCGGTCGCTCAACGGGTGGGTGGCGGACAACATGCTCCCGCTGCTCATGCCCGTGGACTCCGCCTGGCAGCCGCACGACTACCTGCCCCGCTCCGGCTCGGAGGCCGACGACGACGACGCGTTCCGGGCGTTCACGGAGGAGCTGGCCGAACTGCGCGCCGCCGCGGCGTGCCTGCCCGACGACGTGCTCGTGTGCCTGGTGGGCAACATGGTGACGGAGGAGGCGCCCACGTACCAGAGCATGGGCAACCGCACCGAGGGCCTCGGCGACGAGACGGGCGCCAGCACCCTCCCCTGGGCGCGCTGGATGCGCGGCTGGACCGCCGAGGAGAACCGCCACGGCGACCTCCTCAACCGCTACCTCTACCTCACCGGCCGTGTCGACATGCGCCAGGTGGAGGTCACCGTCCACCACCTCCTCCGCAACGGCATGGTACGCCGTCGTATCTTCAAAAAACTGATTAATTGTGTTTTGGCGCGCTCGAACGTGTGATTGACTTATGATTAATTATGCGTGCATTCAAAAAAGGAAATGCTGATGCCCAGGAGCCCCTACCACAGACTCATCTACGGCGCATTCCAGGAACGCGCCACCTTCATCTCGCACCGGTTAAGTTAGGATTAGATGTTTGCTGTGATGTCTGTGTTGGGTTTGTGGGAGTTGGGCTGCAGAGCAGCCATGGTGGTAGTGTTGTAGGAGCCAGAACAGAATGTTGTATGGGTTGGGCAGGTGGTGTACCATGTTCATCAATTTCAATAGATTCAACGGTTTGCTGGCCAATTGTCTGCTTTGTTGTCTCTTCAAGTTTCCCCAAATGATACACCTTGACATGAAAACACTGAACTGGAATGTGAGGGGTTTAAACAGTGCAGCAAGAAGAGAAGCAGTAAAACTGATTGTTGACAAGGCCAGACCTTACTTTATTTGTTTGCAGGAAACTAAACTTGACACAATTGATTCTGCATTGGCCTGGGAGTTTATGGGGCATAATTTCAGCTCCAGTTTTGAGTACATTCCTGCTGATGAGACCAGAGGTGGGATTCTAATTGCCTGGCACAAGGATTATGCCTCAAGGGGAGCTGTGACAAAAGGTAACTTCTGCGCCTCTGTGCATATCACCTGGAATCACACCAACAGCTCTTTCTTCTTGACAACTGTCTATGGGCCAACTGAAAATGGGGAGAAGCCGGCTTTCCTAGCTGAAATAATAGACTGTCAACCACCAAATGCACCATGGCTTTGCCTGGGGGATTTTAACATGATCTATGAGGCCACGGACAAAAACAATGGCAATATAAACAGAGCACTTATGAGGAGATTCAAACAAGCACTAGACACAAGTGAGCTACTGGAAATGAAGTTACAAAACCGAATACACCTGGAGCAATGGAAGGAGAAATCCAACTTTGGTGAAAATGGACAGAGTGTTCTTTAGCAAAGAATGGGAAGAAATGGCTCCAAATGTCGGCCTGGTGGCTCTAAGCAGCTCCCTTTCAGACCACTGTCCACTCTTTGTTTGCAACCAGCAGCAGCCCTTCAGGAGAGCAGTTTTCAAGTTTGAAAACTTCTGGACGCGTGTACCCGAATTTCTACAGATAGTGCAAAGCTCCTGGACTGAACCGGTCAGCGGAACCAACCCGATCATGATCCTCAACATTAAGCTACAAAACACAGCGAAGGCTCTGAAGAACTGGAGTAAGACCTTGTTCAGTCAAGCAAAACTGCAAATGGCTATTGCAAATGAGGTGATTCTGAAGCTGGACATTGCCCAAGAGTCAAGAAGACTATCCGACGCGGAGAACAATTTGCATAAACAACTGAAACAGCAGATCCTTTGGATGGGCAGCGGTGGAGAGGTCACGCAAACGACAGTGCTCGAGAATAATACATATCAGAGAGGGAGATGCCTGCACAAAATTTTTCCACCAACGAGCAAAGGGGCGACGCAAGCAAAACCTGATCCCCTACCTCCAGAATGGCCAAGGAGAACTGATCTGGAAACATGAGGACAAGGCAAAGATTCTACATGACTACTTCCTGGAAGCACTTGGGACCAATATAACCAGAAGACAAACTCTGCATTGGGAAAACCTGAATCTCAACAGAGTTCATGACCATGACTTGGACCAGCCTTTCACCATGGAGGAACTAAAGCACGTTGTCGAGGAACTCCCAGCTGAAAAGGCACCAGGCCCCGACGGTTTCACAGGACTGTTCTATAAAAAGGGATGGAATATTATAAAAGATGATGTACTGGCAGCGATGAACAGCTTCTACAATTTAAGGGCAGGGCCTCTAGAGAGAATGAATGGAGCAAATATAATACTAATCCCAAAGAGAGAGTTGGCCGAGCAACCACAAGACTACAGACCCATCAGCCTAATACACTCCTTTGGGAAGTTTATCACAAAAGCTTTGGCACTGCGTCTGCGGCCTCTCATGGATCAGTTAATCTCCAGTGCACAAAGTGCCTTCATCAAAAAATGTTGCATTCAGGACAACTTCTTATATGTCAGGAACTTGGCACGGGCATACCACAAGAAGAAATACCCAGCACTGCTTTTCAAACTAGACATCTCTAAAGCTTTTGACAGTGTTTCCTGGGAATACATGCTAGAGCTTTTACAAAAGCGAGGTTTCAGTGAGAGATGGAGGGAGTGGCTGACTATCATTTTCAAAACTTCGCACTCACGAGTCATCCTCAACGGCTCCGAAGGAACAAGGATCAATCATGCGAGAGGGCTTCGGCAAGGTGACCCGCTCTCACCCTATCTTTTCATCTTAGCCATTGACACTTTGCAAGGCATACTGGAGTTGGCAACAGCAAACGGCACTTTATCGCCACTGCGAGGGAGAGACGCCAAATTGAGGCTATCTTTATATGCTGACGACGCGGTAATCTTCCTGAACCCGGTTTTTGAAGAGGTAAATGCACTGCTCGGTATTCTGGAAAATTTTGGTCAAATAACGGGGCTCAAGCTGAACCGTGACAAGTGCACAGTGGCGCCAATCAGATGCAGTGAGTTGAATCTCGACCATATACTCCTCAATTTCTCCGGAAAAAGGGTCAATTTCCCAATCTCATATCTGGGCTTACCTCTGAATTTGGGACGCATCAAAATGATTCATGTTCAAAGCTTGCTTGACAAATCAAGATCCAGACTTGCTGGCTGGCAGGGGCGCCTTCTGAACCCGGCTGGAAGAAGAGAGCTGGTGCGCTCAGTCCTATCTTCCATGCCCACGTACCTGCTGACAGCGATCAAGCCACCAAAGCAATTGACAAAGGAACTGGACAAGATCAGGAGACGTTTTCTGTGGGCAGGAGACAGCGAGTTAACTGGCGCCAAGTGTAAAGTGGCATGGCATGCAGTAGCAAAACCCACTGAATATGGCGGTTTGGGTATCATTGATCTCACATGTTTCAGTCGAGCGTTGCGAATCCGATGGCTATGGTTCCAGTGGACGAACCCAGAAAGACCTTGGAATGGCTCTTCATTACCCATCGACAAGGAGGACATGGCTATTTTCAACGCAGCGACAGTGGTGACAGTAAGAAATGGGAGAAGGGCTTCGTTCTGGAACTCGAGCTGGATCGAAGGCCAAGCACCTTCAAACCTTTGCCCCGGCCTGTATGCCCACAGTCGGCGTAAAAATAGGACAGTAAGAGATGCGCTCACCAATGGAACCTGGATCAAAGATATTTTTCACAATCTCAACCATGAGCTTCTGGATGAATTCTTCAGACTTTGGTCAGCCATCGATAGGGTCGGCATAAACCTTGAAGACCCCCACGAAGACACGATCACCTGGACCCTCGAAAGCCCGGGACAGTATTCTGCAAAATCAGCATATGCGATCCAATTTGCCGGACAAATCCAGTCAAACTTTCATATTCTGATTTGGAACGTTTGGGCACCTCCGAAGTGCAAGTTCTTCATATGGCTCTTACTTCAAAATAGGCTTTGGACGGCGGCGCGACTGCAGATCAGAGGTTGGGAAAACAACTATTTCTGCGCACTTTGTGAAAGGAACCTGGAAACAGCAGGGCATCTATTCTTTGAGTGCCCTTACTCCAGAACAGTATGGCGCATGGTGGCCTCTTGGAGCTCCTGCATCAGCATGAATCCGGACCTTTGGGAAACTAAGCATGAGCTGGAAGATTGGTTCACTCAAGCACTGGGAACAAGAACGAAGACATGTCATATTTTGACGATACTCACGCTATGGACAATTTGGTGTAGGCGCAATGACAAAACTTTCAGAAACAAGGAGACGTCAGAGCAAAGGACTTTCTCAGAAATCAAAGACGCTACGCAAAACTGGTCGTCAGCGGGCTGCGGGGCACTTCGGCCATTAACGGTTGTGCATATAGTTAGTGAGTAGTAAGCTAAGTTAATAAGCCCCCAAGCAGCCTAGGCTGATTGGGGGAGCGCCCCTCGCGCATGTAACTGTGTTGCTCTGTACCCTCTTCTTATGATTAATCAAAGCCGGATAACCGGATCTTTCAAAAAAAACACGCAAACACGTACATAAGCGCGCTGTTCTAAGTGGAGTTGAATTGATGCGAAAGGCTGACTTCCCTGCTCTCTTACTGAATGTCTTACCGTCCATTGCATGTTCCTCGCACATGCATGGCGTCTCTCCTCTCCATGGTGTTGCTCTGTCCCCGGGAATTACGATGACGGGACCGATGATCCCGGCCAGCTATAGCGCGCGCGCGCCAACGCCGGCGGCGAAGAAAGAATTGAAGCAATGCCAGCACGACGGGAGCCCAAACGGCCAACGGCCAACGACCGTAAACTTCAGTGATCAAGCAGCGCGTCTTCAAAAACACACACACATCGACACACTGGAATGTTTGTGCCCTTTCGGGAAAAAGAAACACTGCAATATTTGTCGTTTTCATTGAGAGACAACTAGTTAATTGTACAGCAGAGCCATCACATGACAGATTTATACTTTTCAAAACAGAATAAATGCATGGTACTGTATATTATTACGTTGCACTAGTACAGCAAACAAGTGCGACAAAGGCTATGCATTCATGCGCATGCTTGGTGTGTTCTTTTTTCGCACGACCGTGCTGTGTTTGTTAGAGCGAGACTAATAATACAGCCGACTACTCACCCGTATAATAGTTACATATTCACGTACGGTTAATACATAACTCGCTTGTTTCTCTATAGGGTTTCTTGATTCATGTGTCTACGCCATATATGAGTTTACAATACGGTTTCTCCTCTCTCTTCTTTTCTCTCTAATCCATCTCAGCATTGAGCCTACTTAGGGCTTCTCTAATGGGGCGTAGGAAAGCGACTCACGGTCCTAGGTCCTACCTGGCATGTGGATAAGTCGATTTTACCATTGCAGCACATCGACTCGTCGAGGAAAAAGAGACAAGTCGACTCAACGTGTTGCATCGATTCTTCCGGATTAAAAAAATAAATTGGCCACGCTGTGCAGGCCCTTGACCTTGCACGACTTGCAGTCGTCGCTGCTTGGGAGACGGCCGCCGGTGCAGAAGCTGCTTGGGAGATGACCCGCCACCACGCCCCCAAGGGCCCTCGCCGGTTGTGTCCTGTCATTGTCTACGTAGACAGGCACACCCTCGCCGATGGAGATTCACCCGCACGGGATCTCAGCACCTGTCTAGGCCCTCGCCCCCGTGGCTGCGCAGGCCCTCGCCAGTGGATCCCCCCCCCGATCTTGCCGCACAGGACCACGCCGCCCGTGACCGTTGCAAGAAGAAGATGAAGAAATGGAGCAGTGAAGCAACTGTTAGATGAAAAGGCACAACAATGAGTCGGGTGTGGGTCCTATACCGCTGGAGAAGGATGGAATCGACTCGTGCACGATTCGGTTTTGTGTGTACGTGGCCCTCTCTCTCCACCATGAGTCGACCCACCACTATGGGTGCCCTTACAACCTCTTAATTATTAATCATACGTACTTTTAGGACGTCCCCACAACTACCTATTTAGCCGGCTAGACGTGAGGTGGGTAAAAAAAGTAGAAAGTGTGTGTCCATTAATAACGAGCAAATAACTGATTTATTTTACATAGTCTAAAAATACAAGAGATGAGCATGTGAATGTAATAGTATAAGAATGTATAAATTAATCTTTGTTTTTATCTTTCGCCTTCACGTTAGCTCACTAGTACGGTTGCAGACACCTTAGACGGGGGCACAGCTGGTTGAATCCCTCGCGCCTGCGTAGCCTGCAAGCTGCATGTTCCTCCGAGTTAATGAAGAGGCAGCCACGGGCGGAGCTTAGTGGAGGCGAAACGGGGTTGTCGCCCCCCTTGCTCCGTGCGTAACGTGAGTTGTTTAGGCTGCTGGAGTTATGCGTTGCATGCTTTGGATAAGAAGAACATGTGTAAGAACATGCGTCCAAGAGTCCACTAGTCTAATATTGAAGGAGTATATAGTGAATGGGCTTTTGTCTCTTGCCCTTTTATCAACAATTGTCCTCACGGTGGCCCAGAAACAAGAAGTCCCATAGCCAGCAGCCCAGCAAGCCTGCCATTACTCTCTGTGGCAACACAAATTGCCCCCCTTGATTTTGTGTGGAGCTCCGCCACTGGAGGCAGCGCTGGGAACGAAGAGGAAGCGCGGGGCAAACTCGTCTAATCTTGTTGTCCACCTAAACCAACTTTCTTATGGAAACTCTCCGAGACGCTAGAACGAGCTTATTTGAGGGATGGAAGGTGTATATATATAGAGGTGCCAATGCAGGCATCTGCGGGCAACGTCGACCACACTTGGCCAAAAAAGCAGCAAGAGCTAACTAGAAATGGCGATGCAAATGCTGTCTACAGTGGTGACGGTGAAGCTCGGCTCCTTGAGCTGGAGCAAGAGCAACTGCTCGAGTGGAGGCGGAGCTAGACCCAGGTAGGAATATTGTTGCAACTGAAACACAATTAGCTTTGGTTGGCTACTGGTTAGGTTAACACTTAACACCTACGTTGCACCGATACCTGCCTGATTTGCGGTGTCGGTATCGCGATACGTATCAGATACCCCGATACCCCTCCGATACCGTATCGACAAGTATCAGAAAAATAGAGAAATAAAAATAATTAAATTAAATCCCGATACTTATACGATACTTCATCGATACTACTTTTCCGATACTTCGCAGCCCATAACCCCTCAAATTGAAGTCCATCATCTTAGCAGCCCATTTTGGCGGCTCATTTACACAGCCCTAAACCATAGTCAACGTGAATCAAGCCACAGCCGCCGCCAGAACGTGTCACGACGCCGCCAGTTCCTGGCATCCTGCGATCGCGAGTCACGACGTCGCCAGTCCATGGAGTGTACCATGATGTCTTAGATGCTTCATGGCACTAGCAATATATATGCATGGTTTGCTATTTTTATTTGTTGATTGTTCTTCTAGAGTGTATTCTGATTTTTTGGTATATTTATATACTTGCTGTATCGGCGTATCCTTGTTTTTTAGAAATGCCGTATCACGATATCGCCGTATCGGTATCCCGTATCGGTGCAACGTAGCTTAACACGCAAACGAACTGAATAACGTATATATTGATCGATTTCTTGGCCGGGTGTATGCATGGCGCGCCGCCTGCTAGTGTGCACGCACGCAACTCATCATCCACCAGCTGCAGCAGAGGCGCCATGGCAGGGAGATGGAGCGCTGCCGCCTCTGCCACCTCGACGCCGGTCGACTACTGCAGCAGCTCGGAGTTAGAGTGGCTGCCGGTGCCGCAGGAGCAGGTGGAGGCCATCCGGTCGCTCAACGGGTGGGTGGCGGAGAACATGCTCCCGATGCTCGCACCAGTGGACTCCGCGTGGCAGCCGCACGACTACCTGCCGTGCTCCGTGGCGGCCCAGCCCGGCGCCGGCGCCGGCTCGGAGGCCAGCAAGATGTTCACGGAGGAGCTGGCCGAGCTGCGGGCCGCCGCGGCGGGCCTCCCCGACGACGTGCTCGTGTGCCTGGTGGGCAACATGGTGACGGAGGAGGCGCTGCCCACGTACCAGAGCATGTTCAACCGCACCGAGGGCGTCGGCGACGACACGGGCTCCAGCAGCATCCTGTGGGCGCGCTGGATCCGCGGCTGGACCGCCGAGGAGAACCGCCACGGCGACCTCCTCAACCGCTACCTCTACCTCACCGGCCGCGTCGACATGCGCCAGGTGGAGGTCACCATCCACCACCTCCTCCGCAACGGCATGGTACGTGCCGAGCGTGCGTGCGCGTGCATGTTCATGTTCATGTTCAAAATTAAACTCATTATGACGATTTGTCAGTTGTGATTTGGCTGATGCATTCAAAAAAATTATAGGAAATGCTGATGCCCAAGAGCCCCTACCACAGCCTCATCTACGCCGCGTTCCAGGAGCGCGCCACCTTCATCTCGCACGGCCACACGGCGAGGCTCGCGGTGAAGCACGGCGACCGCACGCTCTCCAAGATCTGCGGCGTGGTCGCCGCTGACGAGAGGTGGCACGAGGCCGCGTACACTAAGGCGACCGCCGAGCTCTTCGACGTGGACCCGGACGGCATGGTTCGCGCGCTGGCCTACGTGATGCTCGGGAAGGTCACCATGCCGGGCCTGCTCATGTCAGATGGCATCATCGACAGTGACGGCCTGTTCGCGCGGTTCTCCGCGGTGGCGCAGCGCGCCGGCGTGTACATGGCGAGCGACTACGGCGACATGGTGGAGCACTTCGTGCGGCGGTGGCGGGTGGCGGACCTCGGGGGCCTGTCCGGCGAGGGCCGCCGCGCGCAGGAGTACGTGTGCGGGCTGGCGCCCAAGATCCGGCGGATGGAGGAGCTGGCTCACCGGAGGGCGGCCCGCGGGGAGCCAGGCCTAGCCCGGTTCAGCTGGATATTCAACAGATCCGTCGTCGTAGGCTGAGCCTTTTCCTCAGGAATAACCTGAGACGCTTCGTGGGCTATGTGTTTTTTTTTTTTTTTTGAGATTGCTTCTGTGTGTATCCATGCTTGCTTTCTCTTTTACCGATGGAGAGGTGAGGTACTCAAGGAATAATAGGTTTATGGCTTAATGGCAGCGCCATTTATATGCCTGAATGAAGGTTATAAAGTGTTGTATCTACTCTAGCTTCGGTAGTGCTGGCTGCAATCACCATAGCGATGACCTGTGGCTAGCATTACCGAGCACACGTTTTATTTATCCGATGTGTGTTGTGTGTTGTCACCATCTGTTTGCTCTATTTTAGAATGTAATTTATTTCGTTCCAAGGGTTTGCTTTCATGTATTTGCTTCAATCCACATGTGTTAAAGTGGATTAAGGTGTATTTGAACTAAGTTTCGGTCCAATCTACTCCAACACACATGTCCATCCAAACAAAGCCAAAGTGAAACCTCTCAACTTTCTCCAAATTGAAAGGGGGATATATAAGAAAAGGAGGAGAAAGAGAGTTGAATGAGCAAAGATAATTATGTTTTCTTGTAGCCCGTATCATAGCATGCTCATAATTGATAGATACAGAAAACATTGTCTCTAGAGTGGATGTGACATTGAGGGAAAAGGTACTTGCCTTCAGCTTGGGAGCCAGTTTACAGAGCCAAAAAAAGAAGGCGGTTTGGAGATTATCCATTAAGACTGAGAAAGCCTTGTTACTCAGATACATGGATAAGTTCTATGAATCATGCAAACATACCCTGGGTTCGGTAAACTTGGTCCAAAATTTATTCAAACAGCTACACTCCACCCCATGCTAGGGGTCTCATAGGTTCTTTTTGATGGAAAGACGTCCTGAAATTATTAGATAGCTTTAGGTTAATAGCAAAATGCATACCCAACAAGTGTAATTCTATCCTTCTTTAAGTAGATGACATCCTTTGAAATATGCCCCCCCCCCCCCCCCACCCCCATCTTTCTTGGTCTAGGAAAACCAAATGCTCCATAAGATTTCCTTTTTTAGATAAAGATATTGGCAGTATCTTTTCACTCCCCCTTTTCACCCAGACCTCAGCACAGTTGGCTGATCTTGAGAGCCTAATACAAGGTAGACATTGAAACTAGGAAGTAGAAGATGAATGGACACATCTTTCAGCTCAAAGAAACCTTATGCTCAACTACAAGGGTCCCTTTGAAGCCTCTCCCCTCTTTTCCTAGCTCTAATCAGCTGACAATCTAGGTGAGCATAACCTTTTCTTTCCATCGCTTTTCAGGATAGGCTGAACACCTAGAGCACTTTGTGCGGGAAACCCACTTTTTGGATGAGGACAATTGTACATTATGCAATAATGGTTTCGAGGAAACTTGTTTCCTACATTGGGACCTCTCTCTTCAACACCTGGATATATGATGATAGAAGCGAGGACAACTTTTGGGAACCATATATTCAGAGAAATTGTCATCAAAGGCCATTGGGTGATTTGGACCACCAAAAATCGTGTGATGTTTTACAACAAAAAAAAATCCTAATTTGCAATCATGAAAAATGAACTTCAAAGAGGAACTTGGCCTAGTGTGCGTCGAGGACAACCATAAGCTGAGAGGAACCCTATCGTTGTGGAGAGATTCTTTTACTTAGCTTTGTTATGTTTTCCCTAGCAACTAATCATGCAATATGAATAAGATGGTAACACATAAGGCACAGGGTTTATACTGTTACGGGCATGTGAGGTGTCATACGTCTAGTTTAATGGTGGATCTTTGTATTTGTATTACAGAGGTTATTGCTACTTCTAGCTGTGTTAGAATGAAGAAGTCCACCTTTAGTTGAGGGGGAAAAATGTTTGTACAAGCTGCAGATTAAGAAAACCGCCAATGAAACAATAGTGGTAAAGTTAAAATAAATGCTAACAAACGAACCTTTAGATTACCCCGGCGATACTTAAGTCAACCACCACCGTAGATATATTTTAGAGACTGTCTGTAAAAATAATATAAGTATCAGCAAAAAAAAATCATTTATGTACCAATAACACAAATTAATGCATATATGCAGGAAAACACCATGTTGGTGTTTCATATGAGGGATATATAACCCTCATAACTATAATGTACTCCCTCCATCCCAAAATAAGTATTATTTTGGGTTTTTGTGCCACAAATTTAATTCGATTTGTAAAATATACATGTAATATTTATATCTTTAAATAAATCAATTAAAAAACTAGACATAAGATCTTTCGATGATATTAGTTACTTAGCATAAATATTTACATATTTTAATATATATAATTAATTAAAATTATTTCTCAGAAAACGAGAATGACATTTATTTTGTGATGGAGGGAGTCTAGTTTGCTTGTTTGAGAGGTGAAGCTTTGAATTTACTAGGGGGGTGTTAGTAGCGTGGAACATAACAGAATTATTAATAGCCTATTTTATTATATATGTTGCTCCCGTGATGGAGGATCAGGTGGCTGGCATGCATGCTCCGTGCAGTAACTTTTATGTACTGTGCCTGCTATATAATGTGGAGTCACTCTGATCTGAGCTGGCAGGGCACGGGTATGACTCATCAAGTTAGCAGACCAGCCATCTGCAACCGTCAATGCTCCTATGCAGTAGCACAATAGCACTGTAGCAGTGCCATAAACACATGCATGATAAGTGCATCCGCGTGACCAGAAAAGAACACACACGTCTTCTCAAAAAAAAAAAAAAAAGAACACACACGTCGCAAGACTCTCGCTCACCTTGTATAAAGAAACTCTGAGTGAATCTCCGATGGTGCCTCGCCGACCAAGCACTTGGTGAGGATTGGTTTTAAAATGTTGTCCCGCGCGCGGCCGTGATGTTTGCTTCATTAAGATGTGCGACAAGTCCAATGCATTCGCCACGTACATATATATGGAGGTGCCGTTACACAGGCATGCATGTGGGCACAACGTCCATCACACTTTGCCAAAAAGCAGCAAGAGCTAGCTAGCTAGAAATAATGGCGACGCAAGGGCTGGCAACAGTGGTGACGACGCCCGTGAAAGCACGGCTCCTTGAGCTGGAGCAAGTGCAACTATCCGAACGGAGCTAGAGTACTCAGGCTGCTCTCCCCTGCACAACCCAGGTAGGATTGTTGTTGCAACTGGAACCGAATTAGCTTTGGTTGTTTATTAGGTTAACACACGCCAAGGAACTGAACGTAGAGTATACTGATTGATCTCCTTGTCCGGGTGCATGGCCGCCTAGTCTGCACGCGCTGCGTGCAAGCTGCAGCAGAGGTAGCGCGGCAGGGAGATGGAGTACTGCGGCCACGGCCACCTCGGCGCCGGAGATGGTGGAGTGGCCGCCGGTGCCGCGGGAGCAGGTGGAGGCCATCCGGTCGCTCAACGGGTGGGTGGCGGACAACATGCTCCCGCTGCTCATGCCCGTGGACTCCGCCTGGCAGCCGCACGACTACCTGCCCCGCTCCGGCTCGGAGGCCGACGACGACGACGCGTTCCGGGCGTTCACGGAGGAGCTGGCCGAACTGCGCGCCGCCGCGGCGTGCCTGCCCGACGACGTGCTCGTGTGCCTGGTGGGCAACATGGTGACGGAGGAGGCGCCCACGTACCAGAGCATGGGCAACCGCACCGAGGGCCTCGGCGACGAGACGGGCGCCAGCACCCTCCCCTGGGCGCGCTGGATGCGCGGCTGGACCGCCGAGGAGAACCGCCACGGCGATCTCCTCAACCGCTACCTCTACCTCACCGGCCGTGTCGACATGCGCCAGGTGGAGGTCACCGTCCACCACCACCTCCGCAACGGCATGGTACGCCGTCGTATCTTCAAAAAACTGATTAATTGTGTTTTGGCGCGCTCGAACGTGTGATTGACTTATGATTAATTATGCGTGCATTCAAAAAAGGAAATGCTGATGCCCAGGAGCCCCTACCACAGACTCATCTACGGCGCATTCCAGGAACGCGCCACCTTCATCTCGCACGGCCACACGGCGAGGCTGGCGGTGAAGCACGGCGACCGCACGCTCTCCAAGATCTGCGGTGTCGTCGCTGCCGACGAGAGGCGGCACGAGGCCGCGTACACCAGGGCGTGCGCCGAGCTCTTCAACGTGGACCCGGACGGCATGGTGCGCGCGCTGGCCTTCGTCATGCGCGGAAAGGTCACCATGCCGGGCCTGCTCATGTCGGACGGCCTCGGTGTCGGCGACGGCGACGGCGACGGCCTGTTCGCGCGGTTCTCCGCGGTGGCGCAGCGCGCCGGCGTGTACACGGCGAGCGACTACGGCGACCTGGTGGAGCACTTCGTACGGCGGTGGCGGGTGGCCTGCTCATGCGCCGCGCGCAGGACTACGTGTGCGGGCTGGCGCCTAAGATCCGACAGATGGGAGGAGCTGGCTCACCGGAGGGCGGCCCGCGGGGAGCCAGGCCTGGCCCGGTTCAGCTGGATCTTCAACAGGGCCGTCGTCGTGGGCTGAACCACTTTGCTCAGGGCTGAGACGTTTCGTGGGCTGTGTGTTGTACGCATGCTTTGATTTCTCTTTATCGCCATTTATATGCTTTGATTGAAAAAAATATGCTCGATTGAAGTCTTGAAGATTATAAACTGTTGTACTATCTACTTTAGCCTGTTCGGTTGTGCTTGGCTGCAGTCACTGTAGCGATGACCTGCCGGTTGTACTACTATCGTATCCATATGCTTTGCTTTCTTGTACTCTACTTGGTGCTCGAGCAATAAATGGCTTAACCGTATAGTACTAGTATGCTTGAATGAAGGCCATGGAATGTTGTATTGTATCTACTCTGCTCTTTTTATATTTATTTATTAATATAAAATAATATGGGTGATGTGTTTTTTTGGCAAATCCGTCGGTGATGTTGTTAACACCAGAATTTGGTCAGGAATATGACAGGTGGACCCGCAGGCGGCAGAGAGAGAGAGATTCGGCAAATGCATATGCGGTCGGCTAATTTCCACGTGTTCGGCAAATGGCCAAGCGGTCGGCAACTGCTTCGTTTGAAGGCGGAAAAAGGAAAGGGAAGCTGATCGAAAAGGGAAGGAGTCGTGATGGTCAAGGGCTCCGATTATGGATAGAGTTAGCGTGTTTTTGTCTTTCCAATTTTGTTTAGATAGTTCGTAAGTGCTTAGGACTCATGTTACGTCCGGGGTATAAATATAAACCCTCAACCATTGTAATAAGGGTTCACAACCAATTCAATACAACCGGCTACGCGCCACCCTTCGAGTCCTTTAGTCGTGTCGTCGAGTTCTTCGAGAGGGCCAATCGATCCGTCGACCTCCGTAAGTCCCGGCAACCTTGCTATCATGTCTAGTATCGTGCGGCGGATTTAGATTATGATGCAAGTAGTCTCATCCGTTTTGCTTAGTATCGTGCGGCGGATTTAAGTTTAATGATGGGAAGTTTTTGCTTGTGCCTTGTATCGTGCGGCGGATTAAGACATGAGTAAAGATAGTTATCGGCTCTCTTAGATTTGGCAAGATCTAATAGATTCATTAAGTTATCACGTGTTGCATGTTTTATTTAATGTTTATTTATTTGCAACACTCTTTTGCCCAATCTAGATTGATGCTCTTTTCGGCTTTTTGGTCGTAATCTCATGTTTATTCGATATCAAGTAGATCAATTTCATATAGCCGAATTAGATCGATCTAGATTGTCACGTGTTGCGGGTTCATTCACGTTAGATGTAGATAAGCCTTGACGGGACCGGGTACCGTGCGGCGGATGCGAGTCTTTGGGTTACTCTAGAGCTAGTCATCCGGTGGACTAGAGATCGGTTTAATCTGATAGGTTCCTTTTATATGTTCCTTGTTTGTTCCTTCTTCATGGACCCCGATTCGGCAATCTTGCCGATACGGTTATGCTTATACATGTAGCGAGTATTTATAGATCTATTAGGTAATTACATGCTTTTAGCTCTTTCTTGTTAGATTGTATCATGCGGTGGATTAATGCGCGCAAAAGGGGTGGTGTAAATTCATAGCGAGTGGTATCATGCGGTGGATTAGCTTGCTTGGGTTTATGCTCGACGGGTTTATGAAGGCTAGACGTGCGGCAGACTAGTTGGAGTTGTCTATGCATGTGTTATTTAATAGATTTACATTTATAAGTTACTTATCCTTAGTTATTAGTGCTTGATGATGCTTTAAACACGAGATATAGTTTGATATGCTTTAATGATTTAATCTTGTTCAAACATGTCTTCATCTACCGGATTCGGCAAGTTCGTTCGTTTGCATCGTTATGTTACTTTAGCCGAATAAAATGCAAATCTGTTGGCGAGATAGCTTCTATAGCTATATGTCGTCGTAAGTGGCTTCGGGGCCGTAAAGATGGAAGCTATCTGGTCTCACCCGACACGTTCCAGTTTTTGATCTTACCGTTTTATCCCTTGTCGATTTTCGGTCAAATCGGCGGCACGCCACCGGATTCGACACCGGGCACCCGATTGAAGCTAGGCTTTACGGCTTGCTTGTGTGTGAGACACGGTGCGCCACATTTTGTGTCAACACACTTTTGGCACGCCCGGTGGGACAACTTCTCGTCTAGGATGGGATCGGAAATTGACACATGATCACGTTCGAACGTGACCATGGACGAGCTGCGCCCGGAGCAACGCGGATGGTGGAGCAAGCGATTGAACAATATCGGCGAAATGTCGATGTCTTTTTCCAAGAACAAGAGTGGCGAGTGATCGTCAAGCAATCATTGCCACGAGTTCTTCTTCTTGTCGATCGATATTACGATGAGGAGGAGATGCGAGAGGGTAGTTGGAGCCATTTACAAAGCTGTGGGAGACACTATGTTGAATCACAACACGGCTTTCTCGGGCACCTTCCGCAAAATCATGGCGATACTTTTGGTCCAGCAGTTGACAAACGCTTTGAAGAAAGATTTGGAGAGCTTGCTGGACCAGTGTACTTCAACACTCAGCAATCTTCAGGGAAGTCAACTGGAGGAGAGGAGATGATCGGTACAAGCAAGGATGGAGCTGTTTGTAATGAAAAAGAGAAGCCTCCGTGACCGAGCGGCAAACTCATGGCCAAGTAGCTTTTGGTGCAACAACGGATATACCCGCATCTGCTTACAAGATTTCTCCAGTGACAAATAGATTGCAGAGGAGTGTATATGGAGATGGGTACAATGAGTTTACCGATTACAGTGCCCTTAATGCTTTGCCGAATCCAGGATATATGAGTGCGTCAGGAGTACCTTCGGGAAGGCAGGGGGCACAAGATGCCAATGATGTTCTCCTAAGCAGAATGGCTGATATGATGCAGAATCAATTCGGCCTGAAACCAAAGCATCAGACATATGCATACAAATCTCCTTTCCCAGAGTGGTACAATAGGGTAGCTCTTCCACCAAGAGTTAAGCCACCAACGGATTTGACCAAGTTCTCTGGTCAGGATGACACCAGTACCATTGAGCATGTCAGCAGATATCTGATGCAACTTGGAGAAGCTGCTAGTGACGAAGCTTGGAGAATCAGATATTTTCCTATGTCTCTGACAGGGCCGGCTTTCACATGGCTTGCTTCACAGCCGGCCAATTCCATTAGAACATGGGCAGAATTGGAGCAAAAGTTCCATGCATACTTTTACACAGGAACCAATGAGAAGAAGATGGTTGATCTGTGGGCTATGAGGATGAAGACTACTAAGACACCAATGGAGTATCTTCGTAGATTCAGAGAAGCGAAGAACATGTGCTATTCTTTGACTATTCCCGATGATCAACTCGCACAATTGGTCATTGCAGGTATGCTGCCACATATCAGAGACAAGCTATTTGGCATGGAGTTTGAAGACCTTGGACAGCTTGCACAAAAGTTGACAGCCATGAGCAATCAAGCCCAAGGGTTCAGGAGAGATGCTCGTTTTCAGAAGAACAGTGCAACTGTTGCCATGTATCGAGGATTTCTAGAAGAAGCATCGAATATGAAGATGAAGATGAAGTAGCTGCTGCAGAGTTGAACTGGACTAAAGAGCCTACTTTGGTCGGTCATCGATGGGTGAAGCAAAGGCAAAAGGGATCTTATGATTTTGATGTCGTAAAGGCGAGATAAGCTCTTTTTGTATCGATTCAAGAAGGACGCGTCAAGCTGCCGCGAGAAGGACATCCTATCTTTGCGCTTTGAAGGGGTAAAGGATAAGAAGTACTGTGGGTTTCATGATACAAGTTCTCATCATATAAATGATTGCCGAGTGTTCAGAGTGAAGATTCAGAAAGCTATTCAAGATGGACACTTGAGGTTTGATGGCAAGATGAAAGTAGACAAAAACCCGTTCCCTCAGAACATGGTCTCTTTCTCTATAGGAATGGTTGATGCCAGTGAATCCAAGGAAAAGGGAAAGATGAAGGTTTTGACCTCTAAAAGAGCCAAGGAGAGTGGTGCTGTTGACCCTGATCGGCAAGTTACCAAGGAAGAGGTGCAACAAGTACGGTTCAGAAATAGCCGAATAGAGAAGGGTCAAACTTCAAATGCAGCTAAGGGAAATTGCCGAATACACGCTGAGCCAAAGCGCAGAGTTACAGCACAACACTTGTTGAATAAGTGGCAGAGGGAAAAGAAGATGGAGTATGATGAGGAACAGCAGTACATTGAAGAGGAGCGCAGGTTCATGCGCGAACGTCGGAGATATGAAGCGAAGTGCGCCAAAGAGAACAAGAAGAGTACGAGGAGAGAACAAGAGCAATCTCATTGAACTGTTCCTTCTTTAGACACTGTTGGAATGAAGGCTTGAAGTTGCCTGCTAGAAACAATTGCCCTGAATGCAGTGATCAATATTCAGAATACAGGCAATCCCGAGTCAACCGCCGTCCCGTTCATGATAGACTTGGGATGAAAGTTTCAGAGAACGATCGGCGCCTAAAAATAAACAATTTTGATGGACATCGGAGGAAAAGATTTGCAGACCAAGCTTGGGCTCACAGCAGTGTCCATAATGCGGAAGAGAGCTCCTACAGGTGGCAAAAAGGACAATGGTGCCCTCCGGTGTGCGGAAAAGCCGAGAAGAGAAGAGTTCGGCGTTTGAGGAATCAAGAGCTGAAGCGGGAATTAGCCGAAAAGAAACCGGTGTGGCGTCCTAAGAAAAAGGATGATGGACGGGGTCCTTCGGGTGATACTAACATGGTGTTCTTTATCCCATTGGAGTTTAGAGCTCCTGAAGATCAAGAAGTTCAGAATGAAGTGTACTCAGACTTTGATGAAACTGAATGCCGAGACCTGATGGCTCAACTTGTGTTGACTCGGCAAACAATCTTTGACAAGCCGAGTTAAAAACCGTCATCGAAACCATTATACACGAAGGGATATGTCAATGGCAAGCCTTTAACCAAGATGCTTGTTGATGGAGGGGCTGCTATCAATATTATGCCCTATGCTACTTTCGAAAGCTTGGTATGACAAGTGAGGATTTGTTGCGGTGACATGATCCTTAGAGATTTTCGGCAATGCTTCGATACTCGTGGAGCGGTACATGTGGAACCGATGATTGGATCCAAGACTTTGATCACTACTTTCTTTGTCATTGATGGCAAGGGGGCATATAGCATGCTTCTTGGAAGGGATTGGATCCATGCTAATTCTTTGTGTACCCTCAACTATGCATCAAATTCTCATTCGGTGGATAGGAGATGATGTAGAGGTTGTTCAAGCCGATGATTCGGTGAGTGTTGCCACTTCGAGCCTCGCTTATTGGGAATATGATGGACAAGACGCCTTTCGGGTAAGAAGTGGAAAGAAGGTCTGTCAATGTGTTCGACGAGAGATCAACGGCCCGATCAAGCGATCGGCTCGACGGTAACTTTTAATGGGCAATCCAATCGATGGCAACAAAGGCAAACTGGGTCGTGGTTTCATGTCGGCCGACAAGTTAGAAGAAATCAATGTTGGTAATAGCACAAAGTCAAGGCCGATGTATATCGGTGCAAATTTAGACCCGAGAATATAAATTGAAATTAATAGAGTTGCTTTGAAGGAGTTCAAAGATTGTTTTGCTTGGGATTACGAGAGATGCCTGGATTGGATCGATCAATTGTTGAACATAAGTTGCCTATAAAACCTGGATTTCGTCCTTTCAAACAACCTCCACGTAAGATTTATAAGGAGGAGGTATTGGCCGATGTAAAGAAAGAAGTTGAGAGATTGATTGAAGCAAACTTTATTCGGCCATGCGGGTATGCGAATGGATTTCAAATATAGTACTGTCTACAAGAAGAATGGAAAAATGAGAGTATGTATAGATTTGAGAGATCTCAACAAAGCTACTCCCATGGATGGTTACCCAATGCCGGTTGCCGATTTGTTGGTAGATGCGACGACGAGGATATGAAATTATTAGTTTTATGGATGGCAATGCGGCTATAATCAGATTTTTATGGCGATCGAAGATATTGCAAAGCGCATTCGGATGTCTGGCCACATTGGGTTATTTGAGTGGATAGTGATGACATTTGGATTGAAGAATGCTTGGTGCAACTTATCGAGAGCCATGAACTATATCTTTCACGAATTGATCGGCAAAATTGTAGAGATTTATATTGATGATGTGGTAGTCAAATCCAGAGACCATGAAAGACATTTAGCCGATTTAAGAAAGACTCGGAGTGCACGAGGAAACATGGTTTAAAGATGAATCCAAATAAGTGTGCTTTTGGAGTCTCTTGGTGAGTTCTTGGGGTTCTTGATCCACAAAGGAGGGATAGAAGTTGGGAAAAAGAGCATGGAAGCAATAGACAAAATTGTGCCCCCAACTAACCTTACGAGTTGCAATCATTCTTTGGGCAAGATCAATTTCGTGAGGAGATTCATATCCAATTTATCGAAAGAGTATTGCCTTTCTCTCCATTGTTGAAGCTCAAGAAGGATCAAAAATTTATGCGGGGTGACATACGGCAAAAGGCTTTTGATGAGATCGAGCAATATATGAAGGCACCACCAGTGTTGGTACCTCCACAACTTGAAAAGCCTTTCAAGCTGTATGTGGCGGCCGATGGCCTAACAATAGGATCGGCCCTTATGCAAGAGTTTGATGGAAAAGAGAGGGTAATAGCTTACCTTAGCCGAAAAGCGCTAGATCCGAAACAAGGTATTCGGCTATAGAAAAGCTCGTTTTGTGTGTTTATTACTTATGCACCAAATTTTGGCACTATTTGTTAAATGCCGAATGTGTGGTGATATCTAGTTTTGATGTAATTAAACACATGTTGTCAATGCCGATTTTAAATGGAAGAATCGGCAAATGGGTATTAGACTGCTTGTTAGAGTTTAATTTAAAGTATGAGTCGGCAAAAGCGGTGAAAGGACAGGCAATTGCCGATTTTATTACTCAACATCGTGATTTATCTGTTGATATGATTAACATTGCCCCATGGGCATTATTTTTTGATGGATCATCATGTGACAAAGGTGGTGGTGCCAGTATTCTTTTGGTATCCCCACGTGGAAAGACATTTGAGTTTGCTTTTTCAATTGAATATCCTGTCACTAACAATCAAGCAGAGTATGAGGCTTTGCTTAGAGGGCTTCGGCTATTAATAGAAGTGAAGGCTGTTGCTGTTGAAATATTTGGTGACTCTGAATTGGTGATCAATCAATTGACAGGGCAATATGAATGCAAAAACGATATATTGCAAGAATATCATGAGCAATGTTGGGAACTTTTGAAGAGCTTTTCAGTGGTAACTTTGCATCATATACCCGAGAGAGCACAATGGAGGAGCGAATAGATTGGCTCAAGCCGCATACGGATATCGGGAAAATCATGAAATCTATGCGCGAGAAGAAGATGCTTTCAATTCGATCGGATAAGTAATGGCTGGAGAAGTGACATTATCGACTATCGAAAGACCCATCTCAAAAAGTTTCCGAAGGCTCGGGTATAAAGCCCTTAAATTCGTACTTCTTAATGATCAGTTGTACCACAAGTCTATAGATGGAGTGTTGCTCAAGTGCTTGAGTCAAGAACAAGCTAAGAAGATTATGTTTGAAGTTCATGAAGGAGCTTGTGGTGCACATCAGTCGGCTTACCGAATGAAATGGATAATCAGAAGGACGGGGTACTTCGGCCGACTATGTTGGAGGATTGCTTTGAATATTACAAAGGGTGTCGAGATTGTCGGATATTTGGTAATGTTCAAAGAGCACACACATCCGCTCGAATCCAATAATCAAACCATGGCCGTTCAGAGGATGGGGTATAGATTTAATTGGACAGATCAATCCTCCATCTAGCAAAGGACACAAATTTGTGTTGCTGGCAACAGATTATTTCACCAAGTGGGTTGAAGCTATCCCTTTGAAAAAGGTCACATCAGAAAATATGATAAGTTTTGTCAAGGAACATATAATTCATAGGTTTGGGATCCCACAGACCATTACAACTGATCAGGGGACTCAGTTCACTTCTTCAGAGTTTTGTGACTTTGCCGAAAGCATGGGGATAAAGCTATATAATTCTTCTCCTTATTATGCACAAGCCAATGGCCAAGCAGAGGCATCAAATAAGATCATGATCAAGATTATCCAGAAGAAGATCGATGAGAAACCAAGGAGATGGCACTTGGTCCTTAATGAAGCATTGTGGGCTTACCGAATGGCTTGCCATGGATCCACACAAGCATCTCCATATGAGTTGGTTTATGGACATAATGCTATAATGCCTTGGGAGTTGCAATCAGGATCAAGGAGAGTTGAGTTACAAAAGGACCTGACAGAAAAAGATTATAAGGATTTGATGGTGGATGAATTAGAAGATTTGCATTTGATTCATCTTAAAGCTTTGGAGAACATCGAGAAGAATAAAATGCGTGTTGCCAAGTACTACAACAAGAGAGTTAAAATTAAGCAATTTGCGAAGGAGAATTGGTTTGGAAAACAATATTGCCAATTGGTACAAAGGATAAGACATTTGGCAAATGGTCACCAAATTGGGAAGGACCTTTTCGGGTTGTCAGTTGTGCACCTGGTAATGCGTATATATTGAAAACGCTACTTGGAGAAGAATTTACTAGAGCCATCAATGGCAGATACCTTAAGAAGTTTTATCCAAGTGTCAAAGTTGGATCTTAATTGTGACTATGACGTAAACGTGGTATAGCCGATTGAGTAAAATCGCCTTCAGAACAAAGGGAAGAAGTTGGAGAAAAATAGCCGATATTATTGTATCGCCTCTAGTGCAAAAATAGCCGATATCGTGTGTATCGTCTTGAGCAGAAATAGCCGATACGGTTGTATCGCCTTTAACCAATTTTTAAAGTATAAGTGAACAGTTTTATCTCTCAGCTGATAAGTTTATCGGGAGAAGATAAAGTGAATTGAAGTACTACGCTACAAACCGTCAAGTCGTGGAACAGGACCGAGATCTAATCGGCTAAGGTGATGTCATGCGATTCGGGAGATTTCGTTCGGGAAGAGTGTTGCAGTCAAGTTCTAGCTAAGGAAAGATTTGCAAAAAGCAAATGCGACAGATGAACACCATCACAGACAAGCAAGAACAAGAAGAAGACCAACATTCTTCATTAAAATTTTTATTTACAACCCGCGCCAGTCCTAGTACAAGCTACTCCTCTTCCTCGGTGAAGAGCTTGTTGAGGACGGACTCCGGGTTAGTGGCGTTGGCCATGGCGTTGGCATGATCATCGTACGCCACCAGGAGGCCCTCGATGCCGTCGACCTCGTGGAGAAGCCCGCCCCGGAAGCCGGTCGGCATCGGAGCGTAGTCGTCCCCGGTCCAGGACGACATCCCCGCCAGACCGAGCGCAGTGCCGAGGTGCACACCATGAAGGGCTGCCCGATCAATCTGATCAGGCACCGCCTCCAGACGATCCGCCACGGCTGGTCCCCTGGCGTTCACCTGATCGGCCACCCTCGTTGCCGCCACCTTCAGGCGGTCCAGCTCCGCGGTGAGGTCTGCAAAGAAACATAAGATAGACCAGTGAGCAGATGAGTCGGGAAGAACGGGAATCGAAGGCAATTGTTGAAGAGCAAATACTGGTGATGGCCTCGCTCAGCTGCCGGCAGTTGTCCTCCAACTCCAGCTGGGCAATCCCAAACTTCTTGGTTTCTTCACCAAGAAGTTCCATCGCCTCGTCCCTCTCGCGGCGGTATGCGGCGTTGTCGTAGCGGGTATACGCCGGGATCTCCTCGTCGTTCCTGTCCCATATAGGACGGTACGAGGAGGAGGACCCCGAAGCCGAGGCAGAAGCCGGCGCCGGAGCAGGAGCAGGAGCCGGGGCTGGAGCCGGAGCCGGCGCGGGGGCAGGAGCATCAAACGCCGCGGCCGACGCCAGAAAACGCCATTGGCCGGTGCTGATCCTCGCCGTTCTACAAACAAGGTGCAATCAAGATCGGCTAAATAAGAAAAGAAACCGCAAACGAGATAGGGAAGTTATCTCTTACTGCAGACGGCGGCCACCACGGCTGCTTCCCTCCGCCGCATCCGCCGCAGGAGCAGGAGCGGTAGCAGAAGGAGGAGTGTGAGTGCCGGCCAGGGCGACCCGCCTCTGGAAGTTGGCGGCATAGTCGCCGGCGACCCCTGTACCCCTGAAACGGATCAAGAAGAATAAACAACCGCAAGGGGGCAGAGACTCAGATCGGGTAAAAGCTATCAAGCAGTACAACTCTAAAGGTTGAAGATCTCACCGCCGGCGCCGGTTGCTGCTCCCCTCCGCCTCGTCCTGGGCAGGACGCTTGTTACGATCGCCGCCGCCGCTTGCCATCGGTGGTGGTGAGGGTTTTTTGAGATCGGGGTGGAAGAGGAAGTGGAAGAGATGATAGCAACTGTTTGTGCTTGGATGTGATGATGGTGGGAGCCGACTGGTCCTATTTATGAACGTGGGAGCCGTGGCGAGACTGCGGGAAAGCCAAGCGACAAGATAGGGTTTCCACACCTATGGGCCGATGTTGAGTTGGGCCGAGCCCATCACTACTGGCGATTCAGTTGCCATACGCTCGGTCGGCTAAATAGCTAATGAGGGCTATTCGGCTAAAGCAAACACTTAGGGGCAGCGGTTACGTTCGGCTAATACACACATCAATGAGTACGGTCGTGACGGGGACAGCCGAATGATAACGAAGCGAGAGAAGAAAGAGAAAAACAAAATATTAAATCAAAAGGGATAAAATGTTGAAGAAGTATGGTACATTCGAGCATAATATTTACATATGTCATCATACAAGCCGAGGTTTATACACTCAAATAAGAGTTAATGACATTCGGGCGTCGGTCTTGATTCGTTGACCTCGTCAAGGGCTCTCTTGTCTTCAACTTCGAGAATTTTGGATCTGCGGCCACTGTTCTTGATTTGCTTGGTCTCTCGACAAGAGAGCTTATTTTGGTCTTAGCCGAATCAAGAGGTGGCGAGTAGCAAGTTTGGCCTCATGAGATTGAATGTTGGCATCCAATTGAGCCAAGCGAGCCGCGGTTTGATCCTCTCATCTCTCATACTCGCAATTCTGGTTCCAGGGTATCCCAAGATTGTTTGGCTGACTTGAATTCAGAGTAGAGCTCCTTAACTTGCTGTTCTCTGGTTGCTTTGTCGGTTTCCAAAACAGCCTTGTCAGATGTATTTTTGTGTGCTCTCTTGACAACAGCAAAGTGGTCATCAAGATGGGACAAGGCGTTTATGGCATCCTTGAGATCAGAGGGGAGCTCTTGGCCAAGTGGCTCTGCCATTTCCCTTATTTTGTCAGACTCCCGAGTCAGGTCAACAATATCCCTCTCCAAGAATGAAATTATGGCCTTCAGTTTAACCTGACTCTCTGATGATAATTGCCGATTGGAGGAGACTTCATCATCATCGGCAAACTCTTCAAACAATGAGAGAAAAGCGGCTGTTGAAGAGCGGTACCACGATAACGGGAGGAAAATTTATTTTAGCCGAATGACTTGATTCAAATAAGGAATGATTGAGAAAGATCAAGATGATACCTCTTCGGCAAAAACTTGATCGTAACATCAAGACTTTGAGTGATCGATGCGAGTTGCCATTTCGGGAATAACGAGTGTCATGACTCGTTGATATATCTTGAATTGTCCGAGAATCTGTTGGAAGTATTGAGTCTGGCGCATGTGGGGGAAGAGATTTTTCTGCTGTCTCCCCTGACTGATGAAGAGGAATTTCTTTTTCTGCCTCTCTTTGTTCAGAGATCTGGTGAGAAGGATTTTTCTCTGCTACTTCTCCCTGATCAGCTGCTTGATCACCTGCCTGATGAGGAGAAGTTTCTTCTGCTATTCCTCCTTGATTATCTGAATAATATAAGATAAGATTGGTGTGTTAACGAAAAGATGAAAGTAACAAATATGAGTACATACCAAGATTGCTAGCGAGACTCATTGGCATTTGCTTGGCCGGTAGAAGTTTCGGGGAGTTGTCCAAATTCACTACCCCGTCGGGACTTTGAGGGTTGGCACATGTACTGTTGAAAGAAAGTGATAAGTGCAAATACATTTGCGAGATGGAAAATAAGGGGTCAAAAGCATTCATACCGAGGGAGTGGCTTAGCTTTCTTTGATCTTGTTTTCTTGGGAATTGCGAGTGTCCTTGATAGGGGAAGAAGGAGTTTTTCTTTTAAGGTCCTTCGGGAGCACCGTGTCATCGGCAGGTGTTTTGTTGAACACTTTGTTAAACTTGGAGCATCATGCCCCGGAGCAGCATTAGGGCCGGGTTGCCGGTATTGAACCTCGGAGGACTTGGAGGAGCATTATCTGTTCAAAAGATGTTTAGAAACAGAGCGAGAGACATGAAGTAAAAGGTAGCCATAAGCGTGTACCTCATCATCAGAAGAGAATGAGGGCATTAAAACTTGGCATAAAGGATGGACTTGTGCTCTGAAAATGTGAGAATGCCATTCTTGCCACCAGAGAGTGAATGAGGGATGAGCAGCTTCAATTATCACCAAAGGATTAGGTTCATATACCGGAAGCTTACATCCAAGGTTGAAGACTTTGTTGGCCTCAGTTATGTTCAGCAATGACTCTCTGGGTCTGATGATGCTTGAAAAATATGGCCTTGGGGGTAGTTGACCAAGTCCAAGCTGCCTGGCAACCATGTTTGGGTTGTAAAATTCATAAGTTGAATTTATCAACCGACCATGATGAAATTCTTTGGCGAGCACGGGGCACGATGAAAGAATTAAAAATGTCCCTGGAGTCATCATCTATGCAGCCCGGCTCATAGCTAAATCTACGGGGAGAGTTAAATTTTCATTCTCTCTCGTAGGGAAACCAGATTACGTGGTTGAATCCCTTGTAGAAGATCTTAAAAAGGTGGCCAAGGTCTAGATCAATGACAATGGAAGATGCGGCTTCTCCATATGTCGACAAGATTTATATCACGGGATCTTCACCTTCAAGCATAGTTGATTGAGGGAAAATTCAGGTTGTGGAGATCAAGCGAGACTATCTCGGTGCATATATAATTGCAACCACATCCGAACAAGCCACCATGGACCATTGACACGGGAAATTTCACCCCGACCACGCATTTGAATAGTGATCGATGCATCATGTGGTAGACTTGCTCCCAAGAGATACTTGCCCAAAGGGATCAATTTACCTGCTGCTAATTCTTCGGCCATCACTATATGATTCAAAGTGGGTTCATTGGATTTGCCACGAGAAGATGAATCGCACAACCACATGTTCATGAAAGCCCTATACTCTTTATCGACACGGTGCCGGTCGAAGCATAAGTCCGAATATACTTGGCCCAACCTCCTCCCGATTTGATCGACCTCGTGCACCTTGGTGCCTTTAAATTTGAATGGGTATGTTGGCTTGGTAATATTTAAACCAGTCATCATGAAGATGTCGACGAGTGATCGACATTGGACCGTGACCAAAGATGAAAGCGTTGATAGCATCGGACCGAAGTGGGAAGCGGCTATCGGGAGGGAGTCATTTCTCGGCATATCGGCTAAAGAGAGCTCCAAGCGGTGTTGAATATCTTGTGATTCCCGAAATCGCTGTTCTCGGATCGCATCCTACGGTACCAATCACGCCATCCTGTGATTGAAGGAAGGGGCCAAGTTCGAAAGTGTTCGGCCATCTATTTGAGGGGGCAATCCTAGATTTGAATGGGATCCTCAAAGTTTCCTTTTCAATAAAATCCCTCGGATTAGGGTCTCCCATCGGACCAAGGAAAAATGACCCAGGATGAGCAAGATTGGAAATCAAAATCTCGTTCTTCATTTCCTTTATAAAAGTAAAGCGGATGAATCAAGCACACATCGGAAAATGATTCAAGAAAATTGCCGAATGGGTGAAAGCGAGGTAGGGTTACCTCTAGAAGCTCCTCTTGAGTTCTGTTGCCATGATGGGAGCGGTTGAAGTCTCCGTCGCCATTGAAGACAGCGAGCGAGCGCAGATCTCAAGTGGCGGCTGCGGGCGTTGGCGGTCTTGACCTAGGCGAAAGGCGGCGGCGGTCAATTTCGAAATAAAACCCTTTTATCTTGAAATTGAGGGGGCATGTGTTAACACGAGAATTTGGTCGGGAATATGACGGGTGGACCGCGGGCGGCGAGAGAGAGATTCGGCAAATGCATATGCGGTCGGCTAATTTCCACGTGTTCGGCAAATGGCCAAGCGGTCGGCAACCGCTTCGTTTGAAGGCGGAAAAAGGAAAGGGAAGGCGATCGAAAAGGGAAGGAGTCGTGATGGTCAAGGGCTCCGATTATGGATAGAGTTAGCGTGTTTTTGTCTTTCCAATTTTGTTTAGATAGTTCGTAAGTGCTTAGGACTCATGTTCGTCCGGGGTATAAATATAAACCCTCAACCATTGTAATAAGGGTTCACAACCAATTCAATACAACCGGCTACGCGCCACCCTTCGAGTCCTTTAGTCATGTCGTCGAGTTCTTCGAGAGGGCCAATCGATCCGTCGACCTCCGTAAGTCCGGCAACCTTGCTATCATGTCTAGTATCGTGCGGCGGATTTAGATTATGATGCAAGTAGTCTCATCCGTTTTGCTTAGTATCGTGCGGCGGATTTAAGCTTAATGATGGGAAGTTTTTGCTTGTGCCTTGTATCGTGCGGCGGATTAAGACATGAGTAAAGATAGTTATCGGCTCTCTTAGATTTGGCAAGATCTAATAGATTCATTAAGTTATCACGTGTTGCATGTTTTATTTAATGTTTATTTATTTGCAACACTCTTTTGCCCAATCTAGATTGATGCTCTTTTCGGCTTTTTGGTCGTAATCTCATGTTTATTCGATATCAAGTAGATCAATTTCATATAGCCGAATTAGATCGATCTAGATTGTCACGTGTTGCGGGTTCATTCACGTTAGATGTAGATAAGCCTTGACAGGACCGGGTACCGTGCGGCAGATGCAGGTCTTTGGGTTACTCTAGAGCTAGTCATCCGGTGGACTAGAGATCGGTTTAATCTGATAGGTTCCTTTTACATGTTGCTTGTTTGTTCCTTCTTCATGGACCCCGATTCGGCAATCTTGTCGATACGGTTATGCTTATACATGTAGCGAGTATTTATAGATCTATTAGGTAATTACGTGCTTTTAGCTCTTTACTGTTAGATTGTATCATGCGGTGGATTAATCTGGCAGTAAGGGGTGGTGTAAATTCATAGCGAGTGGTATCATGCGGTGGATTAGCTTGCTTGGGTTTATGCTCGACGGGTTTATGAAGGCTAGACGTGCGGCAGACTAGTTGGAGTAGTCTATGCATGTGTTATTTAATAGATTTACATTTATAAGTTACTTATCCTTAGTTATTAGTGCTTGATGATGCTTTAAACCTGAGATATAGTTTGATATGCTTTAATGATTTAATCTTGTTCAAACATGTCTTCATCTACCGGATTCGGCAAGTTCGTTCTGTTTGCATCAGTTATGTTACTTTAGCCGAATAAAATGCAAATCTGTTGGCAGATAGCTTCTATAGCTATATGTCGTCGTAAGTGGCTTCAGGGCCGTAAAGATGGAACTGTCTGGTCTCACCCGACACGTTCCAGTTTTTGATCTTACCGTTTTATCCCTTGTCGATTTTCAGGTCAAATCGACTGGCACGCCACCGGATTCAGACACCCGGGCACCCGATTGAAGCTAGGCTTTCCGGCTTGCTGTGTGTGAGACACAGTGCGCCACATTTTGTGTCAACAGATGTGTTGTCGTCTACTTGGTCAGTTTGAAGATGCAAGTGTTCTTTCTTCCTTACTTCCTTCAAATTGAAAAAGGGACAAGAAAAAAGAAAAGAAAAATGGGAAGCGGATGAGTCCCTGCCTCTGTCCATTGCTTTGCGCCCACAAGGCCACAAGTCAAGCCACAAGGAACTGAGGGAGTACTTAGACCCTGTTTGTTTTCGCTTATGATCAATTCGGTTACAATCATCATATCCCATGGACATTTTTTCGATTCTCGATTGTGCTAATCGAAAGAAAATTCTTGTTTTTTTCACGGAGAATCCATTATAAACGGAAACAAACAAGACTAAACCATAATATTCTTCTCTATTCCTGTGTCAAATGGTTGAAGCAAAGACAATTACGTTTTCTTGTGAGCCTTATTATCATAGCATGCTCGTAATTCCATCGATGAATTTTTGAGACACTGACTTATGGTTATTCCAAAAATGACATACATTTGGCTTTATTCGTCAGCTTGTTTCAGCCGGCTTGTTTCAGCCGGCTTATCGGCCATACTGCAGCTAATTCTCTCTCATAACACTACTAAATTTGATGGAGGAATTGAAAAATATATAGCCCCAGATGGTTTGTAGAACCAAAATGACATTCCAGACAGTAAAGAGTTAAGAGGCATGAATTTCGATGCGAGCAGCACAGAAGATATCGGAAGAGTTTCTAGCAACACTATTTCTTCCTAATTGTTTTTAGATGACATTTTTAAGGATACGGATCGTTTTCCGTTTACCTATTCAGCCGAGACAAGACACGCTCTCGATCCTGACAGTGAGCTTACACCGGCAGTCCGTGGCTGTAGGTAAACAGATACCCCAAATATATTGTGCTCCTACTCAAATAGCAAAGCAAATAATACTGATTCCACATCATCGTCAAAATAGAAACCTATATACGACCTGAAACCGAGGGTACTGAGAATGGCTATTTTCTGACTTCACAATGGATAGATACCATTTGCTGACTTCAGACAATGGATAAATACCATTTGCTCGATATTTACCTCGTAACTGTTCGTAGTGATATGTATCTTATATATAGCTGCCATACTGTTCAGACTTTTTACAGGAGTCTTAACATAGGGAAAGTGGATACTTTTTAGAGTCAATCAATACACACTTTATGATGGAAACTGCATAATTTGTGACATCACATGCCACCCTAAAGAATTTGGTCACCAAATGCTATGTGAAGATGACTAGATGAGCAACAATTTCAGGAGAAAAAATCTCAGAAATAACTGTGCCCTGTTAGGAAGTAGCAGGTGAGATTTATTACAATTCTTCAAAAGATCACATACATAGTTCAGTGCATACATTGCTTCAACAGGAAAGGATCAACTAACCATGAACATGCTTTACAAGATCAACTAACCATGAACATGCTTTACATGTGTCAAATCCCAAAGAGGAAAGGAATATCTATTTCCAGTCAAGCATATCTAGGAGCCACAAGATTTCATTCTCTGACTTTGCGGCGTCACAGAAATCTAGCTCAACACCAAATACCTCAATGATGTTTGCTCCTTTGTACAGGAAAAGCAATGACATCCATGCCCGAATGTCGGATATGAATGGGTGTCTGGGTGAAAACCTGAGACACTCATAAGCCAGTGCGCGTGATGCATTACTGTCAATATAATCAAATGTTGACTTATTTATGATGCAAGCCATCTTGTTCGAATCCTTGCGGTGGACAAGAACAGATACACTGATAGCTGGCACCATCGGAACTGCCAACTTGGGCTCCACTTCCAGCATCAGGGTGAAGTCTTGGGAATTCAAATGTGCTGCAAGTGTATCTGGAATGCCATGGGGAGCGCACTGTAGGCCTGCTCGGAGGGTGGAGCCTGAAACTGCTTGAGAAAAGACGACTGATCCTTCAAGCCACAAATCAATATAGAAAACAATATCCTCGAATGTGAGCCTTGGTACAGGAAGGTTCTGCATCTGCTGGGGTTTAGAGAAGGTTAAATAAAGTTTTTTGTAGTTTGTGTCAGAAGGGGGAAGTTTGCAAATGGACGGCCACTTCCGTGAGCAAATGCATTTCCAGAAGTAATCATCCTTGGCGATTTCGCGCCATTGACGGCATACAAGCATGCAGAATACTAGATCTTTCCCATCCAATAACGGGAAAACAGACTTGAGAACTTCATCATGAAATTCATTTGTCATTGCCATCGAAGAAAACTGAATGTCCTCTACACCTCCAGGAGGCAAGATTCTGGGGAAAGAAACAAAAGAAGCAATCAGACATGCCTCATTAAATTATCAAAAGATATACTAAATAATTCATGAGAACTGGAAAACAAAAGTACCAATACTCCTAATTTCAGTACTTCACCTTCACTGTAATACACTCGTATTAATTGCACAAAGATGACAAACAGGGAAAACATAGAATGACAACACTTCATTAGCACATGGAACAGTGGTTGCTGCATCCACATTTCCATGAAAAACAATAATTTAGAGATGTAAGGTCAACCAGAAGTTATGGTTAATCACAATGGAGTCTTCTGATCGGGGTGGGTGGGTGGGTGACTGAAGGGATTCGACTAGGGAATGCCTGAACCCCCATTACCACAACTAGATGATAGGGACAGAATACCAAATCGATATCCACTGGCACAATGGAAACATGGAGGTAGAAGTTCAACATCACAGGAAAAAAAGTTAATCATATTGTTGAGCAATCATTCTCAGTATCACAAAATTATGCCCTTCTGTAGGGTAAATAAAATCTTCAAAAAAACACTCCATTTTCCCTGCTGGGTGCGTAGTTAATCAGCGGATTTACTCTGAAGCACAGACCCTGCCGAAGAAGACAAGCTCTTCACAGTTTCACACATCTTGACCCCATCAGTCATTAAATTTCCAATAAATCATTATTTAGTAACTATGGTACCTCTGAAAATAAAAATAAAAAAGGGGGAACGGTGCTTCAGAAAATGAGCACCACCATTCCCCTGAATTCATCATCAAACGAAACTATTGCATATGGTGGGGAAAGAGAAGCTAATTCAAACAAGACTCAATAGTAAAGCAAGGGATAGGTTCACCGGTATGGTACAGACTTTGGATCCAGAATTCAGAAGATTTAATTAACTTACAGTCTTTACAGATGATCCTCTATGTATGCAAAATATCCCGGCCTTCTGACAGGGGCGGACCTAGTAAAGGGACTGCGCACCGGATAATTTGTGCAAAGTAATCGAAGTTAGTAGACATGTGTTAGATCAGATCCGAACACAAATAGCCAAACAGCTTATGTTAGGGTTCGGGTGCTCAGTTTCGCACAACAGCAGGAACAGGAAGAAAAGCGTACGCATACCTTGTGGTGGTGGCTGCTCGTCGCCGGCGAAGGACGCGACGAAGGCTGTGAAGGGACCGACAAAAATCCGGGCACCTCGGCTTGGAGCGTCGGCGGTCGCCCAGTTGCCGCACGCGAGGGAGCGCGTGCACGCCGCAGAAGTGAAAGACTGAAAGCTGCAGTAGGCGGTAGCTACACGGGTCCCCCGGTCCGGCCGGCCTAAATCAGGGCTGAAGTCCAAGTGTGTTGTTCAATTAGACTTCTATTCTATTCCCGTGCTAACAACGCTGCGGATTTATTACTTGTCAAAAAAAAAACGCTGTGGATTTTTTTTTTTTTTAAGAATGCATGAGAAAATAATTTAACGACGATATTGCTTCATGCTAATGCTACGGGACACGTTACCTTCAAAGTTAATTTTACTGAATTTGGTGTACTTAGCTAATTGTGTTTTGTCAAGGTTGGTTTTATAGCATTGAACTGAGTACCGAAAAATTAGTGTTTTGCTAATGACAAGACATTGCATGATACTTTCTTGGCATTAGCCCCAAACAAGCACTATGTTGCTATCTTCATGGCAAATAGTGGCATTCAGAGAAAGAAGATCTCACCACTTATGCCAAAAAGAAAAGGCCTTCATAGCTCATACATTCTAGAGAGTTGCATAAGATAAATTATCAGTTTTACCAGTTTTGCATAAGATAAAAGATTGTCGCAAAAAAACATAAAAAAAAGATCAACAAATATAATTATATAGAAAATATAAATTTTGTTTTGCAATCTTTATTACCTATACCAATTTTATTATGTTTCTATAAAGATCTACAAGGTATAGGTACATGAGCTCTGGTCGGCATTGGCCTTTGTGGACTTGCGGTATAGGTACATGAGCAAAAATATAAGTGCACATCTCTATTGGTGTTGGGGCAAAAATGGCACTAACTCATGATTATGGGAGCCCATGTTGGCCTTTTGTGGATGGGGTGGCCAAGGCGGTGGCGGCTACCGCTATAGCAAGGGGTGCGATGGACAGGGATGGGAGCAGGTATGAGCGCACACGATGAGGTAGGGGTGACAATGGTGAAAAGGGTCGAAGATAGACGATGAAGAAAAAGGAACAAGAAGATGGAGGGCTTAGTGCTTACGATTGTCTAACAAATCTAAAATAGTGATATAATAGTGTTTTCATCTGTAGTACGAACATAGAATAGGTTATGCTTTTCGTAGGGTTCTCACTCCTCTTAAAAAGCCCAGTTCATAGTTTAAGACTCCTCATGTCATCATAAGAAACATTTTTTCGTTCCAGCTCTTTAGCACAAAAGCGACACCAATTCCTCCAGACTTCTTCCAAGGAGCTGAATGAAACCGTTCAATTCGGGGCTTTAATCTCAATCTTTAAGTAAAAATAGATAGAAACGAGATCATTTTAGTATTTGGAAAGGTACGATGAACCCACCTTCATCATCTTCGTACTCCAACCAAATACACCTTGGTTCTAAACAATGTCACGTTAAAGTATGTCAAGCTTAACTAAATTTTGTATTAAAAAATAGGAATATTTATTGCATTAAATAGGTATCATTAGACTGATTGTGAAAATTAAATTTTACAATATATTTATTTGGTATCATAAATATTAATATTTTTATCTGTATATATTTAATTAAATTTTAGATACTTCCATAGTAACGGAGGAGCCCTGCCCTGTCCGGCATGGTCCTCGTCCAACCATCGTCGCCGTCGTGGGTGTCCGGCGACAACCGAGCACTCGGCTGAGCAGCCGGCGATGGGAGCAGCTGCGGCGCGCCGACGGCGTGCTCTCGCGCCTCGGAGGTGAGCAGCAACGACGGCTTACTGCTGCGGTGCGGCTTCAAGGGCCGCAGCGGTAAACTACGGTTTTCTCCATAACTCTCCTAAGCCTCTGCTCTCCCTGCGACTCTCTTGCTCCCATGGTAGAAATCCTCCCTACCCTCGTACAGAATCCACGCGGTGCGCGTGCACACGGCTTTTCTGTTTTCCCACAAGAGTCCTGGATGGAATTCGATTGCATCTTCTTGTGTTCCATTTCCGGCCTCCATTTCCAGGTCCACCACATCGTTGAACAGTGTAGAAATCTAGGGATTGAAATTTCACATTGGGTTTCCTTTCGAGATGTGTGGTGACAGTGCCCTGTGGATCCTCAAAGCCCCAATTCACAAGTTAGAGTGCTCACACGTCACCCAGTATGTAGCGTTGCCTGATCCAAGCCAATTAGTTCTCTACACCTGTGTGGACGTGTTACCTTGTCCAAGCCAATTAGTCCTGCCCAAGACCATGGAAATCTACAAATCGTAAGTACTGTTGTTGATGTATGTCCACATCATGTTGACTTAGAGGAACTGATAGGCCATTTTGACTTGTTTTGTTATGATGAACAACAGTGTGGTCAAGAAAGCCAACAAGAATAAAAATCCTTAGTCATCCATGACCATGAGAAGTTACGCGGTGAGGACCGACAGGAGTCCTCCAAGTGTTCCTGCAAATCTCCACTCCACATAACCATTGATAGGCTATATGCACTATAAATCTATAATACAGGGTGTTTTAATTTCTTGTCTCTCATCTTATGGGTTCAGCATAGGGAATTCTAATCGCCACGATGCATCTGTTGTTAGTGTGGAGTTTGGCATCTGCTGTCATGTTGGTGGCATCTGGAGCCGGTCCTCCATCTGCCGCTAGTCTTGCACACTGCCCCAAGACCTGTGGGGATGTGAGCATCCGGTACCCCTTCGGCATCGGGCCTGGCTGCTTCCGGCAGGGATTCGAGGTCACCTGCGATAGGACCGCCAAACCTTGGAAGCTCTTCTTGGGCAAGGGCAACACCACCACTCAGGTAACTGCCCTCTATCCTGCAGGAACTGTCCTTGCCTCTATTGTGTACACCATCACCATGGCACCAGGTGTTGGCACCTACAACTTGTCCTGGCAGTCTCCTGGGCGTAACCTCAACATCGAGTCTTACAATTACTTTGCGTTCCTTGGTTGTGGAATTGGGGTCTATTTGTTCCACCCGGACACTGGTGACCTTGTAGGCCATTGCACAAGCAAGTGTTCCTCCATGGAGGCGATGCTCATAGCAACACAAGGAGGGAGCTGCAATGGCATGGGATGCTGCACTGTCACGTTCCCAGTGCCGTTTCGAGGGTTCAGAGTGACCATCGTAAAGAACAACGATACATTACCAGAACCCTTCCGTGATATCACCGTCAAGTCCTTCTTAAGTTTCCGTCCATATCTGTTTAGTATTATGGATCTCTTGTCCGATAAAATAAATGCAAGTATCGTTGCTGCTTCATCGGCATACCTCTCAACTGTCATCGCTGATGAACCCAATTGCAAACAAGCCCGGTTGGATAATAAAACACAGTATGCATGTGGCAATAGCGATTGCTTGGATGTAAAAAATGGAGGCTACTCTTGTTCTTGCTCTGAAAATTTTGATGGTGGCAATCCTTATCTTCTTGATGATTGCAAACAAGGTATGCACATAACTCCTCTCTCTAGTGCTTCTTTTTGTCATTGATCACTATATTGTGACATTCTTTTAGTCATATTTTGATTTTCTTAACTGGAGCAGAATATAACCTAGTCCCCAAAACAAACTGTTCTCGATCATGTGGAAGCACATATATTCCTTTCCCTTTTGGGCTGGAGCCAGGCTGTTCTGCTAAAAGGAGATTTCAATTGAATTGTGCATCCAATCGCACTCTTATTGCAAGACCACCTGCGAAATATGAAGTGACAAATATTTCATTAGATGAAGGACTCTTGTATGTCAATAAGCTTTCAGAATCTGAAGGCGCCAACACAAATTATTTATCCATCTACTATGGAGGTTCTGATTACTTTGGCCAGCAACTAATTTATGGTCTGGAGAAATCTCACTTATCTGAAGAGTATGGTTCTTGGAGTTGGTCAGTAACCAATTTGACATGTGAAAGCGCAAAACGTGACAGAACTTATGCATGCATCAGCACAAACAGCGAGTGCCTTGGTGTTACACATGGGACGGTCTATATTGGTTACCGTTGCAAGTGCTCTCCTGGTTTTGAAGGAAATCCTTATGTTCAAAATGGATGTGCAGGTGTGCGTTCTTTAACCTATCCAATGCATGCATCTGATTGTGCAAGGCATATTTGACAACAATTGCATGCTATCCATTGAATTTAACTGTATGCCATTTGCATATATATTAATTAATGAGGCATGGTTGAGACAAAGCAATAGGACCATCATCAAAACTGACATATTTTATCCACTCCGTTTTACTTTGTTTGGAATTCTCTTATCAGATATTGATGAGTGCTCGATACCAAACTATTGTAACGGGACATGCTATAACTTTCAAGGAAGCTATGGCTGTTGCCCTCAAGGTATGCATTTTGATCCAGTAAGAAGGAAGTGCACTTCTAGTACGCGGCAAAGTGTTCTTTTGGGTATGTCACACCTTCCTTACTGTTTGATCTCTCAGCACTCCAGTTGTCAAAAAATATAACTTCACAATTGTTTCAATTACTCATGTAGGTATTGCTGTCGGAGTTAGCAGTGGTTTTGGAGTCCTACTTCTTACATTGGCTGCAATCGTATTAGTCAAAAAGTGGAAGATAGACACACAAAAGAAAATCCGAAGGGCATACTTCCAGAAAAACAAAGGCCTACTCTTGGAGCAGCTGATCTCTTCGAGTGAAAGTGTTACACATAACACAAGAATATTTTCCTTGGAAGAGTTAGAAAAGGCAACTAACAACTTTGACTCGACACGTATTATTGGACATGGAGGCCATGGCACAGTTTACAAGGGTATTTTATCTGACCAACGGGTAGTCGCCATCAAAAGGTCCAAAATTGTGGAGCAGAGTGAGATTAACCAATTTGTTAATGAGGTGGCCATCCTGTCACAGATAATTCATCGCAATGTGGTGAAGCTTTTTGGTTGTTGCCTTGAATCTGAGGTGCCGCTTCTCGTATATGAATTCATCTCTAATGGCACACTTCATGAACTTCTTCATGACAATCTGAGTGTCAAATGCTTGTTAACATGGGAGGACCGTATCAGGATTGCTCTAGAGGCTGCTGGGGCACTCTCTTACCTCCATTCTTCTGCTGCTATGCCAATCTTTCATAGAGATGTTAAATCAACTAACATACTCTTGGATGATGCCTTCACTGCAAAGGTTTCAGACTTTGGTGCTTCCAGGTCCATTTCCATTGACCAGACTCGTGTGGTTACAGCTGTGCAGGGGACATTTGGCTACCTAGATCCTGAGTATTACTATACAGGCCAATTAACTGAAAAGAGTGATGTTTATAGTTTTGGTGTGATACTTGTTGAGCTCCTAACAAGGAAGAAGCCAGTATTCTTCAGCCACTTTGGTGAAAAGCAGAACTTGTGTCAGTATTTCCTTCAAGTGCTTAGAGATAAAACTACTATGGATTTGGTGGATTGCCAAGTTCTAGAGGAAGCTAGCCAAAGTGATGTTGATGAGATTACCTTGGTTGCAGAGATGTGTTTAAGGCCTAAAGGAGAACAGAGACCTAAAATGAAAGAAGTGGAATTAAGATTGCAACTCCTGACATCTAAAATATCTAGAACATATAAAGAGGAGTTAAAAAGGGGCAGAGAAACCGAACAGTTACTATCTTCAGAGTATAAATCTACTTCCCTGACTCTGAACAAGAGGGCTGAAAATGGCCTTGTTGATAACCCATCATCCCAGGCTGTCTCTAGGTGTTATACCATGGAGCAAGAAATGATATATTCTGCAGAGTTCCCTCGCTGACTGCATTATGTTGCAAAGAACTATCCAGTTGCTTTGTTGTACTTGTACCATGTAAACCATTGTAACACTATCACCTCATGTTCAATATACCGCACTGTAAGTCGATGTAGCTAGTGAATTGGTGCAAGGTAGAATGAGTTTACCATACATTGCTCTGGATATCCATAAATGAATTTCAAGTGCATTGATAAACTTTTCTGGAATTCTTTTGTAGGATTTGAGCCCCCATGTTTTCACTGTTCATCTTGTGCTTATGTAACTTCTCTTGGTTACTGAATCCAAATTATAACTTCAGACATAATTTATCCTTTCGTCTAGGTTGGTAAAGTATATTACAGGGTGACTGCTGCTGCACATTGAACATGGATAAAATTTGGTTCCACTCTCAGCAGTCAGCAAATTCTGCATAATAGGTGCTGTGCATTTCTGACAATATGCCTCTGTATAGACTTTCATTTATGGTAGCACTCCTATGTAGGCTCTAGTTAGTTTATCTAGTAACCTCTTTTAATACAATTTCTGCTTGTACATATTCGTATGTATTGGGATTGAAGTCTGCATTTTTCGTTTGCATTGATGATTACTGAAATTCTCAAGTGATTTTACTGGCGAGACGAAATCTACTTATAACGGTTTCCTTTTTATTAGTAGATAATTTCTTCAGATTTGAGTGGTTTGATTAAAAGGAAGTTGAACATTTTGCCAATAACATATTTAGGAGAAGCTTTGCTTCCCTGAGGAAACATTGTGGATCCGTTTTGTATGCAACTTCTCCATCATCTTTGATGGTGCTTGAAAACTACTCATGTTGCCTCATTGATGTCGTTGTCATCTTTGAAGCGCCTTCAGTTTTCTTCATATTGGCATCAGGCTGTTCATGGTATTTATGGAACTGATGGGAGAAAATGGTGCTACAGAAACTGTTCTCGGGAGTTTAGCAAGGTGCAACCTGCATGTGCTTGAGGATTTATTTACATAAGTATGCATTATTTCTGCAGCACCATCAGTTTCATCACAGCTTAATGTACAGGTTTGTGAGAGGTGTCTAGATATAGTGCCACACTGCCACCACTGCAATCAGTCTATCCTGAATTCCTGATACGCATTTGTCGTAGACACCATCCGCACCACCCTGCTTGATGATACAGAATCGGAGTGATTATTGAATTGGAGTGGTTATTTAGATGTCATATATGATGAGGGATCATCCAATAGGTATCCCCATGCCACCATATATTCGTGCTCACACGTTGCATACCATATCAACATAAATAGCCCAAAAGATGAAGGTGGCCAAAACATCAGCCAAAGATATTTTATCTATCACTGAAATCTTCAATTATTAATCAACAGCTGAATTAATACGACAAGGTACTACATCAATAAAACTTTAAAACCAATGTATCCCCAGTTCTAAAGGATCTCTGTTCCGAAGATCAAAGGGGAAATGAAAAATCAGTATGACATGCGAGTCCAACGCTAAGAGATACCACATGCTAGAATAAATTCTTAGGATAAGCATTATCATTGATAGATACGCATGTGGCTTCAAACCTTCTTAAAAATCACTGTAGGATGGTGAGGAAGATGGCTTGCTTCAGCTCTGAGCTCTTGTAACAGAGCTTCCATAGGTTCAGTAGATTTACCTCTTATTTCAACTGCTTGAAGACTTTGGAGATGCCGCACCCCTTTAACACTCTTCAGTGTACTACTACGGTATGCCACCACCAGCACAAGCTTGTGGAGCTTCTGCATAGATCCTTCCTCCAAAGTCATTTCAAGAGGACCATCCCAACCTTGAATTGCAAGTAGTTGAAGATTGGGAAACCCAGAGCATCCTACAACAAAGTGATCTGTAGCAAATGCAAACCACAGTCTCAGAGAGAACAATCTTGGGAGCTTCTGGAGAACCTGGATGTCACCATCCTTCAATTTGGTGCCACCAAGAGTTAACTTGACAAGGCTATCCAGCGACGCAACCCAACTTGGTAACGCTTCTAGTTTTTCATAGAGTAGGAGGCTTTGTAGGAGCAAGGGTGGGGAGGATGAGAAATCAAGTGGCAAACAAAAGGTCCTCCCATCTGTTTCAATTGACAGGGACACGAGGGACCTGCTCAGCTTCTCAATGACTGCAAGTAGAGACTCCCAGTTCTCCTTGTTCAGACCATTGTGTGAGCGTATCCGAAGCTTCTTCAGTTGCACCAAACATCCAATCTCCTGTATCCTCCAAGATGTGTCATCTGAGATCTCTATCAGCCCCAAGGACTGTATGCTTTTCATTTTTCCAAAGCCGAACGGCAAGTGAGTATACCCTGAACGAAAATGTACCAATTGCTTAAGCTCAATGAGACTACCAGGCAACTCATCCACACATGTCCCCCTTAAATCCAGAGTTTCCAAGCTCTTCAGATTCCGTATATTCTTTGGAAGTCTATTTATGTTGTGCCCGTTTCTTAAACTCAAGAACTTAAGTTGGAACAACGCACAGATCTGTTTAAGGTGATGGTACCTTAGAAATTCACAGCTTTCCAGATCCACCGCCCTAAGAAATCTCGCCTTGCTGAAACAGACAAGACCTGGCATATTTCCAAAGGAGCTTAGCGATCGAACATGTGACAATTCCAAGCTAGTTGATAGATTGTATGACCCACTGCCATGTAAGGAAAGCCGTCGAATTTTATCATGGGAAGTCATTATATGTTGATCCCCCAGAAGTGATACAAAGTTCTGCTCAACTGACAGCCCGACGATGACCTCCAACATTACGTCATGAATCCTACAAGTTTTAACTTTTCCGCTATCACTTATATCAATAGGCTGGATGATGCTTCTATTGACAAATTCTGCAAAGTAGCTCTCAGCAACCTGCTCTGCAGATAGCCCCCGTTTCTCAGATACAAAGCCTTCTGCAACCCATCGCTGGATAACATTTTTCCTTCTAATCTTGTAGTCCTCTGGAAAGATACTGAAATACAAGAAGCAAGTCTTCAAATGGTAAGGCAAATCACTGTAACTCAAGAGTAGTATATGCTTTACTTTCTCCATGGTTGAGGCATTATCCAACTCAGAGCCAAGAGAGTTATGTAAGGTCTGCCATTCCACCAAACTCTTGACTGCTCTACTAGCCAAAATCCCTGCTATACTATTGATGGCCAGAGGCATACCACCACATTTCTTCAAAATGTCTTCTGAAACTTTCAGCAAGTTTTGAGGGCAGACATCTACTTGACCAAATAATCTCCTGAAGAACAATTCTTTTGCTTCCATCTGATCTAAGGGTTCAATTTCATAACTACAGTCATGTTCGAGATGAGAACAATAATTAGCCACACTTCTTATCCTTGTAGTAACAATTATTACACTACCGAAATGATTCCTTGGTAAAAAGAACTTAAAATTGTCCCAAGCTGAATCAGACCAAATATCATCAAGAACAATGAGGTACCTTTTGTCATCCAAATATGAATGCAGTTTTTCACCCAGTCTTTTCACATCCCACACTTCAAAACCATCGAGTTGCTCATCCTGAATATCTATGTCTGAGTTGACATGTTGATTAGAACCATGTGGAATGAGCTGCCCAAGGACGTCTCTCAATATTGCCTTCAGATCAAACTTTTGGGAGACCGTAACAAAAGCTTGACATTGGAACTGACCACTCTTTGACTCTGGACTATCACATATTGCCTTGGCTAGAGTAGTCTTGCCCAGCCCTCCAAAGCCAAAAATAGAAATTACCCTTAACTGTTCTCCACAGTCTTCCATTATATATTTGAGGAGCCTGTTCCTCCGTTTATCGATTCCCACAAGAAGACCTTCCTGTATGAAACCAATTGCTTGCCTAGGATCAAGGGCTAAACTGTTTGAGGTTGAAATGGCAGAACCTTGCAAGCCAGAGGCAGCAACGATAGCATTAGCACCACTGTACCTTGCATACCTGTCACTAACATCTTGAGCACGATTCTTAAGCTCTTGCACTTGCATGACAATTCGACGGCGTGCATTCAGAGTGGACAAAAGATGTTTCATTCTACATAAGAACCCCATAATGCCATCTCCACGGGAGCCACCAAAGTGGTGTTGAAACTCATCAACGCAGTCCTCAGCATCATAGGCCATCTCTCTGACTTGCTTCATCCATATCTTAACTTGGACGCCATGGCTGTTAGCAGTCGCAAGGTTCTGGAGGAAGGCATTCATGCTCTCGAGCTCATCCTTGATATATTGCAGCTCACCTCGGACCCCACCAATAAGTTGGTTTTGTTGAGCAAGGACAGAGCCCAGCTTTCCCAGCAATGTCTTCACAGCACCCTCTGCCGCAGTAACAACAATAGCCTCCATTTGCAAGGTTGCAGGAGTGAAGCTCTGACTCTGAGGTTAGATACTTTGTCCCTGGAAGTTGGAAGCATCCACTTGTCACTTGCCAGTCAGGTCAGTGAGCTTTGCTTTCCCTTTAACATCCTTTGTTCTTTCATGCTTGTGCCAGAACAACCTGCATTGAATTGATTTCACAGAAATGGCACCAGATTACCAAATCGAACCATATCAATTGCCCCGCATGATTTTGTTATCATAAAATCAACCAAATTAGATAGCCATAAATAATCTGTTGGGGAGCAGTTGCTCGTGCCTGAACTTACTAGCTAGACTAGACTAACAGGTACTAACGGCAGCAAACAAAAGGTGCATAAAGAATGAGCTTTTGGGAGTAGAACAAATCATGTACAACTAGTGTGAACTGTGAAGGTTCCATTAGAATGGTTGCAGTTAATTAATTGCGGCTCATGTAATCTAATAAATTCATAGATCGTGCAACAATGAGTTCGTGAGTCTGAATATCTAAAAAAATGACGATTAAAAAGTAATTAACACTTCAACAGATCGATTTGGATGGTAAAGGGGTCTACCTCACCAAGAAAAAGACGACGGAGGCGGGCTGGCGCCATGCATTCCGGGCCGGTGGCCGGGTGGCGGTGCTAAGACGACGGTGGTTGCCCAGACCAAGCTCGATCCAGATCTAGCGACGGCATGCGTATTCGAGAAGCAATAGTCGGGAACTCGGAAGAGATGAAAAGGCTACAAATGGGAAGAAGCGCGTCGATTAGTAATCCGCCTCGAAACTGCTGCTGAAGTCAACTAAGCATCTCCAAGATATAGGAAGTGAGAGAGTACACTCTATGCTGTGCCTGTGTTTTAGCCTCCTCGAGGCTCGGCTTTATAATAAAAACTCTTCCAAAAAACGATTTTTGCCGCGCGAGATTAAAAAAAAAAAAAATCTCTAACAACTTTTTTTTTTTTTTTTGGCGACTTAAAAACAAGCGATGAAATCTCTAACAACTCCTGCAAGCTGCAATCGGCCAATGCTTCCAATCAGGCCTGAGCCTGAAGGAAGTCCGCGCGGGCGATGATTCAGTCGGCGAGCATGTTGGTGGCCAAGGACGCCACGGAGACGACGCGTCGACGCTAGACACCACCAAACCAGGAGAGCAGCTCGGCGGCCCAAGCCCAACACGAAGCACTTCGGCCCAAAATGCGGGCCCAACTGACACGGTCCGTTAATGTTGGTACTCATGTCCGTGATACATCGAATGAATAAAGATGTGTAGTTTTGCTAAAAAAAAATTGCCATTGGGGAGGGACACAGGCACATGGCGAAAGAGAAGAGCGATGATCCTAGGACCCCGTGTATACCTAGGATTTCAGTCCTTCTTGGAGTGGAGAACTGCTCGCTCGATCATTTTTGGGTTGATAAATCAGCTAATAATGCTATTTTGCTATGAGAGAAAAATATTGTATCATGATTCATGACTGATAAGCCAAGTGACCATGGTACAATTGCCACAAATGTAGTTGGTCTTGAGGGAATCCGATTATCTTCTTTTTTTCTATCAGTGATTAACTTGGCGGGTCCTCGCAATTAGCGCGCTACGTTGTTTTTCATTCCTTGCTAATCTACAAAACACGACACACCCTATAGGCCAGGCCAGCCTAGCCCAAAGACAGTTAAATACACTACCATAAAATCCATAGACCATCAAGAGTCCAAAGTCTTCAATACATGAATATAATCACATCATATACATCACATAAAATCACCAAATATTATTTAGTTATTTGGTAATGTGTGGATGCGTGGATGCGTTATTAAAAAGTTTTCTAGGTAAAAACTCATTTTGAGAAAACCTTAGAAAGAAAAATAGAGTACAACTAACAAAGTGTTCAACTTCAACCTGAAGTATCACAAACCACATAAATCTCTCTCATCTTACTATCTCAACTCCAACATTCCGCTCCAACCCATAGTCCCTATAGGATTTTTAGCACAACAACTTGATTAGTTAATCTTGATATTGAGCTTGAGAGCTTCTTAGTTGACAGCTGCAACAAGAGCCTCTTCATCAAGCCATAGGTTCTTGCAGATCTCTTCAACTTCAATGTTCTCAACATTATTATTGTTGGGAGCTTGCTTTGTCTAGCACCCAATCCTCAATGCATGTTAACTTCACCATTTGCAGGCCCAAGTGCCATTCCTGAATCACCCTGCTAGTAAGACTAAAGCAAGATTATGAAAAACTAGTTGAAACAAAAAAGTACCATAACCAGAAAAGTAAGACACTCATCATTTATTCATTATTTGAGCTAAATGGACACTCAGACGGGATATGATCAATATACTAATTAGAATTAATATACCACCATATAACGTTTTAATGTTGTGTGTAGACATGAAACATGATTGTTTATGTGAATATATAGTTGCCATAACATATAGAATTAGGTAGTTTGGTTTGTGCTCAAGCTAACCATTTTTGTGCTCGAGCTAACCATTTTTGTGCTCAAGCTAACCATTAAGAATGTTGAACTCATCATCATAGCATGACAGAGTCTTTTTTTTTTTCGAAAACGTGCGCAGCACGTGTCACATTAAGAGAAGATAGAGTTAGTTTACATTCCGCTCGCGCGAGACGAGATGCCTAGCACGGAGTGGACGGCACACATTACAAAGACCGCCGGCTTGAACGGCGCTGCTCAACAGTTGTAGTTCTAGGCTAACTAAAATTGGCCCCTGGTAGTAAGACGCTGGCACTACAGGGCGGAGAGGATAGCTAGGGAGCGAAACCCCCCAGCAGTCCACTCAGCCGCCTCCTCCCAAATCCGCAACACGATGATCGCTTGGTCCGTTGCGACCCCATCGAAAGTTCTCCGATTCCTCTCCTTCCAGATGTTCCACGAGACAAGCAGCACAAGGGCGTCGAAGGCCTTACGCAGCTCCCCCGGCACCTTCATAGCATGACAGAGTCACTGTCAAGGAACATCAAGAGCTTGTAGTGATAACATGCTGAGGCAAAAGATAGATTTAAATGAAGGAGATGTAGTGATAGGGTGAAAGACCAACTATACCTTTATCACCACAACCACCAAAAAAATTGCCTCGTGTTTTTTTTTTTCCCTATAGGCTGGATGTCGTACCAATTGTTGTTTACCTCTGTCCATGGCAATCTAACTACACCAAACTTGTTTTCATATTTTTAAAGAGCCTCTTTAATTTAGTCTTAACCTTACCAAAATATGCAAACTAATTGGTACCAGTAGCTTAAGAAAAACTCTCATATTAGTTCTAGGGTCAAGAAAGAATGCACATGAAAGCAAACTAATCTTCTCATAGGCATGCAAAATGGCTAGCTAGCTATGTCAAACAATATGATGCAACATCAATGCAATTATCTATAATTTATAATTCTAATAAAGTTAAACTCTAGTAGATGATTTATCTCTTTATGCGAGTGTCCACATCATTCTTCACTAATCTCTTCATCCAAGGTGTCCACATCATCCCCACTAAGTCTATGTCATCCTTTATTTAACCCCACTAGATGTTTTTTCTCTTCATGAATTATATTTCTCCTCTATACGTGTGGCAACGCGTGGAGAATCCACCTAGTTTATTTAGTAACATGATCATCAACATTGAGCAATGCGTGTGTACATCGTGTTTCTCAAAAAGAAACTTCGAAAAGTTGAATTGAAATGTAAAGACGCCATTTTCTAAAAAAACAAACTTAATTATTTATGTTTTTAAACACATTGTAGTCTCGGATCTCACGTACACACGCACAGCCCCTGTTGCACCATATGACGCAGGAAGTTCACGTGTGCCGGCTTAAAAGGGCAGTAGCAACTCTGCACAAAGGTGGACGACGTACAATCCACAAAAGAGACTAGGAGCACTTAGCTTGGGTTTGATAACTCTTTTTCTTCTTCTTTTGGTGCAAAGCAAAGATTCTAGTAGGCCTGTTAACGCGTTAGGACACGCATTGTCAGCTGCTGAAAACTTTTAGCAATGTGGATACGGTCTTTAGGACACGCATTGTCATGTTTCTTTAGTCCAATACTGTCTGTATTACTAGCAATGGAAGGAGGCGCGAAAGAACCGGGTCGTCGCTTTGTGAGTCAGGCGAAAAGAGGAGAAGCGCAATGCCGCAATGGGAAGAGAAGCGAACATGCTCTCGGGGTCAGATCTGACATCTGCGGTGGCCGCATTTGTTCCGCTCGTCTACGAGGATCCGATTCGACCGTTGTTGAATTTGACGGGGCAGTAAACAAAGGGAGATTCTAAGGGATCAAAGTCACCGACGCCACTACGCCGGCCGGCGCACCAAACGGTTACAGTTCGTAGCTTCTACTGCTCCCACTCAGCTCGGCTCACCAGCAACAGCATCCAGCAGCAGGCAGGCAGGCCAGCAGCCAGCCTTGTGCTGCTGTGCTGAGGCGGCTGGAGCCGATTCTTCCCCCGCTGTCTATAACTAGGCGTGTACAGAGGTGCACGGGCGCTCTCACTCACGCTGCCTCGTAATTGAACTAGCCGCGTCATCATATACTCCAGCTAGGAACTGAAAGGAACTCGCCACCCGCTCTCGTCCTTCCTCCCTTCTCTCCACCTCTCTTTCCACTCCGGTACGTTCGCTGAGGCCGGAGCTCCAACCGCAAGCCGAAGCTCGTGTCGGTTTCGTGCTCTCCTCCGGTGTCTGCGATGGAGGCGTCGTCGTTGGCGCTCGTGGCCGCCGTGCTCCTCCTCTCCTCCACGCTTGCGGCGGCAGGTAACACGCCCAACGCCTTCGTTCTTTAGTTCCTCTCTTGCTATATGTCCCTTTTCTTCTTCCCTTTTCATTTCGGTGGGTGGACGTTTGCTTTTCTATGAATTGTAGTTTTGGCGTAAGAGTTTAAGAATTGCTGGAGCTTTTGCAGCCTTTCGATCTCCTGTTTCCATTTTTGAAGGAAAACAACTAACTAATGATGCCGAAAAGCTCCATTTCGTTCCATTCCCTGTCGGGGCCGTAAAGGCGACTCTAGGCTGCGCAAGCTATCCTCTTGTGTATCGAAATTAAATAGAGAATTCAGAATTCATCCATCCCTGATGATAGTATGATTGTCGGCAGATTTCTGCGTGTGCCGTTCGGACCAGCCGACGACGGTGCTGCAGAAGGCGATCGACTTCGCGTGCGGCCCCCAGGGCGGCGCCGACTGCACGGCCATCCTGCAGGGCGGCGGGTGCTACAACCCCAACACCGTGGCGTCGCACTGCTCCTGGGCAGCCAACAGCTACTACCAGAACAACAAGGCCAGGGGCGCCACCTGCGACTTCGGCGGCGCAGCCACCGTCTCCACCACCGACCCCAGTCAGTAACTACGCCGCCACCGTCTCTCTTTCTCTGCTGTTCTGTTCTGTAATGTTGTGTTCTGTTCTGTTGAGGAGCAACAACTCCGCATCTATCACCTTAAATTCTTGTTAATGGCAATGACAGCGGCACATGTTATTATTATTATTATTCTGAAACAAACATTGCTTGTCTATTTTTTGCTTCAGGTTTCTCCGGGTGCACATTCGCTTCCAGTGCCACCAGGTAACATTCGCTACTCTGCTGTTCTTCGTCTTTGGAGAATCTTTATTATAGGAGTAATAAATAAACATAAACTGCCCGCATAATATGGTGGTCAAGCTACAATAGTAGGAGTATATTGAACCTCCACGCAAATCCCAAAACCAGTCGGTCAATCAGGGCGTCCAACTCCAATGCCTTCCAGCTCTTAATCATCTACCGCCCACCGACACTACCTAGTATCACTACTACTAATATACTTAGGAAAACTAGTGCTTGTTTACACTATAATACATGTAGATGTACTGACTTGCATGGAGTTGATGCCATCCTCGCAAGCATGCCAATGACATTCACCACACGTTCCACCCCAGAGGCCAGAACCAGAAGCTTCGTTTTCCCCCAGATATAAACAAAATGCTATTTTTTTTGTTCGTTCATTGCAACCGACATTTGGCGGTGCATGGTATACCACACACTCTGTTACGAACGGCGTCAAACCGAAGCCTCTGCAGCTCAGTGCTCGCAGTCTCTGTTTGACTGTCTGTCCCAACCGATTTGAGATGGAGCACACGCTTTGGCTTTGTCCGCAGCAAGTAACAGGAACGTTTTACTTGCAGCCAGCCAGCCAGCCAGAGCATGTATTTTTCGCTTGTCTGAAGCGCACATGCTTTGACCTTTCCGGTAGCTCGCACCTGTGTTCTATTCTGTTGTGTTCTGCTCTGTTCTGTCATGCACGCGCGCATGCAGCACTGAGCCAGCCACTGACTCGCATTCCATATTCCACTGAAACCTTGATTGCGCAGCAGCAGTGTCCTATCCTAATTGCTACCAGACCGATCGACAGCCTTTCTTTCATGCTGCTGACATGTGCTGTGTGCGTCGTCATACTCAACTCATAATATGTAGTAAATGTAATGTAGGAGTACGTAGCAGACAAAAGGGATTAGTTAGTTACACAGACAGACAGAATGACGAGAATACTCATTCTGCAGCTTCCATTCCACTGATATGCTCCTAATCATCAAGGCTAATCATGAAGTGGCTAAACAAGACTATGACAGTCGCACTAGCTCCTTCAGTCCTTCTCTGAATATATATAATAGCAATTGCATACTGGATATTGCATTGCCGGTCCTGTCTGTAATCTATGGATGCAGCGCCCACATCCATGGCAGCAAATTAAACTGAATGTCTGTTAATAATAATGTGCTGAATGCTGCTGATGATTGATTGCATTGCAGCGCTGGCGCTGGGACCGGGACGGCGGGCACCACGACCGCGGGCGGCGCGACGACGGGCACGGGCACGGGCACCCTGACCCCCGGCGTGGGCACCAGCAGCTTCAACGGCACCGGGATGGGCAGCGGCAGCACGCTGGGACCCACGGGCAACACCCTCGACGCCGCCGCGCCCGGCCTGCTCCCCGGCGCCGCCTCCCTCACCGCCGCCGCCGCCCTCTCCTTGCTCCTAGCCCTCCATTAATTAGCTCCATCCCCCTGCTCGTGTCGTGTTTCGTCGTACGTGTTCAGTACCATACACTACCTCTCTGAAAATGAAAATGAGCCACCCAGCTACTTGCTCCATGCCTCCATGGAAAAGAATGGGAATTGGTTGGTTCCGGTTTCATTTCACCTGATCACTCCACTGCTACTACCGCCACTAGTAGTGGCAACGGTGGTTAGAGGGGCGGTGTAGTCTTTTTGGTGCCCTTTTGAATTGATGCATTGCATTGCCTGCATGGATCCTAGCTAGCTACACTACATACAGGCTGGTGTATGGCTTATTTGGTGGTAGGATGGCTGTCTCTTTCCTACGAGGACCACTGTCTCTCTTGTGTACTTGTACCTCTCTTCTCTTCTCTTATCTCTTGTTGTCGCTAGCACCTTTGTCTTTAATTAACCTCCTTCTGTTTATTATCTGCTTGTATGTAATTATAAGTCTAGAGCAAACAAGAACCGGTGGTTTTGGATTCAAGATTAGTTGGAGCGAGCACGCGTGCACGTATAATGGTCTCTGTCTTTCTATCTATCGTCAAGCTCTTTATCCTCTGCACTCTGCAGCTGGTGGTTTCTTGTCTCACAGAGAATCTTGCAGCCAGCGCTACCTCCCAGTTTGGTGTCGACCTGCATGTGGCCATGTGGATTTGCCCACTTAACACGTTCTTTCGATGATTGCTTGTTTTCTACGTATTTGCCGCCGTTCAGTTCAGTCTTACATGGTGGCTGGTTTTTCTGAAATCGATCAGCACGAAGCTTCATTGCTGGATGCAAACGAAATTTTATATTGGGTTGGCAACTCTGCACTGGTGAATTCCATGAAGTACCAGCGTCAGAGTTTTCTTTTTCAGAAAACAACCGGGAGACCTCTTTTTCCCAAAAGCAATCATGAACATTCTCACGAAGAAAAAAAAGAACCCACAAGCACAAGCAGGTATTATATATATGGTGGGTCCTAGTTGTCCTATAGGCTAGACATTACATCGTCTAGCAGTCCGGAAATATGATGATGATAAGTGGGCGCGGCAATGTGTGAAGTGAATATATGCGGCAAATCAGAGCGCCATGACAGCGCATATGCTGAAACGCTAGCTTTGCAGGATGTGGATTCTGCAATCCTTTTCATGGTGTCGAATTCTCCCCCATCTTCAGTTTGCCTTTTTGTCTTTGTACGTATATGTGTAGTGGGCAGGAATTCGGTTGGTGGGAATGAATCGTCAATCAACACCTAAAGTACACCATGCTAGGATATTTTTCTACTTTCTAATAATAAAAGCTGTGAAAACTGAAAAGGAATAGGACCATAGATGCACAAGGGTTGGTAATGTCTGCATGCACATTTTTTTTCGAAAACCTACTGCATGCACATTAGAAAAAGATTATACAAGTAAAAAAATGACATATTAGAGATTGTGTGCCAATGTCTTAAAAGAGTTACATTAGCAAATAGATTACAAGCCAAAGGACTCTAACTCATTCGGTTAGAGGTTTCCGGCGGCACCCCTCAAGTCCTCGAATCCCCATGGGAGCGAGTTTCAGGTTGAGGGTAATAAAAATCCTCTCGTTGGCGTAGCCAGAGTTCGGGGGTTTTTCCGCGACCGGAAAGAATCGCATTCTTCTTAATGAAAAACAGTTGGGGGTGTCTCCCCCTCCGATCGCGTTTTTTTTTACAAGAAGCAATATAATAACTACTATAAATAAAATAAATAAATAAATAAAGAAAGAAAGAAAGAAATAAATAAAGATGATTCTTAATTAGGTGATGCATGTGGCTGTCACTGTGTATCACACCAAAATTGAATACTGAACTAAACAAGAGCATTTCTTTTGCCTTCCGTAAACACCAAATGGCAAATGCTACTGCTTGCAACGCCGGAGCGTGCAGCAGGGGCTCTGAATTCACGCCAAATCGGAATCGCAAGCTTAACCCAAAACAGAACTTCTCAGATCGGTGCAGTGACCATTGATCAATGGTGGGACCAATGGCGGCTCCGATGGCATAGCGACAAGCAGAGAGACGCGAACACATTATTCGCCCTGGTGGCATAGGCTTCTAGAACACCAGATCAACCATCCCCCAAATCCCGATCACCATCAAGCACACCACCAATCTTTGAATCCGGAGCGTGCAAACTGGAATGTCTAGTGCGTGAGTAATCCATTTTGTAAATCAAGTCGGATGTGGTCGGGCATTTTTAAGAATCTATGTATCCAGCCCAGTAAATGTTTCGGTGTATTGTAAAACAATCTCTTCTATTTTAATACAAAGACGCGTAGACCTTTTACGTATTCGGGAAAAAGAACAGACAGGCTAGTGGCTAGATGAGAGGAGGTGGTGACCGAGCCGAGCACACGCAAGCTATATATCATATATGGAGTACATTTACTTAAGAAATCATGGTGTAGATAGTTAGTTATTAGAGAGATAATAATAAGCTCCAAGCTTTTCTTCTTCTTCTTCTTCTTCTTCTTCTTCTTCTTCTTCTTCTTCTTCTTCTATATGGAGCGTCATTTAAGCCTGATGTGTAAATGGTTATGGAAGCTTGAAGCTGAAGATGGGCTTTGGCAAAAAAATAATCAAACATAAGTACCTAAGGGGCAAAAAAGTCAGTAATGTTTATCACAAACAAAATGACCTTGATATGTGGAGTGACCTTTTGAAAATTAAAAGCTTATATCTGCAAGGCAGAGTGATGGATATTCAGAATGGGGAAAATACACTTGTGTGGAAGGACCCCCTGGCTCTTTGATAAGCCCCTGTGTGAACTAATGCCAAATTTGTTTAAGCTAAGTGAACAACCTGATATTACTGTACAATATGCTAAAATGACTCCCCACTCCCCAGAATATGACATTTACCAGATGGTTAGTAGATGATCTTAAAGATTCCTGGGACTTGGTAGTCAAAGGGCTTAGTGACATTGAGCTAAACGACAGTAAAGTCATGTGGAAGTTCACTGAAAATAAGAAATTTTCTGTGAAATCTATGTATAAAGCCTTGACCATTAATGATGATGGGCCTTTTCACAGAAAGATTTGGAAAAGGAAAGTGCCTTCAAAAATCAAAATATTCCTTTGGCTACTTTTGAACAATGATGTTCTCACAAAAAGCAATCTTATTAAGAGAAAATGGCAAGGTTCTCCCTCCTGTCAATTCTGTGATAGTGATGAGAATATAACTCATCTTCTATTTAAATGTAACAATGCGAAAGTGGTTTGGGCTGTGGTTGCAAAAGCAATTGGTGCTGATAATATACCTCAAAACATGAATCAAAGCTGGGCTTGGTGTAAGAAGTGGCTCCCTGCGGGGAAGAAATTCCATCTCTGGGGATAGCAGCCTATATATTGGGCGCTATGGAAAACTCGAAATGCTATCTGTTTTGAAGGAAAATGTATATCTGATCCTATTAACATCATATGCTATGTCTGCTCGCTAATGGATTACTGGGCAGGCCTTTTCATGGACGAAGATAAAGAAGTGATCACACAAGGTATGAACGCAATGCTGGCGATTGCGACAAAGCTGGCGAAGAAGAAGAAGAAGAAGACGCAACTCCACCTATTCAACGTTCCGGACCAGAACCAAAACCACGACTGAGGAGGATTCTCCGAAGAAAACACATTGTTGGCGATTCTGTTATCGTGTTTTGGAGTGCTGTTGATAACTGTTTTAGGGCGCTAATTCTTAGCGATCCCAGTCTAGTCGTTGGTTTAGTTTCATGGGCTCAGTTTTATGGGGTTTTGTCCCAAAAGTTTTATGCGCTAATTCCCACGACTGAGGTTTGCAGGCCGCGCCCATGCCTGGATGTTACTAGGCCCAAACGAGCCCACCAACAATAACATGGAGGAATGCTTCCGTTTATTAACACTACTACACATCTAGTAATTACTGTCGCTGCTAGACTATCACAGTCCAATGTTTCCGCTGGCAGTTCGTGGCTTCAACAAGTATTGACAAAACATTCAGCTGTAACCAGTGGCGAAGCTACAGTAAATTGAAGGGTGGTGCACTCGCTTTGTGGGTGCATATGATTGTATCTAGGGTGGTGCATATATGGTGAAATTTTAGCCAAATCTACTATTTTTTGAATTTTGGGTGGTGCATTTGCACCACCTATTCATAGTATGCCTTCGCCACTGGCTGTAACAGCTATTTTGCAACAAAAAAAAAAGAACATGCTAATGCTTTTATATGATATCGGAATAAGATAAACTTTATATCAAAGTTAGAGAGCTTAAAAGATCTAGAGTCTATAACTGATTAGTTTTTTTAATTTAAGATGGTTCATAAGTCTAAATATTAATATGTTTTAGGATCAGATTTGACATGATTAACAATGTTAAATGCAGTAGCGAAGCCAGCACAATTTGTCATTGGGGTTATCAACAACCACGTCAGCTAGGGTCTACATTATAGGCTTGCAATTCTTAATAGAGAATTTTCGCTGAATTTTGGAAAATCGTTGGGGGTCAGCAAACCCCAATAAAAGGGTTTGGATGCACTCCTGGTTGAATGGAAAACAAAGCGAACCGCAAAGTTGTAGTGCTCGACGAGATCTACAACAAAGATGGTTCCTTGACTACCATCAAGGAACCGAATGGAATAAGAAGTTTGGTCATTTGATGAGTAGTTCTTGGATTTTGTGCTACCAAGTTTTTCCTTGCTTTGCGCATAGAGTATTTGTTTTTCGATGAAAACCTACCTAGAACCATTGCCTGCATGCTCAGTCTAGATCATAATTTTTTTAGGAAAAGTCTAAGTATAGACCATAATTGGCGGTCACATGCCCTATCCCTTAAAGAAAAAGAAGATATGTATGTGTCGAATCTTTGAACAATACAACCTTTTATCTTTCTCTTTATTCCTTGCTTGGATTGGCCTCTACCTCCATATATAGGGACACGGAAAATGCCTAGCATCGTCATGTTTTAATCAACCTTACCATTTTTTTTTGCAGTTGCACCACCAGTTAGTTAATCTCATCAAAATCATTCCATGCAAAAATATGGACAAGTCTGGTTCAGCTTATTTTTATGTACACATGGACTAATAAATCAATATACTTTGTCAACCAAAATTTTGTATTTTTCTTTTAGCCCCAGATTAACGAACTTTTAAAGTTTTTTGAGTTAAACTCTTTTAAGTTTTACAGAATTTATAGTATAGACATACTAGTAAATATTATGACATCAATAAAATCACTATAATAATCATATCATGAAGGATAAAAGTTTGGTACATGACTATAAAATCGATCAAACTTACAAAAAGAATTAGACAACTCTCAAAGTTGATCGAGAGAGGCTGCTAGCACGAGTTGTCATTTCCAGGAAGGGCCCCTATTTCAAAAACAAAAGAGAAAAAAAGAAAGAAAAAAGGAAAATAAAATACGAGCAGAAGGATCAGATTTGAGAGACTTGATGACTTGACTTGACCCAAACAAGCCCGCCGCCGCGCCACGGCTGACTGGGGGGCACACCGCACGGAAAATCGCACACCCAGGTCTTCGTCCTCCTCGCACTTCCGCTTCCGCCCACCCCGTCGCCCCCACCCGCCAAGCCCCGATCCGACCTCGCCTAGGGCTACCGGTGGCCCCGGCCCACCACCCTCCCCGAGATGTCCGACGTCACCACCGCCGACTCGACGCCGGGCCGCCGCTCGCCGCCGCCGCCGTCGCCGTCGCCGTCGATGCCGCGGTTCCAGCAGCAGCCGAGCGGGCGCCAGCCGCCCCCGCCCGGCGCCGACCCCTTCGCCTTCGGCGTCGTCGCCTTCATCGGCATCTGCTTCGTCCTGGTGAGAGTCGTCACCTTTTGCCCTCTCCCACCTCGCTAATCTCGCTGATTCCCAGATTCCCACTAGTGGCCATTTCCCCCGATCGCGAGTAGGTAGATGCCCAGTCGCGCGCCCGCCTGACCGGCCGGTCCTGGGCTCGATCTGGGGACTGTGGCGTGGATTCGAGTGGTCCTGCTGTAGGGTTTGGGGTTAGTGGTAGGGCGTTACTTGTTTCGGGGTTTAGGTTTGGTTCATTGGGGATGCCAGTGCTGATCTGGTGAGATGCCCGCCCTTGTTGACGTACAGGTGGTTACATTGTGCATAAGTGATGCCCATCGTTGAATTGCTTGGGGGCGTTGGGCAGATGATATGAGCAGATTATTTCAGTTATCCATTGTATTTGCTGAAAATAAGTAGATGTTTCTGCTGTTTGACACATTTGTTAGGTGCACTGTGCCTTTTGATACTGCTTCCTGCTCCTACCTACATGTTTACCACCAACCAACACACTTTAGCTCCATAAGGGATCTATTTGGTCTTGTTCGGGAAATTTTATGCAATAGTTTGGAACTATTGATTTTATGGCCTGATCCATCATTTTCATCTTATATTTCTATATATACTCTCTCACATTGTCTTGCACTCTTGTTTGCCGTGTTTATATTACTCCTTCGTGTGTTGTTATGCTTGTACATTTTTATGTTCGACGACAACTGAAGTATTACCTTAGTACTAAATTATGTTCCAAGCAAAATAAATAAATAAATAAATCTCATAGTAGATGATGGTAATCCTTGTTGGCCACTTGGGGTTTAAGTTTGGTATCCTTGGGGTTGGGGCTGGAATTGCTGATTCTGTCAGTGCCCCTTCAATGATGATATTGTGTATGGTGAATTGATTATTTATTTATCATTGAGCTGTTGTAAAAAAGTGCATACATTTGCCAAAATGGGTCAATCTATGTGCCTTTAAGTTTCCATATCTGTTTAGTGGGTTGTGTTTGTAGATATTGCTGATTGCTTTCTATCCGAATCAAACATGTCAGCAGGTATCTGTCTTGAGTTAATGTTCGCAATATAATAACTTTTATGTTATAATTATGTCTATATCACTCCTTTGAGGCCTTCCTTTTAAGTTTTTATACAATGGTATTGACTGTGTGGGTCTCTATGAGGTTTCTGTTTCATGCCATGTGGTATTGTTTTTACCGCTCTTTTTACCCTTATCATCTTCCTCTCTTTATTGCAACAACCTTTACTTTTCAATGTTCTATGACAACTATAGAAAATGAAACATCTTAGTACTTCAGAATGCTTCCTAGTTGGTTTGTATCCCCAGTTTTTCACAAGGGACCAAGTAGCAAAATTACCTTATGAATCATCCTACTTTTTAATTATAAAATACTTCTCTGGATTACATGTATTGATATACACCTACCTGTTTTCAATGCTAAACATATTTTAGTGGTATTAGGCGATAGCTTATGCAAAACCCTCTTCTGACGCTATGGGGTGAACTTGGCAATGAACATTTAAATAATGCTGTTGCAAATTCACGTTTAGTTTATCCAAGCTGTAGACATGCTTTGAATTTGATGCCTTGCATTGGTTAAACAAAATTAGTCAAGCCTGACTCATAGAATGCAAAAGGTCAACATACATCATTTGGCCATCTTGTTAAATGCTGTTGGCCAAACTTTCTAGTGAAATAGTAAGGATTTTCGAAGAATAAGATACACTATCCTGATAGTTTGGACAAAGGATACGTCATAGATACTGCAAGGTCCTTTATATCCTTTAAAATTAAAATTTATTATACAAGATGACTGTATGTCCTTGTATGCAGGATGACACTACTAAAAAAAGGTTAAAAGCAAGGTAGTTTCTGCTAAGTAAGAACAATCATCAAGTTAAAAAAATGGTTTAACAATGGTTTATATAATCCCCCCAGTTTATATAATCCTATAAGCTGCCTTATACAGTTATACCAGCTTATTTCAACCTTTTACTTCCGCACCTATAGCTATGGGGTAATCAAACTGGCCAATGGTCTTTCATGTAACATTGTAACCTAAACATAGACCATCTTATTAAGACTGGATGTTTATTGCTGTCCTCACAGCTAATGCAGACCCCCCTCCCCCCTCCCTCCCTCCAATACACATGCGTGTGATCCTTCAAAAGAAATAAAGCATCACCCAAATATCTCTTATTCTTGTTAAACAATATCAAGTCATGCATTACTTGTGATTTCTTTTGGTGTAATTTATTAAAAGGTTATTGATATTCTAAAAACTTTACAAGTGCCAGTTGATCTTAACAATTAAGGTAGTCAGTTGCATTATGATCTTGTACCGCTTCACAGGCATAGTCCACTCCTGGTTTGAAGGGGTTTTTGTTTGGCGTATGCAATTTTTTTTTACAGGTGGTTATTTAATGGGTACCCTTATTTAATCCAGTTACTGTCATAATTAGGATCACTTCCTCTTTTGCGTTAGTATGCGTCAGTTGGAGTAACACTCTGAATTAAAAAAAGTAGAATTGTGCAGTTGATATGTTTCCCCCTTTCTTTCTGTAATTGAGGCAAAGCAGGACGACTGTACAAGCATGTTGTTCACCTCTTTGATATTAATACCTTGTGCGCTGGTATATGTAGATTTCACTCTCGGTCCCATCAAGTGTTCTGCATCAAGTTCCTGAAGGACATGTTGGGGTATACTGGAGAGGAGGTGCTCTTCTGAAGTCAATCACTCCTCCAGGTACTCTTCTTTTTCTTTCTTTTCTTTTTTTGGGGTAATGTCCTCTTCTTTAATTTTGTCAGTGCATCTTAACTAACTTTTTTTTCCCATCTGCTTCTAGGGTTTCATCTGAAGCTACCTTGGATCACCCAGTATGAGCCAATACAGGTTACACTTCAAACAGATCAGGCGAGTGAGAGTGAATAACACTCTTTTCCCTTTGGCTTCTGATCCTATTTTCCGCTGAAACCATAGTTTAGTTCACCTGCAAACGGTGGATGCTTGTTTCCCTCATGGTCATACCAAAAACTGCAATCTTGTTTTGATCACACCTTATTTGATTTTCCTAGCTGCAAACTGAAAGATTACTGTATGTCTATTAAGAGGAGTTTATGATAGATATAGATAAGTCCACTTGGCATGCTAAACATGAGTTATATGGTAGACATATTTATGCTGTTCATTATGTTAAACCAGGTCAGAGATATTCCTTGTGGAACAAAAGGTGGTGTTATGATCAGCTTTGACAAGATAGAGGTATAGCGCTACTCTTCTTTTCATGGCACTTCTACATCTTTTTACAAAGATGATCATCTTCCTGTTTCTGAACTGTTTGATTGTCTATTGTGTGTGCAGGTCGTGAACCGCCTCCGCAAAGAGTTTGTGCATGAAACCCTACTCAACTATGGGGTGCACTATGACAAGACATGGATATATGATAAAATTCATCATGAGATTAACCAGTTCTGCAGTGCTCACAGTTTGCAGCAAGTTTACATTGACATGTTCGATCAGGTTAGCTGGTCCTTTTGGTTAGACAAATTTGGCTGTGTATGGACTAGTGCATGCAATATAGACCTTAAACCCACATTTGTAAACACACCTTATCTGTTCTGCAAAAATTACAGATTGATGAAACAATGAAAGAAGCTATTCAAAGAGACTGTACACGCTATGCTCCTGGAATTGAAATCATCAGTGTTCGTGTTACAAAGCCAAATATACCTGGTAGTATCAGAAGAAACTTCGAACTTATGGAGGAGGAGCGTACAAAGGTATGCACTTCATGTTTAAACTATTTTCTTTAAACACAGTAACTTATAGTGAGTCACAGCATATGCATATATCTAGCGCAATAGTAAGTGATGGTTATTAACTAAATTTAAGTGTTGAATAAATTTCTTTAATTGATAATAGGAAGTGACTGCATATATGCCCTAGTAGTACTTAAGTATTAAACTTCGATTCCTTATCTTTTGTTATGGTTTTATCATGAACTTTTGTTCCGTATGTTGTGCCATCATGTTAAAGTTGTGACCTGTGATGTTTAGATCATCAAACATTATGCAAACCATGATATCGATGGACATATTTGTGAGGCTAACTTAATACTTGAAGATAAAATACATAGTTCATATTCATATGCATGAACTCATGTTGATTTAGTACTTAAAAGAACTCAAATGTTCATTGTATCTGCTCATGTGTTTTACTTGAATTTATGTATTCTGTACAATGTAGGCACTGATCGCCATCGAGAAGCAAAAGGTAGCAGAGAAGGAGGCAGAAACACAGAAGAAGATTGCACTATCTGAAGCAGAGAAGAATGCACAGGTGAGCAAGATCCTGATGGAGCAAAAGCTGATGGAGAAGGGCAGTTCCAAGAGACAGGAGCAGATTGATAATGAAATGTACCTTGCACGAGAGAAAGCACTAGCAGATGCAAACTACTACAGGCACGGATGGCAATACCTTATGCTTCTCAGATCCATTCTGCTCATGCATGCCACTTGTACTCTTCCTTTCCCCTACTAACCTCATTTTTTTGGTCTGTCCAGGATCTTGAAGGAAGCAGAGGCAAATAGGCTCAAACTGACACCCGAGTATCTTGAGCTGAGGTTCATTGAATCAATTGCGAATAACTCAAAGATTTTCTTCGGTGAAAAGGTACTGACTCGAACCTGCTATGTGTTGTCTTTATGGTTCCTTGAGTCATGTTACTGAGCTGTGAACTACTATTCTGCAGATTCCTAACATGATCATGGATCAAAGGTTGCTTAAGAATTACCTTGATGATGCTCCTAGGAAGGACCATTATGAAATGTAGAAGCATGTTCTGTGAGTTGGAAGCAAAAGACCTTTTTTTTGTTTGATCCATGCAGTAGATAGGATTCCCACGGAGCTGTTCAGTACATCAGTAAGCCAGAAAGGAGTCATCAGGATCCTCTTGAAGATTAAATTAGTAGTTATGAGATCTTTGGCTTGTTGTGTAGTAGTAGCATTAGGGCAGCTGGAGCATTCGCATGTGACCAAGAATGATGCAACCAGTGCAAACCGCAAATCCTGTTGGGTGTACAAAACTGATGGTCAAGGCCGCTGGGCTCCAACCCAGGTAGTTTCTTGAGAATGTTCTGGGATATAATTGTGACTGATGGGCAGAACATTTAGGAGCACTGTTAGATGCAAAAGTTTCCTCGGTCATAAATGTGCAGGTTTCCCTGACATTATTGTCTCTTTTTTCTGCTTCTTGCACATCCCCTGATCGACTGTAGAACACTCGGTGTGCTTCGCGCCTATCTACAATTCTTGTCTTACGGCCTGCCGCACAAGCTTGTAACCGCTCAATCTTCAATAACTTAAATCTTTATTTGAAGTGAATGAAAGAGTCATAGTCTCGAGAAATTGCCGAAGAGCCTCATTTGATGGAGTTGTATTCCTTTCAATCTATATATAAGTTGGAGCATAACTTAATTTAATTTCTACTTCAACATATGTGTATTATTAAGGTAGATATGAGTATATCTAAATACGCCCATACTTTCAAACAACGTACATTTTACCCTTATGGACCAAAATCGCGTTGGTCTATAATTTGCTACTCTTAGTTCCAAATTACAAGCACATTGATTTTTTTTTCATCCATTTTGCTATATATCTATAGACTATATCTAAGTAGAAAAAAATTCGACCCGGGGGGGTTAAGACAACCCCGGACATTTGTGCTTAAGAAGAAGACCTCACGCAGGTCGAGAAAAATCTCCGAACCCCTGCCCCACCCTGACATAGGGGCACCGTCTCCCTATGAGACTGGGCCGGAGGCTTAGCAACCCGTGCTTTGGCTGTAGGACAGACAAGGAGATTTTTTAGGATAGATGACGAGATTTTTTTTTTAACCTCCGGCAGGCAGGAAATTCACCCCGCAACGGCTCGAGAATAAATAAATATATCAAAAAATTTAAAACGTCTTATAATTTAGACTTGAGGAAGTATTAGAGAGCAACCCAACATTTTAAGTTGTCTAGTGGTCTTGTTAGTCCTTGTAGGCTTAGATACCAGATGAAAAGATGATGGCGTTGCAACCTGTGAGAGGAGCTTGTAGATAGAAATAGCCGCTACCTCAGTGACGAAGGGAGTTCCACGACGGGAGGAATGGCAGCTTTGACAGGTGCTTCTTCGGATCAAGAGAGAGAGAGGAAAAAAAGGAAAATGAGGATTTCGAGAAGTTGAAGAAGTAGGTTGGTTTTAATGCACCCGCTCCTACAGTACATGGCTAAACGCTTTATAATGCGGCTGATCCTGATCCTATATGCATGCGTTAATGGTGGCCTTACCACCATTGCAAAATGAAGGCAACTTATTTAGTCTAAGTCAAACTATTTTAATTCTAACTAAGTTTACATAAAAGAGAAGTAACAATTATGATTCTAAATATGCATATTACGGAAATATATTCATATACGATTCTAAGCATCTCATGTTGGCAGTGGCGGATACAGGATGGATACTAAGGGGGGGCTAATCAATAAAGATTTGAGGCTAAAGCTAGAAATTAATGGTGATTTGATGCTAAGTGGCATTGGTTTAATGTAGAAATCTGCTCACTAGGGGAGCTGTAGCCCTGACAGCCCCCCCCCCACCACCCACCTGGATCCGCCCCTGCATGTGGAGTGTTTCAGTGCGTTCACTCTCTCTCTCTCTCTCATGCTGGCACAAAGCTTCTCATGCATATACGAGCTTATAGTGCTTGAGAATACATTACCTTAGTCAAGCAAGTCATATTCGTTGTTGCACAATAAGTTGCATGTATCATTACAATGCACAAATATCTATATAAAAGACTGGAGGTTTTTTCTGTTTTTTTTTTACTTGTGCGGTTGTGCCCTTCGTATCTAGTACTCCCTTTGTCCCATGAAAGCAAGTCATCCTAGAGTTGAATACAAGTCATTATAGAGTTTTGCAGTTTAACAACTCTCGTAAGCCACCTGCCTTTGCCCACTCCACGTTCATTCATCTGTGTGTAGTATGAAGTTTACAACAATAGTTAAAATTGTTCTTTTTGTTTGCTCATATAAGTGTAATGCGAACTATTTTCTATTTCTATGGTACTCTTATGTTATAGAACGACCAATAACCTTGTATATGACTTAGATTCATGACTCGTGCTTAGAGAAGAACAAATTATATCTAGCGATGTTAATACACAATTTCTCTATTCTAAATTACAAGTCGTTTTGACTTTTATTTATTTATTTTGCTATATACCTAGATGTATATCAAAATAGATATAAAAAAGTTAAAACAACTTACAATTTAAAACTGAGTAAGCATTGGGTTATATACCACGTACATAAAGGATAATCTTTTTGTGTGTGTAAAATAAGCCAATCTATTACTAGGGTCGGTTTTTTCTTTTTTGTGATGACAAAGCTCTCTTTTTTTTTTAAACAAAAAGTTAGACTCGTTGTTTGGTCTTCAAATTGTTTGGAGACGTTGTAGGGGAATGATTACCTCTTTCTGCCTAAACTCAACCAAATGAACCGTGGACCTATGATACCGATCCTATCCTCTAGCATCTTTCCCCTCGTATCAGTGCCAGCTGCCAGCCAGGCCGCCGCCGCCGCCGCTGCAGCTGGCTCGTGCCTCCGCGTCGCGGCTTGTCTTGGAGCTTCACCTGATCCCTGAGGTGCGGCACCGGCGGGTGAGGCGTATCGGCGAGGCGGCACCGGCGGGCCAAGTTCGTTCCCAGAACCAGAAGTCCAGAAGAGATGGCGGGGGGCCCAAATGTCGCGGGCTTGATCGAGGATGATGCGGTCTCCGTCATCACGGAGGTAATCGCTGAGATCTCGTGATGGGTTCAGGTTAGGTTTTTGAGAGCGAGGTTGCGAAATCCGGCGAAATTGGTAGGTTCCGTTCGTGGGTGGATCGAGTGGGAAAGGGGGCCCAATCTACCCGACCTCGTAGCACAGTTTTAGCTCAGGAAGCACCTGCTACATTAAAGTATCGATGGTTGTGCGTAGGCATAGTGTTGATTTGCTCTGCGGCGGATCCGACTAATTGATGCATCCCATGTCTAGGCATACAGAGGCATCATCATCATAAGCTGAAACATGCAAAGGTACCTTGCAGCAATTCAATTTGATGACTTCATCGTTAAAGAAACATGAATGCAGTTAGCTTGTTCAGCAATTCAGTTCTTAGGTTCTGTACTCTTCAGTGTTCCTAGTCTAGTAACTGGACACAAGCTGGCAACTGTAAGTGGCAACTTAAAGCTGCCTTTTGGGCCAAGTTTTTTTTTTTTAATATAAAGGCCTTTTGTTGTTGGGCTAAGCTTATGCTCCTTTTTTTTTTATAGAGGGTGTACAGATCGACCAAATTGAGGATAGTGTCCCTATTTTTTCTTAACAGCAGGTTCATTAGCAGATTAGTTACCATGTCTAGGAAAATTAAACTCTGTTACAACTACATAGAGGGTCTCTAGAAGCCTATAAAGCAGTTTCACAAAATTGATTGGTAGTAGTTTAAAAAAAATGATCGGTAGTAGTCCAGTTGCACGTACTCTAACAATAATATTTCAGAGGGGCCCTCCAAAGGCACATAGAGAATGGACCAGACGCAGCAGAGCCTTCTGAACTAAGAATTCCTCTTTGATTGGCCTGCCAGCCACCAAAGCCACTTGTGCTCATGAGTGTTTCTTGTGAGTTCCTGGTGTCCTGTTAGAGGCGTATTTGCTTTTCAGATCTGAGGAAAATGAATACGAGTTTGTTAGGAAAATGAAAATGGGATATGACAGGAGATTGTGAGAATGAAATATGTGGAAGGTAAATGTTTAACACAAATTACTCACAAAGCAAGCAACTCCCCTGTGTGGAATGACCTTACTAAAATCAAATTACTCACAAAACAAGCACCCCTGTATGAAGGGAGATCCATGAGGCTGGGAAATAGAAAATTTATTGATTTTTGGCTGGATGTGGAAAAGTATCCCATATTTTCTAAATGATAAGTTTCCTGATCTGCACAAAATATGTACTGACCAAAATGTTCAGTAGATGATCTATATATAAAGAATTGGAGATTGAAGTTCCGGAGATGGCATTGGTGTTGCTATTGGGAGAGTGAAATTGGTTTATAAACATCTTTGCCGTAAGAGCATTGGTGTTGCTACGGTCCTCATAATAAAGAAATGTGGAAGGCCTCTCAAAATTAAGATCTTCATGTGGCTGACTTTACAAAAACTCAATTCTGACTGAAGACAACCTCATGAAAGGAAAGTGGAAGGGGGTCTTGTATCTTCTGCCTCCAGATAGTCTCATCTCTTTTTCGAATGTCCAGTCAGTAAATATGTGCAGAGCATTCTTGCCTCCACCTTTCAAGTGTCTGTCAGACTATCCTCTTTCACCTAATGTTGGCTCAAGATTAAGTGGAGTTTACCAAATGGCAAACAACGGTATGATGTTGGTTTTGCTGCAATCTGTTGTGCCATTTGGAAGACAAGAAACACCATCTGTTCTGAAGGAAAGAGAACTAAATCACCCACAGAGATCATCTGTTTGATTTGCTCCTTGTAAACATGTTGGGCACGGTGCAGAGATCTCGAAGTTGGTGGCCCTGCAGTTTCATCAGCAAGGTCAAGAAGGAAGATGGAGCAAGGTTAGAAGGAAGTTGGAGATCACAACTTCATGATCACTAAGACAGACAGCCTGCAGTGAGGATGTCTGTTTGGTGTGCAGTTTGGAACAGCCTGTGTGCAACAGCCAATCTGGGCGTGTAATAAGTCTCAGTCTTCATTGCCCTGGCGGTGTGATGAATTCTTAAAACTTGGTCAAGATTGCTATAGCCTTAGGCTGTACTGGTGTTTGGTATTTTTGGATGCCTTTTGTCTGAACCCTGGGTGTTCAGTACAACAGGCAGCCCGTTTGGTTCTTGTTAAGCATGTACCATGGATTCCTAAACTCTTGTAATTACGCTGCTTTTGGTAATGAAATTCAGTTCGTCCTTGGTGAAAAAAAAGTTCATCAATGCTTAGATTTTGCATTTTATTGTTCCATGTTCTCATTCTTTTAGTGGACGTTATCATAGGCATGTGCAACAAGTTTGAGTTTTGTCTCATAAGGTTGTGTTGATGAATTATTTCTGTCTGATTTATCAAAGGATAAATTAGACTATTGTTGTACTACTTTTCTTGCATATATGTTCATTGTCAGAATGGTTATCCCTGCTCCCTGTTCATGTACTTGCCAGATTGACATTGAAAACATCTTAACATATTTGTTTCAAAGTATTTAATACCCATTCATTCTTGCAGTGTTTTCTACATGTTCGAAGCCACAACTCATGTGCACATGTCAAATATAACTCTTCAAAGAGACCTTTATTTAAATTTGTTTTGTCAGTCATTTGCTGTCACTCACTCATTTGGTATTCTGTTGAACATCTTTTTCTGTACTATATGATATGTCTCCAAGTCCATGATACGTGTGAAATAATTGAATGGACTCAAAGTTTGTGTATCCAACTGCAGAGCTTAGTGGTGTGTGAGATATGTGGCAGTGGCAGTGCCCCTCATCTTATTGCAAACTGCGCTCGGTGCAGTGCGCGTGAGCATTGGTACTCCCTTTCTTTTCTCCTACCTGCCTGTTGCCTTTTTCCCTTGTCCTTTACATACTAAGCTCTAGGAAAACTGTACATTTACATATGTTCTATCTGTCTAAAACATGTGCTGATCAATTGCTAGACACATAGGTTTGTAAGGATGTTTGGATAGTTGTGAATGATAAGAGAACAAAAGGCTTTGCCACAGATAATAACTCATGTAAAGACTGTAACTAGATAAGTCCCCGGGATATTTCCATCTGTTGTTGGTCTGTAAAAAATGGCCACTATTTGTTAAAATGGTGAAATGGATGAATGAATTGCAGTTTCTGAAAGTTTTTTTTTTTTGTTTTCTATTTCCCAAAAAAAAACAAGGTACTGTATGCAGGTGCTGACGTTTCTGATTCCACGCATATGGTTTTGTAGTAGATGCCAACGAGTGGCCAACAGGGCACCCAGATACTCCTAGCCAAGGTAGCGATTTCTGCTTGTTGGTATGTTTTATGCAGTCCTGGTCTGAATGAAACTCTGGATCACTCACTCCCCTGCTGCCTGCAGGTTCCGGACGTAATATGTTGGGCACCAAATTCTCTTCATTCTGCTCTTCCCCGACCCCGACGGAGGTTGCAGGCAGTAGCAGCTAGTGTTGTATTGGCTTGGCTTGTTTTTGTGTGGTTGTATTGGCATCGCTGGAGCGAATGCCCATGTGGCTTGGCACTGGCGCTAGCATCAGGAAACATGCCGGAAAGATATTCTTTCACCGCGAGTGAGCAATTAATATTTGCCATGTTCGTTTGGCTGTTTCTGGCTGGCTGATTCTTGCTGTTGTTGATTTGGTGTGAGAGAAAAACACTATTGAATTGCTGGCTGGAAGCACTGATAAAAGCAAACGAACAGAGCGATTGACTATTGAGCAGGTATATCATGTGCGATGGACTCTGATTCCATTGGTGTAATATACAGTTGTTTCATTATGAATTTATCTCCACAGCAAAACTAAGACAAGATTTTGTAGCTGCCCCTCTCTCCCTAATGCTGTGTATAAATGTAAGTGAACAACAAACTTTTGTTGCCTCAATTGTAATCTAAGTAGGTAGGGAGTGCTTCGCCCCTCCGATCAACCCCATAAAAAAATAGAAATGAACGTAGAATGGTACCCAATTTTCCTCTTGTTTTCAATGTCACATAAGTTCAGCTCTACACATGGGCAGTTTTGAGACCCATGATGTCCCATCATGATCATTCATCGCATCAGTAACTGATAAAGTGGCTGATTTTCGCAGTGTCAGTATGCCTACCTTCCATTCGGGGAGGAACGTAAATGTGATTGATGGAAGTAGCAATCGTAATTGGTTCACTGAGCCAGGCGTAGCATGCCGTTCGGATGGTCAAGCGATAGTCTTTTTGTTTGAGACGACGATCGACGAATGGTCAAGCGAGAGTCAGGACAGATGGCACCAACAGTCAGTCCCTTGCGCTTTCGCAACTGCGGCACAAGGGAGCGACGGAAAACCCCAGTTCCTCGCAACCTCTGCTCGTCTTCCGCCGCCGGCCTCCCGTCTTCCCAATCACCATCGCCCCTCTCCTCCCCCTCCAACCACGGCGGAATGGTACGTGAGGAGCTGCTCTGGCGGCGCTTTTTCTTCCCCCACACCACACTGCTTGGACTGCTGCATTTCTTGCCGGCGCCCGCGCTTGTTTCTTGGTCCGACTTCGTTCGTCCCTCTCTCTCTCTCTCTACATACTTTCCCCATGCTTCTTTGATTTTTATGTTTCCAGCGAAGCTCTTCGGTTCTTGCTCTTCCCAGCAGGTTGCATCTTGTTGCGATCGATCCTGGTGGGGGGAAACCCGCGGGGATTTCGCCTGTTAGTTACGCTGTGCTTCTTGGCCCTTCTGTGATCGCAGTGCGGTGTCAGTTGGGGTTTGGAAGGCCGCGCGTTTTGCGTTTTCTTGCTCTCTCAATCTGCAGCGGTGCGAAATCCATCTTGCTTTCTTGGATCCGGTCTAGGCATTTTGGTACGGAGTGGCTCAAAAACCCCAATATTATTTCTACGGCCGTCGTCGCTCTTTCTTGGTCACGGGTTGGTTTGCCTCGTTTGTCGTGTCTTTTCGACGTCTTTCCCCTGTCTTTGTGATGGGATTATTACTGGTGGTCTCTATCAATCGTGCAGTTTGGTCTAGTTTGTGTTGTGTATCGTTGATTGTGTTCATCCTGTTAATGCTTAGGCAATTTGATGAAGCAGCCTCCAGATCGATCTCACTGGCTTCTTTGCTATTATCGGCCCAATTCTTGTTAGAGAAACATGAACTCATTCGATCTTAGGTGGCCTTGCTTACTGCGTTCACTTGTCTAACAATTCAGTGCTTAGGTTTGTTTTCTGAATGTCCATCATGTTAATGGCTAGTAATTGCAAGTGGGTGCTAATTTTAGTGTATTGTGTTAGTTGTTACTAGAGCAAGCTCGCATTCTTTATTAGGAAACTTCCTATTAGCATTTTTAGGACAGGGATAGCAGAGACTCAGAGCTTCACCACAGTCATACTCATACTCAACCAATTTGATGGTGCTCCCATAAGATTCTGTTAGTTGATAGTCTCTTTCATATAGACCATGGTGAGGATAATTAATTGCTGTGTGAAAATAATGATAGGACAAGGGTTGTTATTTGTTAAGAGTGCTACTATGCCTAGCTATTCTTGTACTTTCATTAATATGCATCCTCTGCAGTTTAACTTATGGAACCTCTATAAACACAATTATTCTTGAAAATGGAATTAGTGCCCATTCACACTAAAAGTCCTCTGCCGATAATCCATAACTTGGCTGGACATGTGAGTTAAGCAACCTTAGTAATTTTAGAAAGCCAGGATTTTTCAACTGTTATATTAAATCTTTGTTTATGTGCAGCCACTTCAGTGCATCTGAATTAAAATATGTTTATTGTAATGATACGATCGACTTGTTCAAGGGATTTAATTTTGTTGGGCAGCGAAAGGGATCCCTTTTAATTTTCTTGGACAAAATCATGTGTTTTTCACTCTGCTCTTTTCTTGTTGTGTTGTATATTTCTTCCTCGCTTAGGATTATGTCTCAAAGATAAGTGTGAAAGAATTAGATGAACATGAAAATCTTTGTATTTGACTATGCAACATTTTCCCTATGATGCAGGGCATTAAGGTGTGTGGAGCATGTGGCAGTGGTAGCAACTCCCATTCTATTGTAAAATGTTCTCGGTGCAATGATGATTATGAACACTGGTAATCCTTTACAGCTCTGCCCTGTATAGTTTTAATTCCATTATTTCGCACATCCTAAGCACTTTGAAGATGTACATATACATGTGATCATCTGCCCTGAATTTGAATATGCTTTTGCTTTGGATTTGCTTTTACAATTCTTTGAAATATTTTTTTTATGTAAGGATGTCTTGAGAACAGCAACCAGTAAGTGAAAGTAGATGATATCTGAATGTCTGGTAGTGATAGGAAACCAGTATGTCTTCTGTGACAGATAGTCGATGCAAATACTGTATTTTAGTTAGGACTGAAACTTCCTTAGCTGTTCTCCAATGTGTTATTTTCATTTAATTTACTTTTTTTGTTTTTGTAATGAAGGTGTGAATTAATTGAGCTATGTTCTTGAATGTTTCCAGTTTTGTGTAGCTCTCTGAACATGTTTCTGTTTTCTATTTGAAGTTATTGTATGAAGGAGGTGGCATGGGAGCCTCCACGTGAATGGTATTGTGCCAAATGCCAGGAGTATACTAAGGGAGGCCCAAAACCTAATCAAGGTAATATATTTTTCATAGTTCTTGATCACCTATCTCACTTTCACGATTATCAATAAATTCTACTATGCTATTCTAAGTTCTTCTACAATCATGGTGAAGGTGGGCAAACTTCAAAGTCGCACCTCAGTCACAGCAATGTAGTGCATCAAATAAGTCCCAAATCTCCAAATAGATCTGGAAATTCTAAAGTGAAGTTCATCCCTTCTGAAGAAGGAGCGGCATTATTGAGTAGAGAGAGGCAACCATCTGTTAGGCCAAGATTTTCTGTGTCGCAGCCAAGCAAGGCATCATCTCCTCCAACTACAAAACACTTGTCCAATATGAATTGTGTATCCCCAAGCAGGAATGGTACAAAAGTGCAAGCCCTGAAACAATGTGCTGAAGCAAGTTATAGTCAAACAAAACTTGAGGATAGGTCATATTCTGCTATGCAGCAAAGGCAGGTTCATCCTGCATCTCCTTCAAGCATGAAGCGGCCATACAATAATATGATGTCGATATCCCCTGGTAGGAGTGACATGCAAGCGCAAAGCCTGAAACGAGGTGCTGCTGCAAGACATGATCAGGCAAAGATTGATGACAACCCATATTTTTCTCTGCGGGAAAGTCAACTTCATTCAGCATCTCCTCCGCATGTGAAACAGTTGTCAAATAAGAAGTGCATATCCTCCAATAAGACTACCATGCAAGTCCATGCCACCAAACGATCTGTTACTGCAAGTCATGATCAGGCAAAGCTTGATGACATAAACAGGGATTGCGAAGCAAGATCTGGTGGTTCCATGCCTATAATTCATGAATGTAGAACAAGTGAACCAATTAAAGTAAAAACTGTCTCTCTGATTGAATACGAAGGTCCAGAAAAGAAGATAGTGAATGCAGACAAAGGAGAAATTAACTCTCAGACTCAGCTTGAGCCTAGAGAAAAGGGGACCTTATGCGCTTCAGGTATGTATCTATAGAAATTTACTTTTATTTTGGTTGTTTAATGTTGCATGTCTCAAGAAGGATACCACTATGACATTTCAAAAGGGCTCAGTTTCGATATAAATTTAGTTATGTGCCACATTTAGATTTTATTTAGTTCTGATGTGACCTGAGGTTTAAGTACACTAAAAGTGGTTCTTAATGTTAATTTCCAATGTAGCATTAGATGAAGATACTGGATGCAAATCTAAAATGGGGAGTCTGAACCAGAACAAAGATGTGATCCTCGTCATGGGTTCAACCGTGGAGTATTCAAGACGCCCAGTACCTGCAAATTGTTGGAGGTGAGTTATGTCTCAACCTTTACCTTGCGGCTTATGTTTTCATGGGCAATACTTCCATAAGTTACCAAATTATACTTTTGTTGGAAATTAATTATAGATGTTTCACAATCTTTTTTGAAAGAAACTAAATGTTTTCGCAATCAGTTTAGACTACTCAATGTATGTGGAAGTTTCTCTGCAAGTAGAATTTTCCATGAATTCAGGACAAAACTCAGTAAACCTTTTCTGGTCAATTCTGGACAGTTTCCTGTTTTTTTTTTTTTTTAATAAAAGGCAGGAGCTCTGCTGCTCAATTAAGTAAAGGTGAAGAAGTTTATGCACAAAAGGCCCTGGTGCCACACACTACAGTCCTAGGACCGGACAACCAGTACAGGACAGGCAAGTTGCACTGCTAATGTTAATTACCCATCAAAAGATACAACCCTGCGTCTCTGCATGATATCATCTTTTGTCACTGAGGTCTTTAAGCGGATTATGGTGTCCTTGATCTCGTCTTGTGTGAATTGGATGTAGTTTTTCCTCACCCTTTGCTGGCTCTAATCATTTCAAGCTTGTGCTTTTCTGAGTTGGTTATTATGACTTTTCCCTCTTCCTCTATCCCTATCCTCTAGGTACAGTGCTTGCATCAATAGAGAACTTTTTCCTTTTTATGAATCGATATTATTCCATTCCAATTTCTTCCTAAAATTTCCGAAGAAAAATCCCAAATTGGATGATGAGTTAATTGAGTTGATCCATGCGGTTAGGCACTCTTCAAATAGGAATCCATTTTCTAACTGGCTTTTGTGCTTTGGTGAGTCGTCCGAGATCCTTTCGATGACGTCCAGAGTTTTTTATGTTGTTTACCTATGTTATTTTCATAAAAGACAAATGCTTCTCTTCTACGGTTGTGCAGCTGACCCTAATTTCATATGTATACAATATTGTATTTCTAATGTTTAGCTTTCGGTTGCACTTTAGGGGATGCTTCCATGTCTTGTATGCTGAAGAAAAGCTAAATCTTGGTGAATTTAAAGCCTACTTTCCATCAAAAGTGTCATCCAAAGTTAACGATATTGTCAAGATGATGTCCACTGATCTACAACTGCAGTTATTACCTCGAATGAATGATTGGCCAAAATCTTTTGAGACTATTAATCCAGTTCATGAAGACATTGGCGTGTTTTTCTTTCCTAATAAACCTGATGGGTAGGGTTCCTATTGGTTCCGATACACTGTTACTAACATTTTTCTCACATATATACTCTGAAACATATAACTGCTTTCAGATATTTAATGACTTTGTTCGTCACTTGCTCTGTAGGTGTGAAAAAGTACACACTGATCTATTAGAATCTTCCAGCAACTATGTTCTAAGGGCATATATTCATGACATAAAATTGTTGATATATTCCTCGGAAGTGCTTCCCCCTGATTCTCAGTGTTAGTAGTTCAATTTTTTCTGTTTCCTTTTGTGCAAGAAAATAAACCATATCAAATTTATATTATGCTATTTTAATTGCTACCTTGATAACAGGGATAGATGGTGAGAATTACTTATGGGGGATTTTTGTGAGGCCAAAGGGGAAGAGCTATCCTTGGCGATCTGGTCCAACCACTACATGATCTGTTTTCCCTGGGCATGGTAGTAAAGGTAACCAAACTGTAAATTATGATAAACCTGGTGAGGGTTTTGCATCTCACGCATCCCCTTACTCAGATTGTGTGTGAAAAGATCCATATTAAGATGTTTAAATGTTGTTGCCCTGCACTATTTGTTTAGTAATTTTGTTATTGAAAAATTGGCAGCATCATGAACTTGTTAATTAGTGGTCTAGGGTTACTGATGCGCATGGAGGGAAGTTAAATCTCTGCTACCCACTGCACCTCTGTTATGTTATCTGATTCCAATAGTTGCACTGCCTTGTGGAGAAGAATATGATTTTTTTTCTATTGCCCAATTTCACTCTGCAGTAATTCTAAATCTTCATAAAGTTATGAAACGGCTGTCTTCCTCCATCTCATTTGGTCAAAATGGTTCTACACAGGTAGGTCAAATCCAGAGATGGCCAAGTGGATGCTCCATTACATGTAGCAGATGGCATCTTCATCTGATGTGCAGTCATTACATTTTCTGTACCCATCTGATTCTGACCTTACGACTGAAGCGAGGAAACCTGAGCTCCATGATTTAAGAGGATTCCACCTCATTGGTCTATCGCAATTCATGTCTTTAGTTCAGATGCTGAAACTAGCTCCTGTAAAATCAGTCTAACAAACTCTTGCAGACTGCAACTTGCCGTTGAGATATACCCACGGTATGCCACCAGGTTCTGTATATATATTGATCGTGAGATGCTGAAATTGAGGATTGTAGTTGCTGCGGTGTAGTAAGGTGTGGTGTAAAAGCAGACGTATGATTCCAAAGCTGTATTGGTAGCTCCACGGATAAATTGATGTGAGCTGCAGCCAAATGTGCTTGTTTTCTTTCTTTGTTTCCCTTGTTTATAATTTTCAAGTTTTTTCCACCCTGCTGAGTAAAGCAGGAGATTTTTTTCTTTAATCAGTGAAGCTTTCTCAGTGCTTGTAGTAATAGATATTAACATTTCAAGCTGCATCATAATTCAAAATTTTCAAAGAACACGAAACCAATGGATGGTTTCCACGCGAGTACCAACGCCATTGTAACGGTAATTCTTGAAGGGATGGGGCTAGGAAGAACAGCAAGGAATTTGGGGAAGACAGCAGGAACAGAATTCAGTTGGGGAAACAGAGGAAGGTTCAGATTCAGGGTTTGAGTATAGGATCCATAATCTGACAGTCATCTGTAGCGACTCCAAATCTTGTAAACGAAAAAGATTAGCAGCCAAAGTTTTATGATATGCCAAACTATGGTTTTGACTAATCCGATCATTTCTATTTCTTCTGCGTTTCAAATCAAAATTTTGTTTAGAATCGGAAAAAATTCTCGCGATACTGTGATTACGTAAGAGAGAAAAAAAACAAGGCCATTCCGGCCCGGTTATAGCACCCAGGCCCAGCAGGCCCGGTTATAGAAACAGAGCACCGGCCCACCAAGCTTTCTTCTTCCTCTCTTCGCGTCTCAACTCTCAACGCTGCGCCAAAACCCTAACCTGAACCCCAACCCCGCCGCGCCTCGCCTCTCCTCTCCTCTCATCCTTCCCCGTACTGCAATTCGGGACGAGCCGCCGCCGGTCCCGATGGGGAAGAGGAGCGGCAGCAAGAGGAAGGACAAGAACAAGGTCATTCTCCCGCCGGAGCTGCCGCCGGAGATCGACGACGACGAGGTGGATGTCAGCGACGAGGACATCGCGTTCTATGGCACCGACAGCAGGAACGCAAACTCCTTCCGCAGCTTCGACAAGGAGTCCATCAACAGGTCGGCGCTGCGCTGTGCCTTCCGATTCCTCACTTCCCTCCCTTGGTGGTGTCGCATTGCTCCTGATTGAGCGTGGAATTTCTCTTTGGTTCGTTGTTAGGTATGTCGGGAGGGTCGCTGGACGCGACGAGGGCGAGGTCGAGCGCCTCTACGAAGAGCGCCAGAAGAGGAAGGCCACAGAGTCCTCCGGGAGACCCCGCGAGGAGGATGACGATTTGGAGGTCGACCCCGTCGACGCACTCCCCACCAAGACGCTGCAAGGGGAGCTCGTCTACAATAGAGGTAAACCGTTCGTGACTCCAGTAGATACACAATGCCCGTGACTAATCATAACCATCAGTAACATGATTATTGTAACAACTTTTAACCTTATGCAAAACAGGAATGTCCTGTAAATAGCAGTGCACTTGGAGTTAATAGAAACATGTCACCACTTGCAGATGGCATTTTTACACATTGGTGTCTGAATTTTGATGAACAATGATGTTTTTTTTTCCCATTTTTGTTCTGCTTGTGGTGTACTGTGGAAATACTCACATAACTTTGTAACATGTATGTCATGACATGCAGCAAAGAAAGCAAGGTCTGAAGACAATACCAGCAATGTTAAGGCTAAAGCTCAAGAGAATGGTGCAGATGCCAAGAAAATTATTAAGAAAGATGAACTGAAGGGAAAATCTAAAAACAAAAAGGGAGATGATAATAAAGTGAAAAATATTCAATCTCAGAGTGAAGTTCCAAAGGGACAACTACACTCAAATGTGCTGGTACTATTTCTGTTTCTTTTTTAAAAAATATGCATCAGTCAAAATTCCATTTTTGAAATTTTCTTTCTGGTTGCACACTTGCTCTAGTTCATTTTAGCCCTCATGGTGTGTTGGTAGATTATAATCGTACCAGTTTCTTGGCTCCTTTCTTTAGAGTAAGGATATATATCTGATCATAGTAGTGTCATGAAGCATGACTGTAAATGAATTTGCCATGTGTGCTAAATTGATAGTAAATATGTATGTATGTTAGGCATATTCCACCTCAAGTAAGATATGGAAAGTGGTTTGTATATATCCCAATTTGAAGGTTTGATAACTTGATGTTGGCATAAAAATCATTCATAAAAAATGTTAGCGTAAGATTTTGAGTCAAATTAACTATCTCTGTGTTTATCAAAGGTTGGGTCAATCTAACAAACTACAGAAGTTTTGTTCTGGGATTGTTCTACTGATTTGCCATAATTCTACATTTTTCTAATCAAAACTAATTCCATTGCATACCTTTTTGCTGTGCATGACAATGACAGGAGGAAGTGAAGGAGGAACTTTCAGCTGAGGAATTATTCGAAAAAAGAAGGCTCAACTTGCTGAATTGGGGATGGCTATGCTTGAAGATCCTGAGTCAAACATTAGATCTCTGAATGATATGTTAAATATAAGCAATGACAAAGACCAAAAGGTTGTTAAACTTGGTCTGATGTCCTTGCTTGCTGTGTTTAAGGATATTATTCCAAGGTACATTTCAATTAATTTTTATTATATACCTTGGCTGGATTTGTTTCTTCCCAAGTTACCTATAACATGTTTTTTATGCACACTGCAGTTATCGGATTAGGCAGCTGACAGAAAAGGAGCTAGCAGTAGAAGTTTCAAAAGATGTGAAGAAGACGAGATATTATGAGTACACACTTGTTCGCTGCTACAAGGTCATACTCTGGGTCTCCTTCATGCATAGTGAAGTTTGCCTGGTCATGAACTATGCTAAATAGATATATTTGAACTTGTCTTCATCTTTAATTTTGGTGCTCTGAATAACTTCCAAAATTCTGATGGCTGGAGTTGGTTTTCTGTTGTGAATTTTCAGGCATACCTACAGAAATTGATATCGTTGGAGAAGCAGCCCCACTTTTATACTGTGGCTGTTCGTTGTATGTGTGCTTTATTGGATACTGCCCCACATTTTAACTTCCGTGAAAACCTATTGGCTAGTGTGGTAAAAAATTTAAGCTCCTCAGACGATGTAGTAAGGTAAAAACCCTTTGTGTGTCAAGTCCTTGGCTGATCTGAAATTGTTTAAATAATGTAGCTGAGTACTTGACAAATATTGCTGTGTCAAACCATCATTCTTACTTTTTTGATTGATTAGATACACCATAGCTAGGTTGCAGAATAACTTTACTAATTCATCTTACAGTGGTCTAAATTGTATTTGAGGTTCCTTTGTTTTCTTTTCGCTGAAAACGATAGGGGGTGCAAATCATTTATTCGATAAAATATACCATACCCAGCTGCTCCAATTGTGGTATTTGTTCCTTGACGACATTCTCTTAGTAATTAATAAATAAGGAGTATTTCATGTGATAATGCACGCTATTTTTACTTTGGCGCAGTTTTGCAGTCCATTGGGTCACTGAAATAGTCCACATATACCTAATTTTCCTTGTAGGAAAATGTGTTGTGAAGCAATAAGATCATTATTTATAAATGAAGGAAAACATCGTGGCGAGGCAACAATAGAAGCAGTTAGGTTGATTGCAGATCATGTGAAGCTCAATGATTGCCAGCTCCATCCTGATAGCATTCATGTATGGTGATTATTGGCTGTCTTATTTGCCATATGTATTTAATGTTCATTTTGTTTTTCGTGCCATTTATTTTTATAAAAAAAGAAACTGAGCATGGATCAATATCCTATCATTGCTGACTATGTACTCGGATGTTTATCTTAGGTTTTCCTGTCTTTGAGATTTGATGAAGATATTGGAAAAGATGAGACTGAGGAGGAAAAGGTGAAACCAAAGAAAAATAAACGTTGGCAAAAAAATCAGGAGGTCCCGATGCAATTGCCGGTTAATGATAAGAAGAAAACGAGACAGGAACTGATCTCAAAAGCTAGAGAGGAGGTAACATCAGATAAAACATTATTTATTGGAAGGCCATGTGAACTCGTATAACCATTTCCATTGTATTTTTTCCAGGTTGATGCAGATCTTAGAGCAGTTTCCTTCACACTTGCTCCAAAGGAGAGAAAAAGGATACAGAAAGAAACACTCTCTGCTCTGTTTGAGACTTACTTTCGTATTCTGAAGCATTGTGTGACCACTTCAAATTCAAGGTTTGTTTGATTTCTTTTGCCACATCATAACAATTTATTCCTTCTTTGTGGAATTATATGATCTGCCTTTTGCTTTTGATTTGATATGTTGATTTAATAACATGAAATTTCACTTCGTTTTGGAATGAAGTTACCATCTGACAGTCATTGTATTGTTAAAAATTCCAGGACCAAGGTGAATAATGGCTTCCCTGGTGGCTCACACCCACTGCTCACTCCATGCTTGGAGGGCTTAGGAAAATTTTCACATTTAATTGATTTAGATTTCATGGGTGAACTTATATCTTGCCTCAAGAAGCTTTCTGGGTATAGCGACCGACAAGATGAAATTCCCAATGATAATGCACTGTCTGTCTCAGAATGTCTGCAGTGCTGCATAGTTGCGTTTAAAGTCTGGAGGAACAACCTTGAGGCTTTGAATGTGGATCTACAGGATTTCTTTGTGCAGCTTTATAACCTCATACTGGAGTATCGGCCGGACAGGTTTTGACTCCTTGCTCTTGATGATAGTTACAAGAACTCTGCCTTTTTTAAATCTGTAGTTGCCATTTCTTGAACAATCCAAGATATCCTCTACCATATTATTCTTTTCAAACAAAGGTGCTCTTGGCAGATAACATTTTTTTATCACTAACCATTATTAACACTTTAACTCTTGTTGATATCCCCAGTTAATATTGCTTCAATACTATGGACATGCTGACAATGCTTATCATGCACTTAATCATACATTTTTTTCTTTTCTTTCTCGAAAAAATATCTGTATACTCTTGAAGAATGATAGTATTATGTCCATGCCTAAGTATTTCCATGGTGTTAGTTGTTCTCTTTAGTTTTGACTCCCTGTCTTCATATTTGTGCCATTTTGAATATATTTTGGATAATTTTAGGTATAAGCTGTCTTGTGCCATGAAATATATTTTCTGTTACATCCAGGGATCAAGGCGAGGTATTGGCTGATGCTCTGAAGACACTTCTTTGGGAAGGCAAACAGCAGGATATGCTAAGAGCTGCTGCTTTCATTAAACGTTTAGCCACATTTGCTCTCTCATTTGGCTCTGCAGAAGCGATAGCAGGTTTGTTCTGGAGGTTTGGTTTTTGTTTGTCCCATACTTTTTGAGCATTCTATAATATCCAAGATGATTTATTAGTAATAGGGATGCATTGATTGCACGGAATACTTGTCAGTAGTACTTGTCTCTATTTAGCTTGAACGTTGGTTATATAAGTATTAGTATTCTATTAAACCTGCTTGAATACATTTCATTACTGAGTAGTGTTATGGGTCTTAGTTATCAAGCATAATCTTTCCTCTTTTGTTAGATGTCATAATTGTTTACATATTTACGTTAAAAAAATAATTGCTCACATTTTTTATGATTATTTCAGCATTGGTCACACTGAAGCATCTCCTCCAAAAAAATAGCAAGTGCCGCAATATGTTGGAAAATGATTCTGGTGGCGGTTCTCTGTCTTGCTTAGTTGCGGTATATGTATTCTCATGTTTTTTCCATAATTGGATGTCGACACTTTGTATTTATTTGATCATGTTATTCCTCTTCTTTTATCCAGAAATACAACCCTGAAGCTACGGATCCATATCTGAGTGGTGCACTGGCTTCAGTCCTTTGGGAGCTCAGCCTCCTAGAGAAGCATTATGATATTTCTGTTTCCTCAATGGCTTCAAATATCTTGAGTATGGCAAACTTGAATCCCACCCAGAACCCTGTTCCTATCTTGAATGTGAACCCTCTTGAAGCATACAGAGACTTGTCAATGGAAAGGGAACTATTAAAACCAGCTAGCAAAGCATTGCCACTGAACCTAAAAAAGAAGCGACGTGGCAAGGAGTTTGTTGCGCTAAGCCCAGATCTACTTCAGAAGGTAGATTGCGCAGTGGATAAGGACGAGCTCGAAGAGAAGTTGCAGAGCCATTTCTCTGTTCTAAGAGGCATCTCGGAGAATGAGAGGTTGAGGGCTGAGCTGAACCACACATTGTCATCCATAAACATGTACAAGGAGTACAAGAAGCAGAAAAAGAAAAACATGAAATTTAAGACGGGGAGGAAAAAGGTAGCAAGGGTTTAGGGCTTTAGCTGTCTTATGTTCTGGGGATCTTTGCGCTCCACTGGTGAATGGGTGTAATTATCTCAAAATTTTGGCTTATTTCACATTGCTACCGTAGTGCAAGTTTTCTGCTACCCTTTTGACGTGTCTGCACACAATATGATATATATATTGAAAGATTTGTCTCCATTTGTGATTTTGGGAAATAGTTGAGGCCCTATTTGGGGAGCTATAGTTTCTTTCAATAGCATCTGAACAAAAATAACTTTAGCTAATCTGATTTTACTACAAAGTGTAGCTTTTTGAGCTTTTGTCAGTTTGAAGTAACCCTATTTTTAGGAGCCTCTGGCTCAGGCCCTCCACAACGTTACGCTTAAGTGGTGCCCAAAATAGATACAGCTGGTTCGGGAACCGCTCTTCACGCTGTGGCAGGTGCTGCCTATTTCAAGCGGTGCCAAGAAATGAGGGAGCGGCGCAACTAGTTGCGTCGGTTCCAAGTCCTGTGCATGCGATAGACAATTATTTGTTTTATCCTGGTGATGGGAACCGCTCAGAGGTGAGGAGCAAAGGATATCACTATTTTATTTACATTGCAGATAGCTCCGGTGCTTCGTTTTCATCACACTGCGGCTCTACTTGCTGATGCTTATTTTCTGTACCCGGGCCCATAGATTTTTCTGGCTTCACTCCCACATTGTGGAGGGCCTCAGAAGCTCTCCAAACAGGTCCTTAAAGGTAGAGTGCAACAGTTTTTTCGTGCTTTAGAGCATTGAAGAATCTTTGATGTACTGAACTCGTCATTGCAATTATATCTCTACTCCTAAGAAGGGGTAAAAACAAGGGTTTTTTGGTTTGGTGCCATTACTATTTTCCGTCTTTTGAAACATGCCATTACAATTCGTCATATGGGAAGCAGGCCATTACAATTTTCACCTTCTTTGAAACATGCCACTGGATACGATTGAAGACGTATCGGGCCCACCTGCAGGCCGACGTGGCATACGTACCACTGTATACTGCCGTATCCCGTGAAATAAGAAAACGACGCCGTCTATTCCTCCATCTCCCGTCTCTGCCCACCGGTCTTCTTTCCCGTTCCCCGTCTCGCCAGCTCGAAGCGCACGGCGGCGGCTAACCCTAACCAGGCCAGCGACGCGGCACAGCAGCAGGCGGGCGTCGCGGCGCGGTGCAGCAGGCAGCGCTGCGCGGCGCAGCAGGCGGGCGCCTAGGCAGCGCGCTGGCGAGCAGGCGGGCTTGGCCTCGGTTGCAGGCGGGCTAGGCGGATGGAGGACGACGACGGAAGGTATTAGTCTCTCCTTGTGTCGAATTGAGTCGATTCGGATTCAATTCATGGTCTGATTTATGCATTTGTGTTCTAGGGTTGCACTGTTCACGCTAGAAATCAAAGTGGAAGGATTCTGTAGCATAGACTCTCTTGGTAGAAAAGCTTACACTAAAGGTCGTCTGCTTAAGTGGGATGTGGAGTTAGGCTTGTTTTCCTTTGAGCAGTTGATCACCAGATTGAACAATGCTGTCAACTGGTCTCCTAACCAGTATGCTGTGCTTTGGTTTCCTGACAAAAGGTTGTCTAAAGATGTCAGACTAGAAAACCAGCTTAAGATGGATGAAATGTTTGACATGTATAAGGATCAGATGAAATGCCAAATTATTGTAGGAGTGTTTGACAATAGTGTTTCCCATGTTGATGAATTTGATGCTCTTGAGCCTTTATGCTTCCTTTCTCCTGAGATGTGCAATGGCAGCCTACAACTTAGCAATCTGATCCCAAATCCAGCTGTTCATAGTGCTAACCAGCCATCTAGCAGTAACCCAAATGTTCCCATGGAGGTGAAGTTCGCCTCAACTTGAGCCCGACGGGGAGTTTGACATGTTTGACAATACTGAAGAGTATGTTGGCTATGATGATGAGGCAATGTACTTGACATTACCTCCTACACAGCCATCTAGCAGTGCAGCGCCATCTAGCAGTGCAGCACCATCTAGCAGTCCACCTCCATCTCCTATTCATGTTTATGAAAATGTTGATGCTATTCTTGATGAGACAGAGGTCACTGATGCGGACCCTGAAGAGATCCATGTTATCCATGATCCAGAGAACCCCAAGATTGAGAAGGGAGAATTGTTTCCTGATATTGTATCATTCAGGAAATCTATTAGGCACCATGCTGTGAAGCAAGGATTTGTGTTGACGGGTATAAAAACAGACAAAACAAGGTTTCTTGCAAAGTGCAAAGCAGACGGCTGTCCTTGGCGCATACATGCATCCAGATTATATGATGACAAGACAATACAGGTATGTTCTTGTGATCTAGTAATGTTAATTCTCTGTGGTTCTTATGTCTTAATTTTACCTAACATTTATTTCATGTGCAGATTAAAACATTAGTAGACCATCAAGCGATAAGTGTCCAAGTACAAAATTTACGTAAAAACAAGATGGCCTCTCGGGATCGGTGTGCGTGATTGGTTAGCAGATTGGTTGAAGAAGAACCCAACAAAAGGGCCAACAGATTGTAAGGACAAGTTGGAAGAAGACTATGGCATCAAGTCAAGTATTCAAAGGCTTGGTCCGGTATGATGGCTGCCTTAGATAAAATTCATGGTAAATATGAAGAAAGCTTCCAATTCTTTGTTCAATTGGGTCTGTTCAAATAAAAACGGTGTCACCTGGTAGCATTGTAGAGGTAGAAGTAGAAAAATTGGTAAGAAATACAGGTTTAAGAGGATGTTTGTTGACCTCAAACCTTGTATTGATGGATTCATTGCTGGTTGTAGACCATTTTTGGGAGTAGATGCATCTAGTTTGAATGGTAAATACAAAGGGCAATTGGCATCAGAACAGTGTAGATGGACATAATTGGTTGTATCATGTAGCATATGGTATTTTTGACTCGAACCGAGGAAAAGCGCGTGATTTTTGGCACAGCTGCATAGAGCAATTGGGGATGTACCAAACCTAGTAATTTGTTCAGATGCTTGCAAGGGTCTTGAGAAAGCAGTTGGAGCAGTATTCCCAACAGCCGAAAACAGGGAGTGCATGAGACATTTGTACCAGAACTTCATGAAGCACTACTCTGGGATGTTTTTACAGACCACCTGTATCCTGCTGCTAGGAGTTACACTGAGGGGTTGTTCAACTGGCACATGAATAAGATTTATGAGTTTGCTCCAGATACTTTGACATACCTTCAGACTTATCACAACAGGAAATGGTACAGATGTGCTTTCTCAGAACAAAGCAAGTGTGATTTCTTGACCAATAATGTGTCTGAAAGCTTCAATGCCCAGGTGAAGAAGTTCAAAGGTTTATTGTTACATGAGCTTGTTGACAGGATAAGAGAGCTTATAATGGAGAAGAGATATCTGAGGAAGAAAATTAGTAGAGAGTGGTCAGATGGAATCCTCCCAGGTGTGATGAAAGACTTGAATTTGATCAGCCATAACATAAAGTTGGTGAAGGTACAACCTTGTGATGAATATGTGGCTGAAGTGACTATTAGGGATGACTGGGGGAATCATAGGAGGAGGACAGTGGACCTAGAGAACCACAGATGTGGGTGCAGGGAGTGGCAGGTTACAGGGAAGCCATGCAAACATGCTATACCTTGGATACTTGCCAACAATGGAAGAATTGAGGATTATGTACATGAGTACTACTCAGTTGCAAGATTTAGGGCAGCTTATGCAGATAGGATTGAGCCTATACCAGACAGATCAGAATGGCCTGTTGTGAACCTTGGATTCAAAGTGTACCCTTCTTTGCTGGGAAGGAGGGCTGGCAGACCAAGAGTTGTGAGAATTAGAGGGTGCTTGGAGAAGAGAGCAACAATGAAGAAAGTAAAGTGCCCGAGATGTGGTGGGTTCGGTCATTTTAAGAAGACATGCAAGTTTGCTGAGCTGGGCGAAGATGGAGAAATAGGGAAAGGGTCTACAAAAAGGTACTGAAGCTATAACATGTAAATAATTGTTTTTTCTTTTTTGCTTGACTTAACCAAATCCTTGTGTTTCAATTGCAGGAAGATGCCAACTCAAGATGATGCTGGACCTTCACAACCGAAGAAAAAGAAAGCTCCTAAGAAGAGTGTTGTTGCCCAGAAGAAAAAGAAGACCCCGATCAGGAAGAAGTTGATGAAGACATGAGCTAACCCACCAGCAGTTGCTGCCACTAGCTTGAGGCAGTTGGTTTTCAATGAGCAGTGAGATAATGTGCATCACTATGTAATTTGGGCACTTTTGGTAGTGCCACTTTTGGTTTCATGAGTACTGTAATGGGCACTTTTGGTTTCATGAGTACTGTAATGTAATTTAGGCACTTGAACTGTAATGTGCCACTCCTAAGTTGCTGCTGGTACTGTAATAATGTGTGGATGCCAACTTGGTTATGAAATTTGGACAACTTGAGCTATATTTGTTACTGTATTGTGTATGGGTATCATGTTGTTTGGTTGTTCCTGCTGGAATTTTCCAAAATTATGATAAATTGCTGCTCAATTTTTCCTAAATAGAGACAAGGTGCTGCTGAATTTTTTCCAAACTGAATGCTCCCAAAAATGCTCCTGGAATAGACAAAATGCTGCTGAAATTTTCAGTACTTCCCTTGTCAAATTGCAACAGCAATCTGACCACAATCCACATGTGTAAAATATCACACAAATTGATCCACAAATAACTAGAAGCAAGATGCAACAATCCATTCATTCATTCATTCATTCCAAGTTCAATACATTCAGTCACTAAAGCACACCTACAAGAACAGAGACATCTAACACAATCTGAATTTTTCTATTACTAGACTCTGACTTTGGATCTTCAAATTGATAACATCATTCACAACACTGCATACTGCTTGAGCACATGTGGACGGGCTTCCTGCTGCTTGCTCTGCTGCGCGCCTGCTGCTTGCTCTGCTGCTGCGCGCCTGCCGCTTGCTCCGCCGCACCGCGCCGCCCGCCTGCTGCGCCGCGCAGCGCTGCCTGCTGCACCGCGCCGCGACGCCCGCCTGCTGCTGCGCCGCTCCGCCTTGCCCGCCTGCTGCTGTGCCGCGTCGCTGGCCTGGTTAGGGTTAGCCGCCGCCGTGCGCTTCGAGCTGGCGAGACGGGGAACGGGGAAGAAGACCGGTGGGCAGAGACGGGAGATGGAGGAATAGACGGCGTCGTTTTCTTATTTCACGGGATACGGCAGTATACGGTGGTACGTATGCCACGTCGGCCTGCAGGTGGGCCTGATACGTCTTCAATCGTATCCAGTGGCATGTTTCAAAGAAGGTGAAAATTGTAATGGCCTGCTTCCCATATGACGAATTGTAATGGCATGTTTTAAAAGATGGAAAATAGTAATGGCACCAAATAAAAAACCCTAAAAACAATCGTTCACCCCCCGGCAGACCCATCCTCCCTTGCTTCCAGAGTTACTACTACCGCGCTAGCGCACGCCCTGCGACGCACGCCCACGTCTGAAACACTGACCGGCTCGGAGAGCACAGGCAACGGCAGAGCAAGCAGTAGCAGCAAGCACAGCAAGCAGCGGTGCCAGGCCGGCCAGCAAATCAGCAATCAACAGCGGCGCTCCACCAAAAAAATGCGGGTCCCAGCAGACCAACGGGACGGGCGGCGCTCTGATCAATTCCATGACCATGCATCTCCATGTGCTTGATTGGCCCCACGGCTGGATTTGTTTTTTTCTCACGCACAAGTCAAATATACAGTGCTCCGTAGCAAGCATGCTTGGCCTGAAACACTGAAACACTGACCGGCTCTCGCTTCACCAAAGGCACGCTCGGCGCCCGCATGCTTCCCCAAACGCACGCCGCACGCTTCCCCTCGAGTGGACCATAAATCGCGCTTCTCTCGCCACAATCCTCGCCCCGTGGTCGCCTCCCCTTCCTCCTGTCTGCTCGTCGAAGAGGCGCCGGTTCACCCTCGCCGTCCTTTCCTGGGTCTACCTCGCCGCCTCTTCTCATCCCTGCCGCGCGTGCCCTCGCCCCGCTCCACGCCACCGTCTCCTTTTTCCTGTCCGTCGCAGCGCCGGATTCCCGCCCCCGCCGGCCGCATCGCCGGATTCACGCCCCCGCCGGCCGCCTCGCCGGGTGCCCGCCCCGACCCCCGCCGGTTGCTCCACGCGCTCCGCGGCTCCACCACTCGCCGGCGCCGGGCGCGCCAACCAGCTGGCCGGGCCGTCCGGCGGCCGTCCAGGACTCCAGGTCGGCAGGTACAGTCTGCCGTGCGCCACCCTGCTCCCTGCGCGCTGCCCTTCCCCACCGCCCGGGGCATTAATCTACTATAAGTGGATCGAGGCTTGGAAATACAGGAACGAGGTACTAATCGTAGTGTTCCTGTATAGTATGTAGTAAAGAATCAATGATACTCCAAATTGGATTTGGCAAAGTGCTTAGTGGTCTGAGAACTGAGACTTGCCGATGAGAATGTTCCAGATAGCTACAGCTACGGCAAATGAAAGTATATACCTATACGGACAATATTTTAGGAGCTAATCCATTAATAATTATTAGTTATACCTGAGTGGCTGGGATCAGTTCAAGTCTCGTTAGTCAGTTCAGGTACTATTAGTTCCTGCCATTCGGTAGCATAAAGAACAGAGTTTGGTTACTGTACGTGAAAATATTAGCTTCTTCGTGTATCTGTTAAAATGATTTTTCTATTGTACAAAATCTATACTAAGGCTTCTGAGTAGGCTCTTTAGATAAGCCAAACTGTAGATTGGATTACTTCTTAAATTAGGCAATGGTGTTTTCTGATCAGACCTAGAAACTTCATTATTCAGATTGTACATGGAATTGGAAGTCTGATGGTGCTGCACTTTTGACAAGATATGCTGCTGATACTGAAGGTCATATTCAGAGTTTTCTTTCTCATTTGTGTAGTTACAGACACTAAGATCTGTGGTACCACAATGTTATTTGTCTCCATTGCGGCTTCAATTATCAATGCATCCTCAAATGTGAAGGTTTACAAATTTTCTTGTAGTGGTAGGAGTTTTTCAGGTTACCTTTTTTGTACACAGTCTTTCAGGTTTTTGGTTGGATAGTCATGTAAGATAATGACACATTCTGGTAATGCTGATTCTTCGAGTTTAAATCTGATGTTTGTCTCATGATTATCGATTCAGTGTACATGCTAGGGGGCATTTATTTGTTATTATCATTGTTACGGTTTTATAAGTATACAAAAACACTAAGAGTGTTGCTTCTGTTTTATCATGGTGACACGGGGCTGTTTTTGCTGGTTGTTTGTTTCTGAACCTGAGACGAAAAAAATGATCTCTCTTTTTCTTTCCAACATATTGCAGGTACATAAGGAGCAGAGCAGTGATCTGTGAAACTATCTTAGTGTGGTGTGTAGGTATATCTATCTACTAGGAAATTGTTCTGAAACTGCTTTCCAGCATGCTAATAGTGACTATTATTATGGTTTTCTTTTCATATATATCCCAATGAAACTTTGAAGTATGTATCTTGGACATGTAAATCTAGGTAAATATGAACTTCTCTTTTGAATCAAGGAATATGCCCTTGCTCTTTATTTTTTGTAGATTTACATCTGAGTATATATGAACTTCTATTTTGAATCAAGCAATGCCTTTGCTCTATATAAAAATTACTTAATGTCTAATAATCAAATTGTTTCGACTTGGGTAGGCAGATTTTTCTACATATACGTCCCAATGAAAAATATGGGTGGTCGTACTCCATTAGGAGACTTGACAAACAGTACTAATCGAGGTAACTGTTGGCATGCATATAAACTTTGATTTTCGAGCTTAGTATGTATTCATCCTCAACACTCGTTGTTGCCTATTTTTGAACAGATGTTGGTGATGCCAAGCAAAGAAAAAGGGAGAGGGAAAGAGCACGGTATGCAGCAATGTCTGAAGAACAAAGGGATGAAAGAAATAGGAAGCGACGTGAAAACAATAAAAATAGGCCTAAAACAATGTCCAATGATGGATCAAGAGGTGACACAGATGGCAGTGATAATAGTGATTGGTTGCATAGGAACGATTCCTACCAACGCATGCAGACTAATAAAGAGGACCTAGGTAATATTTTATCCCAATGAATGATTCCCTGTCTTATATGTTATGCCAGCAAAAAGTAAGAACCATGCTATGAACTATACATCTTAATGACAATTTGTTATCATGCAGCTGAAGGTTCAAATGGAGTTGTATCTGCAGCCATCACCATGAACCACCATAGGAAGAATGAATCAAAAAGCTTGTATGATAAGAAGCGCTATAAAAGTATGACGCCTGAGGAGAGAGAAGCAAGGCGTGCGTACCAAAGGTTGTATAATACTAAACCAAAACGGAAGGAGGCACTAAAAGTGTCTGACAAAAGATTTAAAGAGAAGCGGAAAAATGTGGCAGAACCGCCTGAAATAATGCACTTTTAAAGTACTTGTCTTCCTCTAGACACTAAGTACCTCAAAAGTGAACTAAATCGAACAGTTCCGTCGAGCACACCCGAAGGAGAACTCGAAACAATCCACGTTTTACAACCCGGATCATAAATGAGAGAGTAAAGCTTACAACACTTTTAACCATTTCTTACATCACATTGATTACAACACTAGGATATAATATTGATTGATTAACAACAGAATACAGTTAAATATTAATAAGACAATATTTATATTCATGATCCGAAAGGTAAAAATGATTCTTTCTTTTGTAAAAACACTTTTGGTGGAGATTTCACATAACTCTATGTCCGTATCGTAAAGAAAATCCTCGCGAGCCCACCAGGAGGTTTTCCACAACCATAATCAACTTTAGCAAAGACTGTCACCCGCAACAGGGTAGACAAACCCCGAGTACTCAATTGTACTCCGCAAGACTTACCCGTCAGGAGGAAAGAAAAGAGTCCAAGGATATGCAAGGCTATCTGGCTTGTGGGTTATTGTATTGCGAGAAAGCATTACTAAAATGTAACCTTACCGCCATATTATTAGCCATCTTTTTAAGCTCATTTACCTAGGTAAACACCTGTTCTACTTTCAAGCAAGAGTTGAGCAATCAGATCCATATATATATTCCGTCTTCCATATTCCACTTCTTACTTCTTCCATATTCCACCATAGCCAAGTCGTACCGAAACAATCGGCGATTCATGAATCAATGTAGCCCAGCTGGGTACCCCAAAACACACGCCTCGCTCGCGCCCTAGGCACAAGCAAGACTAACCCCTTCCTTCCCTGCCAAGGGTTCCAAGTCCTCACCCCAACGTGGACTCCAAGCCCCCATACTTGAGGCCCGGCCTCAATATGGTGCAAGGACCTCCAACCTATCCCCGCCTCCGGCCCGTCGACGTGGAAAGAGCTGGAAACCAAGGCACGAAAGAAACGGGTCTTCCCGCTCCCATAAGCAAGTATGTGCTCAGGATAATAAGTATGTGACCTGACCAAGTCCAAATCCAAATCCGAGTACCCTTCTGCCTGATCTCCAATTATCATCCACATGTATTCCATGTGTTAATATAAGATAAGAATACTAATAATAATAACAATATTTTCCTATCTCTCGCGAGTGACAGATAATCACTCGACTTCTACCGAATTCCTATAGCATAGCAATCTACACGATCCTGGAATACTAGTAAGACTCATGGGATCAATATATATCTATGCAAGTGGATTTCATTCAACTCCTTAAAACTTAATGCACAAGCATAAAGTAAAGTGCAGAATAATAGGGGTTATGCACCGGGGCTTGCCTGGGTAAGATTTAACCAAATTTAGCATTCCATCATGACGACACGATCAACACGGCGCCATCATTCATGTCACTCCAAATGACTCCATGATCCAGCATCGTTCCTATTGTGATATTTGTGATGCAACGTAGAGACGTAAATAAATAACCGCAATCGCAACGCTTAAAATACGAACGCACATGTTTCTCTACGAAGCTAGCTCTGATGACCGCAACAACACGTTACTTTTAATCTTCGTCAAGCAAGATATCAAGCTCACGTAGAAGTGCTTCATTTAATAACCCGATTATTCTCATTAGCTTTCTCGGATATTTAACTACCTTAACAAACCGTATCATTTAGAGCTACAAAAATTACAGAGAGCGCATACTAGTATAACGAAACTACTATAAAAGTTTCATGAATTTAGAAGTCCATTTCGAATTTAAACAAATCTTACAAACTAGCAAAGATTCGATGACCTTTAGAAAAAGCTAAGAAGCTAACAAGCACACTCCCTACGGGAACCCTGAACTCCTTCTATACTCTAATGACTAAACTAGTAATCTAAGTATTACCTTCAGCAAGCAAGATAGCAAGTTCGTCATACGCGTGCTTCCTCTTACAAATCAACATTATATTTTTACTCGTATAATTAGCTTTAGCGTATATATTTAGTTATCCTAACAATAATCTAATTTAGACTACACAGGAAACCATGGTATATAAGACCACGCCATGCACTCCTACAATTTACGTACAAAAGCTTATACAATAAAGAATGCCTCATTACTCAGCACCTAGAATTAAATAAAGAAGATACTAAAAGTATTATAAAACTATGTGAACAAAATACACCAACAGATAGATCCTGATTTTATAAACCTAACAAAAATTAGTTTCATAATTTTTGGATGACTACAGAATTTATAACTGAATTTATAACGCAAGTATGTTTGATGACTTTTGTCGGGAAGCAGAAAGCTAACAACACCTAGTCGCTCATCACCACAGAACGTGACGTACATGCATACCGCCGCTTGGCTGGCCGGCAGCACGCTTGTTGGCAAGCACCAACCCGAACTGTAACCGGCTAACACCTGAGCTTCAGAAGCTTACCAAGAACCTGGCCGAGGTGGTGGTTCGGTCGACGCTGCTTGAACAGAGCTGGCCGGGTGCGTCCAGAAAGCACGACGGCGCTCCGCGGCGGACACGGCCGCGACACCGGCCAAGGAAGGTGAGAGTGACTCAGTGGAGGTGCATAGTGTGATAAGGGAATCAAGGCGAAGCTCGTGGTGCTATGAAATGGATGACGAAGCTATATGGAGTCGGAGTCTTATGGTGGACAATTATTGGCCGAGGATCACCGAGGATGGGAAATTTCAAATCGGAGCTTGGCTGTGCTCACTTCAAAGCAACGTGGGGTTTGGGCAGCCGAAAGACTTGCCCTTGGAGCTGTGGACGTGATGAATCGACGGAGGTGATCTTTCTCTACCGAGATTAATAGCGTGGAGCCCGACGGCCATGGCAGCAGAGGAAAGGGACGATGAGTTAAACACCATCCGTCCTTGCGCTGTGAGATGCGGCTGGCTGCTTACAATTTAGCACGCGTGCGCATTCACGACCAGCACGGCATGCGTGGCCGCAGCGCCATAAACGGCGAGAGGACGGCGAGCATGGCCGTGTGCGTGCAGCAGCGACAGGATGCAGTCGGACGCGACGGCGACGCGATGGCGGCCGCAGCGTCACGACGCGAGTAATAATGGCAGCTGGCTTCGTACAGGCCGTCATGCACGACATACTTAGCCGGCCAGCAGGACCACGTGAGGACGGCAGAGGCAGCAGTAGCATACAAGCATCGCAAGACAGCAGCATGCAGCTAGAAGGCAAGCGGCTAAGCCATGTACGTGCTTGCAAGCTAAGCTAGGAAAACTCAAGTACGTGAGAACGTATAGCAGTTGATCGCATAGTTGACGGAAACTGGTGCCTTGCTTGCAGCGATGTGTGTGTACGTGAGTGAGCCTATATGCATGAGTGGTGCATGTACGTGAGTGCTGTGTGTGTGCTTTGCCTTCCAATTTCTTTTTTAGCACGTAATAAACAATTATCATATATAAGCTTGGTTCATGCAAAGAACTTAAGCAACACTATATCACGCATATTTTTATCATTAGCAAGCAAAGACTAATTATTATTATTATATTTTATTTTTGTTTATAGAGTTGTTCATCACTTCATGCGTATCAAAAATTTAAAACCCGTGGAATTTATTTCCAATGACTCCTCTTACGGCTTAATCTAGAAGCTAAGTAAGATCGTAACACCAGGGGTGTTACAATCAACCCCCCTTAAAAAGAATCTCGTCCCGAGATTCGAAGCAAGAACGGGGAAAAGGGGAAAATGCGATTACATTTCACAGATCTGGAATTACACGGAAGATTACACAACTTCGAACGGTAAACCGCTCGGGATCTAGAGAGAACACGGCTACGAGCAACCAATACAACCACTAACTTAATCTAGAAAGCGGTTAAGACGGGGACAATGAAGGAGGAGCAAGAAAATGATTATCCGAACATGGCGAATGCCCAAAGGGTCCAGAAAAAAGAGGGCGTGAACTCGACCATCGTGTACCCTATCACGAAAATTAACACAAGGCAAATCAGAACTTCTTCTATGAAAAACATATCTCTTCTTCCCCTCAAGTTGGCAACTCTAGATCCACGAGCAACAACTAGATCTCGTAACTCGATCTTGCTTCTTCTCTTCGACTTTGTTGCTTCACGAGTTTCTCCACCCCGAGCACTACTTCAGATCTGGGGATGGGAATGAAGCACGCAGGGTGGCTTCTTATAGCTAGGTGGGCAGAGGTGGTGGTGCAGCACAGCGGAGGTGGAGACGGATGGAAGAGAATCGCCGACGGGTCACCGAACAGGAAGAATGTCGACCATGGCACGCTTCCGCGGCGTGAACTCGAGTGGAGAGAAAGGGAAAAGGGGAATGGGATTCGCTCGACAAGGAGGCATGCGAGCGACTATGTCCAAAAGAAAGAAGAGGAGGGGGTCAGGTCCAGGAACGAGGGCGAGGATCGAGAGCCGACAGGGGGTGCAGGAAAAAGAAGGGGCGCACTGTGCAGAGGGCGGCGAGTGCGGCACAGCGCCGCGGCCACGCGAGAGCGGGGCACAGGTGGGAAAAGTAAGGGAAAGAGGAGACCGGTACGGATAGCTAACGGGAACCAAAGCATCAGATTTTTAAGAGATAAGGATGGCAATGATCATTTTGCACGGTTTAAAATTATACGAAAACTTTTACCGTTACTCATATTTTAAAACGTTATACTGACCGTTGCGTCTAATTGTACTTAACAAGACATACATTGCGCATGAACAAAAATTCTGCAGAAAAACAACAGGCATTTTTCATTCACTTCATGGGACGGCAAACCAACACACTGCATCCAAACACAACAGACAGGGTACATCTGGAGAAGGCAAGACACGTGCTACAGGGCCAAGGTACAGCACCAGACAACTAATCCACCTCATCGAGGCAGAGGGCTTCACGGCTGCTAGCCTGGGATGCTGCAGCAGGATTGGGCTGAGTACAGGGTATGGGGGAATCGACTTCGGGGATCTCCATGGGGGTGGGTGGCGGGGCAACCGGTCTCTCCCGTCCCCGGGGGGCAAAGAGGTATCCCCGCAAGATCCGGGGTGGGTTGCTCCCCGGAGCAAGAGTCCTCCGATGGTCCCGGCGGTGAGGTAGACGTCTCTCACCGCTTGGCGAAGCGGTCTTCCGCCTCTCGCATGGCTTCCGCGGTGACGATCTCACGGCTTTCGGCGGAAAACGGCCGAGCGCGTGCCGTGGCGAGGCCGACTTGAAGCTTCCGGATGTAGAGGTCGGACTCCTCGGCCCCGAGTGATATACGCCTCAAGACGGAGGCGAGATAATCATGGTGCTCGTCCGGGGCCAGCAGATATGTGGCCAATGAGACCACCGTGGGCTCATCCTCTTGCGGCGGTGCTTCTCCAAAGACTTCCATACGTACCCTCCGAAGGGAGAGTCCCGGTCCGTCGGTGGGAAGAACCGCATGGGGGTACGGGCAAGGGAGTCGGCGTAGATCCGCTCAGTTCCGCAAGGCCTTGTACGCCACGGCTTGGTAGGTGTCGGAGAAGCGAAAGCCATAGGCGGTGGTGCTCCGGCCATCCACACGGGGGAGTTCTCACTCTTTCCTATGTAGACGGTGACCTCGCACCGCTCAATGCCATGCTCGATGAACTCACAACCCCATCATGCGGGACGGTCACGGATCCCTAGCCACCGCGTAGTGGTATACAAAAGCTTGGGAAAACCCTCTATGTCCTGGCAAGTGCTGGTAGTCCAGACTCCTGCGAAAGAACCGGAGAACTGGCTAGAAAGGTGGGTGGATTGGAAACAAGGACAGAGTGAATCCTGGAAAGCCATGGGTTTTTGCTCAAGGGAGAAGAAGATTAAAATAGTGGCTAAGAACGGTGAGGCATGGTTCGCAATCACCGGTTTGGCTCTCTTTTGTAGTGGGTTTATTACAGCTTCCCAAGAGTTTTACCATCTACAGCAAGACGGTAAGGAGGGAAACACGACGGTCAGCATTAAAGAAGAGGGAAAATATGTCGGACAGCTATAACAAGGGATGGGACAGGCCATAACACAGACTACGACTAAGGCATACCATCACCGATGGCTTTTAGTGGCGTAGCCATAGCAGAGGTGTCAGGCTCACATCTCGAGCAGCAAGAATGACCACACCTAGAGAAGAGAGAAGAGAGAAGAGAGAAGAGAGGCGTGCAAGCCAAGCTTGACGCGACCCAGCAGAGAGCATGACACAAAACAACAAAAACAACAGAGACACATATACTCCAGATTCCTGATCCACTGCTTCCCTAAGGATGAATTTAGCTTTCCTTTATGTGGATATAGCGCGCCACCTTATCAGCCATTCGTGGAGTTCTCATTAAAACACAAGTTTATTCTCAAGGTAGTATCTTTCTTGAGAGAGAAAAGATATAACCCGGTCATGACTCGGTCAAGGGCCTCGATACCCGCGTGCAGGCCGAGCAAAGAACCATGTGGCAAACTGTTCCACAAGGGAAGCCCTCGGTTTCGTCGCGGCACCAAGTACTTTCCCGAACCATTATGGATCATACCGGCAAGGAATGAGGTTAGGGGAAAACAGTCAAAAATTGTCAAGGAATTTCCTTCGGAGGATGAAGGATTACCGATCAACATAGCATAAATGGGTAGGGGTCAAGTGCTCCACTGAGACATCCACGACTAACTGACAACAGTATTCACACCTCATCCACTGATGGATCATCTTATGTTTGGGTTAGCCTCCTTGCTTGCATCCTGACTGCTGCCGACTTGAGGAATTAAGGAAAGATTTGACAGAGATAGACTAAGCCCAGCCAGACCCCATAAAGATCATACCCACCAACCATCACACAAATGCACATTCAAGATATACATGAATGCATGTCTTATCCACCATCATATTATTGCCACATATAGGGCCACTGTTCTCACATTTTGGGCACAACGTACACTCCCAGAAGCTAGTCGGTTACTATCGAACTATGCTCGAGTTAGTGTACCTACAGAAAACAGGGTTAAGCCTAGCTAGGTTAGCAGTGTGCCATCTATCCTAGGTGCATAACCATAGTAGTAGGGCTACTTATATAACTTCGTATGCAAACGTCCTAACCTTTTCAAAAATTTGTTATCAAATTTTAATTTAGAAAAGGGTTTTGTAAGCTTTGGTTTCTCATTTATCGAGCTGATACCACCGTGCGTAACCTTTGAAATAATGCACTTTTAAAGTACTTGTCTTCCTCTAGACACTAAGTACCTCAAAAGTGAACTAAATCGAACAGTTCCGTCGAGCACACCCGAAGGAGAACTCGAAACAATCCACGTTTTACAACCCGGATCATAAATGAGAGAGTAAAGCTTACAACACTTTTAACCATTTCTTACATCACATTGATTACAACACTAGGATATAATATTGATTGATTAACAATGAATACGTTAAATATTAATAAGACAATATTTATATTCATGATCCGAAAGGTAAAAATGATTCTTTCTTTTGTAAAAACACTTTTGGTGGAGATTTCACATAACTCTATGTCCGTATCGTAAAGAAAATCCTCGCGAGCCCACCAGGAGGTTTTCCACAACCATAATCAACTTTAGCAAAGACTCTGTCACCTACAACGGGGTAGACAAACCCCGAGTACTCAATTGTACTCCGCAAGACTTACCCGTCGGGAGGAAAGAAAAGACTCCAAGGATATGCAAGGCTATCTGGCTTGTGGGTTATTGTATTGCGAGAAAGCATTACTAAAATGTAACCTTACCGCCATATTATTAGCCATCTTTTTAAGCTCATTTACCTAGGTAAACACCTGTTCTACTTTCAAGCAAGAGTTGAGCAATCGGATCCATATATATATTCCGTCTTCCATATTCCACTTCTTACTTCTTCCATATTCCACCATAGCCAAGTCGTACCGAAACAATCGGCGATTCATGAATCAATGTAGCCCATTGGGTACCCCAAAACACACGCCTCGCTCGCGCCCTAGGCACAAGCAAGACTAACCCCTTCCTTCCCCGCCAAGGGTTCCAAGTCCTCACCCCAACGTGGACTCCAAGCCCCCATACTTGAGGCCCGGCCTCAATATGGTGCAAGGACCTCCAACCTATCCCCGCCTCCGGCCCGTCGACGTGGAAAGAGCCGGAAACCAAGGCACGAAAGAAACGGGTCTTCCCGCTCCCATAAGCAAGTATGTGCTCGGGATAATAAGTATGTGACCCGACCAAGTCCAAATCCAAATCCGAGTACCCTTTCGCTCGATCTCCAATTATCATCCACATGTATTCCATGTGTTAATATAAGATAAGAATAATAATAATAATAACAATATTTTCCTATCTCTCGCGAGTGACGATAATCACTCGACTTCTACCGAATTCCTATAGCATAGCAATCTACACGATCCCGGAATACTAGTAAGACTCATGGGATCAATATATATCTATGCAAGTGGATTTCATTCAACTCCTTAAAACTTAATGCACAAGCATAAAGTAAAGTGCGAATAATAGGGGTTATGCACCGGGGCTTGCCGGGTAAGATTTAACCAAATTTAGCATTCCATCATGACGACACGATCAACACGGCGCCATCATTCATGTCACTCCAAATGACTCCATGATCCAAAGATCGTTCCTATTGTGATATTTGTGATGCAACGTAGAGACGTAAATAAATAACCGCAATCGCAACGCTTAAAATACGAACGCACATGTTTCTCTACGAAGCTAGCTCTGATGACCGCAACAACACGTTACTTTTAATCTTCGTCAAGCAAGATATCAAGCTCACGTAGAAGTGCTTCATTTAATAACCTGATTATTCTCATTAGCTTTCTGGATATTTAACTACCTTAACAAACCGTATCATTTAGAGCTACAAAAATTACAGAGAGCGCATACTAGTATAACGAAACTACTATAAAAGTTTCATGAATTTAGAAGTCCATTTCGAATTTAAACAAATCTTACAAACTAGCAAAGATTCGATGACCTTTAGAAAAAGCTAAGAAGCTAACAAGCACACTCCCTACGGGAACCCTGAACTCCTTCTATACTCTAATGACTAAACTAGTAATCTAAGTATTACCTTCAGCAAGCAAGATAGCAAGTTCGTCATACGCGTGCTTCCTCTTACAAATCAACATTATATTTTTACTCGTATAATTAGCTTTAGCGTATATATTTAGTTATCCTAACAATAATCTAATTTAGACTACACAGGAAACCATGGTATATAAGACCACGCCATGCACTCCTACAATTTACGTACAAAAGCTTATACAATAAAGAATGCCTCATTACTCAAAGACCTAGAATTAAATAAAGAAGATACTAAAAGTATTATAAAACTATGTGAACAAAATACACCAACAGATAGATCCTGATTTTATAAACCTAACAAAAATTAGTTTCATAATTTTTGGATGACTACAGAATTTATAACTGAATTTATAACGCAAGTATGTTTGATGACTTTTGTCGGGAAGCGAAAGCTAACAACACCTAGTCGCTCATCACCACAGAACGTGACGTACATGCATACCGCCGCTTGGCTGGCGGGCAAAGCACGCTTGTTGGCAAGCACCAACCCGAACTCAGTAATCGGCTAACACCCGAGCTTCGAAGCTTACCAAGAACCCGGCCGAGGTGGTGGTTCGGTCGACGCCGTTGAACAGAGCTGGCCGGGTGCGTCCGAAAGCACGACGGCGCTCCGCGGCGGACACGGCCGCGACACCGGCCAAGGAAGGTGAGAGTGACTCGGTGGAGGTGCATAGTGTGATAAGGGAATCAAGGCGAAGCTCGTGGTGCTATGAAATGGATGACGAAGCTATATGGAGTCGGAGTCTTATGGTGGACAATTATTGGCCGAGGATCACCGAGGATGGGAAATTTCAAATCGGAGCTTGGCGTGCTCACTTCAAAGCAACGTGGGGTTTGGGCAGCCGAAAGACTTGCCCTTGGAGCTGTGGACGTGATGAATCGACGGAGGTGATCTTTCTCTACCGAGATTAATAGCGTGGAGCCCGACGGCCATGGCAGCAGAGGAAAGGGACGATGAGTTAAACACCATCCGTCCTTGCGCTGTGAGATGCGGCTGGCTGCTTACAATTTAGCACGCGTGCGCATTCACGACCAGCACGGCATGCGTGGCCGCAGCGCCATAAACGGCGAGAGGACGGCGAGCATGGCCGTGTGCGTGCAGCAGCGACAGGATGCAGTCGGACGCGACGGCGACGCGATGGCGGCCGCAGCGTCACGACGCGAGTAATAATGGCAGCTGGCCGTACAGGCCGTCATGCACGACATACTTAGCCGGCCAGCAGGACCACGTGAGGACGGCAGAGGCAGCAGTAGCATACAAGCATCGCAAGACAGCAGCATGCAGCTAGAAGGCAAGCGGCTAAGCCATGTACGTGCTTGCAAGCTAAGCTAGGAAAACTCAAGTACGTGAGAACGTATAGCAGTTGATCGCATAGTTGACGGAAACTGGTGCCTTGCTTGCAGCGATGTGTGTGTACGTGAGTGAGCCTATATGCATGAGTGGTGCATGTACGTGAGTGCTGTGTGTGTGCTTTGCCTTCCAATTTCTTTTTTAGCACGTAATAAACAATTATCATATATAAGCTTGGTTCATGCAAAGAACTTAAGCAACACTATATCACGCATATTTTTATCATTAGCAAGCAAAGACTAATTATTATTATTATATTTTATTTTTGTTTATAGAGTTGTTCATCACTTCATGCGTATCAAAAATTTAAAACCCGTGGAATTTATTTCCAATGACTCCTCTTACGGCTTAATCTAGAAGCTAAGTAAGATCGTAACACCAGGGGTGTTACAAAAAACACCCTAAACAGTGAGTCCATCGCCATGGAAAACCCACTATATACTCCTGAGGTTGAGTGGCCCACTGAGCAAACTCGTTCTAGATCCATAGTGAACCCCAATGATTGGGTTATCCCAGAGTTCAGTGCGACACAACCCCATAATTCTCCAGCTCATCAAGAGGTTCATGAAGACACATGTGGTGATATATTGTCCGACCATATGACACATAGACGAGGTGTTCCAATTGGACAAACACATGCGTTGTTGAATCGTCGTAACATGTTATTTCAAAATCGTATCGGTAGGAACACGAGATCAACTAATAAGGAAAATGAGTGCATGCCTATAGACCACGTAGATGATAGCACGCCCCTACCTCAATCAATTGTGGTCAACAATGGTAAAAAATCATGCCTCAATATCTTATTACATTGACCTAATACCGTGTTAGGCCTAGCCCAACCATGGATTTATCATTTTTGTGATTGACAGACAACATTGGACCAAACATTCAACCTGTAGCATTGACTACACCAACGCAAAATAACAGTGGTAATTTACACCACTTCAAAAATTCAATAGACTATTTGATCTCCTTTATTGTTTACCAAACGTTGTACAAACTCACACATCCCTTATGGTCATAGATGATGATGAGGGAGACATATTTGAAGATGACGAGGAAGAGGATGAGGGATACTTATTTGCTGGGCAAGGTATTTTATGACAAATATTGATCCCTTCTGAATATTTCACATGTTTATCTAACCTATTATGTCTTAACTATCCTTTTAAATGAGGAAGAATGTGTGGATATTAACACACCATTGCCCAACTCATGCCCCCCCCGTTTGGATGAACTATATACCATATTATATCTTACTGATCCATGGACATGGCGTGATTAACAGAAAGGGCAGGATCTAACCATCTGGCTACATCTACCACACCGGCGGCACCACTATTTGATGACGGTGAATGCATGGAGGAGGAACACCTAAATGATAACACACCGTTGCCTCAATCAGTCCTGACCAACAACAGTAAATACTTCTATCTAACAATCTATAAATTATATGAACTCATTTGTTTATTTTTACCCATAGTTCTAAGAACTCACATATCCTTGGTTCTCATAGATGATGATGAGGGAGATATATTTGAAGAGGATGAGGAAGAGGACGAGGGATACCTGTTTGCCGGGCAAGGTATTTGTGTGAAATACCAAATTACACCTTAATCTTCTTTCGTTACTTTATCTAATCTACTATTATGGCATAAATGTCATTTCAGATGGGGAAGATGATGATGATGACCTTGAGGAAGATATGGCGAGTGTCCTTGAAGAACCTGACCAATATGATGAGATGTATAGTAACATCCCTACAGATACCCATATGCTAAAACCTGCCGCAAATTGCAAGCACTGCAGTGCGAAAAGGTTTGAGCACGAACCACGTGGGTTCTGTTGTCGAGATGGACAGATCAAGCTTAATGAACTGGATGTACCTGATGATCTTATGAGGCTTTGGTCAAGTAATGATCCAGATGCTAAGCACTTTCGTGACAACATTAGATTTTTCAATGGCCATTTCTCTTTCACTTCTCTATATTGTCACCTCGATAGCGCTACTGCAAGCATGAAAAACAGTGGCATATACACCTTTTGTGCACACGGCCAGATCTATCACAACATAAGGTCGTTTGGCAGAGAAGATGGCAAGGAGCCAAGGCATCTTGAGCTTTACTTCTACGATAATGATCCAAGCCTTGAGCACCGCTATGAACGATGTCGTAAAGAGAAGTACCAAAAGACAAGGAAGTCATTGATAGGCTTGTGGCCATCCTTCATGACAACCCATACTCGAGAAGCTTAGGAGTTTAGGTCAGTGAAGATCTCGAAGACTATCGTGTCACACCGAACCTTGACCAAAGGATGGACCGAGAGAACATACAACACGCCAATAGCCGATGAGGTGGCGGCTGTTTGGATTGAGGGAAGCGAGCTTCTTGGTCAGTTTCAGAATAGTGTTGTCTTGCATGGGAAAGATAGAAGCAGACACGGCATCCGCTCATATCATGGATGTTATGACGCTCTTTCGTACCCTCTATTCTTCCCTAAGGGAGAGCTTGGGTGGCACATGGATATTCCAAAAAAGGATGTTCGTATGGAAGAAGTCATTAAGTATCTTGCCCTGCTGAAGGCTCGTGGTGGGTCAGAACACGAAACAGGTTTGTTATTCTTCTTATTTAAATGCTTCACATACATGTAGTTCAGTGGTTACTCTATATAAATAACTCTAATTAATGGCTATTTTTTATAGACTCCATTTTGGTAGACTATGTGTGTACGTGCGTGACTACTACCGCTACAAGTTTCGGATGCGTCCGGGAATATTTAACCCCATATTGTACGGCAAGCGCGTCTGTTCCGGCAATTTGCGGTTGACACATACGTCAAGATTGAGAGTTCTCGATTAGATTACATACGCAACCATCAAAATGATATTAGGGCCGACCTCTACCAAGGATTGGTTGATAGCCTACATCTTTGGTGAAGGGAGAGCGAAGCTATTGGAAAACGGATAGTGATGCCTTCATCATTTATTGGAGGACCACGTGACATGAGAAAGCGGTACATGGACGCCATGGCTCTGGTACGGAGGTTCGGTAAACCGGACATCTTCCTTACTATGACATGTAACCCGAATTGGGATGAGATCAAGCGTGAACTCTACCCTGGCCAAGTGCCACAGGATCGTCCAGATCTTGTTGTCCGAGTCTTTAGAGCAAAACTACAAGAGCTAAAGGATAGGCTACTAAAGAAGGATATCCTTGGAAAGGTCAAGGCACATGTCTATGTTGTGGAGTTCCAGAAGAGGGGTCTGCCACATGCACATTTTTTGCTTATCATGGATAGAAAATATAAGATCACGTGTCCAGAACAGTATGATCGCCTCATCTCAGCTGAGCTTCCAGACAAGAAGAAGTACCCAGTCTTGTACAAGATGGTCACCAAACATATGATGCATGGCCCTTGTGGAGTGCTTAATCATGATTGTCCATGTACAAAGGGTCGTGATTTATGTAAGAACCGTTACCCTCGACCTTTCTGTGATGTCACAATACAAGGCAAGGATTCATATCCAGTTTACAGATGACGTGAAGATGGCCGAAAAGAAAAGGTTCGTGGCCATGAGCTTGACAATAGATGGGTCGTGCCTTACAACCCGTATCTCCTCCGTCTTTTCAACTGCCACATCAATGTTGAGGCATGTGGGAGCATCAAGGTAGTCAAATATTTGTTTAAGTACATTTACAAGGGTCATGACCGCGCGTCTGTGGCTGTGAGAGAGGCTAGCAAGGAGGAAAGTGAAGGGAACATCGATGAGATCAAGCAATATAGAAATGCTAGATGGGTAACCCCTCCAGAAGCTTTATGGAGGATATACGGTTTTGATTTGAGTGAGAGGTCTCCTTTTGTGTTGCCCTTACAACTCCATCTTCCAGATATGCACATGGTGTCATTTCACTGTCGTGATTGGGTTCAACGAGTGCTTGATCGTCCAAGTATTGAGAAGTCGATGCTTACAGCGTACTTTGAGATGAACAGTACATCTGAACATGCTCGTGGTATATTGTACCGTGACTTCCCTGAGTTTTATTCATGGAATGCACAAGGTAAAGAATGGATTAGAAGGAAGCAAAAGAAACTAAGACAGATTGGAAGAATCGTGGCTGCCAATCCAATCGAGGGGGAGCGCTACTATCTTAGGGTTCTCCTGAACCATGTGGCATGTGCAACCTCCTTTGAGTCTCTAAGGACCGTTGATGGTGTCATTCTACCCACCTTTCGTGAAGCTGCAGAAGGCTCCTTGCAACAATATTGGTGTTTTGTGAGCCCAACGATGTGTTCGAACTATGGGAGAAACACAAAGATGCAATGTCAGAGGACTATAAGCACAATAATCAATCCAACTTCATGGTGGAGCAAATGGTCCTCATTGATATTCGAAACTTGCTACGATCAATGGGGAAGGATATAAGTAAATACCCACTTCCTAAAATTGATGACACATATGATGCCTGTTGTGATATTCCAAGAGAGATTTTTGAGGAGGCCAATGTTGAGGCCAACAAGGACGATATGGCTCTATCAGACACCCTTAATGAGGAGCAACGGTGAAAGGTCACAATGGCTAGAGGGAGGGGGTGAATAGCCTAATAAAATTTCTAGCAAGAATACTAGACAACCCAATTAGATAGCAAGGCGGCAAATGTGCAAAGCTAATGCTTCGACTACTCTATGCAAGCCGTCCTACCAAGCAAGGCTACTCAAACCAATTGCACACACAACAACGGCGATCAAGCTACACAATGTCGGTTCACCGAAACCAACCAAGCAATTCTACCCACGGGATTTACTCAACACAATGAGTGGTTCCCAACCGACCACAACAAGTAGTTCTACCCACGGGATTTAAACTACTCAAAGAGTGGTTCCCGACCGACCACAACAAGCAATTCTACTTTGCGGAAAGTAAGGAGGTGATGGAAGTTTATACCGCCGCGAAGAGTAGAAGATGGCCAATCACCGGTGTAGTTGCCAATCACCTAGGAAGCTCAAGCACAAGCACAAGGAGGTCAAAGCCTCGGCAATCACAAATCAACACAATGATTTTTTACCGAGGTTCACTTGCTTCCCGGCAAGCTACTCCTCGTTGTGGCGATGCACTTGCTTGGTGAGTTGCCCGCTCAATTGGCTCGGTGCCAAAGACCCAAATGGGGAGCCGCAATCTCCACACAAGACAAGGATCCACAAGCCACGAGCAATCCACTAGAGTATCCTTTCGCGAACTCCCGCGGGAAAGGATCAAGAACCCCTCACAAGAACCCGGTGTGGCCTCGAACAATCACCAAGTCGAGCTCAACCACCACCCGCTGCTCCAAACCATCTACGGTGATGGGAATCACTGAAGAGTAACAAGAATCCACAGCTCACTCGATGAACAAGTGCCTCTAGATACAACTCTCAATGCAAATCACTTGTTCTCACTCAAATCTCTCTCAAGAATGGCAAGGGAACCAAAGAGATGAGTGGGGAGGAGTGTCTCTAGCTCAAAGTATGCTCAAGAGTGTTAGAATGGGCAAGAGAACCTCCCCAAGCCGGCCAACCATCTATTTATAGACCCCCTCCAAGGATGTGACCGTTGGGGTCTCGGGCAGCCCCGCAGCACGCGTCGGACGCGTCCGGCGCCGACCGTCGGACGCGTCCGACGGCTCCTCCGCGCGCGAGAGAGCCGACCGTTGGCTGGTTCAAACACTGCCACCTCAGCGTCCGCCCCGGCGTCCGACGCCTCCTTCCACGCGCGTCCGGCACCGCGTCTGCAGGTCGGCTGATTCCAGGAAGTTTCTGTTCCGCGTCCTTCGGTCTCTGCAGCGTCCGCCGAATCGCGCCGGCCGCGTCCGTCGCCACGGCCTGCCGAGCCAGCTGCCTGCCACGCAAGTGACCGCCGGACGCCGTACATGAGCCGTACCGCGTCCGCCGGCTTTTCGTCGGTCGCGTCCGGCAAAGTGGAGTGCGCCACGCGCGCGCGAGCGCCAAGCCCGCCGGACGCTGCCACTCCGCGTCCGACGCCCGCGACCCGGTGTCCGGCGCCAGAGTCCGACGGAGCCGCGCGCTAGAGAAGTCTCTGGACCGCGTCCGTCGCCCTCTGTGCATCCGACACTGGCCGACAGCCGCGTCCGACGCCGTGCAGAGTCGCCGTCTTCGTCAATTCTTCGCGCCGACTTCAATCCAAGTCCGACCTCTTGCCTTGAGTACCAACTCCACCAAGTGTAGACCTCGTCTCAAGCACCGGAGTTAGTAGTACAAGCACGACCACGTCGGCAAGAGTTAGCCCTCTAGTTAGTCTCTCATGCATCATGCAAAGTCACAACTAGAGGCACTTAGGACCGCGAATGAAACCGAGGAAACCCCTCTTGATAGTCGGTTATCGATCCTAAATGTGGTCACACTCGCTAAGTGTCTTGACCACCAAACCGGAAAGCCCTATCAAGAATACCTTCGCCTTGATCTCCAAGGGCCTCCGTCGGAGCTTGATCACCTCACATGTCCACCATGTTCGTCACCGTGATCACCATGCTCCATCATCAACCGTCACGTTGCTATGTGTCTAAACACACTTAGAGCAAAGCATTAGCAACGTTGAGTGTCATTAATTACCAAAACCAAACCAGAGCTTTCAATCTCCCCCTTTTTGGTAATTGATGACAACCCCTCGACAAACTCACAAAGATATGGAAATTGAATTAAAAATGAAATTGAATTGCTTGCCCAAGACATTTTGATCATGAATCTTGGATTGGACAAGCATTTCAATTCCGGTTTTGGTAGTGGTAGCTGTAACATCCACGATGTTAATCATGCATTAACTCTACAAATCATAGGTATAATCATATCATTAGCATATAAACACTATCTCAACATGATTTGCTTAATGTTTGATGCACCTAGTTTGACTTAGGTCCAGAGCATGATTAGTGATTTGAACTAGGAGTGGTATCTAGGTTGCTTATCTCGAGTCGGTCTTTAAATAAAGTTTATTGAGAAAAATATTGGGAGAAAACTTTGTGTTGGGACCATTTTATGAAAATGCTTTTACCGTGTTCAAAAAGGCCAAAAACAGTCTCTAGGCATGTTAAAAGTATTATTTTATAATTCAAAAGTGGCCCAAAATTTGTATCTCCAAATCTAGGCCGAATTAGACCAAACTCCTTTTGGAGAAAATATTCTACTCCTCAAATGGAGTAACTTTCATGTTGAAAGTTTTTGCCCATTCGTTTTGGTTTAGGAGATATCGACGCTTTAATATTCGTGCAAACTCTATTTTAAAAATAAAAGAAAAATCCTGGAGGTGGGACCCACCTGTCATAGACCCACCCCGCTCATCTTCTTCCTCCGGCTGACCGTGTCCGGGCTGTTGGCCGCCGCGTGGAGCGCAACCACCGGCCATCGCCCGTGTTGCCTGCTCGGCGCATCGCAGGCGTCTCCGAAGACCGCCCTGACCAAGCCACTCGCCACCCGTCCTCGCCCACGACACGCGGCGTCCCCATGCTGCCACCACGCCCACGCCGCCCGCGCCGTCGCGCCGGTCCGAAGGCGACAGGCAGGGGCGCCCGACCCCGACTCCACTCCACTCCTCATTCCCCTCGCGCTCCACTCCCTGGCTCCGCTCTCCACCCCGCAGCGCCGCGTTTCGCCCCTCCTTTGGCAGTCGCGCGCGGAGCCACCATTGCCGCTGCCATGGATGGCCGCAAGCTCCGCCGCCATCACTTGCTCATCTTCGCGTAGTGCTAAGGCCTGCACGAGCTCGTTCTTTGCCTCGCACACGCTCGCCATCGCCTTCAGCGGCACCCGCGCCCGCGTCATCAAAGGTACGGGCCGCCGGGCGGATCTCTCCTTCCGCCACCGACGGACCGAACTCCGGCGACCTCGTTCCGCCCCGTCCTTCCCTCTTTCGCCTCCATTTCTCGCGCATCAAGGTCGCATAGGGCTGTAGATCTTCGCCCCCACCTTTAATTGCCTCGCCACGGCCCGGAGCGACGGGATCTCCGCCGACCGTCTCAGCGGCCATGAGCTAGCTCGCCGCCGATTAGCTCGCCATTCCTCTCGATTAGGCGGTGCTTCCTCTCATCTACGGCCTCGCGCCGCCGATGCGCGCGCTCTCTGCCTTCGCGGGAGCGGTAGGGCCACGCTACCGCCATGCACGGTCGCCAGAGCGCCGCCGCTCGTCGGACCTCGCCTACCGGCTACCGCCATTCCCCTCCTCCCTCATTTTCTTGCACATCTTCGTCGCTACACCTTCGCGAAAGCCGGCGCGCTGCCGCCGAGCCTCGCAACCGCTGGGATAGGCCAGCAGTGCCCACGCCGTGGCCATGCATGTCGCCGCCGCCGCCATGGTCGCCGGCGACCTTGCTCCAGTGGTCCGCAACCCCCATCTTCTACTCCGTTGGGTTCTCGCCACAGCAGGGAGTCTCGTGGTGGTGACCAAGTCGCTGGAGGGCTCGCCGCCGGCGAGATCCCGGCCGGCGGAGCGCCTCCCCTGCTCTCGGGTCACTGACGGGTAGGGCCCGCGATGACGTCACCTGATGACATCAGCATGAGACCTGTCTGGGTGCGCAGTCTGGTAGATCTAGCAAAGATCCGAGTCCAGGTGCAATTCGGGGTGCACATAGCATTTAGGGTCTCAGTTTGAAAAAGGAAAAGGGTTTTTCCAGATTTTGATTCAAATCTTGTAAATTTTGTACAGGGAGCTAGGAGTGTCCAAATTAGGTGATCTTGGTCTTGTTGTAATCCTTGTGAAGTGTAGTACCTGGGAAAAATATGATATGCCATTTTTGAGTAACTTTTCTGTATAGTTTTATTTAAAATCTATCATTTGGTATAATTGTTGTTTATCTTTGTAAATGCATAACTAATTCTAGGATGCTCAGAAAAATTTGGTTTTGGTCTTGTTGGTCTTGTATTGAGGTGCTCTGTCTATGAAAAAGATATCACATGCATGTTTAGTGCAATTTTATATAGTTGTAGTTCAAGTGCCTTGTATTGCCTTGCTCTTGTTTAAATTCACAAATGGGGTCTAGGTATCTAGTTAAGGTTTAATTCTTTTTATGGACTGTTTATATGTTAGTAGGAAGTCATTGATGTGATTAACATTTGAGTTTGCCATACTTCATAATGCAAACTATTTATAGGTCAAGTGAGTTGTGCTGCCTTATGATTTATGTGTAGGCTAGCAGGGTTATCCAAATGAGATGAAATTTGGATGGTAGACTAGTATTTCCATTCTTTGTCTACTGTAATTTTTATAGGTTTTTATGAGATGTCTAGCTAGGGGTTGCTGTTCAACCCATAGTTGCTTAAATTGGAGTTGCTGGTATTGTGCTATGCTTAACCTAGGTATAGGTTGATTTTCTAGGAAACTCATCAATATATGATAGGTTTGAAATTAGTTGATTTATCCACTGTTCAAATTTGGGGTGCATTGGATCAATAGTCTATGATTTATGGCTGTGGCAATATGGTTAGCAGATTTGCTCAATTGCTGTTTTTCCAAAACCTAGTTCTGTTGTTGACTGTTTTAGGTATAACTAACTTGAGAATCAGGCTCTGATGTCTCAAGATGAATTATGGGAAATTTTATAAGCTTTCCAGATTGTCCTCTTTCATGTTCATAAGATTTATAGATCAGCAGTTATGATTTTATTTCAGCAATGCTGGTGCTAGGTCTTTTGTTACTAGGTATGCTATGATGGTTGGTTTAGGATGATTATGCTTAGGTTTAGGTCTTTGGCTTTACTGGCTTGTTTGCTAGTGATAAGTATAGCCGACTGAACAAGATAGTCACTTATAAGCATCTATCCTCCTTGATCATGCATACACCGATAATCACGTACTCATACATATGCACATGCATCATTCCAGGATCACGAGTAGAACATTCGTCGTGGAATCGAGAATCCAGAAGGACGAGTTGCGAACGGAGATCCGCACGAGGAGTAATCAAGCACCAGGGCCCGACTTGGAATAGTCGAGTACCTGGGGCACTAACCTCGGTCTTCTAAATAAGGCAAGCCCCGGAGCATCCCTCCTACGTTTGCAAATGTTTTACTTTGCGTCCTTTTATTCCTTATGATGCATTAAGTTTATAGGCGTTGCTTGAAATCATAGTTGCATCAGGACTACCTTGCCACCAGAAATATCCTACTTTTACGTACAGGATCGACTACATGCTTAGGCCTGCTATTTAAACGGTAGAAGCCGAGTGATCGACCATCACTCGCGAGGTAGGTGTTACTACCCCCTTGGGATTGAGATTGGTGAAATGTTGGATATGAACATAACCATGTGGCCATGATAAATCACCTCTAATATACTATGGCACACGAGCGTCCTCGGATCATTTTGAACAGTGCCTCACATATAGCTGGAAGGGCGTGTAGTGCCCAACTGCGAAGCCTTGCATTCTACTTGGGCCGGGTTTCAACTTCCAGGTATCCACGCTGGCGATGGGTGGAGAGTAAACAAGGGCCCGGAGAGTGAGTCCTTAAGATGGGGCGGTGTCATTTGATGGGCACGCTTACCTGTTGGCAGCCGGGAGTTTCCTTGGTCGTGGTGGTGAGTTGTTGATCCCGCGTTTCCCGAGTAGATCAATGGTGACCTAATCGACCCCGACGGGAGTCGTGTGGTTTGTGTGATGGAATATTCGCCAGCTGGTTTGCAATCGATTATAATCGCCATCGTTCCTGGATAGTGAATAACTTGACTGAGCAGTTACGGTGCCGCAAATAAGATTTGAAATGCGAGTTGGTTATGTTCACTCATGATGGTTTAATGAATACTCAATCAATGCGGTATGATATAATGTTGATTGCTTCTACCTTAAAATGATGAAGTAGTTGCAGGTGCTAATGTAGTAATGCAGGATGCAACTTAATTGGATAAGCTAGAGAGTCCTTTTGTCACTAAATGATTATTAATAAGCTCATCTTTTGGCAAAGAAAAGGAGTCGGCTAACCCACTATAAAGCCTGGCATTCACCAAAGAGTTTTTACTTTCTTTTAGTCGGGTAAGTCTTGCTGAGTACAATGTACTCAGGGTGCAATTCCCAATGTTGTTGTTGTAGGATGGAGACTACTGCCGTGGCGACACGGTGGACTTATATCCCACTACGGGAGGAATAGACTTCGGGCAAAGTCAACTCTTATATCTTATCTACCTGCTGTTGATGGAGTCGACCCTGAGCTGGCACTGTATTTAAAAGAATAGGTGTGAGTGTATTCTTAAAAGAGTTTTTCTTCCGCTATTATTTCTATTTTGGGTTGTAATAATCCTATGTACGAAATGTAAATAAAATAGGTGAAATGGGAACTGCTGAACTTTGGATTCAGGTTTGTTGTAGAGTTGTTTGAAATCCTTCGAGATTTCACGGACTACCGGGCTGGTTTGGTTGCTAAGTACTAATTGAGTTGCCACGTCAGCTTGATTAGTGCTTCGTAATTAAATTAGTTGGTCGGTTCTGTTACAGTAGCTCCCCCTACATGTGTGCATCAAATGTTTGGTCGATTTTCAAGCACACATGCATAGATGAAACTAGTGTGAGAGTTACCACAACCAAAATGGTACTAAGGTTTATAGAATTGACCTTTGAAGCGTGATACCAATCGGAGTGCGATAATAAACCTTCCTTAGCACCATGGGAATCTAGACATTCATCAAAACTCAAAATACCTCATGAGATCACATTATAAGCAAGGTATTTGAACAAGAGAAACTCTATGTCTAGAAACCACCTATGCATGCTAGTACTTCATTTCATCAATCAAGTTCTATACTAGCAATACACCAAACAAGCATGAAAATTGAATTTTAGCTTGCAATGCTCCATATCATCATGTATGCACATACAAATGCAACAAATAGTCTATGAGCTTGCTCCCCTATTTGTGTGCTCATGGTTGGGTCATATCATAAAAATTGATCCCCTTCCATTGCTCTTTGTGACTTATTTCTCCCCTTTGTCAACAATCACCAACAAGGGTGCATAAGATGAAAGAAACAAGTCAATCAACTATGGCCAAATCTAAACCACATGCCTAGAAAATGTATCTCGGTTTGAACCAAGGGCAAGCTTCTTCACACCTCATAAGAATAAGAGTTATCTTGACCATGTTGAGATACACATCATGAGCAAGTGCTAAAGATTCAACACTAGGTTCACAAACTCACAAACAAGTCATATGCCACCACTAGATCAAATCAAGCATACAAACAATAGTGGTGCCATATATCCTTCAAATTCATTTGATTTGCAATGAATGATCCTAGCAAGATGCACATGTATACATGTCTACACAACTTAGCAAGGGATGCATGAAATGCAACAACCAACTTTACCTTGCTATGTTGGAGGAGAGGCATGTCATATGGGGTGCATCAATCCATGTTGGAGAAGCTAAGTATGTTCAATTCATTCCTCAACTTGCAAAATCTTTTCTCATCAAGAGGCTTGGTGAATATGTCGGCTAGTTGATCTTTGGTGCCAATGCTTTCAATGCTCACATCTCCCTTTTGTTGATGATCTAATGAAGTGGTGCCTCACATCAATGTGCTTGGTTCTTGAATGTTGAATCAGAATGTTTGTCATCTTGATTGCACTTTCATTGTCACAAAACAAAGGCACATGCTTGAACTTGATCCCATAGTCCTTCAAGGTGGCTTTCATCCATAGCAATTGTGGACAACAATTCCCCGCACTAATGTACTCGGCTTCGGCGGTGGAAAGTGCCACACTATTTTGCTTCTTTGAAGACCATGACACAAGATATCTTCCTAGCACTTGGCATGTTCCACTTGTGCTCTTCCTATCAATCTTGCAACCGGCATAGTTGGAGTCGGAGTATCCAATCAACTCAAAGCTTGACCCCTTGGGATACCAAAGACCAACATCTTGAGTACCCTTCAAGTATCTCAACACCCTCTTGGTTGCCGTCAAGTGACTCTCTCTTGGAGAAGCTTGAAATCTTGCACACATGCACACACTAAACATGACATCCGGCCTTGAAGCGGTCACATATAGCAAGCTTCCAATCATTGATCTAATAGCTTTTGCTCAATCATCTTGCCACTATCATCAATGTCCAAGCCACCATTGGTTCCCATAGGTGTGCTAATGGCCTTAGCATCTTGCAACCCAAACTTCTTGATCATGTCCTTGATGTACTTGCCATGACTTACAAAGGTGCCATTCTTCATTTGCTTGATTTGAAGACCAAGGAAGTAGCTCAACTCTCCAAGCATTGACATCTCAAACTCACTAGCCATCATCTTAGCAAACTCTTCACAAAAGAATTGATTTGTTGATCCAAAGATGATATCATCCACATAGATTTGCAACACAAATAAGTCATCTTCTATCTTCTTGGTGAAGAGAGTAGTGTCAATTTTGCCCATCTTGAAGCCTTTGGAGATGAGAAAGTCTCTCAATCTTTCATACCATGCCCTTGGAGCTTGCTTCAAGCCATATAATGCCTTCTTGAGCTTGTAGACATGATTGGGCTTCTTATCATCTTCAAAACCGGGAGGTTGTGCAACATACACTTCCTCATTGATGAAGCCATTGAGAAATGCACTCTTCACATCCATTTGATAGAGCTTGATGTTGTGGGCACAAGCATAAGCTAATAAGATTCTGATTGCCTCCAATCTTGCCACCTGTGCATATGTTTCTCCAAAGTCAAGACCCTCAACTTGTGTGTAACCTTGAGCCACTAGTCTTGCTTTGTTCCTCACAACCAATCCATCTTGATCTTGCTTGTTCTTGAAGACCCCACTTGGTTCCAATCACATTGTGCTTCTTTGGCCTCTCAACAAGCTCCCACACATCATTCCTTGTGAAGTTGTTCAATTCCTCATGCATGGCATTTATCCAATCCGGATCCTTCAATTCCTCATCAATCTTAGTTGGCTCAATGAATGACACAAAGGAGTAGTGCTCACATATGCTAGCCAATCTTGATCTTGTTTGCACACCTCTTTGAATGTCACCAATGATATGATCTAGAGGATGATCTCTTGCAATGTGAGAAGGTTGAAGGACTAGCTCATTAGCATTGCTTGCTTGACCTTGATCTTGATCTTGATGTTGAGTACCACTTGTGCTTGCCTCATTGGAATCATCAATCACAACTTGAGTTGGCACTTGCACCTCATCACCATCATCCACTTGCCTCGGCCTAATTTCACCAATGTCCATGTGCCTCATTGCATTGTTCAATTGATCTCCACCCACATCATCTTGATTTTGATCTCCAACTTGAGAGCCTTGGGTTTCATCAAATTCAACATCATGAACTTCTTCAACTAGCCCACTAGCCAAGTTCCACACTCTATAAGCCTTGCTAGAAGTAGAGTAGCCAAGAAGAAATCCCTCATCACACCTCTTGTCAAACTTGCCAAGTCTTTGCCCCTTCTTGAGTATGTAGCACTTGCAACCAAAGACCCAGAAATAAGCTATGTTGGGCTTCCTTCCATTCAAAATCTCATATGGAGTCTTCTCTAACTTCCCATGGCAATAGAGGCGGTTGCTATAGTAGCAAGCCGTGTTGATGGCATCACTCCAAAACTTATCACTCACATTGTACTCAAGTAGCATAGTTCTTGCCATCTCAATCAAGGTCCTATTCTTCCTCTCAACTACACCATTGGATTGGGGAGTGTAGGTTAGTGAGAATTGATGCACAATTCCAAGCTCATCACACAACTCTTCAACTCTTGTGTTCTTGAATTCACTCCCATTGTCACTTCTAATCTTCTTGATGGTAGTGTCAAACTCATTTTGCACCCTCTTGACAAATGACTTGAATAGATCATAGACTTCACTCTTGTCATAAAGGAAGAACACCCAAGTGTATCTTGTGTAGTCATCCACAATCACAAATCCATACTTGTTGCCCCCAATTGATGTGTAGTGGGTTGGGCCAAACAAGTCCATATGCAACAACTCAAATGCTCTTGATGTTGACATCTCATTCTTCTTGGGATGTGAGTTCCCATGTTGCTTGCCGGCTTGACATGCACTACAAGGTCTATCCTTCTCAAATGTGACATCATTTAAGCCTCTCACTGGATCATGCTTCACCAACTTGTTCAATTGCTTCATGCCAACATGACCTAGGCGCCTATGCCATAGCCATCCCTTGCTTGACTTGCCAATCAAACATGATGAAAGTTGAGCTTCACTAGCATTGAAATCAACCAAATACAAGCTTCCATGCCTAAACCCCTTGAAGATGATATTTGCTTGATCCTTGCTCACCACCTCAACATGCTTGTCATCAAATATGCACTTGTAGCCAAGATCACACAATTGTGCCACCGACAAAAGATTGAAGTTCAAAGTATCAACTAGCAACACATTGGAGAGATCCTTGTCATTGAAAATTGCAACCTTTCCAAGTCCCATGACATCACCCTTGCTATTGTCACCAAATGTGATGGAGTTGAATCCACCATTGTCATTCTTGTCAAGTGACTTGAACATACTATCTTCACCGGTCATATGATTTGATGCACCACTATCAAGCACCCAATGCCTCCCTCCGGCTTTGTAATTGACCTACAAGAAGACATCAAGCTTTAGGTACCCACTTTTGCTTGGGTCCTTGAAGGTTAGTCACTAGAGTCTTTGGCACCCAAATAGCTTTCTTCTTTGAGCTCATCTATGGTGTACCAATGAATCTAGCACTCACACCACTCTCACTCTTAACAAGCATGTAAGAAGCACTCAACTTGTAAGAGGAGGCACTAGTGTTCTTGTTCTTGCATACATGCTCTAAATGACCCACTTGCTTGCAACTCTTGCAATAGCTACCATTGTTCTTCATAAAACTAGTCTTGTGAGGAGCAAAAGCGGCCTTGCCTTTCTTGGGGGTATAGCCCAATCCCTCTTTGTAGAGAGAAGCTCTTTGGCTACCCAAGCACATAAGCAAGCGGTCCTCACCACCATAAGCCTTAGCCAAAGTGTGATTGAGCTCTTTGACTTCCTTCTTAAGAGACTCATTCTCAACTACTAGTATAGAATCACATGAATGACCAACACTACTAGATGAAGTAGAGGCATACGAGCATGAAGGGCCAAGTGATGCAACAACAAATAAGTCATCAAGTGAATCACATGATGTGGACACGTTTTTCTTTTCTATGTTCACCACTTGTGATTGCACTTTCTCTTGCTTCTCGACTAGAGAGGAACGAGCTTTTTCAAGCTTGGAGTGAGCAATCTCTAGCTTCTCATGGTCTACCTTTAGACTCTCATAAGAAGCCCTCAACTCCTTAAGTTCTTGCTCAAGGTTTTGTTTATCCTTGCGCAAGCCCCTACATTCCTTCCTAGAGTCATTGAAAGCACCCTTGCAATCCTCAAGCATGACAAAGAGTTCTTCTTTTGTGGTCTCATCATCATCATCACTCTCATCATCACTATCGGGTGGAGGTTTTACCTTAGTGGCCTTGGCCATGAAGCAAGATGATGGAGCACCAAATAGAGAAAGCTTCTCTTGGATGGCAATGCTTGCGTGCCCCTTCTTTTTCTTCTTCTTGGAATCATCATCATCATCACTTGAGGAAGATGAATCACTCTCCCAAGTTGCCACATGAGATTCACCCTTCTTCTTCTTGTGAGAGGAGTCTTTCTCCTCCTTCTTCTTCTCTTGCTTCTTCCTCTCCTTTCTCATGGCATCTTCATCATCACTTGCATAGGGACACTTGGCAATGAGATGATCATTGCCATTGCACCGGAAGCACTTCATGGGACGGTCACTAGACTTGGATGAGCTTCTCTTGCCCTTGGACCGGTACCCCTTCTTCATGAGCTTCCCCATTCTCTTCACTCACTTCATCTTCTTGTCCACTTGAGCTTGAGCATGGTGCTTCTTCACTTGAAGACTCTTCTTTCTTCTTCTTGCCCTTGCTTTTGGATGATGCGGCCTTGAATGCCACACTCTTATCCTCCTTCATTGAGAAGCTTGCAAACTTCTCTTGCAACATGTAGGCTCTTGCGGTCTTGACACTTTCGGTGCCCTCATAAGCTTCTTCTAGCTTCTTCCAAATGTCATGAGCCACCTCAAGGTTCTTGATGAGCTCAAAAGCTTTATCATCAAGTGCCTCATGGAAAGCACTCACGGCAACATCATTGGCTTGTTGCTTCTTCTCTTCGGCCGGTGTTGGCACCGCACCCTCAACAAGCTCAAACTTGGTTTCCATCACTTTCCACACCTCAAGGTTGATGGACTTGAGATGACTCTTCATCTTAAGCTTCCACTTGGCATAGTCATCGCCACGAAACGATGGTGCCTTTTTGGTGTTGTTGATATGCATAACCAATGCCATTGCTTCACCGTAGGATGTTAATCCAACTCAAACAAAAACGGTGCCGGCTCCGATACCACGTGAAAGGTCACAATGGCTAGAGGGGGGGTGAATAGCCTAATAAAATTTCTAGCAAGAATACTAGACAACCTAATTAGATAGCAAGGCAGCAAATGTGCAAAGCTAATGCTTCGACTACTCTATGCAAGCCGTCCTACCAAGCAAGGCTACTCAAAACCAATTGCACACACAACAACGGCGATCAAGCTACACAATGTCGGTTCACCGAAACCAACCAAGCAATTCTACCCACGGGATTTACTCAACACAATGAGTGGTTCCCGACCGACCACAACAAGTAGTTCTACCCACGGGATTTAAACTACTCAAAGAGTGGTTCCCGACCGACCACAACAAGCAATTCTACTTTGCGGAAAGTAAGGAGGTGATGGAAGTTTATACCGCCGCGAAGAGTAGAAGATGGCCAATCACCGGTGTAGTTGCCAATCACCTAGGAAGCTCAAGCACAAGCACAAGGAGGTCAAAGCCTCGGCAATCACAAATCAACACAATGATTTTTTACCGAGGTTCACTTGCTTCCCGGCAAGCTACTCCTCGTTGTGGCGATGCACTTGCTTGGTGAGTTGCCCGCTCAATTGGCTCGGTGCCAAAGATCCCAATGGGGAGCCGCAATCTCCACACAAGACAAGGATCCACAAGCCACGAGCAATCCACTAGAGTATCCTTTCACTAACTCCCACGGGGAAGGATCAAGAACCCCTCACAAGAACCCGGTGTGGCCTCGAACAATCACCAAGTCGAGCTCAACCACCACCCGCTGCTCCAAACCATCTACGGTGACGGGAATCACCGAAGAGTAACAAGAATCTGCAGCTCACTCGATGAACAAGTGCCTCTAGATGCAACTCTCAATGCAAATCACTTGTTCTCACTCAAATCTCTCTCAAGAATGGCAAGGGAACCAAAGAGATGAGTGGGGAGGAGTGTCTCTAGCTCAAAGTATGCTCAAGAGTGTTAGAATGGGCAAGAGAACCTCCCCAAGCCGGCCAACCATCTATTTATAGACCCCCTCCAAGGATGTGACCGTTGGGGTCTCGGGCAGCCCGCGGCACGCGTCGGACGCGTCCGGCGCCGACCGTCGGACGCGTCCGACGGCTCCTCCGCGCGCGAGAGAGCCGACCGTTGGCTGGTTCAAACACTGCCACCTCAGCGTCCGCCCCGGCGTCCGACGCCTCCTTCCACGCGCGTCCGGCGCCGCGTCTACAGGTCGGCTGATTCCAGGAAGTTTCTGTTCCGCGTCCTTCGGTCTCTGCAGCGTCCGCCGAATCGCGCCGGCCGCGTCCGTCGCCACGGCCTGCCGAGCCAGCTGCCTGCCATGCAAGTGACCGCCGGACGCCGTACATGAGCCGTACCGCGTCCGCCGGCTTTCCGTCGGTCGCGTCCGGCAAAGTGGAGTGCGCCACGCGCGTGTGAGCGCCAAGCCCGCCGGACGCTGCCACTCCGCGTCCGACGCCCGCGACCCGGCGTCCGGCGCCAGAGTCCGACGGAGCCGCGCGCTAGAGAAGTCTCTGGACCGTGTCCATCGCCCTCTGTGCGTCTGACGCTGGCCGACAGCCGCGTCCGACGCCGTGCAGAGTCGCCGTCTTCGTCAATTCTTCGCGCCGACTTCAATCCAAGTCCGACCTCTTGCCTTGAGTACCAACTCCACCAAGTGTAGACCTCGTCTCAAGCACCGGAGTTAGTAGTACAAGCACGACCACGTCGGCAAGAGTTAGCCCTCTAGTTAGTCTCTCATGCATCATGCAAAGTCACAACTAGAGGCACTTAGGACCGCGAATGAAACCGAGGAAACCCCTCTTGATAGTCGGTTATCGATCCTAAATGTGGTCACACTCGCTAAGTGTCTTGACCACCAAACCGGAAAGCCCTATCAAGAATACCTTCGCCTTGATCTCCAAGGGCCTCCGTCGGAGCTTGATCACCTCACATGTCCACCATGTTCGTCACCGTGATCACCATGCTCCATCATCAACCGTCACGTTGCTATGTGTCTAAACACACTTAGAGCAAAGCATTAGCAACGTTGAGTGTCATTAATTACCAAAACCAAACTGGAGCTTTCAAACGGGCTGCTTACGATGAGATTATGTCCTCGATTGATACCAGACGCGGGGGTCTCTTCTTTGTGGATGGACCTGGTGGGACTGGAAAGACTTATCTATATAGAGCACTTCTTGCTTCTATACGTAGTCAGAAAAAGATTGCTGTGGCAACAGCTACATGCGGTGTTGCGGCATCAATAATGCCGGTGGTAGAACCGCCCACTCGCGCTTGATGGTTCCCCTCACCGTTGATGATGGGAGCACTGCACCTTCACAAAACAGTGGTGCGGCAAGCCGTCGAACCGCATCTCTTATTATTTGGGACGAGGTGACAATGATGAAGAGGCAAGGTGTCAAGGCGCTAGACAAAAGTCTACGTGATATAATGGACCGACCTGAGCTACCATTCGGAGGAAAGACCATGGTGTTCGGTGGAGATTTTAGACAGGTTCTTCCTGTTGTTCGAAGAGGGTCAAGGGCTCAGGTGGTCGGTGCCTCACTACGGATGTCATACCTTTGGGATTGCATGCGGCATCCAAAATTGGTGCGCAACATGAGGGCAAAGAGTGACCCGTGGTTTGCAGAATACCTGCTGCGCATCGGTGGCGGTATTGAGGAGGCGAATGGCGATGATGAAATTCGTCTTCCTCATGATATATGCATACCACACACCGGGGAAGATAGTGACCTTGATATTCTAATTGATTGCATATTTCCTAACCTCAATGCAAATATGTCAAGCAAAGATTATATCACCTCTCGAGCGATATTATCAGCGCGGAATGACTGTGTAGATATGATTAATATGAAGATGATAGATCGTTTCCACGGGGATGAGATGGTGTACCATAGCTTTGACCGTGCGGTGGATGATCCGCACAACTACTATCCTGAAGAATTCCTTAACACTTTGACACCTAATGGTCTACCACCACATGTGTTAAAACTAAAGATTGGATGTCCAGTCATATTGCTTAGGAACATTGACCCCGCCAATGGACTTTGTAATGGTACGAGGCTTATCATACGGGGGTTCCAAAAGAATACCATAGATGCAGAAATTGTGTTGGGACAACATGTCCGAAAGAGGGTTTTTCTGCCTCGCATACCCTTATGCCCTTCAGATGAAGAGATGTTCCCTTTCCAATCTAAGAGAAAACAATTTCCCATTCGGCTCAGCTTCGCAATGACCATTAACAAGGCACAAGGGCAGACTATCCCTAATGTCGGGGTATACTTGCCAGAACCAGTGTTCTCGCACGGCCAATTGTACGTAGCGCTATCTAGAGCCACGTCAAGATCAAACATTAAGATTCTGGCCGTGTCGCCTACTGAGAAGGACGAGAGCAAGGGGAAGGGAAAGAAGAAACCAACAAAAGATATATTCACGAAGAATATCGTATATAAAGAGGTTCGACTTCATAAAAAAGGTAATACGTCGATACATTTTTTTAAAGATATCAATAGTGCTTTAGCTTTAAAAATTAACAAACAAGTTTTATATGCGGGATATTTCCAACTATAATTTCAACTATCTGCATACTTCAGCTGCAAGGAGTCAGACGCGGACTTGAAATTTAAAGTTAATTTTAATTATGTTTCTTGAAGACTTATGTAACATTATTGTTTCGAACGACACGATTGCAGTGTCTTTTTAATTTAATAATACATTGTTGTGTTGGGAAATGGTAAAGCCATGTTTCACGTGCATTAATCTCCACTTTATTAATCGGCAACACCATCGATGGAACAAATAAAAAAAATAAATGTTAAACTTACTCCAAAATCCTGACTTCATAAGAGAGGTAATGCATCGATAAATTTTTTCAATATATAAATCCTACTTTAGCTTTAATAATTAATAAATAACTTTGATATGCAGGATACAACTACAATTTCAACAATTAGTATACTTTACCAAGAGTCAGACGCTGCATCTTGGACTTCAAATTTGAAGTTATATTTTAGTTATCTTTTTTGAAGACTTATGTAATATTGTTGTTTGAAATATCACGATTACAATATCTTTTTTATTTAATAACAATACAACATAAGCTAATAAATATATGTTATCGTGGTATTATGTTTCCCGTTGCAACGCACGGGCATTTAACTAGTTCATCTAATAAAAGAAGAAATGGCCCTCAGGAGAGTGGCTTGTGGGCATCCATTGCATTAGCTAATTGGAAAACAGGGGCTGTTGTGCTAGTGTCTTCGTATCGAACTTGCTTTCTCTTATATAGTGCTCCTTGCAAACTTTAAAAAGAAAAAAAGGTACAGTTCCGTCAGCCTTGCGAGAAGATCTTCATAGCCACATTTGAAAGGAAACAGCAAGTTTGCAAAAATTGAAGTGAATTTGGGCAATTTAATATCAAAGAACAGGCACGTGCTATCAGCCTGCACATGTCCTCCAAGGTGCCAGACTTGACTCAACTATTCCAGCAACTGAATCCTTGTCAATTTGTAGACAAGCCTATAACATTTGCAGATGATATTTCTCTTGAATTTCCGTCACACTCACTTTATGTAAAAATACAGAGAATTTCCGTTGAACTCCCCAAAACAAGGAGCCTACATGTTACAGCACAGTAGATACCAGCACCAGCATAACCTTCTCCTCATGAGAATGGCGCAGGGTTGACGACGATATGCCGAAGTGGATTCGACACATCACCGCCACCAGCGTGCTTAACAAACTCTGCGGGAGTGAGGAAGCTACCATGGCAGACACATACTATCCTCACATCCTCGCCTTTCTTGTACCTGTACAAGAAGCCATCGATCCTCCTGGCATTAGGCCCTTCTACCTTGGATGAGACCATTGGCATGTCCTCCATCATGAGCTTCCTGATGTCACTGGTACTGCTCGTCCGTGTCGTGAGGGACCCAAGCGTCCGCAGGCGAGGCTGCTCTGTGGCAGTGCCATTTAGTGGCTTCTCAGGCGCTTTGGCCGGAGGAAGCATGTTATTTTGATTTGTATTATCAGATGTTAATGGACTCCTCGCGTCTGTGGACTGGTTAATTGTGCTACCACCAATACCTGGGAATATACAACAAAAAGATTTTTCAGATTATTTGATGGGAGAAAATGCAAGCAGAAACTGGAGGAACAGTTTGTTCTCCTTTTCCCAAAGTACAATCATCAAAAGGATAACGCAAAACTGTTTGATCCAAGTACTAACCATAGATTGGAATGTCAATCAAACATCATGGTCTACTTCAACAAGAAACTTCAGGAAAACTTCAGAAAATTTTAAGAGATCAACAGGTCAAAAGAATGGAACTTTTGATAAGCAGTTTGCAAATGCAAGCATGTAGAAGTTTTGAATCGTATGCGCCGTGATTCAGAAAACATGGTATGACATAAATGTTGAACCAATTCACAGTGAGAAATTAATTAAAAGCGAAACGCCCCTTGTCAAGATAAGCTCAGGCATAGCCAGCTAGCAACTGAAGTCCCAGGATTCAGCTGCAAGTTGAAGAGAAACGGCAATTGATGTTCATTGAAGAGGGGAAGAGACAGTCTCAAAAGATAGCCAAGCAGCAAGAGTTCAGCTAATCTTGGCAAGTGGTGTGATGTACCAGTACATAACATAATATAAATAAATACAAACTTGTTATGAACTTGACATGTGCTTTGACCAGGGCGTTTGTCTACATTTTGATAACAACACAATCCCAAATACCGAATCCCTCGCAAAAAGAAAAAACAATTCCTACATGCATGCCGTTAAAACCATAATATGAATGCGATTATTCCCCATAATTGTAAACCTAAGACAAGATCATGAGGACAGCTCATTAAATGTCGTCTAATCTTTTTGTCCACGCTTGGATTTGAGAAAGGATTGCTCAAATTTGGCTAACTGAAATAAAGAGCTTGTGGCATGCATTGTTTTGAAATGAATATGCTATATATTCCTGCTACGATTGGTTCAGTACATGCAACTTTCCATCTCACTTTCACATTATAGTGCCAATATATATATATATATGGCACTGGATTGTACTGTTAGGATGTTATTAGTTACTCCTAGGCTGTTCAGTTATTAGTTAGTGTTCAATGTTGGCAGATTGACTGAGTCCAAAAATGGCGTTAGTTATTCCTAGGTTTAAGAAACTGCAGGGTCTCTGGGATTTTAATCCCAGAAATACCAAAATTAAAGATGCCAAAACTGCAGTTGCTTGGATTTTGACCTGTGGCTGCGAAGCACTAACGTATAGGGCCTCATTGATCCCAACAAATATATTTTTTTAGCCCAAATCTAGATATTTAAGAATTGCAGTAGCTAAAAATATTTCCTTGCCAATACGACTAGAGCTTGTGGGATGCAATGTATGGAAGCCATGGCCAGCCACAGTGATGCCTAGCTATTATTTGTTCTGCGCAGGCAATTTTAAATCCTGCAGTCATATTAGTAAATGGACAACCTAGTAGAGCAATAGATTACAAAGTTAGCATCACCTGTTGGCACATCCTACAAAATAAATCGTGGGCCTAGAAGGTTATCCTTAAGGCAATTGAGGCGTGGTTACTTACAGGACCAAATCCTGGGTATGCACAATAGACCAACCAAGCATGCATGCCGTTGGCTGGAGTCGGACTTGGGGTGGCTACTCAGTAGCCACACATGGACTAGGCAATGGCTGGAGCACGTACGTGGAACAAGGGAAATTCTGAAGTCAACCGTGCTCTCCTGCCCGAATTGTGGTGCACGGCACGTATACTAAGTTGCTGACTAATGCAAAGCAAGCCGTGATATGATATGATATGAAAACAAGCATGCATTCGACCCATGAAGCTCAAGCAGCGGCAACTAGAAAACCATGGTAGATGTAGCTAAGCTGAATATGGGAGCTTAATAAGCAAACACAAGCAAGCAATTGATTTGATTCGATCCATCATTCGTGTGCGTATACCTTGCTCTGTGGTGCTTACAGAATTGCTCCCCTGCGACGCGTTGGCCCTCCTCCCGCCGCCGCCGCCGCCGCCGGCGTTGGTCGCCTCTACCGCGGAGGGTGGCTTGGGCCCGCCGCCGGCGGGGGCCAGGGACCCGCCGGCGCCCATGGAGTTGCGTCGCTCGACGCGCTTCCGTCGCGCCTCGAGGCGCCTGCGGCTCTGCATCTCGCGGCGGCGCCAGCGCTCCTCCTCCGTCTCGGTGGGCAGCGAGCTGGTCCGCAGCAGCGGCAGCGGCGCGGCGGGGGTCGGGTCGGCGTCCTCGGCGTCTTCGGCGTCGCCGCCGTCGCCGGTGAGCGAGGAGATGGAGCAGACGGAGGCGATGGAGGTGGAGCGCGCGAGGCGCGGGCGCTTGGCGTCCGTGCCGAAGCGGCCGCCCAGGGACAGGCCGAGGCCGAGGTCCACCTCGTCGCCGGCGGCGGAGGAGGCGGTGTTCCCCGGCGGGGCCGCCCCCTCGCCGCCGGTGCCGAAGACGCGCAGGAAGTCCCTGGACGCCATCGGGCGGGCTCCCCCACGCTAATCAATAGCTAGCGTGGCCGCCTGGGCGCAGGAAGGAAGCGAGCAAGCGAGCAAGAAGAGCAAGAAGCTTGGGGAAGAAGGAAGGAAAGAATTGGTTAGGAATCCATGGTGGGAAGCAACGACCGACCCCGACCGACGAATGGGGAACAGCAAGATGTCGGGAGCGAGCAAGCGCGCCCGCCCGGCCGGCTGCGGCTGCCCCCGAATCTTCCTGGAAGCCCGCGGGGCGGCGAAGGAGACGCGAGCGAGGCGGGCAATGGCCGCCGCGGCCAATCGGGTCAGCGGATTGGAGGAACGGGAGGGGGGAGGCGAGAAGATAAGAGCAATCAGATATTCAGATCTCCGTCCCTGCCCCTGCAGCAGGGCTGCCTGCAATCCCGGGGGTACGTGGCCGTCTAATCCGATTTGCCCGCCTCCGCCTGACCTCGATGATTGGGGTTGGCAACTTGGGATTGGGGTGCAGGAAAAAGGGAAGGCCTGCGTTTCTTGCTGTGGATGGGCTAGCTGGGTCCGTCGGCGTGTGCCGTTGCTAATTTGCTATTGGCACGGTGATGATTATTAGGCGTAACAGCGTGTTTGGTGGGGCGGGCAAGTGGCGCGTGGAGGCAGGCGGCCGCGTGTCGGGGAGGACCGCGCCGACACGTGTTGCTGTTGGGATCGGGCCACCGCCACGCAAAACAGCAAGCCGCTCCCTCTGTCTCTCATCCGGCGATGATAATGGATGAGGCTGCAGGGTGCAGCACGCGATCGGGCACGGGCAGGCGCTCCGAGGCCTCCGGCAAGGTAGGTACAGGTGCGGCCGTGCGGGGGACGTGGCACGTGATGGGCCGACCAGGGCGCGGCCACGGCACGACGCACAAGTGGCGCGGCAACTGGGCGCGTGGGGCCCACGCAACATCCGAGGGATGAATTGAATTGAATGAAAGAAACTAATAAAAAAATGAAAAAGGATGGCGTGTCGTGTCGACTCCGCGACCTGCCACGTACGCACGCCGCGGCCAGCCGGTCCGGACCAGCCAGAGCCAGCCGCCCCGCCACTTGCGCTGCGCCTGGTCCCCCTGCCGGGCCGCGGCGCCGGAGACGGACCCCTCGTCCCCTCCCTTCCTCCTTCAAGCCTCGCGCGACGTGGCCGAACCGGACGGCGACAGCAGGCCCCGGGGGCCGAGGCTGGATAGCTTGCGCATGGACGTGCATTAATTATAAACAATCCGATTAATTAATGGCAGCGAGCGTCACCGGTCGGGGTCCGTCACGTCAGACGGGCAGCCACTTGCCTGCCTGCCCACTTGAGCATCAGCTCTGGGCGAACAGCCGTCGAGTCTGACCGGACAGCCTGCCTCCGCTGGGCTCCCGAGCCCACGTGGGCCGTGGACGCAGAGGGCCGTCGCTCTCGGGCGTGATCCGCCGGATCTCGCCGTCCCCGAAAAAGGTGGGGAACGGCGAACGGGGTTGGATTGGATGGGGCGCGAACCCAGCGTCGCTTTCCATTCCGGTTCCTTTCCAACCCGTCCCCGTCCTCACCACTCTCACCGCTGTCCGGTCCAGGTGACCCGGCGCTGCGTCTGCCGTCAAAGGCCTAAACTAAACCACTGTGCTCACACAACTCTAAAGCTCAAGCTGAGGCTTTACACCCATCGGTTGCCATGGCGACTGCGAAGGGCTTCTTCAAAGAACCTTTGCATCCTATAATAACCTCTGATGAACACTTCTTTTATAACGACAAGTAGTTTTATTTTAATTAATTATAGTTCTGCCTACTAGAGGCCCTGATCGGTTGGACTATTACAGCCTTTTCCAGTGCAACAACTAACCGTGCATCTATGAGAGCACAACTACAACTGTAGCTAGAGTAGAGCAACTCATCAGAGCCACAGAGGTTTAGCCTAGACAACAGTCACAGAAACATTTCGTTCAGAAAAATCAGCTTCCGCAAAAAAAGATTGGAGCTCTACCAAACATGCACTTATACTGCAACCTTGGATCAACTTGTCGCTGCTTCTCTAGTTGGCATTGTCCACATAGCCACTTGCTCGCCCTCTGAAGCTATCACCATGGCACACTCCCCTGCCAGATTGGAAACGACCACCTACACCATTGTACAGGGCCTGAGTCCAATGACTACATTGCATAAATCGAACAATAGCAACAAAGTGTTTAAGAACGCCCAGCACAACAAACGGGAAATTGTGTTATTTCAAATATTCAATTAAAAACAATACTGGCCACTACAAAATTACAAAAGACAATATCAGCAGATACAGCAACCTAAAAGCATCTTGCCATGTCCCCTACATGAACTTGCAAGACACTCAAACCATTTTTAACAAGCTGAATAATCTAGATGATGCTTAGTATAAAAGGGGAAGAACTTGGCAAAACTTGTATCAAAAAATTGAGATCAAAGGTACATAGGGGAGGAAAAAGGACTTCTCTTCGCCTCGTGAATTGGCTCTCTTCGCCTCAATGCCGACTTCTCTGTCCTCCATATGAACCGGAGATGCCTGGGTGAAAAATAGGAATCATAAGTTGGCCTCAGGTTACAATATCAAAATCAAAACTATAGTTATCAACCAGGAAAAGATTCAGCAGTCATCTGAAAGACTGAAATATAAATCATTAGATAGAAATCATCTATCCAGCTGCAACATCAACAAATACTAATCAATCATTAGAAATCATCTATCCGGACAGTAAATATGCAAAGAAAATGTGAATTCCAGTATTCATGCATTTTAGATGCTGACAAATTTCAAAACCACAAAGAAAACCTTGATAAGGAAAAAAAGGACTACTTTAATTATGGCACTGCAAAGTATCTACTAGTCAAGTACAGCAAGGTCCAGAAAGGAAACTAACTACTGGTACAACTACAGAGTATCAGTGATTGGAAGAATAAATATTAAAAGAAAAGGAAACTAACCTCAATTACAGCAAGGTCTATGAGACTGCTGAGACTCGTACTCCACAAAACCAAAAACATAACGATCGACCTGTACCAATACAATATGAATTTTCTAACCCAAATATCGCAGATACAATAACCCAAATCCAAAAGTTCTGACCTTATTGTGCCGGACTTGGACACCACCTGGCTTTATAGTACCAAATTTCTTAAATTCCTCCTCAACCATTTCAATATTGGCATGGAAAGGCAAATTCTTGACGAAAATTGAATAGCCTTGCTCTGCAGGGCAAGTCAATACAGTGTCAGCATTGCTAATAATGCTGAAGGTGTTAATAATAGGAATAAGTTACAAGCCAAACAGACCATTGCGAGAAGAATTGTTTTGAGCAACAATCCCATCACCAATTTCAATAGCCTGGGTAGGTTTCAGAGATGGTTTTTCTGGACCTTCAACAGCCTTGGACACTGGTTTAGGAGCTGACTTCTGTTTGGGAACTGACGGCGTGGTTTTGGCAACTGGAGTCAGTGGGCCATCCTTCATGACCCTGACCTGTGAGCAGGCCGTAATAGATATGTAACTAGTAAGAAGCAAACTAAAAATCCATATAGTGATATCAGCAAAATCACTTCTACAGTAAACTAAGAACAGAATCATGTGTTATGAGTTAATAAAATAGAAAGCTTTGTAGAACAATAAATCAAACAGAATGATAAGTAACTCACAGTAGATGCATAAGATTTCTTAGTAACATCCGTCTGAGTTGGGAGGGGGGTGGGGGGAGCAGCAGCAACTAGGGCCTTTTTGGGATCCTCTTTGGGCACTTGCACAGGTGGCTGGGTTTTAACATTATTTTCAATGGAAGTCCCATTAGCAGAGGGATCACTAATTTTTTCATGTAGCTGAGAGGAGGCAGCATTCTAAAGTCGAAGCATGAAATGGACAAACCATGTCTGCGTCCCATGATGCTGAAAAACAGGACACGATCATGAACACTTTGCAAGTCTTTGGATGGTTTTGGAGAGAAGAACGTAAAAAAAAATCTGAAATCATTTCAAACAGCCCAAATTTCTACATCGGACATACTACAATTTTTGTCACAAAGATTCGATTACGTGCGAGGTACTGCCATGAGTCCATGACACATCCTAATAATGAAAAAAGAGCTGACGCAAAAAAGAAAACAGATATATACATATTACAGAGGGAACGATCTCAGCCTTCACGTTCTCAAACAGAAATTTCAATTTAAATAGATTTTATACGAACTAAAACATGAGGGAAAAATCTGTTGTGTAGGCATGACATGAGAAACACAAACTCCGTGACTCCATCCACAGCAGCAATCCTAGGATAGAAGCAAGAGATTATTCAAGTAGCTGAGAGGAGGCAGCATTCTAAAGTCGAAGCATGAAATGGACAAACCATGTCTGCATCCCATGATGCTGAAAAACAGGACACGATCATGAACACTTTGCAAGGCTTTGGATGGTTTTGGAGAGAAGAGAATAAAAAAAAATCTGAAACAGGACATGCTCACAAGCTACAATCCTCACTTCGAATCACCACAATGGAGAACTTAGCAGCAAAAACAGCACCTAAGCTGAACCCCGGGGGGGGGCTGATCATTTGAAACAACCTAAAATTCCTCATCGGGCATACTCCAGTTTTTGTCAGGAAACATATAACCTCTAAACAGGGCTTTTGGGCAAAACCCAAAATCCTGAGAACTGAACCCATATTTACCAAGATTGGGATCAATCACGGAGAAGCAACAAAGAGACGAAGGAGCTAGGACGGAGTGTGAGGAGGAGCGATAAGTGAGTAGGAGCTCGCTAGCAGTGCCCTCCTCTCATCGAAGGCGGCATGAGCCAGGATCTCAGAAGCTGGGCCCTGATCTGCTGCGTCTCTTGTCTTGGAGCTCCACTGGTGGGATCTAACAGTAGAGAAAGAGAATACGGTGATCGAAGAGAATACAAAGGAGAAGGGTCGGAGAGCAAGAGCGTCCCCCCTCACCTATGGCCATCCTTGCTGTCCTGATGAGGAAGCTCCAGGCCGGCGGAGGACGATGTTGGCTGCAGCTTCATCGGAGTTGGCCCCAATCCTGCAGCTGCAAAAAAAAGGGCCTTCGACATCCATTGTATGTCTATGTTCAAATATGAGTTTTTTTTTTAAATCATACATCCATATTCCTAAACATAAATGCATCTAATATAGGAATGACAAGATTTTTATTTCGCGAACGTGCAGTAAAACCAACATATAAAATGAGGGTAAGAAACCCCACAATACATATACAATGGACCAGAATGAGGGATGAATGAGGCCATCCTACTGACCAGCAAGCAACTGGCCCAGTCAGGCCCCCCAAAATACAACTTCTCCCTTGAGATAGACTAGGCGGAATCAGGTTAAGGGAGGCACCGTTGATAACGAAGCAATTGCAATGTTTCTATATTGTCTGTGCACCAAGGATGATGGAGTTCAGTACTTTTCGAGCCTGATATATACATTGTATATACCTACCCCCCCACCCCCCCCCCCCCAACACACACACACACACTTGCTTGTATATACAAGCTAAAATAGTTAAAATGGAAGTATCAGGAGATAATAATGCATGTCCATGCAAGCAAATGAAATCATATAAAAATTATTTGCATTTCTAAATGTCAAGGGAAATAGGAATGCCAGCTTCTGAATGAAAGTAAGACAACTCCTGGAAAGTTGCAGGAAGCATTCCAAGAATTCCATTCATAAATAGTTATAAAAAATGTCAGAGCAGAGAGCAAACTCTTCTTTTGTTAATGTCAAGAATGAATTCCTATCATAAAGCACCAAACAGCACATAAAGAAGAATAAAATCAGTTTTAGCTAGCTATGGATTGACATAAAACAACATCACGAGAAAACAACACAAAATGGATGGATAACCTGTGGACCAAGCAGTCTAGTAAACCCTGTTATTTGCCAGAAGGCAGCACTTATCAAGATACCATTTACTTTAGTGAACAGGAACAGTCTTCAGGCCTCAGAAAAACGTAAAATACTAGCTGATGAACTAGCCAGGTTACATGGTTATCAATGACGACAGGTTATAAACCAGATATGAGTACCCCAGGGTATAATTGGAACATAAGTCCCAGTAAATATCTAATGAAATTAGCATAAAGAATAGGCAGTGCAGTAGTATAGTCTGACAAACAAAGGCAAGGAACATTACCTCTGAACTTCCCTTAGCAAAATTCGCATCTAAGCCAGCAAGTTGTCCATTAGCTCTTGTATTAGCACATGAGCTGGACTTCTTTCCCTGGGTAATAGTGGTAGCTTGGGCTTTAAGTACATCAAGCTTCCACTCCAGAGAAGCCAGCTGCGTTTTACAAATCAGAAACTTCAGCTATAAAGAGCAAGCTTTGAGCCACTAAATGAATAATGAAATTCATCCAAAAATGGAGAGATCAAAAGTTCAAAACAAACTGTTAAGAGGATAAGCATCTACTCTAACATCGGTTGAACCTTGTCGGCTTACAGTATAACCCAATAAACTGTCCTTTATCCAAGTCAGGTCAGATTCATAATGTTTGAAAAGCAATTTTTTTAGGAGACGGACTCGCAATGTTAGAGTCAAACACTCAAATGATGCCTTGCTCCATCACCTGGCCTAGCCTTCCCAGCGGAGGCAAGCCGAATTGGATAGTTCAGTCAAGCAAGAAAGTCAAGGAAAACACAGATACCAAGGCAAGTTCGCTGGTGAACCAAACATCAATTGCCTCTGATTTCGAGCCAAGGTGAACGCTCGCTTGACGACCAATCTAGGCAACAAGACAGTGTAGATCATTTGCAAAACGAAATGAGGAGGTACATAGAAATGTCAACTGGACAAAATCCTATATTATCTATTAAAAAAATGGAAAAAAATTCTGCTATTTTTGCAAGGGCCGTAAGGTAAGTACAGAAATAACAAAAGTAGGGGACAGAATACTAGATCACTTCATGTAAGGAATGAAACAGCCTACCTGATGTTTTCAAAACTTCACAGCAGAAAAATATACCCTCAGTTCTCCCCATTGTCTGACATACTTTCAAAAGCAAAATCCAAGTCACCTCCAGAAAATAGCACTCAAATTAGGAGTGCATGCCTCTCGCTTGACAAAGATAACAATTTGAGCTAAGCAAAAGCAATACACACGCATCAGTGTCTCCAATGGTTTAAAAAAGCCTGCTACTCATTACATATAATTAACAATGCAAGTTTTTAATGAATAACTCGAAAATGGAACCAAAATTCATACCTCCAATAAGTTCCCTTCCAATTCATGCTGCTCATACCAGAGGTTCATGCAAAAGTCGCAACCGGTATTACCCTGAGAGCCATAACAAACTAAACAATGGGCAATTCAATAGAGGAAGGGTGTTTTCCTTCAAAATTTGTGCACACAACTTTGCCCATGATAGTTATGTCATAATGCTGTAGCAGTTAGTATGCTTTCAATGCCTTAATTTAAGCCTTTAGCTAGCTCTTGGAACCTGAGTAAGATCGCTTTGGTATTGAAGTAATAACTTGTGTTGTAAGCATCATTGTACATATGTTTTCTCAAATGTATGAACTGACTCCTGCTGGTGTAACAACTTCTAATGTTTTGAGGGAAAATACCACATTGAAACAGTGAAAAAGAGGTGTATACTTGGTGTGCACATGTTTTAGAATCAGCTGAGTTCAGCATAAGGCTAAGGAACAGGTCATCAACTCCTCAAGAGTAGAAAGACCAAAAAATAGCATCTTCAGCAAACAAACCAAGGCTACTGTTCTAAGGAAAAAAGGCTAAGGACTGTTATTGCAAGGAGTCCCTTCATACATATACTTTACAAAAGATCAAGCGTGCAACAACCAAACACTAAAATTTACAATGAAAAGAAGACCTACCAGATACATACTACTGGGTAGATAGGAAACCATATTGTGACTTCTCCAGACCGATGACACTTCCAGATCATCTTTATGTAAAATTAAGCACAACATAACGTGTCCTGGTTAAGATTAAGAACCAGTTTCCCGCATTTCGCCTTCTTCAGGTTGAGTTCCATCCCAGTGGCAGTTCTTCCAATATGAAATAACACTCACAAATTTATATTTTTCGTGATTGTATCAGTCTTACCATCCTTGCTCAACATTTCTCTGAACACAGTTAATACATCTTCTATCCTACCGTCTTCAGAGCAGCTATCAATCAAAGTCTTACAGGTAACAACATCGGGTTTCAATCCCATAGAGACCATGCCATCAAGTAAAGTATTAAAGGTAACTTCACTGGGTTTCAAGCCAATCAAGAGCATATCATCAAGGAGCTTAATCACCTTGTCCACTTCACCAGCTATAAAATACCCATGAATCATTATATTATAGGAAACAACAGTAGGTTTTACACCTGCACGTGGCATCAAATCAAAGAGATTTTGGGCCTCTGTAACCTTCCTTCTTTGAATAGCTTGTCTACCATTGCATTGAACACACTGACACTAGGAGGAATGCCTCTATCCATCATCTCATAAAATAGTTCCTCAGCCTTCTCCCATTTGCCATACATAGAAAAGCCATGAATTAGAGTCGCAAATGTTATGACACTAGGAGACAATCCATCATGGATCATCTGAGAAAATTGGGACATTGCATCGTCCAGCCTGCCTATCTTGCAAAGCCCATCTATAACAGTGTTGTAGGTGACTGTGTCTGGCATCAATCCGAGCTGCTGCATTTTGTTAAATGTAAGGATTGCATCATCTACCATTCCACATTTCCAGTATGCATACAACTGTATGTTGAAGACATGAAGGTCAGGTCGCATTCCATTTTGTACCATTAGATCCTTCACGTTGTTCATTTCCACAAGATTGCCTTCGATAGCATACCCATGAAGCAGATTTCTAAAGGTGACAACATTGGGTTTTTCACCACTCTGAATCATAGAATTAAAGAGCTCTCTAGCTTCTGTGCACCACCTAGATTTACAAAGATAGTCTATCATGATATTATAAGTAACAACATTTGGTCGTGGCCCATATCTGCACATTTCTTCGAGAATTCTGAATGCCTCTCTCCACTGTCCCAAAGAGAGGTATCCATGGATCAGACTGTTATATGTAGTGCAGTTTGGCATAATATGTTCATCAATCATCAGCTGAAGGACCTCCTCGGCCTTGTCCATTGCTGGAACTGGAACCTTGCATAGGCCATGGATGATTGAGTTGCAGGTCACAACATCTGGCGGGATCCCATGATTGAGCATTTCACAAAACAGGGTGTAAGCTTTCCATATCTCACCCTCTTTAAAGAAGCCATCTATTACAGTGGTATAAGACACCACATCAGGCGGGCAGTTGTCATCCTCAGCCATCATGTGGATAAGGCCGACAGCCTCTTCACATTTCTTCTCATCACATAGCCCTTTGAGAAGTGTGGTGTAGGAAACGACATCAGGGATGCGCCCGATTTCAGGCATCCGTCTGACCACAATATTGACTGCATCACTCGTCCTTTTCTCAGCACAGAGGGTCCTAAGCAAGGGCGTGAAGATGACGACATTTGCCCTCAGCCCCGCCTTAAAGATTTGGCCCAATGCAGCAAAGCCCAGGTTCAAGCAGCCCGCGTCGCAACAGCAACCGATGAGGATGCTATAGGTAGTTGTGGTTGGAGCCACCTTCTTGGCTCCCGCTCGGGCCATGCGGTTGAACATGGACACGGCGAGCGCAGGGGCGTCGCGCACGGTGGAGCAGACCGGGGCACGAGCGACCGTAGTGAGCAGCTGAGTGAGGGCGTAAATGGAGCCAGGCCTCGCTTGAGGAAGCAATTCATCGAACAGATCAAGTGCGTCCTCGGGGCCGAGGTCCCGCGAGCGATAACACACTCCGACGAAGCGCTCCAGCTCCTGGGTAGTGCCAGGGTCTGCCCTCCACGCGTCCGCCGCTCCCGAAACGGTCGGCGGCGGGGAATGCCTTTGGATCGAAGGGACCACCTCGTCGCAGAGTTGGCGCGTGGCCTCGGGGGTGAGGCTTCCCAAGCGGAGGCGCCGTCCAATGATCCGCTTCATCTTGTTCAACCAAGTGGGGCGCGTCCAGCTCGACATGCTCGTCGTCGGCCGTGCGCGCTCCGCGCTCCGCGCCTTCGATTTGGTGGGAAATGCAGGTCCGCACACCGCACAGCGCGGCGGCGGGCAGCAGTGGCAAAACCAAGGTGCTGGAGTGGAGCGGCAGTGGCGGCGGCGGGTGGCAAACGCTCGCGCAGCGCGGCGGCGGAGAAGCTGTGGAGTGGGGAACGAATCGCGTGAGACAACATACAGGAGAGGACGGATCACGTGCTCGGCGTGTTGTCTTTGACCGAGAGTATAAATCTGTCCATTTTTTTTTTCTTCACAAAACAAAATTAGTTTGACTGCCAAACAAGTTCACGTGGTTGCATTCTCGGCAAAAAAAATGTCCAAAGTTTAACCAAATATTTAAACAAAAATTATTATTTTTTGATACAACAAATATATTATGATTAATAATACTTATATGATGCCATGACTATTTGTTTTTTATAATTAGTCATATTTAACATATTATGTTAGAACCGCGTCCTTTCCGGAATGGAGAGAGTATATTATTATTTATATATAGATATTAATACTCTTTGTGTGCATATAGAGAAATCCGCTCGCACGTGTCTCTCTCCACACACTATCTTCTTTCTCGCCTTGCCTTCTTCCCTCCGTGCTCCCCCACTATCTCCTCACCCCTCTCGGCTTGGGCTCCCTCTTCCGACGCCGCCCTTGTCCCCTTGACTCGGCATCTGTGCTTTCCTCCGACCACCTCTAATGTCGCCGGAGCCCTAGAACTGCCCACCAAGCCACCCTACCGACTAGCCAGCCCACCACCCCCCCCCCCCTCCCCTCCCCCCAATTCTTTCCTTGTAAGGCTAGGGTTCGAGGGCGGCAACGGTGTGGTCGTTGGAGTAGGGTAGCATCTTCTCTATCTTTGGTGGTGCTGCAGCCATCATGTGCGGGGGTGTGGGCGTGGCCTCTGTTGGAAACATGTTGGGGAATAAGGCACGAACGTATGGGGTGCATCGGACGACCACCACCCACATCAGAGAGGGAGTGCACGTCGAGCATCTTGAGCACACGCAGTTGGAAAGAAGATTTTCCGATTATATATAGACTGTCAATTGAGGAGATACTAAACCCAGCCACGTTCTAAAATTTCCATAAGAAACTCAAAATAGACCACAAAAGAAAAGAAGAGAGAAAACAACCATGAATTATTTGTTAATTAATATTTATAGAATGTTCCATTTATTATGAAAATGGAAATTTAGGATTTAGTTAAGGGTCAACCTCCAAGTTTCAGGTCAGATTTTCATCCTTGAATAATGAAAGTGACACATACCCTCCGACTATCAAAACTGGAAAAACTTAATCACTTGACTATTCATAGGTTTGATAATTTTTCTGATTGAAAATAAATTAATTATGATTTTTTTAGAAATGAAACAAGTTTTTTTTATATTTTTAAAACAGAAAACCACCTATGGAACGAGCTGGAGGACCAAATTTCTATTGTTGCAAGCAAATCAGGTTAGTCTTGTTGCTCTTGCACACAGTAGTGCTCCTTATTAGCTACTCAAACTCAAGCATAGCTGCTGCGTGGTAGTGCTTGTTGATGGATGATGACAACTGAACAGTACTCGATGTGATTTCCTATGTGCAGATGGGCAAGGATGGGGAGCAGACAATAGTTCAGTACTGGGAATGACTATAGGGGCCACTTCAGTATCGAGGTGCAAAATCGTTACTGCAGGTTTAAAATCCTGTTTTCTTCTGGAGTGACGGCTACTGTTTTGTTCTCAGTATTGCAGTGGCTTACATCATAGATGGAGCTGATGGTGGCTGAGCTGCAACCACACAAGAACTGTGACCAGCTGCAACCACACAAGAACTGTGACCGCAACTCAGTGGCTACTAAAGTGTTGTAGTGACCATATGCAGTAAACACAAGCAAGGGGACTGTCAGCAATATTTGTTAGCAATTGCTGATAAAGCATTTTAGTGAACCATATGATTTGTTACTTATAAACATGAGTTGCTGATCTATGATTGAATACAAGAATATTATAGAGCTGTTACACATATTCTTGATAAACAGAATTGAATGACAATGTCAAATATCTTCACATTCCTGCCCATTATAAAGTACTACACCAACAAAGATTTTGATGCCTGGCCACTACAAGTTTGTACTCATATCTGCATCCCATGATGCTGAAAAACAGGACACGATCATGAACACTTTGCAAGTCTTTGGATGGTTTTGGAGAGAGGACCATAAAAAAATCTGAAACAGGACATGCTCACAAGCTATAATCCCACTTCGTATCACCATAATGGAGGAGAACTTAGCAACAAAAACAGGGGCTAATCATTTGAAACAACCCGAAATTCCACATCGGCCATACTCCAATTTTTATCAGGAAACCTATCCTCTAAACAGGGCTTTTTGGGCAAAACCCAAAATTCTAAGACCTGAACCCCATATTAACCAAGATTGGGATCAATCACGGAGAAGCAATAAAGAGACAAAGGACGGAGAGTGGACGGAGAGTGAGGAGGAGCGATTAGTGAGTAGGAGCTCACAAGCGGTGCCCTAGCCAGGGCTTCGTCAGAGAACCTTGCATCCTAGAATAATCTCAGATAAGCAGTTCTTTTATAATGAAAAGTAATTTCATTTTAATTGTAGTTCTAATTCTATGAACTCGTTTTTTTTTCTTCTAAAATTAAGTAAACTCTAGAGGACCTGATCGTTCGACTATTACAGCCTTTTACAGTGAGCATCTCCAAGAGTTCCCAATATCAACTTGCTATTCTATAATTTTTGGCAAAAACACAAAAAAGCTTCTCCAACAACTTGGTAAACCAACTTGCTAAAATAGGCACTTGGAAAAAAACCGCGCCCGCTTGTGAGATGATCCGCGCGCGGAGGGGCCGCGTATCGCCCGCGCGCCCGCGCTGCTCGGCCGTCGCCCGCGCTGCTCCGCCACGCGGCCGCGCTGCTCCGCCGCGCGCCGCCCAGGGACTAATCCTATGATAGATTTTCTTTTCCGGACTTTTTTGAAAAATTACTAGATACAAAGATTTTTAGATACGTCCTTGGCATGATAGATTTTCTTTTCCGGACTTTTCCGCGAAGTGGTTATTACGGGATTTACCAAGTAGGAATAAGGAGTTGTTGGAGAGAGACCTTGTTTTCACTTGGAAAATAATATAACAAGTTGCTATAACACAAGATTTACCAAGTGAATTTTAGGGAGCTCTTGGAGATGCTCTAACCGTGCATCACAACTATTAACTATAGCTGTAGCTAAAGTCGAGCAACTCATCAGAGCCATAGAGATTTAGCCTACTAGAGAACAGTCACAGAAACATTTCTTTCAGTAAATCAGCTTCCGCAAAAAACTATTGGAGCTCTACCAAACATGCACTTACACTGCTACCTTTGTCTTAAACAAAACAGAATACATTTCAAACAGTCCTACTTTTACTCAGCTATACAAAATTTAACTAAAGTATATGAGTAATGGTATTTATGCCACCAAGTATGTATATGCACATTATAAAAAAAATATGTTATATGGTGAACATAAAAATGCTTATCTAGTATAACAAATATTATGGTACTTGTTTTTGTAGATCTTGATCAAACTCTGCATCCACAGGCTTTACAGCGGTAAATATTCCCATTTTCAAATTTCAAGACAGCAAGAAGTCAGCAAATGATGAACACCGCAGATGATACAGTTACTGATGCTTAATCACATACAGTATGAACACACAAGAAACACAACAGAATCCAACCAGCTTCGCATTATCGAATACCATGACAACGGGATTAAACATGGTCATAACACCATGACACCGGGATTAAACATGGTAATACTTTGCATTATCAAATACCATGACAACAGGATTAAACATGGTCATACTTCGCATTATCGAATACCATGACAACAGGATTAAAATGGTCATACTTCGCATTATCGAATACCATGACAACAGTATTAAACATGGACATACTTCGCATTATCTAATGCCATGACAAAAAGCATTAAACATGGACACATATTTCTGCAGTCGCCGATTCATAATATTAGTGTCTAACCTCCCAATCCAGATTGGCAGATGACACAAGTTACGGACTACAGTCCAACAGCCAGTTGACAAGCTCATCAACGGCAACAAAATTCACCTACCACCAGTGGACGACTGCAACCACCAATCTCATAGCGAGCCAACAAGGTACAAAAAAAAAAATAATCAAGCTGTCTGATCAGCAATGCTCCTACTACAAATAATTCCTGCACTCAGCTCACTTGAATGTAGCCTTCCCTTCCTACTTTGATGTAAGTCTACCACCTGATGCCTCTACGCGGCCACAGGAGCTTGCTTTGGGCCATTGTTCACGCGATTGAACCTCCCATTGCCGTTCTGGTGGGGTCGAGGTGGGTGGACACCATTCCCATTCTGCTGGTAACTGTTCCCTTGTGGAGGTGGCCCCCTTCCTCGTCCAGGGAACTCATTCTGATTTCTGAAGTTGTTCCTCCGGTTGAAGTTATCACCACCATCGTTCCTGCGGTTGAAGTTCTCCCCACCATCATTCCTGCGGTTGAAGTTCTCACCACCTTCGTTCCTGCGGTTGAAGTTCTCACCGCCACCGTCGTTCCTGCGGTGGAAGTTCTCGCCGCCACCGTCGTTCCTGCGGTGGAAGTTCTCGCCGCCACCATCGTTCCTGCGGTGGAAGTTCTCGCCGCCACCGTCGTTCCTGCGGTTTAAGTTCTCACTGCCACCGTCGTTCCTGCGGTGGAAGTTTTCGCCGCCATCGTTCCTGCGGTTGTAGTTCTCGCCACCGTCGTTCCTGCGGTTGTAGTTCTCACCGCCGTCGTTTCTGCGGTTGTAGTTCTCCCCACCGTCGTTCCGCCGGTTGTAGTTCTCACCACCATCGTTCCTGCGGATATAGTTCTCGCCACCATCATTCCTGCGGTTGTAGAACTCCCCTTCATTCCTGCGGTTGTACATCTCCCCTTCATTCCGGCGGTTGAAGTTGTCGCTGCTTCTGTAGTTGGCATTGTCCACATAGCCACTTGCTCGCCCTCTGAAGTTATCACCATGGTACACTCCCCTGCCAGATTGGAAACGACCACCTACACCATTGTACAGGGTCTGAGTCCAATGACTACATTGCATAAATCGAACAATAGCAACAAAGTGTTTAAGAACGCCCAGCACAACAAATGGGAAATTGTGTTATTTCAAATATTCAATTAAAAACAATACTGGCCAGTACAAAATTACAATTACAAAAAAACAATAGCAGCAGAAACAGCAACCTAAAAGCATCTTGCCATGTCCCCTACACAAACTTGCAAGACACTCAAACCATTTTTAACAAGCTGAATAATCTAGATGATGCTTAGTATAAAAGGGGAAGAACTTGGCAAAACTGGGAGGAAAAAAGGACTCTGATTGATATATCTTTTGACATTAAATGTATGGTTTACTGCACTTCAGACCAGTTATGCTTACCTCGTGAATTGGCTCTTTTCGCCTCAATGCCGACTTCTCTGTCCTCCATATGAACAGGAGATGCCTGGGTGAAAAATAGGGATCATAATTTGGCCTCAGGTTACAATATCAAAATCAAAACTATAGTTATCAAGCAGGAAAAGATTCAGCAGTCATCTGAAAGACTGAAATATCAATCATTAGATAGAAATCATCTATCCAGCTGCAACATCAACAAATGCTAATCAATCATTAGAAATCATCTATCCAGCTGCAATGTCCAGAGAGTAAATTTGCATAAAAAATGTGAATTCCAGTATTCATGCATTTTAGATGCTGACAAATTTCAAAACCACAAAGAAAACCTTGATAAGGAAAAAAAGGATTACTTTAATTATGGCACGGCAAAGTATCTACTAGTCAAGTACAGCAAGGTTCAGAAAGGAAACTAACTACTGGTACAACTACAGAGTATCAGTGATTGGAAGAATAAATAATAAAAGAAAAGACTAACCTCAATTGCTGCTTGCATAGACTGCTGAGACTCGTATTCCACAAAACCAAAAACATAACGATCGACCTGTACCAATACAGTATGAATTTTCTAACCCAAATATCGCAGATAGAAGAACCCAAATCCAAAAGTTCTGACCTTATTGTGCCGGACTTGGACACCACCTGGCTTTATAGTACCAAATTTCTTAAATTCCTCCTCAACCATTTCAATATTGGCATGGAAAGGCAAATTCTTGACGAAAATTGAATAGCCTTGCTCTGCAGGGCAAGTCAATACAGTGTCAGCATTGCTAATAATGCTGGAGGAGTTAATAATACGAATAAGTTACAAGCCAAACAGACCATTGCGAGAAGAATTGTTTTCAGCAACAATCCCATCACCAGTTTCAATAGCCTGGGTAGGTTTCACGGATGGTTTTTCTGGACCTTCAACAGCCTTGGACACTGGTTTAGGAGCTGGCTTCTGTTTGGGAACTGACGGCGTTGTTTTGGCAACTGGAGTCAGTGGGCCATCCTTCATGAACTTGACCTGTGAGCAGACCGTAATAGGTATTTAATTAGTAAGAAGCAAACTAAAAATCCATATAGTGACATCAGCCAAATCACTTCTACAGTAAACTAAGAACAGAATCATGTGTTATGAGTTAATAAAACAGAAAGCTTTGTAGAACAATAAATCAAACAGAATGATAAGCAACTCACAATAGATGCATAAGATTTCTTAGTAACATCCGTCTGAGTTGGAGGAGGGGGAGGAGCAGCAACTAGGGCCTTTTTGGGATCCTCTTTGGGCACTTGCACAGGTGGCTGGGTTTTAACCTTATTTTCAATGGAAGTCCCATTAGCCGAGGGATCACTAATTTGCCTCTCTGTGACATTACTCTCAGCTGTCACATGGCCTGAGATCACACTCCTGTCAGCTGGAATAGGTTCTGGTAATGTTGAGCATGTTTCAGATGCAGGTCTACCATTCTGACTGATTTCATTTTCTTGAATAGCAACTTGATTTATCTCAGACGGTTTCCTTTCCGAAATAAACCTAAATATATCAGTGAGAACAAAATAGCCACCACTTTCTTGTGGTGCTAGGAAGAACGACTGGGTAAACCTACGGAAAACGCCTTCATCTGAAGTCAAGGATCCAGTAACAACAATGAGCACCCCATCCTTGTGAGATAACTGTGCATCTGCAGTCTCTATCTCTGTTAAGCAGTTCCTGACGTCCATAGACATAATTCTTTCATTAATGGCCTGTAGAGAAAAAAGATGGATCCGAGAGTAAATCTCAATTTCAGATTGCATACCTACTGTACAAATGACTAAATGAGTCAAAAAAATCCCCATACAAGAACTTACACTCATAGTGCTCACATACTCCAGAGTTCCATTGGAATCTGGTCGACCAAGAATACTTGAATCTTGGTAAAACTTGTGCGCTTGTTCTGGTTGCTCATGTAGAATTTGATAATATTGCTGAACAAAAGCGCCACCTATCTATAACAACAAAAAGAAAACATTCAGCAATATTTGTGGCAATGCCAAGCAATGAATACACACACAGGAGAATATACATTACCACATGGGGACTTATAGGATGGTTTACTGGGTTCCCTGCTTGCCCTGCCATTTCTGAGGGAAAGAAGAAATTAATGCCTTGCCATAAGCACAATAGTTATGCCTCAAAAGAACCACAAGCACAAATGCAGCTTGTAGAAATGGACAATCAAGGATAGAAAAGGAATTTAAAAAGCAACCGAGAGGAAGAACAAACTAATGCCTTGCCACAAACAAGATAGTTATGCCTCACAAGAACCACAGGCACAAGTGCAGCTTTTAGAAGTAGACAATTAATTAATGGTAGAAAAGGAATTAAAAATGACAAATCATAAGCATTTAGATTGGTCCAAATAGGTATAAGGTAACCTAGAATTTTGTACATATATAAAAATATAGTAGAAAAATGATACATGCCTGGTTTCAACAGTCTGTCAAATAGAAACCATTGGCTAAAAAGGCGTTTTCTAAGTTTCCCGTCCAACAACACCAACAAGATTATCACTGACATGAAATGATACTAAAAAAATTGCATAACAATTCCTTTCAAGAATGTTCAAAATAGGTAACCAATCATTCATGATACTTGTAAAACAGAAGCTTCAATCACTGTAACCTTTGATTTTTTACACACTTGCTAGTTCGCAATAAATAAGGGTTACACGCATCAAATAGGCAATGCACAATCTGGCCATCCTTGCAACTTCTACAATAATGTTCTAAACTGAACATGACCAACCACAGGGTCAATAAGTCCAACCAAATACTAAGCAAGATAACCCTGCGCCCATGGAAAGAAGCCATTTACATGTAGTTGAATAATAATAGCCATGAGCACAGAAACAGCATTGCATAGCCAATAACTAAGATACCGCCATTGAAATCAAGATTGCATCAAAATCAGAGACAAAGGGGGAAACTTGCATTAGGCAAAAGTAACCTCTCAAGAGCAGCTTACAATCTTTCCGATGGCGCATGCACAAGGACAGTAATAACGGATAAATCGATAAAAAGAAAACTTGGCCCGCTAGCACCACGCCTCCCTAAAATGCGCAGACAAAGACCTAATCCGCGCCGGGCGCCACATCCCGGCGGCGCGACGAGCACTAGCACCCAGAAAAACCCTCCGAGACATCCATCCGCGACAAGCGACCCAGAGACGGGTCGAGGACGAAGAGATCGGCACACGGGGAGGACGAGAGAGGCGACGAGGCGCAATACCTTGCTCGCGCGGGGAGGGGGCCGGCGAGGCGCGACCGAGGAGGAGACGGAGACGGGCGGGAGGGTTTCGCCGGCGCCGCCGCGAGACGACGCGGCCACCGTCGGTCGCGGAGCGGGGGCGGGAGGAAACCCTAGAAAAAGGGAGCCGAGGACGGAAGAGGCGGCGGCGGCGAACGCGGTACGAGTTTTTTTTTTATGCAGCGAGGAGGCGATGGGTTTAAAGGGAAGGCTGCAAAGGGGTTTTGCACCCGCACTCGTGCGTCGTGTGTTTTTCACTTTCCCTGTCTCGGGTTTTACTTTTACCATTGCTGCGTTGCTGGCTCGTGGGATCCACTGCTGACTCCTGGGATCCACCTGTCTGGCGTGCAACCTTGCAAGTGGGGAGCGAATAATGGTTTTTTTTTAAAAAAAAAAACAACTTTATTAATGACAGCATGAAAGCTGCTGAAATGGTTACGTACACCATTGAGGTCTACAGCTCGTAGAGTCTGAAGAAAATTACATTGGTCATCAATATACTGATAAGAGAAGGAGAAATCAATGTTGGAAGATGAAGTATTTTTAGCTTTGTCTTGCTAGAGAGTTAATTGTTGTGTTAAGACACCGGCGAATCTTGTATAGCTTAGATGGTCTGCTTCTTGAAAGATTGATGTAAGACTGTGTGTAGGTCTTTATGCGCCAGTCTCAAGGATTTAATACATCTTCCCTTTTTAAGAAGTGACCTAGTTGTTCATAGTATGGCAAACAATTGACATTGTTGATGGCGAGCTTGTTCACACTAGCTGCTACTAGAGTGAGGCTAGCAGCCTCAGCCATGATGACTAACGAACGTTCTTAGATCTTGGCCTGAACATAGATCACCTAAGTGGGTTGGACCTGAAAGAGTGTGAAGATTCTGAGTCCAATCAATATGGATTGTGGAGTTGGGAGCTCGGGTTCAGTAGAAGCATCAACGTAGCATCTAGGGCCCTAGAGAAGCGTTGGCACTCTAACTTCATGTATGATGGACATCTGGACTTGTTGCATACCAGATTACAAACATATAGGTGTGTGTGCAAGATTTGGGATGGTTGTTGAACATGATGAGTCTGCATGTACTGGTGTTGGGAAGACGATGGCGTGGTTGTAGCAGCGTGTGCTTGATGGTGCATTGTATCCTCTTGAGTTTCATCTCCAGGATTTGACAGAGCTGAAGAAGTTAGTGGATAGTGCCACCACCGCATGATGGACCTACATAGGATTTCCAGATTTTGATCATTTCTTGCCTTCCAGATATACCACATAGCGGTTAGCATTTTTGTTAAATAAAACACCAGCAGGTTGGGTGGGAAGATAGATTGAAGTATGAGCTGGACTACATCTTATTTTTGTGTGAGGTCATGGAATATGAGGGATGGGGTGGACAAGAACCCCATCCCTGTATATGTAAGCTATAGGAGCTCAAGGGACGGAGAGGGAGAGGTGAAAGCTTTGGTTGATTTGGCTTCCGCGTCGGCGCGTTGTATTTCTCCCTTCTGCCGCCATCGTCTATCGGTCGTGCGCCCCTACGTCATGGCAGCAATAGAGAGCTGCCGGCGATGCCCAGCGCCCCACCCCACTCTCTCTCAGTCTGTTCAAGCGTTCCAAGACACACAACACTAGGACAGTAGTTAACATCTAATTAAGTCTTGATGATTTGATGTATGCCAAGTATGTATGTTTAATAAAAAATTAATTTGCTTTTGTCCCTAATTTTTTAGAAATCCTTATGGAATCCTTATGGAGTTAATAATCATTTTTCTACTCCCTCTATCCAAAAATAAGTGACCCATTATCTAGAGAAGCTAATGGGTCATTTATTTCGGGCGGAGAGAGTAGTTCACTGGCACTTTTTATTATTGTTGAATTTGAATCTAGTATGGCATAATTTTGTACATTACTTAGTAATTTATAAATTTACATTTAACTCATGTTGCATCGAGAAGAAATTATTAGATGCTATTGATATTGATGCCATATTGCCATCATGAGTGACTTGGCATAATTAAATTTTAGAATGTTTTTTAAGATAGGATGTATAACTTGTTTGGTAAGGATGCTTTCTTTGTTTGTATTACACTTAGAAACATCATTACATTACCAGAGTATAGTATTAAAATGTCTACTGTATCTTTCTAGCATCGCTCCACGCCCCTAAATTGTCAGGCCAGGCCTGCTCATGTGGAGGCTCTTAAGGTGGAGTTAAAGCCGTTTCAGAAAACGTTTGACAAACCTGACTCCAGTAACAGTTTTGAAATAATTATATACATTAGAAAAAAAAATAGTCTCATAGCATCGAAAGATCGCCATATCCTGAAAATACCATCAAAACTCTACTCTGAGGCTCCGTAAATTACCATCGAACGAATGCAATGTCAACTGAAAATAGCATTTTGTCGAGTTTTGAAGCAAGCGTCGTTGCTTCCGTTAAGCTGAGCGTCGCTGCCGTCAAGATAGGCTCCACGACAGCTGCCGCCCATCCCTCCGCACGGCAAGCTCATCGGCCAGTGCCATGCCCGTCCACGCACATGGCGCCTTAGCCTCCGCACGGCTCGCTCTGGAAGGGTCAGATCGCTATGGCGACGCCGAGGAGCCTCGCCTGCAGGGCCGTGGCGAGTCCTGCCACCCAGCGCCTGCCCCGCCCGGTGCCACCGAGCCCGCACCGCACCCGCTCGGGCGACGCGTCGGACTCCATAGACGGGGCCGACCGGTCCCTGTTCCCACTGGTAAAGAGCGACACGTCGCTTTACTGATATTAAAAAGACCAGACAGTAATAAAAAGCGAGTATCACCATGACCTTTCCGTAGTGTTTGCCTAATTTGAAGTTGTTTTGCAGGCACTGCACGAAAGCTTGCTATGGAGTGCTCATGTCCCTTTACATCCACAGCTAACAAGAAAGTTTTATGTTGTGCACAACATCTTGGACATCCTTTGGTAAGAGCATCGACTTCATCAAAGTTTGAGATATGCGGCAAAATAGCATCTCCAAACTATAGACAGAGCAATCAACGACAAAAGTTTTGTGTTCCTCCCATTTCTAGATCCTGACTAGTCATGTATCTAATGTGCTTTCGGCAGGTACAAATAAAAAGAAAACAGCCTACAACCACTCGACCACGACAACGAAAGATAGATAAACTCATCATAGTCTACAGCAGAAAGATGTTCAAGAAACCAAGCTATTGCTATTTCCATACACCATACTGAAGGTAAAAATCTCTTGGGGTCATATGCAATGTCATTCAGAGTCTTATTTCATCTTCAGTCAATAGTGATTATAACATCACCCATGTGTCTAATTCGCTTTCAATGGCAGTCCCATTAACAGAGGGATCGCTAACTTGCCCCTCAGTGACATTGCTCTCAGCTGTCGCAAGGTCTGAGATCACATTCCCGTGAGCTGGAATAGGTTCTGCTAATGCTGAGCATGTTTCAGATGCAGGTTTACCATTATTCCGGCTGATTCCATTTTCTTGAGTAGCACCTTGATTTACCTCAGCTGGTTTCCTTTCCGAAATAAACCTAAATATATCGGTGAGAACAAAATAGCCACCACCTTCTTGTGGTGCTAGGAAGAACGACTGGGTAAACCTACGAAAAACGCCTTCATCTGAAGTCAAGGATCCAGTAGTAACAATGAGCACCCCATCCTTGTGAGAGAACTGTGCATCTGCTGTCTCAATCTCTGTTAAGCAGTTCTTGACGTCCATAGACATAATTTTTTCACTAATGGCCTGTAGAGAAAAAAATGGATCCGAGATTAAATCTCAATTGCAGATAGCATGCGTATTGTACAAATGACTAAATGAGTCAACAAATCCCCATACAAGAACTTACACTCATAGTGCTTACATACTCCATAGTTCCATTAGAATCTGGTCGACCAAGAATACTTGAATCTTGGTAAAACTGGTGCACATTTTTTGGTTGCTCATGTAGGATTTGATAATATTGCCGAACAAAAGCGCCACCTATCTATAAACAACAACAAAAAAACATTCAACAATATTTGTGATGATCCCACACATTATTTAAAACACAGGAGAATATAGATTACCACGTGGGGACTTAGAGGGTGGTTTATTGGGCTCCTTGCTTGTCCTGCCATTTCTGAGGAGAAATAACAAATTAATGCCTTGCCACAAGCACGATAGTTATGCCTCACAAGAACCACAAGAACAAATGCAGCTGACAGTCAAGGATAGAAAAGAAATTAGAAAAGCAACTGACGAACAAATCAATGCGTTGCCACAAACATGATTGTCGTGCCTCACAAGAACCGCAAGCACAAGTACTTATCAAGGGCAGAAAGGAATTAAAAAACGACAAGCAAACCATAAGGATTTAAATGTGTCCAAATAGGTATAAGGTAAACTAGAATTTTCATATATACTAAAAAAAGACACATGCCTGGTTTCAACAATCAGTCAAATAGAATCCATATAGGTCGAAAAGGCATATAATTGTATGCCCAAACTACTAAACATCAGCCACTTTCTATGTTACCTAGGAGCATCCAACAACTCCAACAAGATTATCACAGCCGTAAAAACATACTGAAAAATAATTGCACAAAAATTCAATTCAAGAAAGTTCAAAACAGGTAGCCAATCACTCATGACACTTGTAGAACACAGAAGCTTCAATCACTGTAACCTTTGGTTTTGACACACTTATACTAGTTCACAATCACAATAAACAAGTGTGTTGCACAGACCATATTCCTTTTGGAACCTGCTACGGAAGCTAATAATAATAAGACAAATCAAATAGGCAATGCACAATCTGGCCATCCCTGCAAGGATCGCGTAATCACGCGACGGCTACATACTTGGTGAACGAATCAATCATTCAATAGCAGCTTACAATCTTTCCGATCGCGCATGAACAAGATCAGTAACGGATAGATCGAAAAAAAACTCAGCCCACTGGCACCACCGCGCACTGAAAAAAAAATGTAATCCGCGCCGGGCACCACATGCCGGCGGCGTCACGGGCACTAGCGCCAAGAACCTCCCCAGACATCCATCCGCGCCAAAGCCACAGAGAGATGGATCGAATAAACCAGCGGGACAGAAAGATTGGCACACGTGAAGGACGAGAGAGGCGATCGACGAGATGAAGTACCTTTGCTCACGGGGGAGGGGCCGGCGAACCCTAGAGAAAAGCTTAGGACGGAAGAGGCGGCGAGCGGCGAGCACGGAGTTTTGCACGTACAGGGCGAGCCGGCGAGACGAGAGGTTTAAATAAAAAGCTGCAAAGGGATTTTGCACCCGGGCTCTCGTATGTCGTGTGGTTTTTACTTTCCCGTCGCTGACCTGTAGGGTATACTGGTCTGGCGGGCGACGGGGCAAATCAGAACTCGGCCGATTTTGTATAGGAAAAATACTAATCGGAAGCGATTTGATGGAAACTCGCCCGGAACAATTGTCCAGCAACAAGTTTTAGTCGTTCATTCAGGGGAATTTGTTGTTAATGATTGGTATACACTCTTTGTCCTAAAATAAGTTTGCATCTCGCATCCCCAGAAATTTACCGATCTCAAATTTGACTTAACTAATTTATAGAATTTATTATTTATTATTGTTATTTATGTCTCTAAAGTCTAAACATATATTTGATATAAAAACATACAATATCTAATACTTTTATTTGATATCATAAACATCAACATATTTTTAGTATATTTAGACAAACTTTAGATGAGTTAACTATTCGAGATACGAGATATCAGTTATCTCGGGAAAAACTATATCATCACACAAGGACAAGGGATGTTTAGAGTGTGTTTCATACGACTCAGCTCCATTGATGAAATAATTTTTTAAATCCATCAGTTCATAAATGAATGCAATTTTCATTTTTTCGAAATGTCACATTGTTTGAACTTTGATAAAAATTAGTAACATCCATGGTACAAAATAAATATCAATAGATTATATATAAAAATATTTTCATAATAATTTATTTGGACATAAATGCTAACACTAATTTTTTTTCGAGACCATGCCATTGCGTGCTTTAATACTATTTTTATTGTAAATTTGGTTAAACATGAACGCATTATCCTCTATGCCTAAATAGGAGACCCCCACTAGCATATTTATCTGCAATCCTGTGCAGCCACGTCACCACTAACGTTTCCACCACTCTCTCCCGTTCGTCAGACTCCTTGGACGATGGAACTCGAAGAGACCGACGCATACAATCGATGCCTCAAGAAGTCAAGAAACTCCCGTGACAGGCAGCTGAGGCAACCGAACAGGCAGCTGAGGCATCCCACCGACGCATACAGTTGATGCCTCAAGAAACTCCCGTGAGGCAACCGAACAGCCAGCTAATGATAGTATTTATATTCCTTTTGCATCAGTTAGATTTTAATGGTCATTCGTCTACCCTCACCCAAGCTTTCTCGAGGCAACTGTGTTGTGCTGCCCAACGAACAGACCAAACACCGGAGCTAGGGAGATTCCCGGATAGGCGGATCTAGCGGAGGCAGTCAGCAGGTCGTCCGATGGCGCCGCACGACTCCATGCAACCGTAGCCAGTGGAGGATCTTGAGGACTGGGTGAGCTGCTAGCTGCACTTCTTCAAGCGCCGATCTGGGCTCTTGAAGGAGGTCTTAGAGCTCACCATCGATCCTCTGCGATGCGCCAAGGTCGTGCTCATCATCTTCTCCCGCTCGACATGAGCGCGGACACGCGGTTCGGACGTCCCAGTTCCCACGTCTCAGTGCTGGGGACAACGATGCACCACGGCTCAGTGCCGGGGATGACGATGCGCCAAGGTCGTAACCTCATCTGCTCCGGGCCCCCTTCTACTATGTGCGTAGTGAATAATCCCATGAAAGCCTGGTGTGATTGTTATCCTATGGTTTCCACTCCTCCGCAATTTATCATGTTAATTGTTTATTCTGCTATGGTTTTCTGTTTTCAATTTACAATTCTTATCTCTCTATTTTCTAGAATAGAATCTCTCATCACAAATAAAAAGAGAGAAAGTAAGACTACCGTTTCATGCGTCAATTTTCATGGCGATCCCAGCGTATTTGGAAAGAAAATTCAAAAAACGAAGTCAAAAGGAAAGAAATAATCATGGCCACGTGATTCCTGCATGTGCGGTCACAGCCCTCCTCCTGTATACACGTATATAGGTGCCTTCTCCTCTCCCTCTAATTTTCTTTCCAAAACAATCATCGCCCTTTTAGTGCGGTAAAATTTCGCCTCACTCCGTCCGTCTGCCATGGGAACACCGCGTCCTAAAAAAAGAAACCGTCGTCACCGTGCGATAAAAAAAGAAGTAAGTTCACCATGCAATCCCGCGCCACAAAAAAAAAAAAAAGGAAACCATCTTCACCGCATGATAGAAGAGGGAACAACAATCCCTCTAGCGATCTGATCCCACGATATAGGAAATATTGTCCTGTGATAGGAAGGATCACACGTTGATTAAAATCCTCGATCCGTGACTGCCTCAGTCAATCTCCTCCGTGACCGCGAAGGAGCATTCGACCGTGCTGCACCTGGCCGCCTCGGTGCAGGCCGTCATCTCTCGTCATCACCTCGATCTCGCGAACCAAAACAGGGCGGGGCCGCCATCGCTGGGTGCAGCAACGCGTCGTTGCCACTTGATGTTACCTCGATCGTGGGCAGGACGAAGCCGAGCGACGTGCTGGGGTCATTGGTGGCGGCAGGGCGTCGTGTCCCAGCCCGAGGACCTCGATCCCGCGAACCGAAGCCGACGTCGTCGCTTGGGCGGCAGGACCCCTGTTCAAGCTGTGCAGCACACAGATCATCAGCTTAGTCCAGGTTTTCCTCTAATGCTCTAACTGCCCATTTCAATTTTAATCGGCAGCATGACACAGCCGGCCCTAGCCAACACCCTCGGCCATTAGATGAAAATGTGCGGCACTATTTAGTTAGATGAAAATGTGCTTTGCTATTCAACAGTAGCCTTAGCTAGACTTCTCTACATATTTCACCTAGGCTCCTATTTAGTTCATTAACCAATGAATCAATGGGGATAAGACTGTGTATGTAATAAATAATTGATCTAAATCTTTGTATGCAATAAATTATTGATCTAATTCGCAATGTCTTTGGAGGAAGTTCAATCTATGAACAAATTGTTTAGTGCTTGCAATCCATCGCAAATAGTGCTGCTAGCATAGCCTTGCAATCTTCACCATCCGACAATAGGTATCTAGAATCTCAGGCTTAGGAAACAAAAACATTTGGCAGCTTCAGTAAATAAACATGTGTGGGTGGTCATATTTGTGTGTGGTCCTGAATATTGTATTATTATTAGTAGGAATCAAGGCAGGTCTGCTGACAATTATGAGTGTAGCCGTCATTGTCCTTTTGTTTCAATCCCAAGTAGATGCTGAAGTGTGGTTTTATAAAGGCTGAATGTTGCCCTTTTGTTTCAATCCCAAATAGATGCTAAAGTGTGGTTTTATAAAAATTCAGTTGTGCAAACAAATTAATTTTTCACCATCAGTCATTGTTTTACGAACTTTCATGCCTATTTTTCACCATCGATGAATGTATAGATGCTTTCTCTCTTCTCTCATTCTCTTCATCCTATTTCATTTTGATTCCACTGTTTCTGCTCTGCTCTCACTTTCAATATTTGTGTTGCTTCTCCATGTTTCAGACTGATGGAAGGACTCTAATTTGCACATGCTTTGATATGTTATTCCTAGGTATGTACATGTTTGTTTTGCTCTGGATGTGCCCATTGGTTCATATTTTCCTACCATGAATGCCATCCATTGTCCGAGGGCCTGTCTCTTAGAACATATGGCAACTTGTTTTACATTTAGGGGCTTAATAAGCCTATCTTAATGCGACTTGGATCATCTTGCCAGGCTATGTCAGTTCTGTTTGATATCGAAGAGAATGTTAGAAAATATGGACCAACCAAACATAACTATATTACTTGTCAGTCTATAATCACCACTTTATTATGATTTGTCCCATGAAGTATTTGACTGTGAGCTAAAAGTATCTGTCTAAAACTATTCACTGCAAGTACAAGAATGATAAATCCTTTTTTTCAACAGGGAACCAGTTAGACCAAAAGGTATATTTTATAAAGATTGGAGACTATGGATATGTTGAAATGGCTATGGAGTATGCAAGGCTTTATAAGTGGGTTTAGATTGGAGACTATGGGTCAGTGCCGAATGGGCGGTGGGTGAGGTGCTGGCATCCGAGGTGATCCATGTCGCCATTGCATATGCTAAAGCTGAAGGAGGGCGTCAGCGCACCAGATCTAGAGATGTCGATCCAGCCCTGAATGGCCGCGCTAGGCTAGCAGGCGCAAACTCCGGTGGTGGTCATGTTCGCCCATAGCACAACATTCGCATATCCTCCTCTTTGGTGTCGTCTCCCTCCCTCCTCTGTGGCTCTGCTGCCATCGCTAAGACAAGAGCAAGGTGCGATCTTAACGCCAGATTCGTTTGTGATCTCTAGGATGTTTCCTGGCCGGTTACCGGCTTGTCATTACGGGGCCGAAATTGGGTCATTGGGTTGTGGTTCTTGCCGCCATGCTCTTCGTAATTATTAATTTCATGAAGTTTGCTTTTTGATTCAATAATGTCATTTTATTGTCAGTATTTAATTTGTTAGTATTGTTATTTTATCATGCGATCCGTGTGTTTTTACTATAAAAGTTTATATGTCCCGTAGCAACGCATGGGCACGCTACCTAGTATTTATACAGTCCATTAAGTTGTCTACCAACGTCTACCTCCAATTTGTTTCGCATGGATAATAAATCAGTGTTATTAGTAATACATATATACGTAATTCATTTCACATGTCTAATCTACATGTTCAGCCATTTTGTTCCTATTGTGGTCTTCGTAACCTTGCTTTTGTATTTGTACATTCCATATATCCATTGGGGCCTTGTTTAGTTTCACTCCAAATTCCAAGTTTTTTCACTCTCTCTCCATCACATCAATTTTTACGAGTTGAAAATATTTGCAATCATGCCTGGATTATTACATATAACTATGGAATGTTTAATTAGATATTATAGTTTTGTGAACGGAGAATCCCCGCCGCGGACCAGCTAGCTAGCCCGGAGGCCGGAGCCCAGCGCCACTGCGACGGAAGCTTATGGTCCTTGTTCTAGGGCTGCTCGTAATTCCTCCACGCAGGTCCGCACTTGAATAATTACACCTCTGTTTATCTTGAATCCACTAGGATTTTCTTCTCCGTGCATCTGGTGCGCTTCTAGGTTGGGGATGCCATATCCCTTGCAACAGGTGATTCATTATCGGAATGAAGAATCGGGCTCAGGTTTCGATATCTCCAAACTTCGGAATCATAATATGCTCTTTCTACCTGATGTCCAAAATACGAAAGCCATTCAAACATACTCGTGATGAGTATTGCCTCGTCTTGACAACTTGACAAATTATCTCTGGGGATACCCAATTAAGCAGGCATCGAACATATAATTTTTTTAAGAAAAAACAGAGTTTTTGTGTCAATTAGTGTCCAAGTGTATTTGTGTAGTAGCCAAAGAATGAAAATCCAGCCATGTTTTATTAAGAACAATTTTCAAATGTGCCAACCAGATTTGGCGTAGATCCAATACGAGATTTTGGTACAATTCTGCTGAGTTACCATCTTGATAGTCGATACCAAAATGGACCATTTGGTCCAGCCCACTCTTAGTTTTATTCGCAATCTGTAACAGAAATCCTGTGTTACCTGTAACTTTTAAGAGTGTAAGATGCGCTTCTAACAATGCTGATGCCTAGTGCTTCTAATTATGTTAATATCTCACACAGGTGATTAAATTTTTGGGCAGGTGGTTTAGTTGATCATAGTCATAGGTGCAAGAATTTGGACCTCACATATCCATGGGAACAATTTTTATTCTTCGGTAATATTTGTGTCTTCTATTAAGATTCTAATGTGATTAATTCTTTGTACAAGAAACTTCATATATATCTGTACAACCTAGTTATTCTTTGCAGGTGCTAAACATACATTACTTCTACTATCAGGTCAGTTTCATGGAAAACAGGAAAACAACAAAATTGTTTAGATATGCTTCTCAAAGACAACCCCCCATTGTACTTCCACTGCCAAAATTACACCTTTCCCATTTCTTGGCCACTTATGACTTCATCAATGAGATTCTTAAAGATGGATCTTTCAATGTCCAGAACCATCCCTTGTAGCTCACTACCAAAACTCTTCCATTTTCCCATTTCACATACTGCATTCTTTGCTAGCTTGCTCTCTTCCTCTTTCTCTTCAGATAATCTTATTGTTGAGGCCTCAGATTGGAGCATTTCAATCTCTGAGCATAATTCCTTGAAAAGATGCCATCCGCTTGATTTCTTGCATTGAATGGATTGCAATGGTTGCCTCACTGAACTGCCACTGCATATTTTCTTAGTAATGAGTTCATTTGCAAGATCGAAAATTAGCTTGCGGTGAAGCTTTCCTGCAGTTGGTTTTGGTTGTTCAAGAATAAGAAAAAGCTCTGGATTGATTGGGTATCTTGGCTGCTGGAACAAGCAGGGCATCATCTTGGAGTTTAGTTCACTGTGCAAGAGGCCAGATACTGAGAGTATTTCATAAATATAATGACGGTCTTTATTGGCAGTGACTATTAACGAATTGTCATTTGTTCTTGGAGCCTCATCACTCAACAATTGCAAGAGCTCAAGCTTTTGGATGAGGGCTTTCATGCTTTCTGGTATTATGTGGTTACTCTCGCTATTTTTCTTCAACGTTGATGTGTCAAGGAGGCTTATTGAGTTCCAGCACTCATCCAATGTAAGTGTCGCAACATCTGAAAAAGAAAAAAAGGAAAAAAAGTTAGTTGAGCATTAAGGGCTATAGATCGACCAATCCAGCAAGCATGTGGGGGCTCTGAGAACAATGTAAAAGCAACCAATCCAGCTAAGAAAACCAGTTATACTTTTGGGCTCATCTACATAAGTATATGTACGATCCAAATCATGTCCCTGCATGGGCAATTGTAACATGTGGGGCTCCATGAAGATGTTAGGTGCAGACATGAACTACTACTGGCAGTGAAGAATTGATGCTCTTTAACTGGTTGGAACAAGCAAGCACTCGCATTTCTACTGTCTCTACCAATTTACTGTGGTTCTTCCCAGTTTGCTTGGCAACGAACTACATTTGGTTGCATTGATTACCTGTTGCTTGTCATGATTGTCTGATATGCTACAGTTAAGTATGCTTGTTATGTGTCAAACAATATGGTTTCCTAGATTGATTGAAACTCAAGGATAATGCTCAGAATCATGTGAAGAATGATTTGACAGATAAAGTTCTCACTTTTGAAAGAATTTGATATGCTCCTCAGAGAAGGTGACAGCACATCTTGATAGAATGTGGCATCAAGGACTGATACAGGACTCGGTATGTTCTCGAGTGGATGGATGTTCTTGTCAGTACATAGGATAAGTGTTTCCTGGAAAAAAAGTCTTTCAGTAATCACTAACTGATGTACATAATGAATGATGATACAATTAACAATCAATAGTAGTTTTTTCCCCCGTGGAATCTGTACCTTATAATTCAGTCTTGAAGTTGTATTGCATTGATGGGTGGATGATGTGTTGACATTAAGAGTTTTTGAACTTGAATAATTCATATTTCTCGTATCAACCTGGTTTGATAAACTGATTTTTCTTTCAGGAATCATGACCTTATCATGGCCGCAGATGCTATTTGATTGTGAAGACCTTGATCTTAGTCTGCCTCTTGGAGATATTTCTTTGGATGTCTTCGGTGGGGACATTAGTGGAACTGTCAGCTGAGTGATCCTTCCACAGTCTGACTTCTGCACAAGTCTTGGGCTTAAAATTCTGGAAGGCTTTGGTGAACTTGTGCTTCCCAAATCTTCCTCTCGCCTGGAATGAGCTCTTTGATTGTGAGAATGGGTCTTCGTTCTGTCACTATTGTCGGTCTTCATGGTGAAAGGGTGCTCTTCATGCCTCAACTTTCTGTGGACTTTTGTCCCTGCAAGGGTAGCAACTGAAGCATTCTGTTTCGTGATACCTCTCGCCGGCTTCATGATCACAACTGGAGACTTGAAGTCTTGAGCACTATTGGTTTGTCCAGCGGCTGCCTTCTCAGTGGTCAGTGATCTGGCATTGTAAACATTCCTCTTTGCGTGTAACTCTCTGAGTATCCTAATGGCCTTCAAATCCTTATTACGTTCCAGCATTGTGAGATTGCTGAGCCTTCTCTCTACGTCATCGTTTATGGATGTAGAACTTGGCCCTTCTTTAGCATAATATCTAGTTGTACTTATCTTCTGCTGCTTCCAAGGTGCAGCTTCAGGGACAATTCTCGGAGAAGGTTTGGTTTTCAGTATTGTAGGCTGAATCTTCGGCTGCACTGTACCGAGGTCATGGTCTATACTCCTGGAGGTGTGTAACAGGTGGTCATTTCGAGTGTGATGGTCTGGTCTGTGTGATCTTGCAGAACTGGGGGCATCAAGAGTCTCTTCTAATCCCATGAGCTTTGCAATGACACCACTGGCCCGCTGAGGGCTCGGGGATTCTTGGTATTTCAAATTATCAATAAGACTGTCATCAGTTCTTGCATAACCAGAGTTCTTAAGACGCAAACTTGACTTGACATACTCATCCCTACTGTCCAACGACAACCTAGGAAGATCCCTGAGTTTGGATGAAGGCATCTTGCTGTCTTGAGCTACCTGCAGCAGCTGTCGATCATCACATGATAAGCGTGGCCGCCTGCTAGATTCATCGACATATGCAGGAGGCACATTGCTCCTATCAACAGCAATCACATAAGTTCCATCTGTTGATTTGGATACAAGCAGTGGCCTTGGTGAGTCTTTGTGCAGTCCATCTCTCTGTGCCATCACTTTGGTCTTGATGGCCAGAACACGGGAGTCCTGGTTGATGGAGTCCTTCACGGCATCTCTAAAATCAGTTTTTGGCTGTTTGGATTTGACCTCTGCATCTTCTAAAGACTTAAAGCCTCGTGAGCTCCTCATTGTCCTGCCCCTTCCTACAACAGGCTTCTCGTTGATGCAAGGGAGCTTCTGGTGTGCTGGTTTGCTGCTGTCCAGGGATGATAGTGAAGAGCAGGACGACGAAGCGGCAGATGGTCTCGATGAATCCGTTGAGAAGGTACTATTCTCAGTCACGCTTTTACTTTGGCTGAACGATTTCTCCTGCGCAAGTAATTCAAATCGAGTTTAAATCGGTTTGTTCAAGGAACCCAAAATCTAGAGCCAGGGCTGACCAACCAGGGCTTTAGTTATAATTATTATATCTGAATTCTTTGCTGTTAAAAGAACTAAAAGAAGTGATTAAAATTACCTCAGTGTTGTTTGGATCAGCTGTGCTTTGCACTTGCACCGGGGCATGTGTGCTGCTAACTGGCAGAGTATGGCCTGGACAACAGAAACACTGTGTATTAGAACTGTATCCAAGAAGTATGGTCATATATTATGCTTAAAGGGTGATGCAGGTTTGGAGGAAAAGAGAAATATCTGAAATGAAATACAAAATGATTCTAAGATCAATTTCCTTTGAATGAGCATTTTGATTATTATGTAACTTTTCATGACACCTTTTGGCCTTGGCTTTTGCTATCTTAAAAGTGAAGTTGCATGCTTGCAGCGCTTCTACTATACCATGGGCGATCATTGTTCTTGTTCATGTACTTCCAAAGAAAGAATTGTTGTTTTTGCCTTGTATTATGTTAAACATAAATAAAATTTTAAACTACTTTTGTCTGGCAACCTACATCTTATATTTTCAGCACTGTTATAATGATACAGTTCAGTTGGTCGCCTGATGGCTTCAATATTTTTTTAAGGATGAATGGCTTCTTCAGTTGAGAACAAATGTCAAAGTAATGAAAAAGTGTCAGAGACGAAGTACCTGCTGGAGGCAGTTGGTCCATGGTTCCAGAGCAGTCACCATGTCGTCGCCCGAAGAGAAGGCGGCGGCGGTTGAAGATCTGTAACATGCTGGCCATGCACCCCATCTGGCTGCCGAATTCCGACGCCTCCTGGGACTGGGAGAAGGCCTTCGCCATTTTAGTCGGCATGGCCAGTTCTTGTGGTCTGAAGAAAAGCAGCTAAGCAAAGCTTCAGCGCCTTTTGAAGCCGAGGTGTGGATTGATCACCTCGGACTTGGTGCCATTGACAGACTATAGGATGTATTCCTCAGGCCAGGACCCAGGAGGGACTTGGCAGCAGGCAGAAGAGAAAAGGAGTGCAGAGCAGAGTGTACGGAGTATGCATGCGTGGTCTACCTATGGGTGGTGGATTGAGAGGAGTGTAATGTTGCTGGTGGGTAGCTCAGCTATGTGATGAGGAGGGGGGAGACAGAGCGAAGAGGCAGCAGGGGTCGGCCGTGGATTTATGAAGGGCGGCCGGGCGTGGCTGGCCGCTGCCCCTGCGCCAGCACCAGCACCAGCATGCAAATGCAATGCAATGCTCCCGGTGAAGGTGAACAGGCCATGTGGACTGGGCTGATGATTGTGGGCGACGGGCATGTGGTGGCTGTCAGGCATGCATCGCCATCATCGTCAGCCTTACTCATCATCCAGGCCGGGTTCAGCTTGAGGCCAGCGTGGACCGGAACAAGAGAACAAAGGGCAGAGAATGTCGAGGACGGCATGACCTCATCGCTGGCCGCTGGCACGGCTGTTCTTCCCAGTTTTCACGGCCACCACCGTGGAAGAAACCGACGAGAAGGGCAGCAGCCGGCCGGCACATGGCGAGCTCTTCTCGGTGGCCGCATGACAGATCAGTTTCTTGTCCTCCTATCTCGAATTGCTCCCGGAGTCTCGTTGGACAATTCTGTTCCATTCCTCCTCTCGGGGTCGGGGGCGGTGTGCCGGAGGAGCATGTGCAGTGCAGCGCGGGATTTGTCATTTGTCTGGGCAGTTTGCTAGGAGGACGTGTGTGGTGGCCGGCACGATTCTGGCTGTGGCTACTGTGAGCGAGGTCAGTCGTGGCGTATCATGAGCATGCGCTTGTTCAGGTTCATCACGTGGCAGGCAGCACTACATAATTTTCTCGTGGTTAGTAGCTTGCAGTAGCAATAATGAGCGGCAATGAGCAGTGGTTTGATCGGTGGAGTGCACAAGAACAAGTGAACAACCCACCCTAGGTAACGTACGTGCACGTAGTAGTTGTGTGCTGTCGTGTTTCTGTGACCTCTGCACATGCATTTTGCGATCGCCATGATGCCATGCCAAGCTTTGTCGATCCATCGGCGTATGAGGAGAGAACGACGAGTACAGTGAAGTGAAATGAGTTCACTGCTGCGTGCCAAGAACTCGTATCAGGTCCATAACTCCATGGCACTGTTGGCAGATTCCTCTTGTAGTCCAGGTGGACAGAACAAGAGTAGCTGTTCCTGCCACTCTGCATTGCAGTAGAATGCTGTTGTTGGTGTTTTAATTTCTTTTGATCGATGCGAGGGGGTTATTATTGATCACTGTCCTGTGAATTGCTCGTCGCCGGCCGCGGGAAAACATGTACTACTGTCGTGTACGATGCGTTGTGCTTGCCTGCTTGTGTCGCGGGGACCGTACCAGTGGGTGTCAGCAGATCCGGGGGCATCACCGTTACTGGTAGTTATACCGCGTACCGACCGCTAGCTGTATTGTATTACTCGTGGTATGGCCAACACGGTCTGCTTTGATCCACGATCCTTTTGCACTCATCTAGGAGTTGTACCAGGTGCTTTGTTTGTGGGGCTCGTATGGTCAAAAAAACTGGCGATGGGGCCAGTCTTTGCCGACCATGCATTTCCGCGATCGGCCACGCAGATTGATCAGGCACGCAGGCAGCCACGTGCAGGGGACGGCCGGCGACCTCCACCTTCCTCGGGTAGGATAGCGATGGCCGACGCCGACGATTGTTGGGAAACCAACCGGCTAGCTCCTCCGATCCGCTTCAGCGTGCGCCAAAAGATGATTATTGCAAATTTCGGGGTAAAGCCGAGCTGCTGATGGCTAGGCTATGAATCCATAGTAAGCTGATATAATATAAGCGCAGACAATGAATGTTCAATGAGGTGATTTGTGTAAGTGTGTGCGCGTCCATCCCGTGGCAACTCGCTGTTGGGTGGTCGCTTTATAAAACTCTAACTTTCCTTAATGAAAAACGTGCTAAGGCACGATTTCAGAGGTAGTACCACTCCACTGCTAGTAGCAGTAGCGCCAAGCAGTAGCGCCAGAGTCGTGTCGTGCGACGACAGTGCGTGAGAGTCTATGCAGTGAAAATGAAAGTGATGCTCGACTTTCTTCAAAGAAAAAACATTAAAAAGGTGCATGAAAGATCAATGAAAAATATGCATGCATGGATAATTTGTGTAAAGAAGCGTGATCATGGAACTTTTAGGACGGAGAGAATTTCGTGCATGTGACGTGACAAACATAAAAGGAGAATCAACTGCAATTGCGTTGGAGACTTACCACCCGAGTGTTTTTAACCCTTGATCAGTTAACACCTTTTTTTTTTTGGTAGGGGTACCCTTGAGTTAACACTTAGATGAGAAATAAATTGTAGTACTTTCTAGCACTTAAAAGTGTTGTTGGGAAAAAGATCAGCACCAGGATTTAACGAAGCTTAGGGCGACATGCGTGTCTACCTAAAGCTCCCCTATGGTAAATTCATCGAATTTTTAGACTAGTCGGATAATCAAATCTCTGTTTGGTTGTATGGATGAAAGTGGACGAGATTAGAATAGTTACTAATTGTATATATCTATTATTTAAAAATGATAATAACAACTAATTATACACAAAATATGCATTAATACTAATTTTACCGTGGTAAAACTAATTTAAAATGAATATGTTAATTAGCACCACTAATAACCTAATTAACACATGAACACATGCACTATTCAACGTATTAGAACTTATAAAAACTAAATCCTACTATGACAAGTGCTAAGTAATAGTATAACATAATAATATTTCTTAATTTATTATTTACTAATGACAAAGATTATTATTTTTTTGAGCAAGCAATGACAAAGATTAGAAGAGCCAACTGGGCCGCGTTGTGTGCAGGTACGAGCACAGGCCCAAGTGCAGCCTAACCCACATCCTTCCTCCAAATTTTCCAATCCTAAAAAAAAAAAAAAAAAAAAAAAAAAAAAAAAAAAAAGGAGTTCCAATTCCAACCCACCCGACGGCAGCTGGTCCGGGTCTCCTCCATTTCCCGGGGACCCGTCCGATCCGATCCCAGCCCTCGTCCCCGCCACCGGTGGCGGCAGATCTAGATCAGAGCTAGCCAGCCAGCCAGCCGGCCGACGCCGTCCGCCGTCCGCCCCGGCGACCTCCGACCCGAGATGGCGGCCGCCCCTGCTGAGGAGACCCTCGACAGGTTCGATCTCGGGGTCTTCGTAGGCGACCTCGCCCTCGACGAGGAAGTCACCAGGTACTACGGTCGCCAGCTCTTCTTCGTGTGCTGTCTGCTGTCCCTATCGTTCTACCGCTGCGATTCTAAAGCGTGCGCTGTGCTTCATCGTTGGTTGCCAGTGACGACGAGAACCTGGAGGGGCTGCAGCAGGAGCTCGACAACTGCAAGAATGACCAGGTGCCGTGTTTTACTCACTCCAGCTTATGATATATGATAGTATCTGTATAGTACTAGACTAGATAGTCAGCTTGCGCCTACTGAGACCTTGAAGCAAGTGGATTACATTGCTGCCCCTTTGAGCTTGCCGCAACATGTCCACTTGCCTCGTTCTTCATGATCACTGTTGTTTTCATTCTTCGCATGCGCAGGAAGTCGCAAACATTCTGGCCAATGGCATCAAACTGCGCGAGTACACAAAAGGCGTCGAGAATAACATACGCCAAATCGAGCTGGATTCGATACAGGTGATTGTTTTAGGCATTGTTACCACTTATCTCTTTCTTGTTAAGTAGTTAATGCCAACTATGCTTTGGGCAATCAAATCAAATGTTGATAGAATCCCAACCTTATTTTTTGAATTGTTGAATTGTTATGATCATTCTCTTAATAAAAAAATTATGCTGAATCACCAGATAGTTGTTTAAGAGTAGTGAAGTTATGTGTAGAAAATGGACTTGGGACTGACGAGATTTCATACCGCTGCTGAAAAAGAAATTACTAGTGGTTACTGTCTTGGCATTAAGAAGTTCTGTCTTCCTTTTGTTTGTAGGATTACATTAAGGAAAGTGAAAATCTAGTTTCTCTGCATGATCAAATTCGCGATTGTGACAATATTTTGTCACAAATGGAAACGGTTCTGACTGGATTCCAGGTAATTACATATCCCCTTTTTTGTGTTAATACTACACAAGACATTCCCGTATATGCTGGATAGCCAAGAGAGTAGCTGTACACAACCTATGTCAAATTTGGGCTATGCATTTTTGTTGTTATTGTAAGCAGTTCAATTAATTGTTTCTGAACTTAGATTGTTAGTTTCACGAAAATTTACCTAGAGTATGACCCTTTACATTCAACATGTCATGTAGTAACTATAATAGAGATGGAGCTATGCACACCAAGTTCTGCATTTTCTCTGCTGTATTCCATGCATCATACACATTTAACAGATTCAGTGATGTACTCTGGATGACACCTTTTCTGGATTATTAGTGCTTCAAGACTTATAATTTGTTTTAAATGTAATGGAAAACACTCTTTTTAACGCCAGACTATTCAGGCCTGGTTCTCTGTATGTCTGCACCTTTAGATAAAAAAGACTGCCCCTCCTTTCTTTACTAAGTCATATTTCAATGTTTTGACTTCTGTGGTAGACAGAAATTGGTTCCATAAGTTCGGAGATAAAGGTCCTTCAGGAGAAATCTATGGACATGGGATTAAAGCTGAAAAATCGTAAGGTCTGGTTCACTGCATATATTGTATATTTCATTGTTAGCTTTGATGAGCCATTAGTTCCTTTTTTTAAGCTGCTTTGTGCTGGAGATGATGTTGTCCATCTCCCATGTTTTGGTTTACCTTTCTTATCCCTTTAGCTGGTTGATTTCTGTGCATGCAACTATGAAAATGACATGATTAGGAAAATATTAGATTAAATGATGTTACATGTTAGGTGTTATATTTACCAATGGATACATATGTATAAGTGCTACTTTCACATATAAGACCATTTTGCCTTTTGGCTCACATTTGTTAATATTTAGAAATGAGATGTCTTAAAGTCATATGAAGCAATAGTTCCCTAATATTTCAAGTGGAGGTACTATCCTCTGGTCCGCGGAACTCAGAAATAGTTCATTTTGGAAATGGTCCCAGTATTCATAGCTTTTATGCATAATATTTTTCTTTTCTTCATGTTCAGCTATCTTTATGATCCTTATGTTGGCTCTTCTCTTTTGGATAACAAATTGCAGGCTGCAGAGTCTAAACTGTCAAAATTTGTTGAGGATATAATAGTGCCTCCAAGAATGATTGACATAATTGTTGATGGAGAGGTTATTACTTACACTCTTTCATTATGCTAGCTTTCGATACCCGGTTTTGTGTTTATTTGTACAGTGTTGATTTGGTTTAGTTTATTCTATTCTATGATCAAAGTCCTTTATGGAATTAGTATAGCATTCATTTGCAACAAATAATGCAAATTTCTGCTATTTGAGTTAGTGTGTTAAATGATGGGATAATTTATTTTTTTTCCTTTGCTTCTCTAGAAACCTACAAATTACCATGTTACTAGTGAAGCATATCTTATCTTAGATGATACTATATCTGTTTTGGTGACATTATTTTTTCTGTTGCATATACTGGTTCGTCAATCTTTCACTGTTTTTCTTTACCTATACAAGACTTCCTTTGCAGTTTTGAGTTTTGACATATCACAAGCCACATGGATTTACCATGTTGCTCCACCAGCATAGCTTCTTCTGTAGTTGGAGCAGTGTTCATGAGCTTTTCTTTAATATAATAGACTTACAAAAATATTCTATTCAACAACCATGCAGGTCAATGAAGAATATATGAAAACACTTGAGACTCTAAGCAACAAAATCAAATTCATTGATGCTGATCCCATGGTTAAATCGTCCAAGGCTCTAAAAGATGTTCAGCCTGAGGTCGAGAGACTACGACAGAAAGCCGTCTCAAAGGTTTGAAAAGCCATTGTTGGTTCTTAAGTTCTGGTGGCCAATCATCTGACCCACTTTATTTATTTTCCTTATGTGGTTTCCCATGTCTATGCTTTGTCAAAATGATGTGACTATCAGAGCTATTGCATCTTGCTCGTCTTGATGCATGATGGTTGTGAACTGACAGATCATATTTAAACTTGCCATATGTATGTTATGTAATGACAAGTCATATTGAAAAGGGGACAACCTTAGTAACACTGCAGTGTTATATGAATTGGGTAACACATCCCAGTGACAATTGGATTCTAGGGCCAGTGGCACATAGCTACAAGTTCCAACTTGCAATCTTTTTGTAGGATGAGGAACTTACAATTGTTCTATTCAAGCGATGATGGACAATTAGTGCAGGAAGATGCTATGTTCTGGAGTGATAATGAGTTATCAAACCTTTCTGATGAGAGTTCCTGTGCTGTTCTTTGAATTTTTATTTGCACTATATTTGTAATTGGTGAGGGTCTTGCAACCGAATGGATTACTAGCGGAGAGTGTCACTTATAAGCCATAATAGCCATAATTGTTAATAAACCACAATGAATAAGCGTGGTTTTTTGATATTTCATGTAATTTGCCTTAATACATGGCAGTTATAATGGAATCTATGATTGAACCTTTTTCTCACTGATTATTTATCTGTAGCCAATCCAATAGTATAAGGCTACAGCCCAAAGTTATTGATATATGTGCAACTTTTCCTACAGATTTTCGAGTTTGTCATCCAAAAGTTCTATGCCTTGAGAAAACCAAAGACTAATATTCAGATTCTACAGCAGAGTGTTCTTCTTAAATACAAGTATGCCAATTTTTCTTATCAAACGCCTATTTGCCTTGTACAGTTGTACTGTTGTTTCTGTTTTCAGTACCTGTCTGGCTCGCCTCTTCTCTGCAAAATTCTGTGAACTAAACAATGGTTTCAATATTATAATTCATGCCACTGCTGCTTCTGTGCTGGCGTATCCTCATAACCATGATTCGTGAAGGAGGAAAGGGTAAGCCGCAGGGCAACGGGCAATGGTGCAGATATTTTGAGTGTAGCGGTTGTAGGGAAGGAGAGGCAGCCACTGAGACTGCTTGGAGGATACATGGATGGTGAAGAATTGGCCCAGGACCAAAACAGTCAGGCAGAAGCAAATTAGCCCAGGCCTGTAAACGGACCCCAGAATCACTCGGTTTAGAAATAGTAGCGATTTACCTGTACTACATAATCTTCGACTGTGTAAAAGTCTAGGTCGTTTAATCTGTTTGTGGTATAAAATAATACTAAATTATCAACTCTAACTTGTGGAGAAAGTTCCGCATCATTCCTGATGATTATGGAAACCACTTGTAGGCTCATGTACAAAGGTCTCAGAAACACCTCAAGATGTCTGTAGGGACATTACAGACAATGGTGATATGGGAGGTTGCATCAAAGGCGCATTAGATCGTGGTGATAGTATCTGTGCCTACATATACCTATGGAAAAGTCATACTACTATTTTCGGTAACCATGCATAGGCTGTCATCAGTAGTGTCTTACTCATGGAGGACTGAGCAAAAACTGGACAGATAGCTTGTTAGAGTTTAGACCTTGTTGTCTATGTGGTGAATAAAAACTTATAAGTGGTAGCACTTGTTGACAATTAAGTATGAATTACACATTTAAATGCTAACATTTTATCAATGAACTGCTAGGTTTGGCTTATGAACCACCATTTGGATTAGTGAACCATTCAACAAATCATTCAACCAGTTTATTTACAGGCCCATTTTTGATAGCTGGCTACTATTATACCTTTACTGAGTGAATTAGAAAATTTCCGAATGTTGCTGAAGCCCATGTGGTTAAATTAACACTCTTTTCATAGCTATGTGCTGTATTTGTGTTATTCTGTTGTTTCGTATAATTTCTAACTTTTGGCCATAATACTATCCAAATGCAGGTACACGATAATTTTCCTTAAGGAACATGCTAAGGAGATATATGCAGAAGTTCGTGCGGCGTATATTGACACCATGAATAAGGTGAACGTCACATTAAAACTAGCAATGTGATCTGAATAAGTACCACACAGTCAGCGTAACCCCCTTGTCCACTTGGGTGATTGCTGACTTTTGAGCAGGCTTCTTATTGCATTGGTAGTAGCCTAGTAGGTAGTGTGTGTTACTTAAGATGGAAGAGTGTAGAAAGTTGGAGAGAGTCATGCTGTGTGAGTGTGTATATACTAGGGGCCATATGGGCCTTGGGCCTATATCTTGACACCCCCCTTCAAACGCAAGGCGGAGATGGAGGATGTGAAGCATTGAGTTTGAGCATATGAAGCCGATGCTGCTCGCGAGTTTGTGCTTTGGTAAACAAATCAGCCACTTGTAGTTCTGATGGCACATACCGAAGAGCAATCGTCTTTGATGACAATGAGACCGGGTGAAGAAGGCATCAACACCAATATGTTTTGTAAGCTCATGTTTCACGGGATCATTGGCAATCCGTATAGCTCCCGTATTATCACAAAGAAGAGGTGTCGGAGCATCACACGAAACACCAAAATCAGCTAGCAGCCATCGAAGCCATATAATCTCTGCGGTGGTAGTAGCAAGTGCTCGAAGTTCCGCTCAGATCGGATCGGATACAGCTGATTGCTTCTTGGACTTCCATACAAAGGGGAGAAGAACCAAGAAAAATGCAATAACCAGTAACAGCCCGATGACCAGGATCGTCGCCCAAGTGGAGTCCGAGTAGGCATAAAGATGAAGTGGACTACCACGAGCATAGAACAAACACCGAGATGATGTCCCCTTAAGTATCTTAGCACACGGAGTAAATGCCCAAAATGAACGGAAGTAGAGCACCGACAAACCGGCTTAAGATATGAACTGCATGAGCAATGTCGGGTCAGTAACGGTGAGATAAACAAGGCTACCCACAATATGTCTATATCGAGAGGGATCCTTCGTGAGGAGTGCCATCGCAGGGACGAAGCCGCAAGTGAAGATCCATGGGTGTTGCAGCCGTCCGATTATCGAAATGCCAGAGCGAGCAATGAGATCATGTATATACTTGGATTGAGAGAGATAATAACCCTTTGAAGAATGAAACACCTCAATCCCTAGAAAATAACCGAGAGGACCGAGATCGACATCCGGAACTTGCTAAGTTGTTCCTTCACATGAGAAATGTGGTCCATATCATCTCCCGTGATTAGCATATCATCAACATATAGAAGGAGCAAGGTACGCCCTCGCGGAGAGAGATGAATAAATAAGGCAGGATCATGATTACTCGGTGAAAAACCAGCATCCGTATCACCGATACAAAACGCTCAAACCAAGCACGGGGAGCCTGTTTAAGACCATATAAGGCACGACGAAGACGGCAAACATGTCCTCGAAGGGACATCAACACCCGCGGTGGCTGCATATAAACTTCCTCATGTAAATCACCATGAAGAAAAGCATTCTTAACATCCATCCGAGAGATATTCCAGACTTAGAAGCAGCCACAAAGAATCAAAGTACGAACCGTGGTCATGTGAGCAACCGGAGCAAATGTTTCATCATAGTCACGGCCCACGAAGTTTGCTGAAAACCTCTCGGCAACTAGACGAGCTTTATGTCGCTCAATAGAACCATCGGATTTGGTTTTAACTTTGAACACCCATTTACATGTGATAGGAACTGTATGAGGTGGTAATGGAACAATATCCCAAGTACCTGTGCGCTCAAGTGCAGCGAGCTCCTCAGACATAGCAGCCTGCCATTCCGGAATGAGAGAAGCCTCATGATAAGTGGATGGCTCATCAAGAATAGCACTTGCACATGGAAATCCCAATTTATCGGGGCAATAGTGGTGCGATCACGCAAATTGTATCTCTGGCCGAAACCGTGACTCATCGTAAACATTAGAATCAACCAAAACAGGAGCATCAGATCGGCCGAGGAAGAAGGATTAGATGGAGGCTCTATGGGATTGGCTGAACGACGAGTGTAAACACGTGTGATGGGTGGTTTACATAATGGAGGCATGGGTGGTGGAGACTGAGGAGCTAGGATTGGTGGAGGGTCATGAGAAGGAGATGATGTAGAACAGGGAACATCATCACTAGACAAAATAGGAGGAAGGTAAAGAAAAGACGTGGACTCTGTAGAAGAAGAGGATGATTGGGTAGATGGGTTATAAAAGAAAGGACGGTCCTCAACAAATGTGACATCACGAGAGATACGCATGCGACGAGTGGAAGGATCATAACAACGATAACCCTTATGCTCAGGACTATATCCCAGAAAAACACATTCAACCGACGAGCCGTCAACTTGGTTCGCTCACGAGTGGAAGGTAACATAGCAAGTACATCCGAAAACCCGAAGATGATCATAGCGAGGAGATGTACCAAAAAGGACTTCACCAGGACACTTACCAGATAGTTTGGATGATGGCCGTCGATTGATAAGATAAACATGTTGAGACCGCTTCCCCAAAAGTGAGAGGAACAAAGGAGGCAATTAAAAGGGTCCGAGCAGTTTCAATGATATGGCGATGCTTGCGTTCAGCTACGCCATTTTGTGGATGGGCACCAGGACATGAGAGCTGAGGAAGAGTGCCCTCAGAGGTCAAAAACTGGCGAAAACGATCAGACAAATATTCTCCACCAGAGTCGGAGCGAAAAATTTTAATGGAGGTGGAAAATTGAGTATGAACCATGCGAGTAAAAGACTGATAAATAGAACACAACTGAGACCGGTGTTTCATAAAATAAAGCCAAGTGTATCGAGAATGATCATCAACAAAGATAACATAATATTTATGGCCACCTTTAGTAGCAAAAGGAGCAGGGCCCCAAACATCGGAGTGAATAAGATCAAAGGGTCTAGCTGCGTGAGATACACTAGAAGGATAGGGAAGCTGAGTCTGTTTGCCAAGCTTACAACCCTTACAATGAAAGTTAGACTCGACAGATGTATGACCTAAATAGCCCTGATGTATTAGTGTGGACAAGCGAGACCCACAGAGGTGACCAAGTCGATGATGCCACTTCGCGAAGGATGACGGAGATGATGATGTAACAGTTGACACACAAGCAGCAGAAGAAGGAAGACGCAAGGTGTCCAAAATGTAGAGACTAGGAGAACCTCTACGGCGACGGCCAGTCCCAATCACAGTCCCGCTTTGACGATCCTGAATAAAACAAGATGAGTCATCAAATCCAATAAAGCAATTATGATCAGCAATTTGACCCACTGAAAGAAGATTCATGGACAACTGAGGTACAAATGAAACATCAGGTACAGAAAAATTGGTACTACAAAGAGTACCCTGATGAGTGATATAGCAAGATGTACCATCGGCTGTCTGAATAGAAGCACCACCAGTGATTGGCTTGGAGGAGACCAACTGAGACTGATCAGATGTCACATGAAAAGAAGCCCCTGAATCCAGAACCCAAGCTGGCTGAGAGGCACCAATGGGTGAAGCAGCAACAATAGAGGCAGCTGGCTGAGAGACACCAATAGGTGAAGCAGCAGCACCACCTCTAGCAATGGAAGAAGTACCACGACCACGAGTAGCACGAGCTGCTCGGCGTGCACGATACTCAGCTAACTTTCTCCGGATGTGCAGAAAAACAATTTTCTGATATATGTGTAGTCTTGCCACAATGTTTACATGGCTCAAGAAGTGCCTTGGGTACAAGTGTTCCGCCGAGAGGCTGCCAACACACCGTGAGACACCGTCATAGAAGAAAAGGAAGACATAGACTTGAGACGTGTCTCTTCAGCAAGCAATTCAGCCAAGGCTTGGTCCATAGTGAGATTAGAAGCATTGTGAAGTAACCGTGTACGAATGGAATCAAATTCTGGCTTCACTCCCATGACAAAGCGATATGTCAGAAATTTTTCAATGAATTTGTGTGCTGGACAGTGATCAGCTGTGCACTCAGGCACCATGGAGGTCAATGAACCCATCAAACGATCATAAGCAGAATAATAATCATCAATAGACATATCAGCTTGCTCAATGTCATGAATTTGCTGCATGAGATTATGGAGAAGAGCACCACTGTCCCGAACATAGCGTTTCTTCAAATAATCCCACATGGGTTTGGCTTGCTTAAACTTACGAAGACTCGTGATCATAGTTGGCTTAACACTATTGACTATGGCTGCCATCACCTTTCCATCATCAATTTCCCAGGTTTTAATAGCATTAGCATTACTACCATCAGAGTTACGAGCAGGCGGATCATCAGTCAGATGAAAATAAAGACCACAGCCTCTTAATGCAGTCTCAACAGAAAAAGCCCACTCAAGATAATTCTGACCATCTAAAGTGATGGTGATAACAATTGCATTGAGCTGTGACATGGACTTAGTGGTCGACATGGTTACGACCAACAGAAGAGGAAGGGGGATCAGTTACCACCTTTTGCCGGATGAGGTCCTCGGGGGTCCTCCGCCCGCTCCTCTTCTCAGTTGGAGTGGAAGAAGAGCAGTCTCAGACGACAGAGGCACAGACGGACGGGCCACGATGGCGACCTGACGGACCCGACGAAACCGCGACGGCGGCTTGACAGAGCAGAAGAAGACCGCGACGACGGCCAGTCAAACGGCGACGGGACGGCGGCGCGACTGACGACGGGTCCCGCCCCCGGACGAAGACGGCGCACGGACGGGGAAGACGGCGCGCGGTTGGGGCGGGAACGAAGACGAGGACGGGCCGCAACGGGCGGCGCGCGTGCGGAAGAGGCCGGGGCCGCGACGGACGGCGTGGCGGACGGCGGATCGACGGACGGGCGGCGACGGGACGGCGCCGCGAGCGAAGGCGACGGACCGCAACGGGCGGCGTGAGCGGAGGCACGGACGTGCACGACGACGGGCCGCACAGAAGAACGACGCGGCGGACGGCGGATCGACGGGCGGCGCGGCGCGACGGGCGGCGAGTCAACCCTAGTCCAGAGCTGATGCCATGTTACTTAAGATGGAAGAGTGTAGAAAGTTGGAGAGAGTCATGCTGTGTGAGTGTGTATATACTAGGGGCCATATGGGCCAATATGGGCCTTGGGCCTATATCTTGACAGTGTGGAGTTTTCTTATGATGCTTGCAGTTCCTAAAGTAGAAACTACTAATAAGCGGCAGCACTCATCAAGATTACAGTCCGCATTTGGTAATGTTAACCACATCATTTGGCTATCAAAACAATTGCATTTTGATTAACCAAATTATTTTTTTCCCTTTGTACATCACCAAATGTACCTTCAATCTTTCTGGTAAAAGGAATATAGTGCCTATGTCTTTTTGTTTAACCATGCTTTGTAGATATATACAACTGTGCAGATCCTTGCATTAATTTAGAAAATAGAGAACTGAATTTGGGATAAACATGGGCTTAGCTCATCCACATGTGCTACTTGCTGAGGCTGACTATGAGAAACACCATACTGTGGATTGACTTCATTATATTGCACTTGTTTGGTGCCATGACTCGTGATTTTATCAATCACTGTTGAAGGCAAGCCACCATCCATCACTGCACATCTGCTTCTACAGTCATCCTACCCTGCTAGCTGTTATCCCTTTGGTTGTGTCGTGGTTTTCTGAAGTGAGATGAGAAGGTTCGATCAATCCTTATGGATCAGCCTGCTGTGCGGTGGCATTGTGACTGCGCCTTCCAAGCAGCCTCCTATTGGACTTGGAGGGTCGGTGCTGCGTATTGGGCTTGCAGCTGAGGGGGGTTGTTAAAAATTTTCCCTAACGCCCCTCTCTTTTCAGTTTCGCCGCTGACCGGTAATGCCTAAGGGTTCAAACATAGACCATAAACTTTTCTTGGTCAAAGTAAGAGGGGTTGCTATGTGTTTGAATAGACTTATTCACTTGGGGGTTTAGGATATACCGCTTTAGTCAATTTGGGACCTGGATCTGTTCCTCCCTGCCTTTGTTCCTGTGCTAATTACTTGTTTTAATTTTCTGGCACCAACCTTCACATATGTCAGCATTGTTCTAATTTTCACTTGGAACTTTGTAAGTCTGCTACCATGTAGCAGAAAAAAGAACAATAAAAGACCTATAATGTGTGCACGACCAACTTTAGTTGTTTGATGTTTTTTAGATGTTTTTGCTATTCCTACCAATTTTCAGGTTCTGAGTGCACATTTTCGGGCTTACATACAAGCGTTGGAGAAACTACAGATGGACATAGCAACTTCCACTGACTTGCTTGGTGTTGAAACCAGAAGCACAGGCTTCATTTTCTCCATTGGAAAAGAACCTCTGAAAACCCGTCCTTCAGTGTTTGCTCTGGGTGAACGAATAAACATTTTAAAGGTGAACATGTTACCACTTCCGTTCAGATAATGACATAATGTTCAGAATTTTGAAGTTCATAAGTGGCTCAATCATGGTTGTGGGAGCTTAACTCAGTTATTGTGGTAGTGGTGACTAATCAGAACTTTCTACACTGTTAATAAGATGTTTAATTTGTGCACAAAGCTTGCCAATAGAAGTTTAGCATTTGCCATCTGAGCATAGCCCATTATGCTGAAACCAAACTGTTTAATATTTACTTGTCCGTAGTTTCAGCTTGCCTGTATCTGTACTTATAACCATGAAGTGGTAGTAATAATTATAATAAATGAACTGTTTAAGGATTTGAGATAAAGCAGTTTTTTGGTTTATTGCAATATGGCCTTGCATTTATTTACTTTTAATCTTCTGAACTCTATTGTTGCTGAAGGATTTATTTGCTCAAACTACCAAGTGCCAAGCATAGTAGAGTAAGTTCTGTTTTTTTCCTTTTTTTATTATTTCAGGAAATTGATCAGCCAGCATTGATACCTCATATAGCTGAAGCTAAGTCACAGAAATACTCATATGAAGTTCTTTTCAGAAGCTTGCAGAAACTTCTTATTGATACTGCCACTTCAGAGTAAGCTTTGGGTTGCCATCTAGTCCGCATTTTATTTTATTCATGATGATATAGTCCTAGTGTGACATATATAAACAAACTGCAGATACCTGTTTACTGATGATTTCTTTGGCGAAGAATCCATATTCCATGATATATTTGCAGGTATTTCATCCTGCTTCCATCAAGTTTGTTTCACTTTTATATCTTGTGCAGAGTATTTAACTGCTTAGCATGTTGCCCTTACCTTGTGTATCCAATACTGCTTTCATGCACTATTTTTTTCCAAACATACCAATTGCATTAATGTACCAATCTCATATACGTGGTACACACATCAACGTTTCATGCATACATCCAATGAGTGAGGAGAAAAAACAGGATCTGATTAGTTGCATTATTTATGAGTTCTTCTAGCTACCAAATCACTAAGCCGAGTTTCTTATTTTCATCATAACATAGTTCTCCCCATTAAGGAGCATATTAGGGTATTTCTGTAGATTAGCATATTTGATTATTTTCTATTGTTATGTGACCAAAAATGATTTTAAATTTAAGGTGTGACTATTCTGTTTTGCCTCCTCAGGACCAATTCAAGTTGTTGATGAGCATTTCAATGCTGTACTCCTGAACTGTTATGATGCAATTGGCATAATGCTTATGATCAGAATAATTCATCAGCACCAGGTGAGCTTTGATTTACCTTATGATGGAACAGCTAGTGATATCGACATTTCTGTGTCTTACTAAGAATAAAGCTGAGGACAATTGTGTTTTCTATTTTTAAAGTGGTCGTGAGTTGTGATCAGTTTTTCGTAGATATTGATTCACCCATCAAAGTTCTCTGTTCGGCTGGATGGAAGCTAGCAGTTTTCACCTAGTTTGAGATGGTAGATTAAACTGTATGTACCATGTGGTTGAAAAATCTACCCTCTTTTTGATGTTTATTTTAAACATTATATTTAATTGGAAATTTATTTGCTTTCATATAGTGCATAAACTAGTTCAAGCAGCTGGCTCATACTTTAGCTAAATCTCAATGGAATGTGTATTTTGTGCAGCTCATCATGTTTAAGCGGCGAATCCCGTGTTTGGACTCTTACCTAGACAAGGTCAGTTCTGAATCCATTCTTAGCTCCGTATGTGAGTGCTTGCTCCATTTCCATTATTTTGAATAACAGAGCACAATTTGTGGACAATGGATAGGTTAATATGTCACTCTGGCCTCGCTTCAAGATGGTGTTCGACTTGCATTTGAACAGCTTGCGAAATGCAAATATTAAGACTCTTTGGGAGGATGATGTCCATCCACACTATGTTACAAGAAGATATGCTGAATTTACAGCTTCTCTAGCTCATCTCAATGTTGAACATGGGGATGGTCAGGTTAGTTGATCACATAAACAAAATTGTTTACATAAACAAAATTTCTTTCACCCACACCACATGCCATAACTACACTCTGTGTAGCTCATTGAAATTGCAAATTTTGGCTTCTATGTGCAGCTTGATTTAAGTTTGGAGCGATTGCGGATGGCTATTGAGGACTTGCTTGTTAAGTTGGCCAAGATGTTTGCTAAACCGAAGCTGCAAACTATTTTTCTGATTAACAACTATGATTTAACAATTTCCATTTTAAAGGTAGAAATTCCCGAGCTGATTTTAAATGGCAACCTTTTCTTAGAAATTTATAAATTAATACTACAATTGCCATATTCAAATTTAACCTTATCATCAACATAAAGGAAGCTGGAACTGAGGGTGGCAAGGCACAACAACACTTCGAGGAGGTTCTTAAGAGCAACATTGCAATATATGTGGTATGCAGTTTTATAGCTTGATCATTTTTTTTTTGAAACGAATATAGCTTGAACTGTATGGCAAAATACTACTCACCGCATTTCTTTAGCTTGCTGTTGGAACTTCCAGAGCTCAAACAAATAAATACATAAATCTAATTGTTGTATTAGCTTCTGATATGACTGCCAAGGCTTCATGACAGAATGAAATATGGCAAATTTGTACAAAGTAAACTATGATAAGCCCGTTGACTGCTATTACCTAGTGGCAACACATAAAAACTCATGTGTTCAATGCTAATGACGTTAGAACAGTTTGTCTCTATTCATTCAAGGACTTCTGTGACGTTCATTTGATGTCCAATTTCTTGTATGCATTAATAATACACTAGCAATTCCTAAAAAACTCTAACCGACGTTTCTTGACACAATGCATGCATATTTTTCTGCAGGAAGAGTTGCTCCTGGAGCAGTTCAGTGGTTTGATCAAATTCGTCAAATCTCGTCCAGGTTTGTTGGATCCCTTGGTAACTGTTTGCCCTCTTTCTTTCTTACTTTCTAATGGCATTTCAACCTTGAACTTTATCAGCGGATGAAACGGCTGGAAATTCGGCCAGCATTGCCGAAGTTGAGCCACTGGTAAAGGATTTCGCGAGCCGGTATAAGGCCGCAATCGAGCTGATGCATTACGATGTGATCACATCTTTCAGCAACTTCCTGTGCGGGATGGAGATCTTGAGAGCGACGCTCGCGCAGCTCCTGCTATACTACACCAGGCTCACCGAGTGTGTCAAGAGGATAAACGGCGGCTCTGCTCTCAACAAAGACCTGGTGTCCATATCCTCCATCCTGTTCGAAATCAAGAAGTATTCCAGGACGTTTTAGTTGCCTCACCCCCCCTTCCATTGTACACTAGGACCGATAGCTGTGGGGTAGCTGTGTATCCTTACTTTGTAATGGGAAGTTGGTATGTGCTACTACAGGGGAAACAGGGTCATTTTGTTGTGATTTGTAGCTTCTTCGCGCGTGTTATTTGACTTGACCCCTCCTACCCTTTTCCAGCACAGAACCATGATCACTGCTGTTATTATATGTACTCATGATTCACGAATGTCGAATGTGTATCAAACACTTTCCTTAATGTAATTTTTACAACGATGGTGATTTTGTGGTGTGCTTGTAGCTCCCATGGATCTGATTGGCGTTATTTAGTTCAAAGCATTTCAGAGCAGTCACCATCTTACAGTAGGTTGAATTTCCCTTAGATGTGGCTGGGTACTGTGCTTGTGTAGAAACGCTCATCGTGTCATTCGATTCTTTTTGGAATACGGGGTGTTTTTCCAACTTCATGTGAGTGCCAAATGTCATATTTCTAGGAAAAAATTGATATGAATATTCGACGAAATAAATCGAGATTATGCAAGGTCAGATATTTGCTGGAAAATATCGGTATGAGTGGAAAACGTTAAACGTTTGAAAACGAAGGGAGCAACTATTGAATAGCATCACGCGTGCTTTTGTTTTGGGAAAGAAGAAAAAGAGGAAAGCGAATGGAGCGTCTCCACGCGGGCGCCCGGTGGCATCTCCACCGTCACTGGCGAGATCGGACGGCCGGCTGGGGGGCGCTGGGCCCACCCATCCCCGGGGTCCCGGGCCCACCGTCCCCTCTCCTATACAAAACCAGCCGCAGGGCTCCATTTCTGACGCAGAAGCGAGAGAGAGAGCGCCAGAGCAGCCGCAGTCCCACCGACCCCGCCGCCGTCGCCGTCGATCTCCTCGCCGCTGCCTCTCGGTAAGGCCCCCGCTCCTCCGCCCGCTCTAGCCTCGGTCCGTCGTCTCGCTTCCCTGCCCTGATTTGCGCCGTAAGCGCCTGAATCTACCCGCGAGGTGAGATCCGCGTCCATTCCTGGGCTCCGAGCGTCGCTGCTCGTCGGTGGACGCGGATCTGTTGGCGTCTGTGACCCGCCGTCGTCGATCCGCGGGGTATCCCCTCCCTAGCGCACCCTGGCTGCGGTGGTTGGTTGTGCGTATTAGATTCTTTGGATTGGAGTATGGCGCGGCTTAGATTTTGCAGAGGAAGGTGTAGATCCGACCAGCATTGTGGTCTTCGGCGGTTGATCCGTCGATTTGTCTCGTTTCATGTTGTTTATTGGCTAGACCTAATTATTTGGATTAGAGTCTATTCTCTGATTTGCTTTTTTCTTAGGAGAATTACATCCTTACCCAGTGTCGGTGTCAGATCCAAACAGAGTTTGATATTTTTCAGTATTTGTATGTAGTACTTAAAATTGAATTGATCTGCATTATCTCTCTTGTTCCTTCGTACAATGTGTGTTGAAATGATGCTTGATACCTGTGTGTTGAAATGATGCTTGATACCTGATTAAATCCTTGTATAGTTTCTCTTTTCAACAACCGAAGATGAGCCGCGGTGGTAGTGCCGGTGGTGGTAAAAGTTCTCTGGATTACCTCTTTGGAAGCGGTGAGCCCCCCAAACCAGCAGCGGCACCAGCTCCAAGTGCTCCAGCTCCATCTGCTCCTGCATCTGCTGAGAAGGCACCTGCTGCCAAGCCTGAGGTGAACAAGCAGGTTGCTGCTGGGGTAACCAGCCAAACCAACAACTACCACAGGGCTGATGGGCAGAACACTGGCAACTTCCTTACGGTATGCTAGTTTACGTTCTTTCGTTTCGCTTAAGACTTTGTTTTACATATTTAGTGTTGCCACATGCATTGACATGTCATACTTTGTGGGATGTTAAGATGAGGTATAATCATGTTATGAGAAATCAGTATGGTAGTTTGTGTTGCATTGTCGCATGATCTATGTACTTATTCCAACAACCTGCTAGAATTATGTTGATGAAATGACTTCCAATCGTGTATATTGCTTTTCAAATCGTACTGATTCTTGATTGTTGTGGGGTACTGCATCCTGAAGTTTTGAATGTTTGGACTATCAATCGTTAGCCATGTACCATTTTATCATCAACACTAAATGCTAACACCTTGTTAGTGGCAAAAAATTAAATGTCCCATTGGCTACAACCTGCTCAACCAAACATTCCCATAGTTGTGTCATGACGCAGGATTTGATTGGACAATACAAGGGCACAAAATATGAATCCTTATCCTCATCCCAGGGAATACTGAATTATGGATCCTATCGCAATTTCATTCAAAACTATTGCAAACTGTATGTATAATATATAACAGAGAAAGCGGGTCAACCTAGTTACCTAATCACCCCCCGGAGTCCACAACTTGTTTCTGCATTTACCAGTTATGCTATGGAACTGTGTCATAGTAATTCTTGAACCTGACTGATTGCTTTGTTGTTTCTGAATGAATGCAGGACCGTCCTTCGACCAAGGTCCACGCTGCTCCTGGTGGTGGCTCTTCCCTGGGCTACCTGTTTGGCGGCAACTGAAGCCGATGCTGGTGCTCACCAAGTTATCCTCCCCCGCGCCGCCGCATGCTATGTCTGAAGAATCGTGAACAACCGTTGTTGTCGTTTCCTGTGTGTGTACCCCGTGCAAATGCTCTGTGCGCATGGTTGATTTCTATGTGGCAAACCTTCCCGGCCAGCATGGGGCCGTAATCTGTCTCTAAATTTCAGGGCAAATCGTATGCCTGAACCTTCATCATAAGTCGTCTTTGTGCTTAGATTCTTGTTTTTGCACCTCTGTGATGGGTATGGCGTGGTTGTTGCCCACTGGATCTATCTATTCTTCTGCATTTCCATTTGCTTGTTCGTTCATTTCATTGCGTCAGGTGAAGTGCTGTTGCATGCTTAGTCGCCTGGGAGTACAGCTTGGCTTGACTCTGCCTCTGAAGCGTCAAAGGCTATGGCTGAAGCCTGAAGCTTTGCCAAATGGTCATAGAAAGAAACCGTTCTGGCAAAGTAGTCTGGATGATCGGATATGTTTTGCACTTTTGCTACCCAGAAACAGGAGCTGCAAGAAACGGATTAATTGCAACAAAGCTGTCGATAGAGGTGTTTGCTAAACGTTTTTTGTTTGCTTAATGTTTTTGAAAGGCTTCTAGGGGAACGTATACAAAACTGTCGCTAGAAACGTTTCGTTTGGTAAACGTTTTTGTTTGCTAAATAAATTCTAGGTGTGTTCGCTTCTCCTGAAAGGCGGCTGCGTTGCTACCGTATTTAGCTGTTCATCGGTTCGGTTGCAGTCGTAGCTGCAGCCAACTGAACACCTGCAATGTTTTTCAAAATGGAACGTTCGGCTTTTAGAGGAGACGCTCCACAAGGCCGGCCGATAACATTTGGTGGTACAGGCCGAAAACAAAAATGTTTGTAAGCCGCCAGCTCCCTTTGGCTTGATTGCAAATGTGGCTTTGTGTATCACGCATTCACGCTGAGTCGTGGAAAGCCCGGCGTCGCGGCGGTCCCGGTTTGGATTCTCTTGCATCTTTGCATGCGACGGGAAAGGCTAGCTACTCTACTAGCGAGAGCTGTTGGTGTTGGAGGCTGCGGCGGGCGGCGGAAGCCTAAGCTAAGCGAAGCGAGCAGAGTAGCTACGGTCCCGGGCGGCGCAGGTACCGCGCCGCGCTTCCGTCGTGTAGGTGCCGGCGGCGGCGACGATGCACTTTAGGCGGCGGACCGGGGACCGGGGCCGAGCCAGCGAGGGCGCGCCGCGGCGGGCATGCAGCCGCCAGCTCGTCTGTCGGGGGCCCACCTGCAGTATATATTACTAGCACTAGCAGCAGGTTTTGATTTTTCAGCGGCCATCATCACGGTTAACGCTAATGAATAGGGTGATTCAGCTACGAGTAAAAGCCTCCCCGCCCGCCCGCCCCCCACCCAGAAGTAAAATCCTCTTTGATAGTTTTTTCCCTGTCGTAGAATAAATATAAATAAGTGTTTTTTTTTTTAGAAAATAAATGAGTGTTACTTGAAATGATACCCGGCGCTATTAGAGCAAACGCCTCTTTGATACCGTTTTGAGTGTGGCTCATCTTTAATTTTTATTCACAGCTCAATGTAAGCCTTGTCAAATAGCTCTACTAGTACTAGAAATGGCTTCACAAATCAAAGATCAAGAGCTATGATCGTTACAAGCGCGAATGATATCGATATGATCATGTTAATCCTATGACTGGTGGAACAAAGGTTGCGATCAAGTGCGTGTAGAGAAAAATGTACTCCCTCCATTCCAAATTATAAGGCATTCCAAGAATCTTGGAGAGTCAAAGTTTTTCAAGTTTAACCAAAGTTATAGAAAAAACTATAATAACTTGTGACATCAATTATGTATGCAATGAAAATATAAGTAATGGAGAATCTAATGGTTCTTAGTTGCCATCATAAATATTATTATTTTTTCGTATAAATTTGGTCAAACTTGAAAAACTTTGACTCTCCAAGATTTTTGGAATGACTTATAATTTGGAATGGAGGGAGTAGTATATTTTAATTAATTTAGCATCCGCTGGTCGTGAGCTATCAAAAGTACTGTATGCTAGGTTAGGGGAAAAAAAAAAATCTGCAAGTACTGCATGCTAAATTTGACAACTCAACTGTCGCGTAAGATGGAATGGTTTAAATTGTTTTGAAGGCCTATCGTAAATGAATCGGAGGGGGCATGCAATTGCACATTATTTTGTGTGCAAACTATGGGCTTGCATTGGAGTAATTTTGAAAATTAAGAGCGACGCTATATAGCAACTGTTAAGTCATACAATTACATATGATTTTATAACATATGGTTGTAGGTATATATATATATATATATATATATATATATATATATATATTTTTCTCAAAACTTTTGTAGCACTTCTTCTTTCTAAAAGCTGAATGTCAGTTTCAAAAAGCTGCTAAATTTCCTCCTTCAATTAGGGGAAATTAGTACAATGCGTTTCCATTTCTCCTCCAGCTGTTACAAATCAAAAGCCGATTAATGACATGCTCATGCTCAGCACACTGCCTCCTTGCCTTCCTCTATTTAAACCCTCTCCGCCCCCGCTCTCAAAACCCACACCATCCAGCCTTCTCACCTCCCCTCCTCTCCCTCACGCCGTCGCCATGGACGCCACCACCCAGGACTCCCTCCTCTTCCTCTTCCCGGCCGCCGCCACCCTACTCTCCCCTGTCCTCGCCGTGGTCCTCGTAGCCCTCTCGCTGCTCTGGCTCTTCCCGGGCGGGCCCGCGTGGGCGCTCATCTCCACCAGGTCCCGTGCACCGCCGCCGCCGGGCGCGCCGGGCGTGGTCACCGCGCTCGCGGGCCCCGCCGCGCACCGCGCGCTGGCGTCCCTGTCTCGGTCGCTGCCGGGGGGCGCCGCGCTGTCGGCCTTCTCCGTCGGCCTCACGCGCCTCGTCGTGGCCAGCCGCCCCGACACGGCGCGGGAGCTCCTGGCCAGCGCCGCCTTCGCCGACCGCCCCGTCAAGGACGCGGCGCGGGAGCTCCTCTTCCACCGCGCCATGGGGTTCGCACCCTCGGGCGACTACTGGCGCGCGCTGCGCCGCATCAGCTCCGCCTACCTCTTCAGCCCGCGCAGCGTGGCCGCCACGGCGCCGCGCCGCGTCGCCATCGGCGAGCGCATGCTGCGTGACCTCTCCGCGGTGGACGGAGGAGAGGTCGCCATGCGGCGCGTGCTCCACGCGGCGTCCCTGGACCACGTGATGGCCACCGTGTTCGGCGCGCGCTACGACGCCGACAGCGCCGAGGGCGCGGAGCTGGAGGCGATGGTGAAGGAAGGGTACGACCTGCTCGGCCTGTTCAACTGGGGAGACCACCTGCCGTTGCTCCGGTGGCTGGACCTACAAGGCGTGAGACGGAGGTGCAGGAGCCTGGTGAGCAGGGTGAACGTGTTCGTGGCTAGGATCATCGACGAGCACAGGCAGAAGAAGAAGGACGGCGACGCCACTAATGGCGAGTCGGCCGCCGGAGACTTCGTCGACGTCTTGCTGGGATTGGAGGGCGAGGAGAAGCTGTCGGACTCCGACATGATCGCTGTACTCTGGGTAAGAAATACACTTTTTTTTACGTTACCAAGAACAGCTGCTGAATTTGTGACACTCATGAACATTGCATTTGTAATAACATCGATTTCGATCAGTTACGAAATGCATCACGCGTTTCATTTGTTTCAAGAAAATTTTTGTTCCTGCAAATACAGGAGATGATCTTTCGAGGGACGGACACGGTGGCGATCCTGCTGGAGTGGGTGATGGCGCGGATGGTGCTGCACCCGGGGATCCAGTCCAAGGCGCAGGTGGAGCTGGACGCCGTGGTGGGCCGGGGCCGCGCTGTCTCCGACGCCGACGTGGCCCGGCTCCCCTACCTGCAGCGCGTCGTCAAGGAGACGCTCCGCGTGCACCCGCCGGGCCCGCTGCTCTCGTGGGCGCGCCTCGCCGTGCACGACGCGGTGGTCGGCGGCCACCACGTCCCGGCGGGCACCACGGCCATGGTCAACATGTGGGCCATCGCGCGCGACCCCGCGGTGTGGGGGCCGGACCCCACCGCGTTCCGGCCCGAGCGGTTCGAGGAGGATGGGAACGACGTGAGCGTGCTGGGCGGGGACCTCCGGCTCGCGCCGTTCGGCGCCGGCCGCCGTGTGTGCCCCGGCAAGACGCTGGCGCTCGCCACCATCCACCTCTGGCTCGCCCAGCTGCTGCACCGCTTCCAGTGGGCGCCGGCCGACGGCGGCGTCGACCTCGCCGAGCGCCTTGGCATGTCGCTGGAGATGGAGAAGCCCCTCGTGTGCAAGCCCACGCCCAGGTGGTGATCGCTGAAAGCACAACAACGACACATGGCCGGCGCGCTATCGACCGAGTTCGCATGCATAATCATATTATTATTATTGTTATTACTAGCGTTTCATTACTCCGCATAATTTGTTTTTTTTTCTGAGTCGTCGAGTGGATCGAGAGGTGGTGTTCAGTCTGAACTTATGGTTTTGTCTATGTTAATGTTTGCGATCGATGGAATTAAGTGATGAGTGTTCACAGTGCTCCATTTGTTAGGAGTACCAGATATGTGAAAACGCCTGATGAGAAACTATATGGAGAGCATATGTTTCAGTATTACATAGTGTTTCTTACTGGGTGCTTGGTCTGTATCTTTTTTTTCATTTGTTTGAAACTGATTTTGTCAACATTGAAAAGAGATTGAATTTTCTGAAGGAGAGCGTATTCATGTTTGGATCAGGAGAAAGTTGAGCTTGAGTGTTCCATCATATCATGTTTCTGATGTCACTAGGTAAGTGCCCGTGCGTTGCTACGGGTTTAAAACATATAGGGAAAACCGATGTACGAGTTCGATGTTTGACAGAGAGGGTTTGGATGTACGGGTAAAATATTCATGACATCCAACATAAAAGGGAATATATATAATCTTTTGTCATTACAAATAATTAACATTAAAACAAAGAATTCAAACTATTTTGAGCAGTGCAACTTGCAACATATTTGGTAAAATCTGTTACCAGGTTAACCGCGCCAAGTTTTTCCATACAATATGACATACTGGAAGGTGGAAAAGGAGATAGAAATGCCCATCAGAAAACATCTGTCTCAAAGTTAGAAGATAGCTTGCGGCAATGGTGTTTGAATGCATGAATTTAGTAGCATCGCTCATTGTCATCAACTCAATTCATTAGGCAAATCAATATTCAATAGAGATCACAGGGATTTAACACATTCTCACAAATTTAGTGAGAATATCTATCACATCACTCCTACAAGAAGTTCAGTACAAAGGACCACCTGGCCCAAATGTAACTTGAGAACTCAGGACACTGGCTCAATTATAAGAAAAAACTACCCTGCATGCTAATGTTCATTTCTTCAGGTAAAACTGTTGCTAATGTTCATTTCTTCAGGTAAAACTGTTGCACTGCCAAACCAATGTTTTCAGCTACAACCATGTCTAACCAAACCATTAGCAACTCGTGGCCTGACCCACCACATGTGACTTTGCACTTGCACACCCAGTAATCGTGATGATCTCGTAAACTTTCTTATGAATTCATCTTCTCCTTGTTCCTTGTGAGGCATAATCTGCTATGAAGAAGACATCACCCAAACCTCTGCACTCAGTGTCCTAAGGGCCTCTGGATCACGGTCATAATCCTGCACGCCCAAACAAAGGATAGTTTGGAATTACAATGGACGATCAAGCAAAAGATTAGACAGGATCACGGGCATGAAGAAGTAGCTGGCTGCATTGCAAGTGGTGCTTCATATAATTTGCAGTCAGATAAACAGGACAGGGTGCATATACATGCTGGACTGCATATCGGTGTGATGAAGAGTGTGAATAAGAGCGAATGTGAGTAGATATTACCTGCCATTTGACCACAAGGTTTGCTGCTCTGTCCTACATCCGTGCTACTCTTCGTTTGATGTCGAGGTTCAAGCTGATATCGGGCAGGAGTGTTGCACTGGACGTCTGTCCATAGGTCAACTACCATAGCTAGTGAAGATGTTTCAGCATATACAACATGGTACCGCGTCTGAGAGACACAATAGTAGTAATGTCAGATATATGACTTTAGTGTGGAAAAGTACAGGTGCTTTATGAATTACCTCATAATCGTCGAATCGGATGCAGAAACTGGTTAAGGTGTCACATAATCCCTTAGTGGTTTTATCTAGATTTTCAACCGCGTTGTTGAGCCACTGTAAATCCCTGTTATGTTCCAGCAGGTTGAAACGTTCCTCATGCACAGGTTGTATGTCGAATCCCATCAGTGCATAGGAGATGTTCTCATGAACTTGACTTAGTTGCACCATGGCGTGAAGAACATGCGTGAAAAACATGAACCTTTGACCCATATGGAAAAGCTTTGTCAGTAATCGACCTAGATCGACTAGGAGGTAGGATACATAGCAGGTACTAAAATTGATCTGATGTTCTGGGTTACTGAATTGACAATGTTCAGAATTTTCAGATTCATCAGATAAAACAGCTTGTCCTGACATACTTATGGAAGGAAGTGAATGGAGTCATGGACGTTCAGTTTCTGGGGGAAAAATTCATATTAGAGCACGACAGGCTAATTAAGGAGCCAACTATCAAATATATCCCAGGTGGGGGATTTCTCCCTCTCTGTTGATTTCGTAAAAGAAAGGAATGACAAGATGGCAAGAAGGCTGGTAGCAACAATCTGTCCTACTTATGATTGTAACCATCAACACAGGTGAAAGGTCACAATGGCTAGAGGGGGGAGGGGTGAATAGGTTAATAAAATTTCTAGCAATAACACTAGACACCAAATTAGATAGCAAGGCGGCAAATGTGCAAAGCTAGAGCTTCGACTACTCTATGCAAGCCGTCCTAAACAAAGTAAGGCTACTCAATCCAAATGCACAACAACCACGGTGATCAAGCTACACAATGTCTGTCACAAAAAAAAAAGCTACACAATGTCGGTTCACCGAAACCAACCAAGCAATTCTACCCACGGGATTTACTCTACACAATGAGTGGTTCCCGACCGACCACAACAAGTAGTTCTACCCACGGGATTTAAACTACTCAAGGAGTGGTTCCCGACCGACCACAACAAGCAATTCTACTTTGCGGAAAGTAAGGAGGTGATGGAAGTTTATACCGCCGCGAAGAGTAGAAGATGGCCAATCACCGGTGTAGTAGCCAATCACCTAGAGAGCTCAAGCACAAGCACAAGGAGGTCGAAGCCTCGGCAATCACAAATTGACACAATGAATTTTTACCGAGGTTCACTTGCTACCCGGCAAGCTAGTCCTCATTGTGGCGATACACTTGCTTGGTGAGTTGCCCGCTCAATTGGCTCGGTGCCAAAGACCCCAATGGGGAGCCGCAATCTCCACACAAGACAAGGATCCACAAGCCACGAGCAATCCACTAGAGTATCCTTTTGCGAACTCCCGCGGGGAAGGATCAAGAACCCCTCACAAGAACCCGGTGTGGCCTCGAACAATCTCCAACTCGAGCTCAACCACCACCCGCTGCTCCAAACCGTCTACGGTGACGGGAATCACCGAAGAGTAACAAGAATCCGCAGCCCACTCGAAGAACAAGTGCCTCTAGATGCAACTCTCAATGCAAATCACTTGTTTTCCCACTCAAATCTCACAAGAGATGCTCAAGAATGAAAGAGATGAGTGGGGGAGTGTCTCTCTAGCTCAAAGGATGAACAAGTGTGTGTCTAATGGCCAAGAGAGCTCCCACAACCGGCCATCCAAGTATATATAGGCGAGGGGATGAAAAAGAGCCGTTGCAAGTCGCGTCCTCCGGCCGCTGCGCCGGACGCGCCCTTGACCTACGCCGGACGCGTCCGGCGCCCCCTTTGCTCCACCTCGCGCTCGGCGGTTGGCTGTCCAAGTTCAAACGCTGCACGTCGCCGGACGCTGAGGCTTCACTTCGCTGCGTCTGCTGCTTCAACTCAAGACGTGTCCGGCGTTGGCTAGCTGCCACGCGACGCATGCAGAGCAAGCCCGCCGGACGCTCAAGCTCTGAGTCCGGCGAGCGTCCGGCGCTAGCCTCGCCCTGCGTCCGCAACACCGCCCAGCGAAAATAGTTTCTGTAAAGCGTCTGTTGCTCGGCCTTGCGTCCGGCGCCCAGCGCCACCCGCGTCCGGCGCAGGCCACCTGCTACCCATCCACGCGGGCGCACAGCCACCACACCGCCGGACTCCAGCCGCTGCGTCCGGCGCCTGTCTCCCCTGAGTCCGGCGCTTTGTACTCGTCATTTCATGTGTTCAATTTGCTCCAAATTGATCCAAACAAGTTCCCTTGCCTTGTGCACTAACTCCACCATGCGTAGATGTCGATCTCAAGCCTTGGAGTTAGCATTTCATCCATGGAATGTCGCGCAAGAGTTAACTCTCTAGTTAGCCTCTCATGCATCATGCAAAGTCACAACTAGAGGCACTTAGGACCGCGAATGAACCGAGGAAACCCCTCTTGATAGTCGGTTATCAATCCTAAATATGTTCACACTCGCTAAGTGTCTCGACCACTAAACCGGAAAGCCCTATCAAGTATACCTTCGCCTTGATCTCCATGGGCCTCCGTCGGAGCTCGATCACATCACATCCACCATGTTCATCACCGTGATCGCCATGCTCCATCATTCACCGTCATATTGCTATGTGTCTAACCACACTTAGAACAAAGCATTAGCAACGTTTGAGTGTCATTAATTACCAAAACCAAACCGGAGCTTTCAATCTCCCCCTTTTTGGTAATTGATGACAACCCTTCACAAAGTTCACAAAGATATGGAAATTGAATTCAGTATGAAATTGAGTTGCTTGCCCAAGACATTTTGATCATGAATCTTGGATTGGACAAGCATTTCAATTTCGGTTTTGGTAGTGGTAGCTCCCCCTACATGTGTGCATCAAATGTTTGGTCGATTTTCAAGCACACATGCATAGATGAAACTTATGTGAGAGTTACCACAACCAAAATGGTACTAAGGTTTATAGAATTGACCTTTGAAGCGTGATACCAATCGGAGTGCGATAATAAACCTTCCTTAGCACCAAGGGAATCTAGACATCCATCAAAACTCAAAATACCTCATGAGATCACATTATAAACAAGGTACTTTGAACAAGAGAAACTCTATGTCTAGAAACCACCTACACATGCTAGTACTTCATTTCATCAATCAAGTTCTATACTAGCAATACACCAAACAAGCATGAATATTGAATTTAGCTTGCAATGCTCCATATCATCATGTATGCACACACAATATGCATCAAATAGTCTATGAGCTTGCTCCCCCTATTTGTGTGCTCATGGTTGGGTCATATCATAAAAATTGATCCCTTCCATTGCTCTTTGTGACTTATTTCTCCCCTTTGTCAACAATCACCAACAAGGGTGCATAAGATGAGAGAAACAAGTCAATCAACTATGGCCAAATCTAAACCACATGCCTAGAAAATGTATCTCGGTTTGAACTAAGGGCAAGCTTCTTCACACCTCATAAGAATAAGGGTTATCTTGACCATGTTGAGATACACATCATGAGCAAGTGCTAAAGATTTAACACTAGGTTCACAAGCTCACAAACAAGTCATATGCCACCACTAGATCCAATCAAGCATAGAAACAATAGTGGTGCCATATATCCTTCAACTTCATTTGATTTGCAATGAATGAGCCTAGCAAGATGCACATGTATACATGTGTACACAACTAGCAAAGGATGCATGAAATGCAACAATCAACTTTACCTTGCTATTTTGGAGGAGAGGCATATCATATATGGGGGGTGAATCAATCCATGTTGGAGAAGCTAAGTATGTTCAACTCATTCCTCAACTTGCAAAATCTTTTCTCATCTAGAGGCTTGGTGAATATGTCGGCTAGTTGATCTTCGGTGCCAATGCTTTCAATGCTCACATCTCCCTTTTGTTGATGATCTCTAATGAAGTGGTGCCTCACATCAATGCGCTTGGTTCTTGAATGTTGAACCGGATTGTTTGTCATCTTGATTGCACTTTCATTGTCACAAAACAAAGGCACATGCTTGAACTTTGAAAGCATCTAGGCCCCTTGATGTGGGTTTCGATGATTGATGACAATGTAGATTACTATGACTAACGTGTGTTTTGCAGAAACAATGTGAGTTAGGTCATGGTAATGGAATCTCAGGAAATTTGGTTGGCATGCCCTCTTATCGATGGAAATCGTTTCGGTTTTCAAAGGTTGGACGACAAGGTTAAGGACGGTTAGTTCCGATTGTCGAAGGTGTTGAGAGACATCGGATTAGTCGTTAGGACTTTGTTTTCTCCTTTGGCCGTACTATTAAGGGGGGTGCAATGGGTAGCTTGACCTAGTTGAGTCTCGGGTTTAGGTGTGGTGCACACCGGTGAAATCTTAGCGCTAGGAAGTTACCCGAGAGCCCCGAGAGTGTTTGGAGTTGTCACCGTTTTCAAAGGATCGCCGATCAAGTGAAAACGGAGCTTCAACAGCGCCGGACGCGCCGCCAAGGGCGCCGCGCGTCCGGCGCATGTAAAGCCGGCCTCGGTCTCGCCCGAGCGGCGGACGCGACAGCGTTGGCTGGCGTCCGCGTGCGCCGGACGCGGACCGTAGAGTTTTAGGATTGGGCGGGGACGGATCGTGCCGACGCGGCCGGACGCGTCCGGAGCTCGCACTGTAGCCCAACGGCTAGTCAGCCGTTTGAATCCTATCAAGCGCCGGACGCGTCCGGCGCTCACGACTGAGCTAAAATGCGGGGTAACGGTTGGATTTCGGCCTTGGCTATAAATACGACCACACCCCCTCCATTTTAGCTCTCTTGCTCATTTGATCGGTGGTAGACACCTTGTGAGAGCGGGAGAGTTGCAAGAGCCTCATGACTTGAAGAGATTTGAGAATCCATGAGTTCATGAGCGATCGAGAGTAGCTAGTGTGCATCCACTCTTCTCCCTAGACTTTGCGAGGTCAAGTGAGAGTTTGTGCTTGTTACTCTTGGTGATCGCCATCACCTAGACGGCTTGGTGGTGATTGGAGCTTGGTGATCATCCGGCGGTGCTTGTGGATGACCCAACTCATCTTGTGAGCGGTTCTTGGCGATTCACCGCGTCGGAGCGACGAAGAATCAGCCCTAGAGAGCACTTGGTCCTTGCGAGGATCAAGGGGGAGCTGCACCCTTGCGCGGGTGCTCCAACGAGGACTAGTGGAGAGTGGCGACTCTCCGATACCTCGGGAAAAAGATCGCCGTGTTCCTTGTCCCCTTAATTTCCGCATTTATTTTCTAGCACTTACATTCTTGCAATTACTTTCATAGAATTGCCATGCTAGAATAGGATTGGAACTTAGGGTGCAAAACTCTAGTTGATCGATTGTCTAGGAACACACATAGGCACAAAGGGGTGAATCATGGGCTAGTAGGTTTAATTCCGAGAGAATTTTTAGAATTAGCCCAATTCACCCCCCTCTTGGGCATCTTGATCCTTTCAAGTGGTATCAGAGTCTGGTTTGCTCTAAATTAGGCTTAACCGCCTAGAGTAAAGATGTCCCATGGGGATGGACCTCCTCCCATGTTCGAGGGAGACGATTTTCCTTATTGGAAAATTCGCATGGAAGCACATTTAGAAGCGATAGATGTTGGATGCTTCCGTGCCGCTTCTCAAGGACTCTCAAAACCCAAGGATTCAGCTAACCTTGTCGGTGAAGAGGCTAACTATGAGAAGTGGAATGCAAAGGCAAGGAACGCTATATTCCGCGGTCTTTGCAAGGATGTGTTCAATCGCGTTAGGAACCACAAGGACGCCCATGCACTATGGTCCGACCTTTGTGCGCTCCATGAGGGAACTAAGAGTGAGCGTGAGGAACGCTATCATCTTGTTATGCGCAAGTTAAATTCTTTTGAGATGAAAGCTAATGAAAGTGCTAATGAGATGTATTCCCGTTTGAACACTATTGTAGAGGAACTCAATGGGCTTGGACTCAATCAAATGTCGCCATCCGATGTTGCAAGAAAGATCCTATGTGTCCTCCCCATTGAGAAATATGGGCACATTGTCACCGTGCTTCACCAAGGTGATCTTTCCAATGCTACACCGACTCAAATATTGGGAAAGATCAATGCTCATGAGATGTACATGCATCTCACCCCCGAGGATGGCTCATCATCCAAGAAGAAAGATTTGGCCCTCAATGCAAGTCACTCAAGAAAAGGCAAGGCCAAGGCAACTCATGATGATTCTAGTGATGCTAAAATTGATGATGTGAGTCTTGCTCTCATGGTGAAGAAGACCACCAAGATGTTGAAGAAGCTCAACAAAAATGGTGTCAAGTTTGATGGCAAGAAGAAGAAGTTCTTCACAAGTAGCAAAAGGAAGCCCATCTCCGAAATGGAGTGCTTCAATTGCCGCAAATGACATCTAGCTCATCAATGTCCGGAGCCTCCAAGAGACAAGAAGTACAAGAAGAAGAAGGGCAAGGACAAGAAGGATGACTCAAGTGATGATGAAGAAAAAGAAAAGAAGAAGAAAGACAAGCATCACAAGAAGAAGGAAGAAAAGAAAGAGCATCACAAGAAGAAGGACGGCAAGGCATATATTGTTGGTGATTGGCTCACCGATATTGAATCCTCTTGTGGGTCATCCGATGAGGAAAGTGATGATGAAGGTGTTGCTGCTATTGGCATTGGATCTTCACCACCTCCACAAATCTTGCCATCATCATCTACTCCATCCCACTTTTGCCTTATGGCTAAAAGTGAAAAGAAGGTAAACTACAGGACCGGTGGAAGTCATTGGGTTATTGATAGCGGTTGCACTCAACATATGACCGGTGAACCTCGTATGTTTGCCTCACTAGATGAAGGGGAGCAAAATCAAGATAGAATCACATTTGGTGATAATTCAAAGGGCAAAGTCAAGGGTTTGGGCAAAGTTGCAATATCAAATGATCACTCTTTGTCAAATGTGCTGTATGTTAAAACCATTGAGCTTCAACTTGCTGTCAGTGGGTCAATTATGTGATCTTGGATTCAAATGCTTGTTTGATGAGAAGGAAGTGATAGTGTCAAAGAAAGAAGACTCAACTATGATATTCAAAGGCTTTAGATATAACAATCTCTATCTAGTGGATTTCACCTCCGAAGATGCAAATCGAATGTTTGTTTGTTGTCCAAGACTTCACTTGGGTGGTTGTGGCATAGGAGGCTAGCACATGTCGGGATGAGTACACTCAAGAAGCTTTTGAAGAAAGAGTTAGTGAGGGGCTTGAAAGATGTCAAGTTTGAAAAGGACAAACCTTGTAGTGCATGTCAAGCCGGCAAGCAAGTTGCAAACTCATCCAACCAAAGCTTTTCTGTCAACTTCAAGAGTGCTAGAGCTGCTGCACATGGACTTGTTTGGACCAACCACATACAAGAGCCTTGGTGGGAAACTCCATTGTCTAGTGATTGTTGATGACTTCTCAAGATACACATGGACCTTCTTTCTTCATGACAAATCCGAAGCCACCCCTTGCTTCAAGAAGTTTGCAAAGAGAGCTCAAAACGAATTTGATGTCAAGATCAAGAAAATTAGAAGTGACAATGGCAAAGAATTTGACAACACCAACATTGAAGCTTATTGTGATGAAGTTGGGATTAAACATGAAGTCTCATCCACCTACACACCTCGGCAAAATGGCATAGTTGAGAGGAAGAACCGGACCTTAATCACTCGGCAAGAACAATGCTTGATGAGTACAACACCCCGAGAGAACTTGTGGGCTGAAGCTATCAACACGGCTTGCTATGCATCAAATCGGTTATATCTTCATAAGTTTCATGGCAAGACCCCCGTGAACTGCTCAATGGGAAGAAGCCGGACGTCTCCTACTTTAGGGTGTTTGGTTGCAAATGCTACATCTACAAGAAAAGGCAACACCTAGGGAAGTTTCAAAGACGTTGTGATATTGGTTTTCTTGTTGGTTACTCATCAAAATCCAAAGCATATCGAGTATTCAACCATGCCACCGGTTTGGTAGAAGAAACATATGATGTGGAGTTTGATGAATCTAACGGCTCCCAAGGAGCAATTGAGAATCTTGATGATGTAGGTGATGAACCATTGAGGGAAGCAATGAAGAGCATGCCGGTGGGAGACATCAAGCCTAAAGAAGATGATGATGAAGTGCAAGTCATTGACAAGTCTTCCTCTTCTTCAAGTGTGCCTCAAGATGACAAGGAAAAAGATGGAATGACTGAAAATGAAGACACTCATGTTTCCCATGAACAAAGAGAGGCACAAGCTTAAGATGTTGATGCTCCTCAACCCACTCCTCAAGTGGTTGAAAAGCGAATTCCTAAACTCCATGATCATCCACAAGATCAAATCATAGGGAGTCCATCAAGGGGTGTAATGACTCGATCTCAAAGACTTGCTAGTTTTTGAACATCACTCGTTTGTTTCTTGTGTTGAGCCAAAAGATGTAGGTGAAGCTCTTCAAGATCCGGATTGGGTGAATGCCATGCATGAAGAATTGAACAACTTCACCCGCAACAAGGTTTGGACACTTGAAGAGCGTCCCAAGAATGCAAGAATCATAGGTACCAAGTGGGTGTTCCGCAACAAGCAAGATGACCAAGGCAATGTTGTGAGAAACAAGGCAAGGCTCGTGGCAAAGGGGTTCTCTCAAGTTGAAGGCCTAGATTTTGGAGAGACCTTTGCACCGTTGCAAGACTTGAAGCCATCCGTATCCTCCTTGCATATGCTTCACACCATGAAATGAAACTATTTCAAATGGATGTGAAGAGTGCATTTCTTAATGGTTTCATTAATGAGCTTGTTTATGTTGATCAACCTCCCGGGTTCGAAGACCCTAGCTGTCCTAATCATGTTTTCGGGTTGTCCAAGGCACTTTATGGGCTCAAGCAAGCCCCTAAAGCATGGTATGAGCGCCTTAGGGACTTCCTCATTGAGAAGGGGTTCACCATCGGGAAGGTTGACACCACACTCTTCACCAAGAAGCTTAATGGAGAGATCTTCATTTGTCAAGTATATGTTGATGATATCATCTTCGGCTCAACAAATGAAGAAGAATGCAAGAAGTTTGGTGACATGATGTCAAAAGAGTTCGAGATGTCTATGATTGGCGAGCTCACCTTCTTTCTTGGTTTTCAAATCAAGCAAATGAAGGAAGGGACCTTCATATCACAAGAGAAATATACCAAGGACCTCCTCAAGAGGTTTGATATGAAGGATTGCAAGCCAATCAACACACCTATGGCATCTAATGGGCATCTCGACCTTGATGTGGAAGGTAACTCGTGGATCAAACTCTTTACCGCTCTATGATCGGTAGCTTGTTGTACCTCACCGCATCTAGGCCCGACATCATGTTTAATGTGTGTATGTGTGCTCGCTTTCAAGCCGATCCTAAGGAAGCTCACCTAAGTGTGTCAAGAGGATCCTTAGGTACTTGCGGCTCACCCCAAGCATTGGCTTATGGTATCCCAAAGGAGCAAGATTCCAACTTGTTGGCTATTCCGATTCGGATTATGCCGGTTGCAAAATTGATAGAAAAAGCACATCCGGAGGGTGCCATTTGCTTGGGAGGTCACTTGTCTCTTGGTCATCAAAGAAGCGAACGGTGTTGCTCTATCCACGGCCCAAGCGAGTACATAGCAAGCGAGGGGCTTGTTGTGCACAAATCTTGTACATGAAACAAACCCTTCTTGACTATGGAGTGAATCTTGGTCAAGTGACTCTCTTGTGCGACAATGAGAGTGCAGTGAAGATTGCAAACAACCCGGTTCAACACTCTCGCACAAAGCATATAGATATCCGCCACCACTTTCTTAGGGATCATGTCTCTAAAAAGGATATATCTCTAGAAAGTGTGAGAAGTGAGGATCAATTAGCGGATATCTTCACAAAGCCATTGGATGAATCAACCTTTTGTAGGTTAAGGAATGAGCTCAATATCCTTGACCTAAGCAACTTCACAAGGAAGAGGTGAAAGGTGTTGTCGGTTGCATTGCATTGTTTATAGAGCACGTTTAAATTTCGTAATGCATATAGGGCTTGTCTAACATGGTTAAGATAACACTCTTTGGAGGTGTGAAGAAGCTTACCCTTGGTTCAAACCCGACAAGCCACCTAGATTCAAATTCCGTTATTTTAATTGCTTGTGTGTTGCTCTTCGTTTCTTTTCGTTTATTTCTTGAGCAACCTCTGTGTTCGTCCATGAATTGAGAAAGCTTTTGATGCTTATATTGGTTTAGAAACTCAAGCTCATGGCCATACGTTGTTCCTCGCTCGCGTTTATTGCCTATTTTCGAAAAACTATGTGTAGCCTATGGCAAACTACTTTGAAAATTGAGGGTTTGAGAGCGAGGATCTCATATTGATTCCAAACTGTGTTTAGTTGCATCTCAAAAAGTTTGGAAATCAATTGGGAGCTGGTACCGTGAAGAAAAGATTCAACTCAGCGTTTTAAAGAGCGCCGGACGCGCACTTGGAACCCGGCGGACGCGTCCGGCGCGTAGTGAAAAGAGACGTGAAGAAAGACAGAAAATCAACACTGGCCGGACGCAGCACAGTGTTTCGCCCGCGTCCGGCGCGTGCGTCTGCAGCGAGTCCGATGGATCAGTCTGAGCAGCCAGTTTTTCTGAACTCTCTGTTCGGAGTCCGGCGGTGCCCCGGACGCACTCCAGACGCGTCCGGCGCGAAGAGAACGAGCGCAGTTCATTTAAACTGACGTGTGGGGCCTCCTATTCTTCCTTCTTCATTTCGAATCGGCCCGCGGCCCAATTCTTCTTCCTCCCTTCGCGACCGTACGGCGAACCGCCGCCGCCGCTCCGAGCCCTAGCGCCGCGCCGCCCACGCTCCTCCGCATCTAGCCGCCGCGCCCGTGCATCGCTGCTCCATCACTAAGTGCCACTCCGGCCGCCACAAGCCAGCGCCGCCTCGTCTGAGCGTCGCCCCAACTGACCGCCGCCGTGAATCGCCACCACCAAGACTTCATCTTCTCCGGCGATTCTCTACCTGCTCCATCCGTGGCGTGTTCCTCCTCGTGCTTTCTAAGCTATGCTCGCCGCTAGGCGTCATATCAACCGAGAGGAGCTCAGTCCATGGTGAGTGCACACACTGCCTACCAGGTGTTCGATGAAATGTCGAAACCATGCCTAGCCCCTGCTCTGGTCGGTCTACTGATCAAATCTTGTATGCAGTGACTAAGTCGTGTGCAAGTGTATGTCCAGCTCATCCCCAAGCAATCCTTCTCTCTGCATGGTGAGTTCTTCATCATGTCTTCTTTTTGCTTGATGCGCCGCCTTTGCCACCGTTATGTGAATTGACTCATCCTTCGACTCAATTCACTTTTACAGCGCTGATTTGTGATCGAGAGGTGCCCTACGTCGTCACATCTTACCTCTTCACAGGAGTTTTGTCGTATCCTAGGTATAAACCTATTCCATTCTATCACTTACCTAGCGCTTTGCTTCTCTTTAGGGACTCTCACCTCTAGCAAATGCTTATGGTTATAAATCCTATCTATTCAATTCTTTGCAGCGAGCCAGTCACCTGATTGCATTGACAGCTGGCAGTGGACAGTGGGCAGAGAAACTCTAGGCCAAGCCTAGGAGTATGGATTGAGGCCAAGCCTCACAAGATTTCAATACATCCTCTTGCAGCTTGTTGATTGATCAGTGTCAGCGGCAGTCATGCCCAGGTGCAAGAACTCGGGCAGGGGTTCAGGGGGAGATGATGATCCAAATAGAAGACCAAACCTTCCCAAGATGATTGAGAAGGCGAAAGGCAAGAAAGTCCTGACCATCAGGAAAAGGAAGAGGCAGCCACCAGATGCTCAAAGAAGCGAGCGTGCGAGAGGAGAGCTCGCAGGGTGCGAGGCATTATGATACAAGAGCCCGGATCCGGAGCATAGGAGGCGAGGCGAAGCCCCGAGGCGAGAGGAGACCACTCTTGAGCAGCAGGATCTTTCTCCTTTACGACGGTCCTCCCGTGTCGGGACTCTCAAAGCGAGACGGCTCAAGCGATCCACGAGGAGTCGAGTCCCTCTTCGACTCCACGAGGCAGCCCCGGGGGCCCTACGGGACCTAGATTGAGTACGGAGAGGAGCCGTTGAAGGCCGGTGCAAAGAAGATACAAGGCTATCGGGCGGTGGACATAAACACTGGTTTCCACCTTCCGAGAGAGATTTGGTGCACCTTATTACACAGCTTTGCACAAGTCCCTAGTTGAGGCATACAGCAGAAATCAAAGATCACCAAGCAAAGGACGGTGATAGCCGACACTTTCTCACATGTGTTGGGCCAGCCTTCGAGAGAGTATTTGGGTGCACGGCCGGGCATGATTGATCTAATTGGAAGATCGCGCAGATATATTCCGAATGGGTGTTAGAGTTCTATGCTACATTGTGGATTGCTCCAAATCATTCACTATTTCATACACCATTCGTGGTCGAGACGTAACTTGTCCAAAGTGAGGAAGCCGGGAACTTCTTGGGGATTTCGAGCAGCCCATCAAGCCGCATCACCGTGCTTTCCAGAATTGAGCCACCCCGCCGTGCACGGGGAGGAGTAGTGCCACCTCCGAGATCATGAGAGAGGTCTTTGGACCTAACTTTGGTGCGGGTCGAGCGGGACACCACGGGATGAGCTACGCCTTGCTCGAGTCCTTGATCGATTCGAGGTACACAATTCTTGCTAGGCCCGGTTTCAGGAACGGGTTCACTAGGCTCCAGCGGTGGGTAGTGTCACATCTTGTGAGGAAGATTCCTTTTGACATCCGGGATTTGATTCTTTGTGATATGGAGGATGTTATCTATGGGAGCTTCACCAAACACCGGCTGATGCATTATGCTCATTGGATCACTTGGCTCATCTATAGAAATGGTGATCTTCCAGACTCGATCAGAAAGGAATATGAAGATCCGCTGAATTATGAGGTGTTTGGCTCCTATGATGCTTCACAGATTGTCAGAGTCACCGCAGATGCTCCTCCAGTCATTCCTCGCCATGGAGATCCAGTTACAGAGACAGGAGCTGAGCAGGATGCTAGAGTTGAGCAGCTAGCAGCAGATGAAGAAGCAGAGCTTGCAGAAGCTGAGGCAGCAGGATATGAGATCACTACCTCGACTCGAGGATGATGAGGAGTACTACATTCCGGTTCGTCCTCCCCTCGTCGCATGATGCGTAGGCGGGCGGTCAGAGCAGCCATTGAGCGCTTGACTCAGTACTTGACGGGTTGGTCGCCAACCGGGGAGCGTGCCGAGGAGCGGCATGAGATTGCTCTAGCCGAGATACGAGCTCGCCGGGATGCACAAGCATCGTCGGCTACAGCAGCAAAGAGCACTGCAGACTATGACTTTGATTGCTTCACTATTTCAGCAGACAGGTGCCACAGTACCTCAAGCAATTCTTCCCTCAGCTCCGAGTCAGCCAGCAGGACAGACTTTGGGAGTAGGACCTTCTCAGATGCCAGTCACGAGTGCAGGCTTACCAGCTTCAGGCATAGCACCTTCTTCTCCAGCAGTTCAGGTGTCCCCTGGTTTTCCACGGATCTCCACTGGCTTCTCACCTGTTGGCTCTCATCTGTTATTCACCTGCACTGGTGCAACCCATCATCGGGCTTCCTACAAAGTGCACTCACGGAGAGGCGACACCCGAGTACATGAGACGGCCTATTCAAGATGACTCGCAACCTCGAAGCGAGATTCCTCCAAAGGATGTGCACCGGCACATCGGGCACTATACCTTCCTCGTGGCTTCTACAGATCCTCTTCCCTACTGCGAGGCAAGTACCACGTGTGGCTCCTACTCTTCCACTTGCGCACCGTCCGAGCCACGGTGGTCGCCCAGAGATAGCTCCAGTCACAAGTGCCGACTACGGGCCCGACGGCGACGATTCTGATGTCGGCTGAGCGAGACCTGCACCGCTTCTCCGCCGGCACCACGGCCGGAGGGTCGGCGGGCTCCTGTCACTCGCCCGGTCAGCAGAGCTCGATGATGACGGCCCGAGATGATGCCACGGCGTTCGTCATTGCTCCACATGCTCGTGACACCGGCTCGTCTGCTCCTTCCACCCTCGGCCTTAGGTTTTGGTCCTTGATGCCAAAGGGGAGAGTTGGGAGTATGTAGACTTAGGGGGAGCTCTCGGCTTGGGATTTGGGAGCTCTCGGCTTGGGATTTGGTTCTTTTGATTGATACATTTGCATGCATCATGTTTACTTTATGCATTGTATGATATGTGTGAGGTACTTTCAATCGCAGTGACATATGCTCTTCGGTTTGGTATCACCTTCTATGTCACCTGGCTCCTTGCTCATATGTGCTTGGCTTTCGCGGTTCACTCTGATTCCATATGAGCTTCGTATTTGTCGTGTGCTAACTCGTTTTTGCAGATTATATGAGCACAGATCTTTTGGCTTGGTGTCACATGAGTCATTCTAACCTTTGCTTTCATTGTCAAAGGCTCATGTGAACCAAGCATGCTTGAAAACCTCAACTAAACTCTTCATACTCCGAGGAGGTTGTCATCAATCACCAAAAAGGGGGAGATTGAAAGCATCTAGGCCCCTTGATGTGGGTTTCGATGATTGATGACAATGTAGATTACTATGACTAACGTGTGTTTTGCAGAAACAATGTGAGTTAGGTCATGGTAATGGAATCTCAGGAAATTTGGTTGGCATGCCCTCTTATCGATGGAAATCGTTTCGGTTTTCAAAGGTTGGACGACAAGGTTAAGGACGGTTAGTTCCGATTGTCGAAGGTGTTGAGAGACATCGGATTAGTCGTTAGGACTTTGTTTTCTCCTTTGGCCGTACTATTAAGGGGGTGCAAATGGGTAGCTTGACCTAGTTGAGTCTCGGGTTTAGGTGTGGTGCACACCGGTGAAATCTTAGCGCTAGGAAGTTACCCGAGAGCCCCGAGAGTGTTTGGAGTTGTCGCCGTTTTCAAAGGATCGCGATCAAGTGAAAACGGAGCTTCAACAGCGCCGGACGCGCCGGCCAAGTGGGGCGCGGACGCGTCCGGCGCATGGAGCGGCCTCGGTCTCGCCCGAGCGGCGGACGCGTTAGCTGGCGTCCGGCGTGCGCCGGACGCGGACGTAGAGTTTTGGGATCGGGCTCAGACGGATCGGGCCGCCGACGCCGACGCGCCGGACGCAAGCGCGGACGCGTCCGGAGCTCGCATCAGAGCCCAACGGCTAGTCGGCCGTTTGAATCCTATCAAGCGCCGGACGCGTCGCGCGGTGGTGCCTTCCCGGACGCGTCCGGCGCTCACGACTGAGCTAAAATGCGGGGTAACGGTTGGATTTCGGCCTTGGCTATAAATACGACCACACCCCCTCCATTTTAGCTCTCTTGCTCATTTGATCAGCTGGTAGACACCTTGTGAGAGCAGGAGAGTTGCAAGAGCCTCATGACTTGAAGAGATTTGAGAATCCATGAGTTCATGAGCGATCGAGAGTAGCTAGTGTGCATCCACTCTTCTCCCTAGACTTTGCGAGGTCAAGTGAGAGTTTGTGCTTGTTACTCTTGGTGATCGCCATCACCTAGACGGCTTGGTGGTGATTGGAGCTTGGTGATCATCCGGCGGTGCTTGTGGATGACCCAACTCATCTTGTGAGTGGTTCTTGGCGATTCACCGCGTCGAGCGACGAAGAATCAGCCCTAGAGAGCACTTGGTCCTTGCGAGGATCAAGGGGGAGCTACACCCTTGCGCGGGTGCTCCAACGAGGACTAGTGGAGAGTGGCGACTCTCCGATACCTCGGGAAAAAGATCGCCATGTTCCTTGTCCCCTTAATTTCCGCATTTATTTTCTAGCACTTACATTCTTGCAATTACTTTCATAGAATTGCCATGCTAGAATAGGATTGGAACTTAGGGTGCAAAACTCTAGTTGATCGATTGTCTAGGAACACACATAGGCACAAAGGGGTGAATCATGGGCTAGTAGGTTTAATTCCGAGAGAATTTTTAGAATTAGCCCAATTCACCCCCCCTCTTGGGCATCTTGATCCTTTCAAACTTGATCCCATAATCCTTCAAGGTGGCTTTCATCCATAGCAATTGTGCACAACAATTCCCCGCACTAATATATTCGGCTTCGGCGGTGGAAAGTGCCACACTATTTTGCTTCTTTGAAGACATGACACAAGAGATCTTCCTAGCACTTGGCATGTTCCACTTGTGCTCTTCCTATCAATCTTGCAACCGGCATAGTCGGAGTCGGAGTATCCAATCAACTCAAAGCTTGACCCCTTGGGATACCATAGACCAACATCTTGAGTACCCTTCAAGTATCTCAACACCCTCTTGGTTGCCGTCAAGTGACTCTCTCTTGGAGAAGCTTGAAATCTTGCACACATGCACACACTAAACATGACATCCGGCCTTGAAGCGGTCACATATAGCAAGCTTCCAATCATTGATCTATATAGCTTTTGCTCAATTATCTTGCCACTATCATCAATGTCCAAGCCACCATTGGTTCCCATTGGTGTGCTAATGGCCTTAGCATCTTGCAACCCAAACTTCTTGATCATGTCCTTGATGTACTTGCCTTGACTCACAAAGGTGCCATTCTTCATTTGCTTGATTTGAAGACCAAGGAAGTAGCTCAACTCTCCAAGCATTGACATCTCAAACTCACTAGCCATCATCTTAGCAAACTCTTCACAAAAGAATTGATTTGTTGATCCAAAGATGATATCATCCACATAGATTTGCAACACAAACAAGTCATCTTCTATCTTCTTGGTGAAGAGAGTGCTGTCCACCTTGCCCATCTTGAAGCCTTTGGAGATGAGAAAATCTCTCAATCTTTCATACCATGCCCTTGGAGCTTGCTTCAAGCCATACAATGCCTTCTTGAGCTTGTAGACATGGTTGGGCTTCTTGTCATCCTCAAAACCGGGAGGTTGTGCAACATACACTTCCTCATTGATGAACCCATTGAGAAATGCACTCTTCACATCCATTTGATAGAGCTTGATGTTGTGAGCACAAGCATAGGCCAATAGGATTCTAATTGCCTCCAATCTTGCCACCGGTGCATATGTTTCTCCAAAGTCAAGACCCTCGACTTGTGTGTACCATTGTGCCACTAGTCTTGCTTTGTTCCTCACTACCAAGCCATCTTGATCTTGCTTGTTCTTGAAGACCCACTTGGTTCCAATCACATTGTGCTTCTTTGGCCTCTCAACAAGCTCCCACATATCATTTCTAGTGAAGTTGTTCAATTCCTCATGCATGGCATTTATCCAATCAGGATCCTTCAATGCTTCATCAATCTTAGTTGGCTCAATGAATGACACAAATGAGTAGTGCTCACATATGCTAGCCAATCTTGATCTTGTTTGTACACCTCTTTGAAAGTCACCAATGATACGATCTAGAGGATGATCTCTTGCAATGTTTGACGGTTGAAGAACTAGCTCATTTGCATTGCTTGCTTGACCTTGATCTTGATCTTGATGTTGAGTACCACTTGTGCTTGCCTCATTGGAATCATCAATCACAACTTGAGTTGGCACTTGCACCTCATCACCATCATCCACTTGCCTCGGCCTAATGTCACCAATGTCCATGTGTCTCATTGCATTGCTCAATTGATCTCCACTCATATCATCTTGATTTTGATCTCCTCTTTGAGAACCTTGGGTTTCATCAAATTCAACATCATGAACTTCTTCAACTAGCCCACTAGCCAAGTTCCACACTCTATAAGCCTTGCTATAAGTAGAGTAGCCAAGAAAAAATCCCTCATCACATCTCTTGTCAAACTTGCCAAGTCTTTGTCCCTTCTTGAGAATGTAGCACTTGCAACCAAAGACCCGGAAGTAAGCAATGTTGGGCTTCCTTCCATTCAAAATCTCATATGGAGTCTTCTCTAACTTCCCATGGCAATAGAGGCGGTTGCTATAGTAGCAAGCCGTGTTGATAGCATCACTCCAAAACTTCTCACTCACATTGTACTCAAGTAGCATAGTTCTTGCCATTTCAATCAAGGTCCTATTCTTTCTCTCAACTACACCATTGGATTGGGGAGTGTAGGTTGGTGAGAATTGATGCACAATTCCAAGCTCATCACACAACTCTTCGACTCTTGTATTCTTGAATTCACTCCCATTGTCACTTCTTATCTTCTTGATGGTAGTGTCAAACTCATTTTGCACCCTCTTGACAAAAGACTTGAATAGATCATAGACTTCACTCTTGTCATAGAGAAAGAACACCCAAGTGTATCTAGTGTAGTCATCCACAATCACAAAACCATACTTGTTGCCCCCAATTGATGTGTAGTGAGTGGGGCCAAACAAGTCCATATGCAACAACTCAAATGCTCTTGAAGTTGACATCTCATTCTTCTTGGGATGTGAGTTCCCATGTTGCTTGCTAGCTTGACATGCACTACAAGGTCTATCCTTCTCAAATGTGACACCATTCAAGCCTCTCACTAGATCATGCTTCACCAACTTGTTCAATTGCTTGCTGCCAACATATCCAATGCGCCTATGCCATAGCCATCCCTTGCTTGACTTGCCAATCAAACATGATGAAAGTTGAGCTTCACTAGCATTGAAATCAACCAAGTACAAGCTTCCATGCCTAAACCCCTTGAAGATGATATTTGCTTGATCCTTGCTCACTACCTCAACTTGCTTGTCATCAAATATGCACTTGTAGCCAAGATCACACAATTGTGCCACCGACAAAAGATTGAAGTTCAAACTATCAACTAACAACACATTGGAGAGATCTTTGTCATTGGAAATTGCAACCTTTCCTAGCCCCATGACATCACCCTTGCTATTGTCACCAAATGTGATGGAGTCGAATCCACCATTGTCATTCTTGTCAAGTGATTTGAACATACTATCTTCACCGGTCATATGATTCGATGCACCACTATCAAGCACCCAATGCCTCCCTCCGGCTTTGTAATTGACCTACAAGAAGACATCAAGCTTTAGGTACCCACTTTTGCTTGGGTCCTTGAAGGTTAGTCACTAGAGTCTTTGGCACCCAAATAGCTTTCTTCTTTGAGCTCATCCATGGTGTACCAATGAATCTAGCACTCACACCACACTCACTCTTAACAAGCATGTAGGAAGCATTCAACTTGTAAGAGGAGGCACTAGTGTTCTTGTTCTTGCATACATGCTCTAAATGACCCACTTGCTTGCAACTCTTGCAATAGCTACCATTGTTCTTCACAAAACAAGTCTTGTGAGGAGCAAAAGCGGCCTTGCCTTTCTTGGGGTATAGCCCAATCCCTCTTTGTAGAGAGAAACTCTTTGGCTACCCAAGCACATAAGCAAGCGGTCCTCACCACCATAAGCCTTAGTCAAGGTGTGATTGAGCTCCTTGACTTCCTTCTTAAGAGACTCATTCTCAACTACTAGTGTAGAATCACATGCATGACCAACACTACTAGATAAGGTAGAGGCATAAGAGCATGAAGGGCCAAGTGATGCAACAAAAATTGAATCATCAAGTGAATCACATGATGTAGACACATTTTTCTTTTCTATGATCACCACTTGTGATTGCACTTTCTCTTGCTTCTTAACTAGAGAAGAATGAGCTTTTTTAAGCTTGGAGTGAGCAATCTCTACCTTCTCATGGTCTACCTTTAGACTCTCATAAGAAGCCCTCAACTCCATAAGTTCTTGCTCAAGGTTTTGTTTATCCTTGCGCAAGCCCCTACATTCCTTTCTAGAGTCATTGAAAGTACCCTTGCAATCCTCAAGCATGACAAAGAGTTCTTCTTTTGTGGTCTCATCATCATCATCACTCTCATCATCACTATCGGGTGGAGGTTTTACCTTAGTGGCCTTGGCCATGAAGCAAGATGATGGAGCACCAAATAGAGAAAGCTTCTCTTGAATGGCAATGCTTGCGTGCCCCTTCTTCTTCTTCTTCTTGGAATCATCATCATCATCACTTGAGGAAGATGAATCACTCTCCCAAGTTGCCACATGAGATTCACCCTTCTTCTTGTGATGGGAGGAGTCTTTCTCCTCCTTCTTCTTCTCTTGCTTCTTTCTCTCCTTTCTCATAGCATCTTCATCATCACTTGCATAGGGACACTTGGCAATGAGATGATCCTTGCCATTGCAGGAAGCACTTCATGGGACGGTCACTAGACTTGGATGAGCTTCTCTTGCCCTTTGACCGGTACCCCTTCTTCATGAGCTTCCCCATCTTCTTCACAAGAAGTGCCATTTGCTCATTCATTTCTTCTTCTTGATCACTTGAGCTAGAGCATGGCTCATCTTCACTTGAAGACTCTTCCTTCTTCTTCTTGCCATTGCTCTTGGATGATGTGGCCTTGAATGCCACACTCTTCTTGTCATCATCTTTCTTCTCATTCTCCTTCTTCTTCTTCTTCACCAACTCTTTCTTCTCATGATCTTCTCTAAACTCATCATCGGCCATGATCTCTTGAAGGACTTGGTTGGGTGTTGGCTTCTCCTTCATGGTTGTCTTCACCATGACGGTCTTCAACATGTCAAATCTCTTGGGAAGACACCTCATGAACTTGGTGGAGAATTGAGCGTCCTTAATCTCTTCTCCAAGTCCCTTGAGCTCATTGACAATGACTTGGAGCCTATGGAACATCTCCGGCACACTCTCATCCTCCTTCATTGAGAAGCTTGCAAACTTCTCTTGCAACATGTAGGCTCTTGCGGTCTTGACACTTTCGGTGCTCTCATAAGCTTCTTCTAGCTTCTTCCAAATGTCATGAACCACCTCAAGGTTCTTGATGAGCTCAAAAGCTTTATCATCAAGCGCCTCATGGAAAGCACTCACGGCAATGTCATTAGCTTGTTGCTTCTTTTCTTCGGCCGATGTTGGCACCGCACCCTCAACAAGCTCAAACTTTGTTTCCACCACTTTCCACACCTCAAGGTTGATTGACTTGAGATGACTCTTCATCTTGAGCTTCCACTTGGCATAGTCATCACCTCGAAATGGTGGTGCCTTCTTGGTGTTATTGATATGCATAACCAATGCCATTTCTTCACCGTAGGATGTTAATCCAACACAAACAAACGGTGCCCGGCTCTGATACCACGTGAAAGGTCACAATGGCTAGAGGGGGGATGAATAGCCTAATAAAATTTCTAGCAATAACACTAGACACCAAATTAGATAGCAAGGCGGCAAATGTGCAAAGCTAGAGCTTCGACTACTCTATGCAAGCCGTCCTAAACAAAGCAAGGCTACTCAATCCAAATGCACAACAACCACGGTGATCAAGCTACACAATGTCGGTTCACCGAAACCAACCAAGCAATTCTACCAATGGGATTTACTCTACACAATGAGTGGTTCCTGACCGATCACAATAAGTAGTTCTACCCACGGGATTTAAACTACTCAAGGAGTGGTTCCCGACCGACCACAACAAGCAATTCTACTTTGCGGAAAGTAAGGAGGTGATGGAAGTTTATACCGCCGCGAAGAGTAGAAGATGGCCAATCACCGGTGTAGTAGCCAATCACCTAGAGAGCTCAAGCACAAGCACAAGGAGGTCGAAGCCTCGGCAATCACAAATCGACACAATGAATTTTTACCGAGGTTCACTTGCTACCCGGCAAGCTAGTCCTCGTTGTGGCGATACACTTGCTTGGTGAGTTGCCCGCTCAATTGGCTTGGTGCCAAAGACCCCAATGGGGAGCCGCAATCTCCACACAAGACAAGGATCCACAAGCCACGAGCAATCCACTAGAGTATCCTTTTGCGAACTCCCGCGGGGAAGGATCAAGAACCCCTCACAAGAACCCGATGTGGCCTCGAACAATCTCCAACTCGAGCTCAACCACCACCCGCTGCTCCAAACCGTCTACGGTGACGGGAATCACCGAAGAGTAACAAGAATCCGCAGCCCACTCGAAGAACAAGTGCCTCTAGATGCAACTCTCAATGCAAATCACTTGTTTTCCCACTCAAATCTCACAAGAGATGCTCAAGAATGAAAGAGATGAGTGGGGGAGTGTCTCTCTAGCTCAAAGGATGAACAAGTGTGTGTCTAATGGCCAAGAGAGCTCCCACAACCGGCCATCCAAGTATATATAGACGAGGGGATGAAAAAGAGCCGTTGCAAGTCGCGTCCTCCAGCTTCGCTGCGCCGGACGCGCCCCTTGACCTACGCCGGACGCGTCCGGCGCCCCTTTGCTCCACCTCGCGCTCGACAGTTGGCTGTCCAAGTCAAACGCTGCACGTCGCCGGACGCTGAGGCTTCACTTCGCTGCGTCTGCTGCTTCAACTCAAGACGTGTCCGGCGTTGGCTAGCTGCCACGCGACGCATGCAGAGCAAGCCCGCCGGACGCTCAAGCTCTGAGTCCGGCGAGCGTCCGGCGCTAGCCTCGCCCTGCGTCCGCAACACCGCCCAGCAAAAATAGTTTCTGTAAAGCGTCTGTTCCTCGGCCTTGCGTCCGGCGCCCAGCGCCACCCGCGTCCGGCGCAGGCCACCTGCTACCCATCCACGCGGGCGCACAGCCACCACACCGCCGGACTCCAGCCACTGCGTCCGGCGCCTGTCTCCCCTGAGTCCGGCGCCTTGTACTCGTCATTTCATATGTTCAATTTGCTCCAAATTGATCCAAACAAGTTCCCTTGCCTTGTGCACTAACTCCACCATGCGTTGATGTCGATCTCAAGCCTTGGAGTTAGCATTTCATCCATGAAATGTCGCGCAAGAGTTAGCTCTCTAGTTAGGCTCTCATGCATCATGCAAAGTCACAACTAGAGGCACTTAGGACCGCGAATGAACCGAGGAAACCCCTCTTGATACTCGGTTATCAATCCTAAATGTGGTCACACTCGCTAAGTGTCTCGACCACTAAACCGGAAAGCCCTATCAAGTATACCTTCGCCTTGATCTCCATGGGCCTCCGTCGGAGCTCGATCACATCACATCCACCATGTTCATCACCGTGATCGCCATGCTCCATCATCCACCATCACGTTGCTATGTGTCTAACCACACTTAGAACAAAGCATTAGCAACGTTTGAGTGTCATTAATTACCAAAACCAAACCGGAGCTTTCAACAGGTGATAATTTCATAGCAGCGCCTTAACATGAAAAGCATTCTTGAAGGGAAACGCATCGTTGAAGCGAAAGACGTTGTTCTAATACTGGGCAAGGAGGATCACCACCAGAGTCCAGGATCACAATGTTGAGGCTGCCAGTGGACCACAATAGTTTTAGCTTAGTGTCCTCCCTATAGCACAATAACAAAACAGAACAAGACACATCAGAGGTTCATTTTGCTTGGAATTCAAGTTCAGATTAGAAATCAGTGCCGATGGCACAGGTTAAAATTTTGTCCTGAAAATTTAATTCAGTTTATATTTACATATGCCTTATCTGAAGTTTCTAATATCTGAAATGTTGCTATCATTTTGTACCCAAACAAGCCATTATGCCATTAGATTACAGCAACACAGGTACCTATGTAATGAATCTGTGTCGAGGAAAATTGAATCCAAGAATGTCCATCTAAATTTCAACAACAATAATTGCGCACGAGCCAGAAAACGACATATCCCGAACCCATCTGCACTGCCTACGAATATTCAGTGAAAAACACACAGAACAATTAAGGACATGGGTAGGCACATGTACGCAAGATAAATTTTGGACGGGATCGAAATTAGCAGGCATGTAATTAGTTCGGATCAGGATCGAAATTAGCAGGCATGTAATTAGTTCAGATCGGAGTAGGAGTTAGGGTTGGGTGCTCGGTTTCACACACCTGGTGACAGCAGGGAGCGAGTGAGTAGGAGTTGAAGACGTTGCTGTCGGCCGGCGACGTAGTCCTCAGAACCGGCGGCGTCGCGTGGGTGGTGGAGGGCCGGCGTCCTGGAGGCGACCCCGTGAGGGAGGGGGAGAGGAAGATGGCGGGCGGCGGCGGCGGCGGGGCGGGCGGCGGTTCCGGCGAAGGCCCAAGGCTTCACTGGTGGCGGTGGTGAGCCAGGCGGCGCCCCGGGCTCGGCGTGCGCGGGCGCGCGGCGGATAGCGGACGGACCTTGCTGGGCGGTTGGCGGTGGCGGCGCCCCGGGCTCGGCAGAGGCGGACGGCGTGCGCGGCGGGCCGCGCGCGGCGGGCGGCGGTTGGCAGGGAATCGTGGAGCGTGGAGGCGGAAGGCTCGGTGTGGCGGGGGTTATTTTTAGTACGGGGGAGAGGGTGTGGCGGGGGTTATTAGCGGGAGGCGGGATTAGGGAGGAGGTGAAGCGATTAGCGTGAGCAGGTGATATCATTTGACTCTTTTTAGTAGTATAAGATTGGTTGTGTTACTCTGAACATGCATGGAGAAAAGTGCAGTAGCTAGAGCTCCAGTAATTTTGCACGGCTAAACTTTTGAGGGCATGGTCATTTTCTACGTTTGATGGCAAAGAACATCCAGATACATCTCGTATATGTTTGCAGTGCTCCCTGGACAAAATGTCTAAAGTATGTTCATACAGAGTGTATTATAACCAGCATCCGTTTGTAATCCTGCCCTATCTTATTTTTAGTGTTATTATAATTATTTTGATCCATACTATTATGTAGCCCGGCCATAATTGTTCAGAAGCTACGGTACTAGAAAGAAGAAAATCTACATCCCCAACACAAAATAGACAGCCAAGCGAGCCATAATTGTCACGATTCTATAGGTTCTATCACTACTGCTCGTCTATTTGGAATCATACCATTTTTTTGAAGTTCAAAGGGGACGTGTTCCCCACCTGATTTTATATATTGGTCCAAAACGGCCCCTTAGATATAGTTTGAATACAAACGTTGTTTACATCATCACACAGATGGTGATGGTGATGTTGAACTGAGTGGACAATAACTTAATGAAGAGGTCAAATTTAGTCTCTGCAAGAATTGTTTTCCAAGCACACAGTGACACAGCCACTGATTATATGCTCCGGTGTTTCGCCTTCTTCCTGACGTATCTTGCAGATGCAGTCATGACGGAGCACATGATATGTAAAAAGTTAGATCATACCACGTTGTATGTCTGAGAAGTCACTTTGACTCACTCCTCTTGTTCTCTCAATCATACCACGTTACTTGTCCATTCATTTCCCATTGTTTGATCAGCTATGGAAAAGGTTTTATAAAATAATCAAATTAGTCCTTTTTATCATATCACAATTTTCTGTTTTAAATATTGACTATAGCATAGCAATGCAAAGATACAACTGGCAGTACATATCTGCTCAAAAGGATGACAAAATTTTCTCCATTTGTAGTTCATTACTTGACTCCTTTAAAATGACGATTCATGCATGCATAGTGCATTAATGATACCTTCAGGGAATGCAATACCTACAAAGAAGCACACTCCTATACAGGTAGTATCATAGGAAAATAATGAGGTATTGGGTGTGCAAATAAAACAAAATTTCCTTACAAATACCGTCTCATTTTCCTAATTAAATCAATTTTTAGATTTGTCCCGAGTCAAATCTTATTAAGCGTGACGAATTTTATACATATAAAATATTAATAACATCTATAACAATAAAAATGTAATATACAAATATATTTCAATGTTGGATCAACTATGCCAATTTGTGGCCATAAATGTTACCATTTTTCTATAAAATTTGGTCAAACTTTAAAAGGTAGACTAAGGGCGACTCCAGAAGTTGATTCATTTGGGGACAAAAAGAATTATAGTTTCAACAACGTCTCCAAACACGACTTTGCTTCACTATTAACTTAAACTTGCAACACTATGATATTTTGATGCACTATTTTGACATTTTGAGAAAATGTATAATACATGGGAATTTCATGTTTCAGATATATATAAATGATGATAGTAATCAAACTTTTAAAATTTCACCATAAGTATGTATGTAATGGTGTTTGCATTGTGACTCAACAAAGTATGTAAGAGCAAATGAAAGGTATTCACTTAGGAGAAAAAGAAGAGCCCAATTATTGTACACAAGAATTTTAGTCAAATATGTGTCCAATATAGATAACACATTAAGTGATTTTCTTGTGTATCATTTTACAATCACTAATTGAGTTGGAAATTTAAAATGGACCACAAAGTTTAAGCTATGTAATTAACTCAAACATATGTCATTAACTTGAACTATATCTTCATTTTTTTTATTTTCTGTATGATTACGTTGGAGACATCCAAGTCTTTTTTTAAACCTAGGTAATTTCATTACTCATCTGCTAATAAATATTTAGCAAAAATTACACGGATGCTATCAGAGATGGGGCTTATAACTCCTTCGTCCCCTTCGATGAGAAGCTTGGTTAGAATTTCTACCTTTGAAAAGACAACCAAAACTAAGAAACGATAAAGTTCAAAACAATGTATTTGATTCTTTTTTATTTTGGAATTTGGTAATATCTGTAGTGCATACAGATATGTACTTATGTGCAAAAGTTGAGGTGCAAACTAAACTAAAAAACTCCATACGAAAACGACAAGTTTCAGGTACATGAGGACAAACTTCCACCTAGTATGTGATTTTTTTCACCATATATTTTGTCAATCTTCAAACATCTATTACTTAACCATATTTTGATCTATGCGCTGAGTTAGCCAGCTTACATCATGCATGTAGCCACTTTCAGATTTTAAAAGCAACATATCATGTGACCTCACTCGGGTCCTCGGAGAAAAAGGTTAGAGTGTTCAAATGTAGCGGCGGATCCTTTGGATTGTTTAAACCCCTTTGGGAATCAAGTACAGGATTATTATAACCCGTTTTAGGAAATAAGTGCCATACGGAGCGGATATTGTAGTCCGTAGAAGGAAAGGGCACAAACTTTCGCAAGCCTACAATTATTCCGTCCGAGATTTGGAGAGTAAAAAGCAAGAGGCAGAGAGGCCACTAGTACCATTTTCTGGTTCTTATTCTCCAATCATTTGGTGCGTGATGCACTATATCTTTATAAAAAAAAAAATACATACATCACCAAAAGGCGATATGCATGCATAGCTGGTAGTTTGGACAACGAAAAAGTATATGCAAAGACCTTAAATAGTGGTGGAATTCAGTTTTGTATATTACTATATATGCTAGAATCGATCTGCATTGATCTATTGTCTTTTTGTTGTTGACAGATTATTCGTGGAAAGCATTCAAGTGACTGAGAAAGGACTATCATGATAAGGGTACCTGCGGAGAAAAAGCATTGGCTGTAAAGTAGTGGTCTGGTTCCTCACTATGTTAGAATATTTTGCTGCTCTTAAACGATTAGCCAAGGGTTCACTCTATAGTTTCATAGCCTAAGGCCACTCTTCTTGTATTATAGTAGGTTATAAGCCGGTGAATGCTGAGGTGGACGAATATCGTCATGTTCTTTTGGTCATTTCTGGCCGGCTGATTCTCGTTGCTACTGATTTATTGTGAGAGAAAAACATAGATCAAATGAACATGGTGATTATGTCATTAGGCCAATGCTTATTGGGAGTTTTGTGCTCTAGTCTCCAAGGTTGTCAATGTGTTAGAAACAATGTGCCGAGAGAAGACTGCAAGTATCTTACAACCGACCTACCGATTATATTATCATACTTGCTCTAAAACTTATTTTAATCCCATAAAATTATCATATTCTCTGTTTTCATCAATATTGTGCTATGTCGTTATATTTACCACGTTGGTAGCTTATTTAATGCTGGTTAAACTCCATGGACACCCGGGGTAAAGTCAGTGCACTACTACACAACAAGGATGTTGTATCACTTTCTTGTAACATATTCATCAGTGTGTTCCTATGAAATTTTATAGTAACACAAAATAGTGTGTTACAGGCTTCGGTAGTAACACAAAACACTTTTTACAAAAATGTGTTACTAAAAATAATTATAGTAACACAAAATTAATGTTACAAGTAAAATGTTACGAAAGTGTAGTATGTTGTAACACATAAATGGAACATATATGAAATGTGTTACTAGTATATGCTCTATAGTAACACAAAATAATGTTACAGTCCGAGTGTTACAAAGAAACATATACTTGTGGACTTTCTTATTCATAGGCGACACATACATCATACCTAGGTGTCATCAAGGCTATTAGGCAATCACATTGTGGTCATCAAGTAGTGATGAGTAGGTGACTCAAAATGTTAGTTCGACACCAGAACATGTTGTCAACTTATTAGGCCAAGCTTAAACACTCTAGATGCCTGATCAAAAACAAGTACAACAGTAGAGAAAAAGACTGAAATAAATATAAGAAAACGGGAAATTGAATTTGACTGATGAGATCCTTTCGTCATTGCCGATTCTAAAACCAGAACCGATTTGGCTCCTAGAAAATTTCAAAAAAAATTGCTAGAAAAATAAGGAGCTTTGTAAATATGAGGAAAACTGGCACAACCAATACACCAGTGATGAGACCCTTTCATCATTGCCAACTCTATTGAGAGAGTATTAGGGTTGTGTAATACTTGGATTAACCATCAATAGACATAGTCAGTGTATACATATAGACCACAAGGGGAGCCACAAGGGGCAGGCCCATGGGCCGTATATCTACTGTCTAACACACCCCCACAGTCGGAACTGGGAGCACCGCGAACATTAAGACTGGACCTAAACTCTGTAAACACTGATGTCGGAAGTCCCTTGGTGAAGATGTCAGCATACTGCGAAGAGGTAGGGACATGCAGCACACGAACTTCTCCAAGGGCAACTCGCTCACGAACAAAGTGAAGATCAATCTCAACATGTTTGGTACGCTGGTGCTGGACTGGATTGGTGGAGAGATAAACAGCACTGACGTTGTCACAATAGACGATGGTGGCTCTGCGGAGAGGACAGCGAAGCTCACCAAGTAACTGACGCAGCCAACAAGCCTCGGCGACACCATTTGCCACACCACGGTACTCAGCCTCTGCACTCGAACGGGACACTGTTGCCTGACGCTTGGCAGACCATGAAATGAGATTGTCGCCAAGGAATACAGCAAACCCAGAAGTCGAGCGGCGAGTGTCTGGACATCCTGCCCAGTCAGCATCAGAGTATACTGTAAGAGTGTCTGGTGCACTGCGAGAGAGGTGAAGGCCAAGATCCTGACTTCCCTGCAAGTATCTGAGAATGCGCTTCATAGCAGCAAGATGTGGTTCTCTGGGGTCATGCATGAACAAGCACACCTGCTGCACTGCAAAGGCAATATCTGGACGAGTAAAGGTGAGGTACTGCAAGGCTCCGGCAATACTGCGGTAGTCTGTAGCATCTGTCACAGGTGTTCCATCAGCCGACAATTTATGGTGAGTCTCCACAGGAGTGGTGCAAGGCTTGCAGTCACGCATGCCCGCCCTGTCCAGAATATCCAAAAGATACTGACGCTGGGAGAGGAACAGGCAATCACCTCGGCGCTCCACTGAGATGCCCAAGAAGTGATGCAGTGGACCCATATCAGTCATAGAGAATTCCTGGCGAAGAGCTGAAATAATCCGCTGAAGAAAACCTGACGACGAAGCTGTGAGCACAATGTCATCAACATAAAGCAGGAGATAAGCCACTTCACTGCCTCGATAATATGTGAATAAAGAGGCATCCGACTTCGACTCAACAAATCCAATCGAAGTGAGAAAAGTGGCAAACCGAGTGCGCCAAGCACGAGGAGCTTGCTTCAGCCCATAGAGTGACCGGTTGAGACGACAGACATGGTGCGGCTGTGACGAATCAACAAACCCTGAAGGCTGAGAGCAGTACACTGTCTCTGTAAGGTGACCATGGAGGAAGGCATTCTTCACATTGAGCTGGTGCATAGGCCACGAGCGAGAGAGAGCGAAGCTAAGAACCACACGGACCGTAGCAGGCTTCACAACAGGGCTGAATGTCTCATCATAATCAACGCCAGGACGCTGAGTAAAACCGCGCAGAACCCATCGAGCCTTATAGCGATCGAGTGTGCCATCTGCCTTGAACTTGTGCCGAAAAACCCACTTGCCAGTGACAATGTTGACGCCAGGAGGCCGAGGCACCAAAGACCAGGTGTCATTGGCCTTGAGAGCGTCGAACTCGGACTGCATGGCTGCACGCCAGTTCGGATCAACAAGTGCAGACCGAACGGACTGCGGTACAGAGACAGCCGCAGCAAAGACCGAGGCTGAGGCGATCAACCGGTTGCACGAAGCCGGACTTCCCTCGAGTGCGCATGCTGTGCTCGTTGGCCACCGGCATGATGGCGAGTGGCGCTGTGGAAGCAGTGCACCGGGTACCACTGGCAGCAACCTGCGGTGTAGGGGCAGCGGTACCAGACAGAGCGCCGGCGCTACTGGCAGCAACCTGGGGCGGCGAATCCCCAGGGGCAGCAGCACCGGGGCTAGCTGGGGCGGCGTGGGCGCCGGCGGAGGCGCCGGGAGTGCCGCCGTGGGCGCCGGTGGAGGCGCCGGGAGTGCCCGGGGCGCTACTGGCAGCAGCCTGGGACGGTGTGTCCGCAGGGGCAGCAGCGCCGGGAGCATCATCTGCGACGGTCGGGGTACCTGCAGCAGCGACACTAGGCCCAATGGGCAAAGTGACAGTATCCTCATCGCTCAAAAAGGTTAGGGTGTTAGGATCAAGTGGAGATGTAGACATGTTGGCGAATGGAAAGGAGGACTCATTGAAGATGACATGTCTAGACACAATGATCCTATTTGAGTGAAGATCAAGACACCTATAACCTTTATGATCCTCGGAATACCCGAGAAAGACACAAAGAGTGGAGCGAGGTGAGAACTTGTTTTCAGCAATGGAAGACAAGTTAGGATAACAAGCACACCCAAACACACGGAGATGATCGTAGGACGGGAAGTGCCATAGAGCGCGAGGTAAGGTGTGCGGCCAGCTAAGGTTTTTGTGGGGTGACGGTTGAGAAGATATGTGGAAGTATGGAGAGCGTCGGCCCGATGCAAACGGGAGGTAAGCTAGCCCGAAAAAGAAGAGAACGAATAATATTATTGATCGTTCGAAGAACGCTCGGCACGACCGTTTTGCTGGGATGTGTAGGGGCACGACATGCGGAGAGTGGCGCCATGGGTGAGGAGGAACGTGCGGGCCGAGGTGTTGTCAAACTCGCGGCCGTTGTCGCACCGGGACAGCCTTGATGGAGGCGCCAAAGCGAGTGCGTGCAAAGGCGAAAAATCGGGACAGCAGCTCAAATGTGTCAGATTTGAGGCGTAAAGGAAATGTCCAAGCATAGTGAGTGCAATCATCTAAAATAACAAGATAGTATTTATAACCCGAAGCACTCAAAACAGGAGATGTCCAAAGATCACAATGAATAAGATCAAAAGGTTTGGACGCACGACCGGATGACAAACTAAAAAAGGAAGCCGTACATGACGACCTAATTGACAAGCATGACATAAAGGTTCAGTCATGCACTTATTACATGAGATGACATTGGAACTAATAAGCTTGGACAAAGCATCGGACCCTAGGTGACCTAGACGGCGATGCCATAGGGTGGACGTGGATGTAGAGGCGGCGAGGGCGGTGGTGCGGTGGCGTGTGCAACAAAGAATGGGTAGAGGTCACCCGAACTGTTACATCTGGCGATCACGCTCCGTGTTTGAAGATCCTTCACAGAAAGACCGAACGGATCAAACTCAATTGAACAATTGTTATCAATGGTAAAACGGCGAATGGAAATTAGATTCTTAATAATGCCAGGGGCAACAAGAACATTAGAAAGAACTAGTGACCGACGCGGTGTGACAAAAGAGGAGGACCCGACGGAAGTAACGGGGAGGGACGCACCGTTACCGACAATAATTGATGAAGGATAAGAGGATGAGGGATAGGAGGAGGTGAGTATACCAGCGTTGTTTGCCATGTGTGAACCGGCGCCCGAGTCGATGTACCACTCGTTTGAAGGAGAGGGCACGTTCAGCGACATGGTTCTGAAGTTGTCGATGAGGGAGCCTTGATTCCACGATCCGCCGGCCATGGGGGTCCACGGCGCCTGCTGCTGCTGCTGCGCCATGGGTGAAGAAGGCACACTCCCATAGCCGAAGCCGGGTGGGACGCTCGGCGCGCCCGCTGCAGCATCTCGCTCGCCGCCGAGTAGACGGCCCGCGCTGCGCGTGGCGGCGGGCGGCCGGCGGCTGTTTCGGACGATAGATTGCGCGCCGGGGCCGTAGGGGTACGGCCGGGACCGGAACCGTCCCACCCCACGGGTTGGGGATGGGGTTCTGCGGTGGTGGAGGTCCAGGCCGAGGGCCGGTGGCGGAACCGCCCGCACCAGCGCCGCCCGCACCGGCGCTAGGGCCGCCAGGCCCGCCGTTGCCGCCGCCGCCGTTGCCGGTCTTGTTCTTGCCACGATGGCGGTTGTTGCTACGTTGCCCGTCGTTGCCGCCGCCGAAAGGGGCGCGCCCCTGGCCGCCGCCCGATTGCCCACCGGAGGGCTGCTGCGGGGCACCGCCGCCGGAGGTGTAGAGGGCGGCAGGAGGAGGCGGATCGTCGGCAGTCGCGTCCTTGAGATCAACCTCCTCGAGAAGGAGAAGGTTCCGCGCCTCGTTGAAAGTGGGGAAGGGGCGCTGGAGCTTCAGATGCAACATCATATGGCGGAAGGTGCCATTGAGGCCGCGGATCAGCGTCATCACCAGCGTCCGATCGCCGACGGGATCGCCGAACTCAGCAAGGGTGCTCGCCATCGTCTCCAACCGACGGCAGTAGTCGGTGATGTTGAGGGCGCCCTGCTTGAAGTTGCGGAACTCGGCGGAGAGGAGGAGGGCGCGTGATTCACGCTGCCCTAGGAACTCGTCATCGAGGGCTTTCCAGGCGACGCGAGCGGAGGGCTCCTTGAGCATGACCTGCTGCTGTAGATTGGCGTTGATGGTGACGTAGATCCACGACAGCACGGTGCAGTCCATCTGCGCCCATGCGGATCGCGTGGGGTGGGCCTCATCGGAGAGGACGTGATCCGTCAGCGCGTACTTGCCGAGGACGACGAGGAAGACCTTGCGCCACCGATCGTAGTTGTTGGTGACGCGATCGAGGGTGATGGGGATCAGCACCTTGATGTTGACGACGGCGAGGGCCTGGGCGTGGACCGCGGCGTGCTTGGCTTCGAGCGCGTCGAGGGCCGCCTCGCGATCGGCCGCAGCCTTGTCGTCGTCGGCCATGGGAGGGGTAGGGTAGGGAGAGGGGGAGCCGGCGAGGGACTCTCAGCGGCGGCGCGATGTGCACCGGCGAGAGGCGCTGCGGCGGCGGCTCCTAGCGGAAGCGAGATCGAGAACCGATCCGTGATACCATGAGAGAGTATTAGGGTTGTGTAATACTTGGATTAACCATCAATAGACATAGTCAGTGTATACATGTAGACCACAAGGGGAGCCACAAGGGGCAGGCCCATGGGCCGTATATCTACTGTCTAACATCTATAAACAAACACCGATTCAGTTTTCAGAAAACTAAAAAAATGCTAGACGAATAAGGAGTTTTTTTTAAAATATATATATGAGAAAAGAAGCAAGCTTTGTGGCAAACAGAAAACTAAAAAAATGCTAGATAAATAAGGAGTTCTTTAAAAAATATATATGAGAAAAGAAGCAAGATTTGTGGTAAACAGCGCTTGAAGCGTAGACCCGTTCATCATACTAACCACTCCACCTAGAAGATATATGTGTTGATTTAGGAAATTGTCTCTACTTATTTATGTCACTCTTATTTTGAAAAAATATTTGAAATCTAAAATGAATTAAAATAAAAAAGTTGTCAACTACAACTTGTTTTGATATACAACTTTGGTTTTGGTGATTTTTCCATACGAGGTCATTTGAAGAATTTGAATTTCAAATGTGAGAAACTTCAACCGTATTTTTCTCTAAATAGATGATTTGAAATGAAAATATTGTCAACTACGAAGGTACATAACTTTTGATGCTATATAACTCATGTTTTGGGCATTTCTCTATCTCGAGGTCATTTGAAAAATTCAAATTTTAAATTTAAAAAATCAAACTTAATTTTTGTTCGATAGATGATTTCGAATAAAAATGTTGTAAATACAAAGTTTATAGCTCTTGTTTTGATCACTTATTCATCCCAAATCCATAGGGCCTAGTCGGTGTTAACTTATATGAAATCTTGCGAATAAAATAGAGGGACATCATAACGTTTCAAATGGAGAAATGACCAAAACAAAAGTTGCATGTCTCAAAAAGTTATGCAACTATATAATACATAACTTTTTCATTTAAAATAATCTATCCAAGAAAAAATGACATGCATTTCCACATATTTGAAATTCGACTTTCAAATATAACAGAAAAAAACCAAGTACTCGTTCAATTGATGTTATTCGTTATATAAAATAATCATTATGTATTTTAATGTTCAATATTAAAATCAGTTTGAATCATTACTTTAAAATATAATAATACATATTATTAATATATCACAAAACCAGTATACGTAGTAACTACTAGAATATGTACACAGATACCATACATACTCTTGGATTTAACTTGTACGTTTTCGTAGGCCAAACTAATTCGATTGGCACGTTTATTTTAATTTTTTTTTTTGGTTTGCACGTGTTTCAACTTGGTGTGTACTGATGAGATGAGCACGTACCAAAAATCTACCAGAGGTGTGGAACCTTCTTTCCTTTCCCTCCTAAAAAAAAATTTGACTAAAGTATTTTCCACCAAATTTTCCCTCATAGGAATCCATCTACCGCCCTAACAGTTGCCGCTCTCGGTCATATATCCAATAATCTAATCTAGCGGACGAACTCCCTCCTCATTCCCTCCAACCGATCCATTTTACTCTAAGTCCAAATTGACCACCACGGCGGCGCCTCCTTTCCCTAGTCCGGTTCGTCTTTCGGCCATAGGGTTGTCTTCACCATCGGAGGCAAGGCGGCTATCACGTTGTGTGAATCGACGGCGGCGGCATCCACGGCCTCGATCATCCCGGTAACCATCATTCCCCGTCTTTTTTTTGACAAGGCATTCCCCGTCTTGTTGAGGCCAAGTTGCAGGTACGTGATGAACAAACCACTATGATCCCTAAAGGGTGATGGATATGTCACACTCCCAATGATTGCCAGCCCTGGCCCTCTCTCTCTCATTCCATTGGTTGCAATCTGCCAATCAAGGTCTGGGCGCCGTGCCGCAGGCCGCAACCAACCTACCTCCACCCCTAAATAGCGCCTGTCAAGGGTCTTGTTTAGAAACCGCCGTCCCCCGATCTACATCCATCTATTAGGGTTTGCATCCCTGTGGTATGTCCGCACCTTCTCTTCCCTCCCTTTTGTGAGAAACTGAGAACTCTTTTTACTTTCTTAAAAGCAGAGGTAAAACTCGTTTTTTTTAAAAAAAAAATACTGAGGACTCTTTCTCTTTGCCGGCAATATTCAGGAAGTGAGCGATGTAGCGGGAACAGCAGCACCTTCTAGATTACGCGCTCCATGCCCTCCGCCAAGTGCATCTCACATCGATTCTGGTCTTGCGTGGAATGCTTCTGTAAGTACAGCATTACACTAATATTAATTACTACAGGACAAATTTTTTTGTTTCTAGGCTCGTAGTGCAGCATCTTTTTATATAAATGTTAGTTTTCCTGAAAGAATTGAAATATATTCAGAATATTGCCTGTTTGTCTGTTTGGCAGAAATTAAGAAATAACGAACGCCTCAAAAAATGTATTAGACACCTGAGAGCAACATAAATAAAACTAAATCCAGTAGGTCATGGGTTAGAAAATTATTTCTTCAATGTTTCATAGATGTAATACACAGGAAACTTCAGTATGCAATAGGTTAGTAGTGTAAACCAGTAGTGTACTCTTTGGCCAAGTATTATGTAGTAGTGAAATGAAGGCGTGGAACCAGTTTCTGAAACTGCACATACAGTATGTGAATTATTGCTCTAGCTAAGCTTGCAATTAGCCCACCTACAGTATTCAGTTCCATTCAGCTTGATTTCTTACACATTGTATTCTTTATAGTTTCAGAACAGTGCCCGTGCTTCTTTGACTTGCCAACTAATATTATTAGTAAATAATGAGTCCGAGGTATGTGATTTATGCTGAAGTTGACATCTGTACATGCCATATTAATATTGACAATTAAAATTTTATTCTCCCCTCAAGCATTTTACATTCATTAGTTTGAATTCTAGTTAAGATTGGAAGTCAATTCTACAAAGTGTGGGTTTTTTCATCCTATAGCAAAAGATAAGCCATTAGTAAGGCCTATGCCTGGATGCAACAATATTGGTGATGTCCATGCCAAAAGAGTCTCAATTGCTTGACCTTTCATGTTTGTAAGTTCAAGCTACCTTTCTTAACTTTACATTGATGTACATATGTGGCCTTATTTGTAATATAACTTACATTTTCTTTGCAGGTTGAAATGATTAATGGTTAAATTCCCACATCGACATGTATAAAAAGGAAGAAGAAGAAGCAATGGCTTTTATGAATCCTAGCTAGTTCTTGAATTTTTCTTTCCAGCTAGTATGGAGTATTTATGTTTGCTCTCTAGAGCCATATACCGTTATGTACATATATAGTGATGTGATTGGAACAAACACAACGTTTGAAACCATCTATCATGTGGATCTTGCTATGATAATTGAAATATGTGGTTTATGCGATTTTGCAAGGTGTCATGTATGTGTGATTCTATAATAAATCATGTGCCATGTGGTGTTGTAACAACACTCATCTTCCAACCAATTTATTGTGTAGCAATTTTGTATATTGCAACCATACTAGGCATATTGCAACACTTTTAGGCTGTTGTATCTAGGTGATACGTTACAAGACACATAAAAAAGTGTTACAAACCATGTGTTGCTTTGACCCATGTTGTGCTCCACCATAATATGGAAGTGTTACTAAAACTAAAAAAAGTGTTACAACAGACAATCATTGTAACACTGGCAAGTGTTCCAATAGACAAATAAATATGTTGCAAACTATGTGTTCTATCATATTGTGAAGTGTTACTAGAGCAAAAAAAAAAGTGTTTCAAAAAAAAATCATTGTAACACTAAACAAATGTTCCAATAGACAATTAAATGTGTTACAATAAACTAGTCTATAGTAACATGGCCTATTGGAACACAAACAAAAATATGTTACTGAGAAAGTTAGTAACACTTTTTCCAACCTATAGTAACACAAGTTGGTGTTACAATATCCCTGTTGTGTAGTAGTGGTGCTACTATCACAACGATCAGTACGTCATCTTTTAGTCAATAATCACCTGTAGCGACGATCAAAAGCACAATGAGGAAAATGATCTCAAGAATCCAGAATTTTCTCTCCATAGTCCATACCCTAAGGCCGACCAAAATTTTATTCCTGATCGAAGTGGGAGAAAAAGCAACGGAGGAATGTCTGTTCTGTTTTCTGTATGGAGGGAATAAAAGAAAATGAATTCACCAGTCAGGGATCCGCTGAGTGCTCGGTGATCCTTGCGATCAACCACCTCATCCTGCTCTAGCTAGCTAGATAGCCACTCCTGCAAGAGGCTTCTCATAGGTTCTTCCTCCCAAGCTCAAAGCCTGAAACAATGGCGAAAGGAAATTAAAGCAAAAGATGGAATGAGATGCACATGCATGCGACACACGCGCGGTCGTTCGTGATTGAAAGCAAAGCACCCATTTGGAGCGCTGTGAATGTTGTTGTTGGGGGACAAAGACCAATCCAGAGCATGATCCTGGTGGGTTTTCTTTTTCCCATTTTCTCCCATGCTCTAAAAAGGCATTTTATTAAAAATATATATATATATATATATATATATATATATATATATATATATATATATATATATATATATATATATATATATATATATATATATATATATATATATATATATATATATATATATATATATATATATATATATATATATATATATATTGTAATGGTATAATGCACACAGGTGCATTTCTTTATAGAGAATGTCAGTTGCAACTAGTTTTGTCCAATTGCAACTGTCCCAACTTAGGTGTTAATCGCGTCGGAGTTGCAACTCAATATCTCTCTAAGCTCCCCCCACACCCGCTCATGTCCCATGTGACACAAACCATGTTGCAACCGAGAAAGCAACAACGGGGTTGCAACCCAACACACCGAGTTGCAATTGGTGCTCCGATTCGGACCAATTGTCGGCCGAGATTATATTGTCGGCGAGATTAGGGTTAATAGCGTCGGCGAAATTAGGGTTGCACCAATAGAGATTGGGGTCAGTAGCGTCGATAGAGATTAGGGTTGAAGACGTCACCAAACTGTCAGTAGATCTGAGGAATTTCTAGTATAGTTCACTTTTGTTTCATCTAAGCGTTTGACAGAGATTAGGGTCAGTAGCATCGATAGAGATTAGGGTCAGTAGCATCGACAGAGATTAGGGTCAGTAGCGTCAACAGAGATTAGGGTTAGTAGCGTCGACAGAGATTAGGGTCAGTACCGTCGATAGAGATTAGGGCAAGGGTGTACACTTAGGTTTGCAATCAGGCTGCAATTGGTTAATAAGAAAAGAACATGTTGCAACCAGACAATAACCAAGTTTGCAAAAGGAAAACACAATGAGTTGCAATTAGTGTGCGCGCACTGCTGGCTGCTAGCTAGTGAACAACATGCATAGAATACACATATTTTGGTATATAAAATGCACATTGTTCACTAGTTAGGCTTTTGCAACAGGTTATAACTAGTTGCATGCAGCAAATTTGGTAAAATTACGTTGTAAGTGGTTGCAACAAGCGTTGTATACGCTACGACATGTTGCAATTATGTTGTAGTCATGATCGCAACTCATAGTACATTGATGTTGCAATTACATACTTAAAAAAGTTCATCAAATATAGTCTTCATGGATCTCGTTTTGTTAAGCATATTTTTTTGAGCAATCTGATGCAAACGGATCTGAAATTAAAGCTACGGTTCATGAGATATTGCATTTTTTCGATCCGAAACAAGAAAGATTCCCTAAAATGCATCTTTGTACAGATCTGTTTTTTTAAGCACCTATGTGTTGCAAACGGGGACTCCACGAGTGCGTTGCGTTGGTACAAAGTATTACATGTTGCAATTTGTTTTATCGGTTTTTTTTTTGCAGGAAGGATAGCGGTCCACGTGCTGACTCGTGTACGGACGCGCATGCGCTCGCGCGCTGGGCGTACGGGCGCGCGGGGGCGGGAAGCGCGGGGGCTGTGGTTGGTTGGATTTGGGGTCTGTGCATCCACCATATAGGTTGCACCTTGTTGCATTTTAGTCGCTCCGTATATATATATATATATATATATATATATATATATATATATATATATATATATATATATATATATATATATATATATATATATATATATATATATATATATATATATATATATATATATATATATGCAAAACACATAGAACAAAAATTGCTCTACCACCACCATGGACAAGCGAAGACACAAGATATGCTGTCTTTAGTTATCCGATATACCTGATGTGATCATAGTTATTAGGTTCTCTGTTACAAATGGCACAGAGACATATTGTAGTCTCAACCTTATCACAAACTTCATTCCCTTATCTGCTCAGGTGTTATTCTAATAAAGTGCGGCTAAGAATAATATGAATTGAGGATATATCACATCACGCATAATCTTAGGTTTGATCCGGTTGGTCAGATACGATACGACCATCGACCATGTATGGTTGGTTGCTTTCCTTAAAGCAGCAAGCAGGTTTGCATCCACGATCATCCAGAGATTTCAAGTCTATGAAGCTAGCTAGCTAGAAATAATAGAGCCAGCAAATCATCTCCAGCGTACCAATGCTTTGAGCACGTACGCTTGACTAAAACTAGCGTATCAGGCAAACTGCTTACTGAATCTCCTGATGAGAGTACCCATAGCTGTATGCAAATCCTGCAGGCGATCTCTCGCATGCCGTGTTTGTTCGCTTTTAGAAGCATTAGGTGGAAAGGCGTCGTCCATGCATCAGGCATCCAGGCATAAACTAACGGCGGTGAGCCGACCTCACGGCTCATGATGTGTCACTCATGTCATGTCACCGCCTATGATATGAGGCACTGAGGCCTGAGGGTGATGCTCATCTCATGATTATTGGTTCCTCCCCTCGTGTGACCTGACCTGATGCACGGCGGCCACGCTCATCACTCACCAGCTGCGCGGCGCCATGCAGTTGTTGCCGCGCGCCGCAGGTCTTTTTCGCTCATGCAGTCGCGGGTGTGAAGCGCATGCCTGCATGATCACAGCTCACAGGTGAGTTGGTGGAGGCCGAGTCTGTGCTGGTCGTTATCTCATCGCCTTGTGAATGATGTGTGGTCAATCATGCAGCAGAATATGTAGATGTAGCAGATATATTCTGCTCGATCGAGGCAAATGCAAGACCTCTTTTGTGGTGGACTGAAAGGATACTTGACTGCTTCTAAGGCTTTGTTTCTAAGGAGGGCTTGACATGAGAGCTACGAGTATAAGCGTGTTCTCAAAAAAAAAAAAAAAAAAAATGAGAGCTACGAGTAGTGTTTACTGTTTAGTCCCAACTCTCAAGTCCATATATTTGGTGCACCAAAGTTGGAGCTTATCAATTCTTCAGGAGTTGAACTTATTCGTATGAATTCCCTTAAATCACTATAGGTAGGTACAATGGACACCCTTAAATCACTATAGGTAGGTACAATGGACACTTGAACTTAACAAGGCAAGACCACAAGATGAGGCGCAGTTAGAGTATATACGCAGAAGGCAGACTTATTCTTAGTGGGTAGAAACAGAGCATAAAAAACACTGAAGCAGAGTGAACAGAGAAAAGAAACAGCCACGCAATTCGCAAACTAGACTTGTCTGCTATATATGCACAGATCAGATGTGGATTAAAATAGCAGCGAGGAGATACTTACTATTTATATTTATTGATATCGAAATTCAAGATAGAAGCACTGTGAGGACTGAGGAAGAGTAAACAGACAAAGAGGACAGTAGAAAGTAAAGTCCAAAAAGACACTAGCTGAAATATGAAATCAGATCTATAATTATATGCTAAAGAAAAGCCTAAAACAGTTAATGATATATTAATATATTGATAGGAGCAAACGCACACATGAAAGAGCACATCGCTGAGTCTTTGTTTGTTTGTGTTGTTTCTTTTTTACTGGACAATTGGAAAGGTACACAGGACAGAGAAAATAAGCAAGGAGACTTGCTGACCAGACATGATAGTCAGAAGAAAAATGTTCAAAAACTCTGGAGTAGAGCTCCATATAATATGAGGGAGGGGCAACAGGAGGTTGATGACGGCGATCCCATCCTCTCACCATGGTGAGTTGGAGGATTCGATTCGAGAGTTGAGATCGCGTCCTCCCAGATCAGAAGATGGCCAACTCAGGGTGGAGGCTGAGAAGATTGCACCAAATTTAACCGGGAACGCTTCCCGCGAGGAAATCTTCACCGATCTCTTTGGGGTGACCATGACATTCTCAGGCTGAGAATTCGAGCAAACGTTTGCCTCCCCTCTCATTCCTGCTTTTGCGACGGCAGTGAAGAGATCAAATGAGTACCGTTGGAGTTGTGCCAGAATGCATGGAAATTCAGTCAGGAACACAGCGGGAAGAGGCAAGTGACGAACCAGAAAATGGGCCGGAACACAGGCCCACCAAATTCCTCGAAATGAAAAATACAGGCCCATCAAAAAGACAAGCCGGCGGGAGGTCCGGGATTTTCACGTGCTGGCGCGCCCGCCGCCGGCGCCCCGCATGACTGACCGGAGCAGGTCATGGGCAAGTGCGGCGCACAGGTCGACTGGGATGGGTGCGTCGGAGGGGACGACATCGACGGAGGAGACGCGGACGTGGTGACGTCGACCATGAGGGCGCGCGTCCTGACTCCTGAGCAACCCCGCGCGTGTGGTGCGGCGGCCAGAGGAGAGCGACGTGCTGCTCACAACGTGTTCGACACATTGCGTCCTCGGGCCTGCCTGGCCGCCTCGTTGCGTCCCCTCATCGCCTCTCCTGCGCCACGCGCGCGGGGACACTGAACGCGCTCGTGGAGTACGTCAGCGGCACGCTTGCAGTTACTCTATGGACCCCGCCTACGGCAGCAGAGCTCCCCGGCATGGTACGTGTCTGCAGCACACAAGTTGCGACCTGCGTGTTTTCTAACTCCTTCGGTTTGCACCGTATTCCCATTATTATTGGTAGAATCCACTGTTCTCATCTGAAGTCATGTTCCTTGCCCTTGCAAGGCCATCCATCTTATGTGATTAGTAACACATCCATAAAATGACATTGTGCATTCATCAATCAAACCAGACACAGGTAGGTCACTTGTGTCTTCTCAATGCAAAATATTTCTAAAACTAAAAACTGAACACTACATTGTTGGCTTCCATATCATTATTGCACATTACACATTCATCACGATGCCGGCGACTATCTCCTTCATCTTCATCATGTTTTAGTAGCACATCTCGCGCTGCACCTGTGTGCCTTTGTAAATCAAAATCACAACTCGATAGCAAACAGAGCCAATGTTGTGCGGCGCCATCACATTCTTCATTCAGAACTAGTATCTGAAACTAAAGTAGCCGAGGCCAAAGATCACTGAAAAATGACAGCAGATTTAATGAAGGTTTCAGTGAACCTTGATTTCACATGTCTTCAATCTCAAAGCTCGGTCATGTTTCACTAGCTAGGACACACCATCCATGAGATGCTAAAAGGGTTCAGATAACATCAGTACTACACGAATTAATCCACAGAAGATGTCGAATCAAAGATGCACCACCACGTATTGTTGGAGCAATTCGATTAAAGTACCAGCTCTGTAGTACAAAATTCGTACATACTAACTAAAATGCCTGAAATTTTCTGCATTCAATTCTCAAATTGCCAAATCTCTAACTGCACACAAGGTGGATAATTGCAATCAATAATTACCTAAAACTGATGATGCTCTAGGAGTCACAGATACCTTCATCTCCACAGAACAAGTGGGGAAGAAGGAGAAAACTATAGCTCTACAGATCTGCCGGCCTTAGTGATTATGCTGCTGAGGGGATCTACATATGGCTGGTGCCTTGTGATGCCTTCATCGAAGAACCTATGCGTTTTGCAAGCAAAAATCATGACATAATACACAGAGAGTGGTAATCTAGAGCCCCATCAAGAACAATATTTTGTTTGGACATATGGTACAACTACTTATTAGAATAAATTTGCTTGTAGATATATATATGGGCGCTCAACTGTGATACGATCACCATGGATGTTCAATCCCGCGATTCCAGCATCGCACATGATGAACAATAGGTTCGGTGCTCATATGGTCTTTCAAGTTTTTGACGCTTTCCTAGGGCGTTTCCTTTGTGGCCAACTGGCAACCGCAGGAGGGCTGGTTTCCTTGACATCATCCTGAGTAGCCTTACTTTGGTCTTGAGCCTCATCATGATGTTTTGCAATGTAAGCTTCTTTCTAAATAACATCATAATGACATATTACTATGGTGTTAGATATAGAATAAACAAGTGCCAAAGCTATGAATACATACTGACTGAAATTATGAGATACCTAGAAGATGGAGCACATACCGTTATAGGTTCATTATATGAGTGTAATCGATGCTTGTTGCATTTAGACAGCAACAATCTAGAGCAAACTTTCAAACTGAAAGTATCTATGTCTTCCTGGATATCAATATCAATGAAGTGAATATGTCAAAATACCAATCTATGTTGTAGTGATTATTAGGAACATGTAGTCCATATAGTACTATAGGAGTGATGACCTGTGTGAAATCCTCCGTCATCTTCTCCCCATTCCATACCATCATGTACTTAATTACGAAAGACCCACAAGAATGTCTGCAGCAATGTATCTATCATTAAATAAATGTAGTAGGCTAATAATATATTGCATTGAAAACACAGCTACCTATCATGTTGTTGTGGTATGTCAGGATAGCATTTTGTTTCCCACTTCGAAAAGTCGATCGGCTTATTAGGTACTGAAACCAGCAAGCGAGCCTTGATGCAATGGTCAATGCATTGTTGTATCCTGCCTACCTATTATAATGGGAGACAACATATATATGATAATAAGTTGGATATGAAGGTTTTATTGTGGGATGTGTATCTAACTAAATGTACTTATTACGTACCAGTGTCCTTTCTTGGTTTACATCTCGGAACCTGGGGTCGGAGGCTATGGAGTTAAGGATCTGAATCTTTTCCTTTTGGAAATTCAGCACTAACAAAACCCAGTGGTCTTTCAATACATTCATTGGCACAAAAACCTGTCATGATTCATGAATTAGCTAGCGTGTGTATTCATTTGGTCTGAGCTTAAACCAAATAGTATGGATTTCGATGTAACTGATATACATACCAAATGCCGTCCTATGCATTTTTCTGCAATTTGACGAGGCCATGTTTTTCGGTTTCCACATTCCATGGGCCCACCAGTTTCTTGTAACAACTTCTGTATCGCAAAAGTTGATAGGAATGATTTTGAACCATCAGCCTCCACACCACTTATATGGGCGTATGTATCTATAACCTGAAATAGTTGCAATATAAGTAATTTTAGCCTCCACACCCACATGCCACACGAGAAGATTATTCACATTGCAATTCAATACCTCGTCATATACAAATCCTTTTGTGACATTTGGCCGTAGCTGTTCAATTGTGAGGACATGGTTGTCTATGTCAACAACTTGAGCCTTCAGGTAACTCTCTTTTATGAAATGTGCAACATCAATGTCCTGCTCAGTCATGTAGTAGTCATTGTGGCTGTCTGGATTCTGTGTTTTCTCTGGCATAACCGTATTCTCTATAGTTTCCATTGCTGTTGTTCCAGGAGCACCTTTGTCATTTACTACTTGAGATTGTTCTGATGTGTAACTTACTCCATATTGGTCAGAACGCATAGTCGATGGTCCCTAAAATAAAAATAAGAAAGTGATTGTTTGTCATCAGGAAAGGAAGCAAGTGAGTGCAAATTAAACAGCTAGCCGATGCTGCTACAAGGAAACAAGTTTCAGTATACGTACCAGCTGGATATCTGCAGCCTTATTTGACGCGGGGTGCTGATTTGACTGCAGAAGTAGTTGCCTTAATTCATGTTGCACGAACAAATGCAATCATTCTGATCAAATTGCGTACCTTCAGTTCCTGTTTGATATCAGCAGCAACTTGATTGTTTTGCAGCATCATTGTCCTGATTTCCTGTTTCATGTATGAATATTGTTCAATTTATTTCTGAACGAAGAGATGCAATCATACTGACCAAATTGCGTACCTTCAGTTCCTGTTTGATATCTGCAGCAGCTTGATTGTTTTGCAGCATCATTGTCCTGATTTCCTGTTTCATGTATGAATACTGTTCAATTTATTTCTGAATGAACAAATGCAATCATACCGATCAAATTGCGTACCTTCAGTTCCTGTTTGATATCAGCAGCAGCTTGATTGTTTTGCAGCATCATTGTCTTGATTTCCTGTTTCATGTATGAATATTGTTCTCCGGTCAAACTTTTTTGTACGAAATGGTTAGCCGTTAGCTTAATTATATTACATTAATAAACACATACATACTACAAAGAAGTGTGTTTTCAAATTGTATGCATATACCTTGAGTTCGTGTTTGAGGCCGGCAATTTCATCTATTACTTGGTTGCTGAGAGTCTGTCCTCGCGATTGTGACTGAGGGCTGATCCCTTCATCACCTGCAGCATGTTGTCGTCTATGCTGTTTATGCGGTGACGTGACACTTTCATTTTCCTCTTTTTGAGCATGCTGGTGTCCTTCGCCACCAGTGATATCGGGGCTGCTCGGCTGGTCTATGAGCCCTGAATGAATGCAATCACTCCGGCCCTTCTCGATCAAATTGCATACCTCCAGTTCCTGTTTGGTACCAGCATCAGCTTGATTGTTTTGCAGCATTATTTTCCTTAATTCTTGTTTCATGTATGTATATTGTTCTCCGGTCAAACTTTTTCAAACAAATCATTAGCTTAATTATATATTATATTAATAAACACATACTTACATACTACAAGAAGTGCGTTTTCGAATTGCATGCATATACCTGGACTTCGTGTTTGATGCCGGCAATTTCATCCATTACTTGTTGGTTGCTGAGATTCTGTCCTTGCGATTGGGGCTGAGGGTTGATCCCTTCATCACCTGCAGCATGTCCTTGTCTGTCCTGTTTATGCGGTGACGTGACACTTTCATTTTCCTCTTTTTCAGCATACTGGTTTCCTTCGTTGCCGCAGGTGATAGGGTTGTTCGGCTGGTCTATAAGTTGGGTGATTCCGACTGATTCAATAGTATTTTGTGAGAGAGAATAAACCGAAGCAAGTCGAAACCTAAAACTAGGAAAAGGAGCAGGGCCATCGTCGCCGCCTGTGTTCATCGCAGCCGCACCTGGTTGCAAAAATGGTTAGGATTTAAATCCTTTTTTATTATAAGGGAGACGGAAAATATAATGCAACATACTAGTATAACATCAGTAAACCCATAAGTATTGATTTCATCATCATCATCATCATCATTAAAAAAAAAATCTATAACTATATATTGAAAGGGGAGCGATTGGCGAGAGAGTGTGACGGTGCAGTGCGGTGATGGATCGGAGGTGAGATCGAGGCAGAACGAGACGACGAGAATGATCCGATCCAGCCAGATCGACTTCCGCCGACGAAAAGGACTGAAGAGATGATGGAGTATATACCGTACGTACGATGTAGGACGATTACTTACCTAGATCGAGTAAGTAGGTGGCGGAGGCGCACGCCTAGATCGATGGCTGGCCTGATGATCTGATCTCCCCTCCCGGCCTGATAGTTTTCTCCCTCGATCTCTATAGTATGACGAGCTAGCAGTCGACGAAGACGCCGCCGGCTTCAAAAATGGGCTCTCCAAAATGCATCACGGCAGCCTCGCTCTCTATATTTAGTCTCTATATTTGAATTTGAATTTGAATTTGAATGGGCCGCCAAAATAGAGATATTTTTCTCTCTGGATCTCTTTTCTATCCAGCGGCCGGGAAGACCGAGCCCGGCCGATCTATTTGCCATGCCACTTGTCCGCCCGGCCGGGGAAGCAGCAGCTGGCCAGAGAAGGCTATGCAGCCGACCAAGTAAGGCCTGGTTCGTTTCGGCCCGGAACGGCCCAGAACGCGGCCTAACCGCCTGGATTGACAAGGTCTGTCTGGTTTGAAGTCAGGTCGTTCCAGGCTGCCGAACGAGAGTTTGCATCGTATTCCCGTTTGTTTCTTGCTCAAGACTGGAAGTGAAGTGAACGCCTTTCAAAAAAAAAAAAAAGACTGGAAGTGAACGCTGAGAAAATTGTGCCACAAATGTTAAGCCATTTTTGGACTTCTTTTTTATGTTAACATAGTGTTCTTACTGATACTATACCAACAATCTTCATTCAAGGCAAGCCTCATATCGCTTCCTTCCAGTAAAGCATTACTCGTTCTGAAACTCTGTTTGGTTCATTCTTAATTCCATACACTCCATTTGTTTTCTTCACCAGCAAACATAGGATGTGCTGCTTGTATATTGCTCTAGCCAGACATATCATTTTGGCAAATCATCATGAACACGTTTAGGTAATAGTTGGCATGTCGCAGTTCAGATTAACAAAGGTCAAGAGGGCTACTGCTTATATTTACATGCATACATACATACTTTTGATGCTAGGAAAAACAAATAGAAGATGTGGTGTGGCTTCAGTTGGGTAAATATAGGTTGGGAGGAAGCTAGACGGTGACTATTTGGAGGTAGAATGGTGCTAATAGAAGATAGCACCTTAAGGAAAAGAGGATTTGGGAGAGAAGACGTTAGTTCCCTTCAAAAAAAGAGAAGACGTTAGCATAAGCAATATGTGAGGTAGAGGTACATGGGAATTATCTTTCACCCATTTGGGAAACTCCAGTACTTCACTACCTTTTATCTGCTTGTGTTCCTGTATCTTCGCAAAGTTATAACTTACAGAACATCATATCTAAGTGCCAACTTCCATGCTTTGTTTAAGATTAGGGCTGTTACAATAAATGTACTGCAAATTTTGATCTTAACTGCAGATGTATTGTAGCTAGTAAGTAAAGGGCAGACCCAGTGCCAAAGGCTCCCGCATGTATTGTAGCTAGCAAGTGATTTTAAAAAATAAAATTACTCTTCAGTTTTATTAAGCAATGTAATATACAAACTGCATCTTTAAGGCTTTCCAATCAGTGAGATTTTCTATTGATATATGAGCACTTCTTTCTGAACTTCCCTGTTCATTGATCACCAGAAAAATTGATAAAAAAAATCATTATATTTATATGTACCCTGCTTTCAAGACTTCCAGTCTAGTAAGGTCTTAAATCTAACTTTTATTTATACCTACACATCTTTGTATGATTTCTTTGTTTCTTGATGGCAGGCAGCCAGGCACAAAACTTTCTCAAAATATGGGTGAAATGGGTTCTGCTGACCTGCTTTTTTCATCCACTATGGTGGGCTGTAACCAGTATTGTTAGTGAAGCTGATAATTTGTTCATATCATGATAAAAAGGGCCCTCAGGTTAGAGGATGATAATAAAATAAAAATCAGTGCTAGTGGGCCATTGCTACCTGTCTTTCTTGCAATTATTTAATTTAGCAAGACTGTGAGAGACTCGGATAAAAGAGCAATGTAAAACAGTATAGACTATCAATGGAAAAGAGGAATGATTTGACATTTTTTTTTTTCTTGAGGGGACTAAGATTTGACAATAGCTTACAAGTTTTGCTTAGTGGATCTGGCATAACCGATAAGATCCACTTTTGATTGCGTTCTGGAGTTCCCTAGTTAATAAACTGCACACATGTTGCTTTATCATGTCAAATGTCAAGCTGCTAGAGGCACTGCTATGGAAGTTAACGTTTTTATTTCCTTATCCTAATGTGAAGCAGAAAGAAGAGTTAAGCTGAGACATAACAACTAAAAATGGGATCTAATGTGAAATTAGCGCCTTCTTCAGTGAAAACGATGGTACTTCTGTACCTTAATTTGACCACATCTGAGCTACTCTTGTAAAATTGTTAAGGGCCTTTCTATTTCCACTCTGGACCGTGGAAATTAATGGTGTACCTAATGTCCATTCTGTGTTTTATCCATATGCTTTTGTATTTGATTAGTTCATTAGAGAAGTTCTCTTAATACTCTCTAGCAGTTTGCTCCATCCTTTTTTATTTTCTTAGTGGGAATTATTTGACTTTTATATTAGCTGTACACAAGTGGTAATGATGTGTGCTGACATAATATGGTGTGCCACAGATCCTTTAGTCCTAATGGAAAAGTCAAATAAAGGAATCAAACACATCTGCAGAAATAAATAAAAAAACTCCTTCATTCACTCTTGTATGAGCCTACTAATTAAGATGTCTTGGATTCTTGTCAAAAAAAAAAAAGATGTCTTGGATTGACAGTCCACCGAGTCACCAACCATTGTTTCTGCCCATAGTTTTGTTTAGAAGAATCCTGGTTTCTTCCCAATAACTTTCACTACATACTTTCTAGTTTCTTTTGTGCAACTTAATTATCTTCACACTAGAATTTTTTGTTCTATGTTGAAATTTAAATTATTTGGTGAGGTTAATGTTTGTTAGTTTGTGCCTTGTTCTGTTTTGGTTGGATTTTTCAGGATATAGTGAAGCTTTCTTTAAGACCATGATCGGGTGAAACTGGAAGGATTCATTGCACTTGGTTTTACCTGATTATCTGATTTTTAATGTAACAGGGATATATTGGCCATGGCCAGATAAATGGTTGATGTGCTGTTCACCTAAAGGGAAAGGCCACCAATCATAAGGCGAAAGATGGTATGCTTTAACTGAAAATGCTGTGCTCTATATCGGCAGCTCTGATTTGGAATCTTTCGTTGCTTCCTGTGGCACTGAAAATGACAGAGGTTTCGGCTGTTCCAAACCTCTCAGAAGCTGTGCCTGCAGAATAGTCACTGGCAAGGCAAATTTTATTCTGGCCAGATAGCTATGGTCAATTTCAAGTGTTGTGGTTGGTTTCACTTTCATAGATCTTTTGCCATTGTTTTCATGTACATCGTTAGCCTAGACCACACAAGCAGAAAAATATCCTTGAACTGTAGTTTTAAGAAAGCATCGGTTGAGTACGCATACCACTGTTCATCATCATGACTAAACAAATGTTAAAACCGGTTTTGACACGTCAATTCATATGTTTGGTGATGTGCGTGACTATTCCACCAAGTAAGCTGCACTTGTGATATTTGTAAAGTATATGATAACATGTTTGCTTCTCACTAACTGGCTGATAATTTAAGGCGTGTTTGATGTGGAGCCACTGGATGGCTCACAAGTGGGCCGAGTGAATCAAACAAGGCTGTTGCCACCCTAAAGCCCCATATCAAACGCGCCCTTAGAATTTATGGTCACCAGAACAAAAGCAATGAGATTGTTGGGTGCATGTTCCCTACGGGAGAATCGAAGATATTCCTCTAGTAGAGAAGCAACTTACCGCGACCAAAAAAAAAAAAAATCATTCTATTCATGTGTTTGCAGTAAGTTGCCTTTTGTTTTTACCGATTCTCTTCTTAGAATCAATTTCACTCGTTTCACTGGACGTAACTGCAGCAAGATCGGTCTCCATCTTATCCTGGGTAAATAATGAAGATAGGAGTACCATCCCTTTCCGTGTAAAGGTGACAAGGACCACAAATGCACTACGACAGGTTGAACACACATGAATACAATTAATTCCAGTCGCTTCAGCCAACGATTGATGCATGCTTCCACATGAAGAAGACCAGGCGAATTATTCGTTTGCCCCCCTTCTCTTTCCTAACTGATGAAGGCTGGCTCAATCAATGAAGTCCCTGTCACGAGAAAGGCTATATGGGGGGCAAATGAGAAATTTCACATCTTGGTTTCAGCTTGGGATACATGATGATGGTCCAATGCCATAGTTTTTAGGAAAACGTAGTATCCACGAAAATTGAATGTATGTCATAATTTAAGAAGAAAAACAATGACATCTAAAACTCATAATTTTCAAACACATGCATTCAAACTCATGGTTCCTAAACCTAAATAGTCTCAGCTTAGCAATAGCATGGTTATATGAACCAAAATACTTCTTTTTTGCATCAAAACGACAAATATCTGTTCAACACTAAATTGAAGAAATATAGTTCCACAGTTCAAAAGCACCCTTGGTATTGTTGACTTTTTAGTCTTTGAAGTGCAACTTTGACTATTATTTTTATTAGAATATTGAGAATCATGAAGATAGTTTAAAGTAAATCTTAGTATATGATTTACATTTTTAAAATATATTTTAGAAGTACTAATAATTAAAGTGTAACATTTAATTGTTTTGGTTAAAATGTGAAGCAAACGGGAGTGTCCTTGCTATATATTGAAAAAGAACTATGCATTGACCTTTTTCGAGCGTTGCATCAAGCTGTGAATTCTAGTTTACCCAAGTCTCCTTTTTATAAAAAGAAGGTAGACTGACCTTCATAAATCTTCAACTGAGAATATAATGACGATTGAAGAGTGTCCAGCTCCTATTCTTTAACCTTATAAATCTTCCAAAGTGGTAACATTATGAATGTAAACATGGAGGCAAACTAACTCAAATCATCTAGGGACTACACACATGAACATAATCTCATCAAAATATATTAGTGCTTCAATTGTGTTGCCATTTGATCCATCAAAATTTGTTTAGGAGCTATATGCACTTTCATGATGAAACTATTCAATCTCTCTTTTTTCAATTGTCAATAAGATAAAATTATTTAGAGAATTGAGTCTATTACTCATATGCTTGGTAACTACTCCCTCCGTTTTAATTCAAGGCATTTTGAATTTTGTAGATAAACAATCAAAGAAGCTATACAAATGGCCTTCCAGAATGTACCTGCATATCCCATCTTCACGTGGATATGGAAATCCAAGTGCATACCCAGAGTTAATTTTTTTGCTTGGCTGGTGTTGGTGGACAGGCTCAATACTAAGGTAATGTTACAAAGAAGAAACTTATTTGATGAGGATGAGGACGTCTCCTGTGTCCTCTGCGCTACAGGGGCTGATGAGGATCCGGGGCATCTTTTCTTCGAGTAATCGAGTGTGACTTCTCCAAGAATTGTTGGGAGAAAGTAGGGATCCAATGGAACTATAACCTGAGTTTATATCGAAGAGTGGCTCATGCAAAACAATAACAAAAATATTCCTTTCTTTAGTCATAGCATCCTGAGAGATCTGGAAACTCCGAAATGCTCGTGTGTTCAATAATGGGCCTGTAATGTTGACAACTGGTTTAGGAATTTCAAAAATCAATGTCTTCTCCAATCCCTTCGTTTCAAGGATGATCTTAGATCAGCCTTCTGCTTCTCGTTAGATGCTTTCAGTTAATAAGTGTCGTAAGTTTCTCTTGTAACTCTTGCAAGTTTCTTTATATAAATAGAAAATGAAGTGCTATGGGGATCTCTCCCACAGTTTGTCTTTAAAAAACAATTATTATTATTTATTATCTAGACATATCTGATATCTAGGTGCATAAAAATCTATGTAGCTAATGAAATCCAAAATGACCTATAATTTAGAATAGAGGGTGATGGCTAACAAGGGTAGAGAAGTGGGAAAGGATTGACAGGGTGGGGGTTGCAACACTTATTTTGGGTAACAGTATTACGGTGCACCGTGTAACAACCTTATTTTTGACAAAAGGCAATTCGCTTATTATAGGCAACTTGCAGGGAACATATTGACAATCCACCTAGTGAGGAGAACTTTAGAGGTCATTGCTCTTGATATTTGCGCAAAAAAAGGATAGAGATCTAAAAATAGACTTTGATTATGATTATTCCCTTTTGTTTTCGGCCTCCTTTTTCTCTTTGTGACCAAACGTTGGGCTAAAAAATTTTGTATGAATTTGGTTTTGTGCAGTTGTAGAGTTCGACTTTTCTTATTATTTTGCAAATATAGATTAATGTGTAATTTGTGCCATTTTAACAATTTATTCCTACTTTTCTTTTCTCACTCTGACTTGACTATGGTCTTTTTAGAACACGCAGATCTTTTCTCTAAAATTCCGCAATTTTATTTGGAACATGTCATCCTTTCTATTTCGGATCAATTGAAATCATACAATTATAACCAGGGTGGGTGTGTGAGCTCCACTCCCATCGCTCGTGCGGGGGAGCTTGTCCCTGGCATGAGCACATGAGCTTAGCCCCAGTGTATATGAAAATACAATACGTGGGTCTAGAATCCTCTCGTGCGTACAAAATGGTACGGTTTAGAAAACAATTAATTGTAATGACACCGTTAATGTGACGAATAGCAAAGGTAATTTTCTATTCGATGAAAGTTGTAATGGTATGATTCCAATTAACAAGAGAATTCCCAAAGCCTACGGAAATTAGAACTGATTCTTATAAAATTAAAACAAACTCCTGTTGAGGTTCGTAATACTCCTACAGAAAATACACAAGTGTTCTGAATGACACTTGAAAAACAAGTGCAGCATTCAGCTGTTGTCAAAAAAAAAAAAAAAAAAAAAAAAAAAAAAGAGTGCAGCATTCAACTGTTGGAAAAAAAAAAAAAAACCCTGCATTCAGGCATTCATCGCAGTCCAGCGCCTGAATCCAGCGAGGCGAGATGAGAAGCTCCTTCTGGAGAATCAATCATGTGCCCTGTGTGGGGAGATAAGGATCAGCGCACCCGCACGTACGGGTGCAGCAGCAGCAGCAGCTAGGCCCCCCAGCGCAGACCAGAGTTCCTTCTTTAATCCCAGCTCCCAGCAGCTCCCCTCCCAGGGTCAGGAGGCAGGTTCCCCACTCGCACGCAAAGCCGCAGGCCGCAGACGGAGACGCCACAAGAAAACAACAAGAAATACGCTGCAAAATTCCGGATTAAAATAAGGTTCGTCCTCTTGCTCCGTGATGTCACCCGCTGCCTTTCTCCAATCCTTTCTTCTCCCTTGTAAAATTACTATGCCCAAACTCTCCCGCTAGCGCAGATATAAAAATAGAGTTTGCTCATGCTGCTTTCTCATTCATGCTGCTTTCTTGTTCCCCCGGCCTTCTTTTATTCTGTTGCACTCTGTTCTTGCGGTTGCGGGCCTCTGGGTACAATTAGGGCTGCGCTGGGGAGGGAAATGCTTGGCACAGGTAGGGTTCTTGTTCTTGGGGTCTGGTTTTCTTGGGTCTGGTTTTCTTCTTGCTCTGAACTCTGATCTTGGGAGTTGAGACTGCATCTTGGTCTGGGCCACACCCACAAGAACCAACAAGTACTCACAAATTGTGTTCTTGCCTGTTGCTGCATGCCTGCATTGTTTCATGGATTCTTTGGACTGTGGTTAAACTGCTGGGGGTTGGAGATAATGCTGGTTGATCAGTGTATCTTTGCTTCATTGGTTGAAAGTTCCTTTATTTGGGGAGAGTTTTGTTGGAGATTTCTCCTGGTCCTTGTTGTGTCAGCTCGATCCATCCATCCGTCTGTGCTCATTTTGTTTGAAGCAATGGCTCAGCGTTTCTCATTTTACCTTTGTTGTTTTGTTTCCATACCACATGTATGTGCTGTGCCAGTAGTAAAGTGAATGGAATTTTCTTTACTCACGGGTTCTCAGCTTTTGGGCCCTGTCCCTTTGGAATTTGGATGCTTTTGTTGTGATTCCGAGAGCAAAAAGTTTGGAATCTTTGAATTGGTTTTGGCCCAAATGATGGCTGGCTGCTAGAGCTTGCACTGGCAGAGTGGCAGCTTCCCTTTCCCTTTGCTCCCTGTCTTTCCATTCTGGGTCCTGCTCTGCTTTTCACCTTCACTGACTGGCATGGGTTAACCGAAGATTCTTTTTTTTTAATTATATTTGCTCAGAAGAGAGTACTGACAAGTGATTTTGTGATATTACTAGATCTGCCTTGTATGTTTAATTTTTTTTTAGTGGTGTGACTATGAGTTGTACTTGCCATAGTCTCTACCCAGGATGAATTGTTCATTCTACATAATTGGGGTGTGCTTTTTATTTGAGATCTTTCTACAATATATTGGGAGTTTAAATTTTCAGATACAGAGCACTGTCCCCTGCATAGATGGTCATATCTAAGCAGTTCTTTGTAGCCAAACATCTGTGAAATGGTCAAACTTAAAATTTGACATATGACAGCTTAACTATGTTTGTCTTCTCTTTACTGGCACTCGCGCTAAAAATGGTAGAACTGCTGTTGGACAGGTGTTGCAGAACTGTGAACAATTTTTTATTAAACAATGTTACCAGAGATAAGAACACGTTGCTTCATTAAACGTAGCTTGAATTAATTAGTAGATCCATAAGACATATCTTGTTCAGTTGTTCATTCCATATTTTGGCAGATTCTTAAGTTTAAGTTATTTGAAATGTCAGTTGGACTTGGGCCACTTGGCCTTCTGGAATAAACAAAAACATGGAGAGTGAAATCATGGCCTCCTATGAAACCAAGCAGAACTGCGAAATTAGGGTATTTGAGAGTTCAGACGAGTTGGCAACAGATCTGGCAGAGTTTATTTCACAAGCTTCAGAAATTTCAGTTAAGGAAAGAGGATACTTTGCTATTGCCCTTTCTGGAGGGCCTCTAGTCAGACAGATGCGGTAATGCTGTCTCCATCTTTCAATAAAACTGCAACTCTGTATTCATATTCTTGTATCTCCCTCTGAAGTCCGAACTGTTTTTTTTTTTCTTGAAAAGGAAGCTCTGTGAAGCACCATACAACAAGACCCTTGACTGGTCTAAATGGTACATCTTCTGGGCTGAAGAACGTGCAGTAGCAAAGAACCATGCAGAGAGTAACTACAAATTAACAAAGGAAGAATTTCTCTCCAAGGTATATCAACTTAATATGTGGCCTTTGTTTATTTTTCATGCACTAAGTTTACAAATCACAACAGGATATATGCTAAGTTCATGTATTTGTTGCATCTTTTCTTTATTTTTGAAAGAGAGCATCTGTTCTTTATTTCTGAGCTTACGTGTCACCAATTTCCATTCTTCTTATGTTCTACTACAATTGATCTCGATTTGCTTATTGCTTGCAACATAATCATGTCATTTATTTTGACAGTTCTTGAACTCCTCTAACATGGGTAAGATATTAGTGAAGTCAATGACTTTGATTAGTTTCGTAGATACATTGAACAGACAGAAGTGGTAGGTTTCACAATTCCACCAAGTCATATTGATGGAATAAAATATATCTGAAGTATGGCCCTCCATGATTATTCCCATGATTATGAGGAATACTATTTTTAGCTTCAAATTATATCACACTTTGGCTTTGTCCAAAGTCAATCTTCTTTTTAACTTTTAACCAACTTTCGAGAAAAATATATTAAACATTTATAAGTTCAAATAAATGGACAACCCAAACTGCATGGTGTGATTTTAAAAAAAAAAAAAGAAAAGGATTGTTTGCCATACTGATTTGATTACGGAAAAATGCAGGTACTGGTATAAATCACATATATGACATTCAAAGATAGTGCTTACTTTTCTGTTTCTTTAGATCTAAAAACATATATTTTATTTTATTTGTGTTTCTGCTGGTATGTGCTAGATACTCAATAATTAACAGGCAGATCTAGCACTAATATTTGACATAAAGTTTAAACTGAAAGCAACATTGTAAAAGGTCAGTCTAGCACTTTGTGTGGTTGCCAGTAGTAACCAGGAAAATTCCTGCAAATAGTAATTGGCCTTTTACATTTCAATCTGCTATAGGAGATAATACCTGTTGAGTTTTACTATGAAAATGAATATTGCCAGCATTAACTTTGTTTATGAACCAAGTCACTTTACTTTCATTTTTCACAAAATCCATTTTTAGTTGCATCAAATGCATTGGGAGAACACCAAAATGATGTCAGTTGTTGTGCTTCGGGTGCAATCTGTTTGGAAAAATAGCTACCATGCTCTGTAAGTTGAAATATAGTTTTTTTACTTACCTATTTTTTTACCATAATTTGGGTTGCACCTGTTCATTATATTCACTTGTTCATTATGTTCACCTGTTCATTTATGTTCACTTGTTCATTATGTTCACTTGTTGGTGTACCATGAAAGCTGTTTTTTGTCTGACTTAGGATGGGCCTAGTCTGTCATTTGTACAGCTCATACAAAATCCTTTTCTGAATAATTAAGCGACATTAAGGCTTCCTACCTACTATTGTCCCAACTACTCTTGGATTGGCAGCTGCTTATGGCATCTTGGCATATCTCAACCCCCACAAAAAATATCTTCACACATCTTTCTATTGTTATGTTATGCCCAACGATTGCTATCAAATATAAACTTTATCTTGACACATCTTTATATTTGGAACTTAAAAAAACAAATATAAACTTTATCCGGGTAGGATTAATTCTTGTCAGTGGATCTGATCCAGAACTAGCAGGATAGTGAACTCAAGGAGCCTAGATGAAATTTCGGTTTATCTTATTAACTGAAAATTGCTTGTCATCTTCATCCAATCACACTTTGCCACTCACAGTTGCTGGATGAATGATTGGTTAAAATTGGCACACGAGTTCATATGCATTAACACTTTCTTACGGTTGTCAAAGAAGGATGCTAAAAATGGTGTATAAACAAGTAGTGATGCTTCACTGAACACTGTCATGTTGAAGTACTATGCATTATTTCTCCACCTTTTTAACTGCATTTGCCTGTACTATGTGGATCGTGTATATCTTTTGTTTTATGTATTACCTCACATTACCAAGCATTTCCATTGGGTAAACCAATAACCGTGAGTTCCACGTGAATGGTAGGTGCCTGTTCATACTGGTCATGTCTACTCCATCAACGACAATGCAACGGTGGAAGAGGCAGCAACTGACTATGAATTTGCCATCCGGCAGCTGGTCAAGGCTCGGACAATTGGAGTTTCAGAGAGCAACGACTGCCCCCAATTTGACCTTATTCTTCTGAACATTGGTCCTGACGGGCATGTAGCCTCATTGTTCCCCAACCATCCAGCGCTTGAGCTGAAAGACGACTGGGTCACCTACATCACCGACTCTCCGGAGCCTCCACCTGAGAGGATAACCTTCACCCTTCCTGTGATAAATTCGGCATCGAGTATCGCCATAGTTGCCACTGGAGAAGAAAGGGCAAACGCTGTGTCTTTTTCCATCTCTGACTGTCAAGAAGGCCCAGACGCTAAAGCAATACCAGCTAGAATGGTTCAACCAACTGATGGGAAGTTGGTATGGTTTCTGGACGAGGCGGCTGCTTCATCTCTTGGGGCTGCAAATGGTGCTTACGAGCATCAAGGGTACTGAGACAAGCGTCGGAGTTCGTTAGACATCTTTTTTACTGTTAGTGAAGAGTTGTTCATGTACTTGACGGATTTGGACGGGAGAAATTTTCTGTGCCTTGAGGCATGCAGACTGGGCGCTACCTTTGCGAACCCTACCCTCTGATTTCTTCAGAGTCGAAAATTTCCATGTCTTCTGCAGTTGGATGTGGCCGAGAGTGAAGCAATTTGTGTTTTTAATGTCGAGACCTCATGTCAGAGTAGCTAAGATCGACCATATATTGATCGCAACATATGGTCCTATTTAGTGTGTTGTCAGTTTTATCCTAGATGAAATTAGATTCCCTTTTGTGACGGTTTTCGAGGCTGGCTATTTTGTACTAGCACAAATATATATAGTAGTATTCTTTGTGTTTTTAATGTCGAGACCTCATGTCAGAGTAGCTAAGTTCGACCATATATTGGTCGCAACATATGGCCCAATTTAGTGTGTTGTCAGTTTTATCCTAGATGAAATTAGATTCCCTTTTGTGACGGTTTTTGAGGCTGGCTATTTTGTACTAGCACAAATATATATATAGTAGTATTCTTATTCTTATGGACATGGCCGGACTTCTGAGAATGTATTATTTGGATTTATTCAGTATTTGCTCTGTTTCAATTGTGGAAAAATGGTGTTGCTTGGTATCAAACAAGATTAATATCTATTTCTCGTGGACTTAGCCAGTTTGATACAACTTGGGCGTAGGTGTTATCTCTGAATCGGAACACGAGTTCATGTAACCAATCAATAGCGTGATGCAACTTGACCAAAAGAATACAAGCAACCAAATAAAAAGACTTGCACCATGCCACCATCTAAGGGCATGTTTAGATATAAATGAGTTGATTACTAGCTAGTTATTTTTAGCTAATTTTAGCTCAAATTAGCTCTAGCGCATCTAAACAGGAGGGTTAATAGGTGGGACTAATTTTTTAGCCAAACCTTCAACCAGTTGTTAGCTAACTAGCTAGCCAACCAAAGTTTATTTAAACTAATTTTTAACCTAACTTGTAACCAGCTCTGGCCCAACCACATGCTCTAAACTTGGTGGTGTAACGACCCGTTGCCGCCGCCGATCGCCGAGACATGAGAGGCACAAATGGAAATCGTCGCCGACGAGCAGAGGAATCTCTGTCGCGCGTTGCTTTTCAATTTTCTCAAATGTTCGATCCTTCGGTTACAGCCAGAGGCACGGCCTTATCAGGCTCGTCCAGGGTGGCACGAAGGCCCACATGTCAATGTCTCAGTAATAAACTCGAAATAACGATAATAAAGAAATACGCCTTCTCGGCTAGAATACGCCATCTTCTACGCTTCTTCATCTCCAGACTGGGCTTGCACTGCCATGTTGGGCAGGGCCGTAACATCTCCCCCCACCGAAGATTGTGCTTGTCCCCAAGCCAGTGCAGAAGGAAAACGCGCCTTGACCACATCATAATCTTCCCAAGTAGCTGAAGAAGGCGGTAACCCAGTCCAAGTGAGTAAAACCTGTGTGATCGCCCTGTTACCTTTCTTGACGAGCTGGCGCGGAAGTATCTGATCTGGAACTGCTTCAGAAGCCTGCAAATCTGTTACTGAAGGTAGCTCCGAGTATACAGGAGTATAGTTAGGAGTATAAGGCTTCAGCTGAGAGATGTGAAAAACAGGGTGAATCTCACTGTGGGTAGGTAATGCCAGTTTGTAAGCAACTTTACCAACTCGCTCCAGAACTGAGTATGGACCAAAGTATTTATAGGACAGCTTAGGGTAAGGTCTACTTGCCACTGTCGACTGAGTATAGGGTTGCAGTCGAAGCAGAACTTGTTCCCCCACTGTGAATTCCCTATCAGTTCTGTTCTTATCTTATTGAATCTTCATTCGATTCTGAGCCTGAACCAACCTTGCCTTCAACACTTGGATATGTTGCTCCCTGTTGACAATCAGATCAGTAACAGAAGAAGGACTGCCCCTGATTGGTACAACATTGGCCCCAACATTTGGATCAGCACCATATAAAGCCATACTTGGTGAACACCCCAAAGCTGAATGGTAAGAAGTATTGTACCATAGCTGAGCTAAAGAAAGCCATTTTTTCCAGTCTTTTGGTGAATCCTGGACAGCACACCTTAAATACATTTCCAAACACTGATTAATTCTTTCTGTCTGGCCATCACTCTATGGGTGATATGCTGTGGAGAGATTGAGTTTGGTGTTGTAAGATTTCAGCAGATGTTGCCAAAAGTTACTCACAAACACTTTATCTCGATCACTGACAATGCTTTTGGGTAAGCCATGAAGCTTGACCACTGTGTTCATAAACAGTTGAGCCACTGTTACAGCAGTATAGGGATGTTTCATAGGAATGAAATGTGCAAATTTAGTGAGTCTATCCACCACCACAAGGATAACACTATACCCTTCAGAGCTTGGCAAACCTTCAATGAAATCCATAGATAAGTCCTGCCATATACCTTCAGGAACTGGTAAAGGTTGAAGTAGTCTAGCAGGATGATCATGAGAGTGTTTGACATGTTGACAAATGTCACACTGCTTAACATAGTTGTCAACATCTTGCTTTAACCCCTTCCAACAGAATAGCTTTTTGGGTCTATGATAGGTAGCATTAACCCCAGAATGACCCCCAATTGCAGATGAGTGGAAAGCTGCAATCAGCTTGGTTTGCAATGCTGTATTGTTACCAACCCAAACTGCAGAACCCTTCTTGATAATACCTTGGTCTAAAATATACCCTTGAGGATCAGGGCAATGGAGAGCCAGCTTTTGCAGAAACTCTTGAGCCTGAGAGTCAGTTGCATAAGAATTTAGAACCTCCTGTATCCACTGGGGTTGAAGAGTAGAAACCATTTGTAAAGCCAACAAATGAGGCATCCTAGAAAGAGCATCAATAGCTAAATTTTCCTTGCCCTTCCTGTAAACAATCTTGAACTGCATTCCCATCAGCCTAGTCATTACCTTCCTCTGAGTATCAGAGTGCAAATTCTGTTCATTAAGATATGAAAGAGACTTGTGATCAGTGAGAATAACAAATTCCTGTCTCTGGAGATAAGTCCTCCACTTCTCAATGGCCATAACCAGTGCTAGAAACTCCTTCTCATAAATGGATAGATTCTTATGTTGAGCTCCCAATGCTTTGCTCAAGTAAGCAATTGGTTTACCACTCTGCATCAGGACAACTCCAACTCCTTCACCACATGCATCAGTTTCCACCTGGAAGGGTTGATTGAAATCAGGCAATGTGAGCACTGGGGTAGTACTCATGGCCACCTTCAGATTTGCAAAGGCCTCCTGAGCTTGAGCTGTCCACTGAAAATGTTTAAGCCTCAAGACATTTGTGAGAGGTTTAGCAAGAATGCCATACCCTTTGACAAACTTCCTATAGTAACCAGTTAATCCCAGAAAACCTCTTAACTCAGTCATGTTGGAGGGAACTGGCCAATTCATCATGTCTTTGGTCTTTGATGGATCTGTGGAGACACCCAGATATGATATAATGTGGCCTAAGTATTCAATGCTCTTGACTGCAAAAGTATATTTCTTGGCCTTCAAATAAAACTGGTGCTTCCTGAGTAACTCAAACACTAGCTGAATGTATTCCAAGTGTTGGTCTAGAGTAGTACTATAGATCAAAATGTCATCCAGAAAAACTAGCACAAACTTCCTCAAATAAGGCTGCAAAATTTGGTTCATAATGCACTGGAATGTAGCTGGTGCATTGGTGAGGCCAAAGGGCATTACCTTGTACTCATAATGGCCTTGATGTGTGTAAGTGCAATCAAGCCACTTTGTGGGTTTTGGTGTTGATGATCACCTAATTAGGGAACTAATGAGATTTATCGAGTTGACAAGCAGGAGATGCAGAAGGATGTTGATGAACAGGTTGCAGGTACCCCTCAGATCTTCAAGGATGGCTTACCAGGCTCAGGAGGTTTAATTCGTTTTACTTTTGAATCTTGAGTTTAGGAAAAGTCGTACTATCAAGGGGGATTCTAGGTTAGTTGGACAAGTGTGCAACCAAGTGCTCAAAACTTACCAAATACATCCATACACCAAACCAAAGAAGCCAGCCAAATTTTATATCCAGGCCAGTCTTCTTTGGTGGGCGGCAGTGCCGCCCATAATGGGCGGCAGTGTCGCCCACTGTGACCGTTGCAGAAGCTGCCCGTATTTATACAGCAGCTCTCTCTCACAATGGTCATCTTCTTCCTCTGCGCATTCACTCATATTCTGAACAGACCAAAGCTCTCCCTCTCTCCTCCATTGAAGCTCCAACCTTCCTCAAGCCGATCTGCAAATCCCACCAGCAAATCTTGAGGAAAAAGGCAGCAAACTTCAATCGACGAGCAGATCCACTGATCCCCAAAGTTTGAGAGCATTTGGTGCACGTTTGGCCGACGAACCCTAGGGTTTGTTACTCTTGGAGCTTGCTCCTAGACGGCTAGGCGTCGCCCTTGAGTTGCCAACCTGTGTGGCAACCTTGGGAGGTTTGTAACCTCAATCAAGTAAAGAAAGAAATTACCCTCTCATCTCAAGAGTTAACTCTCTTGACTTGAGATCGAGGGAAGGACCAACCTTTGTGGTGACGTCCAATCCTTTTGTGGATACCTCAACAACGTGGACTTAGGCAAGCCTTTGTGGCGAAGCGAACCACGGGATAAATCACTTGTCTCGCGTGCTTCAGTTTACTTCACTCAGCAGTTCTTGTTGTTGAGTTTGTTTTAGGGTTGTTTCTCTAGATCTTCAAGGTTACTACTTTTTTACGTGGGAGCCGAGTCTTCGAGCCGGACTTGTAGCTATAAATCTACCGGTAAGCAAAGCTCGTGAGTAGTCCGTCTCGAGTCAAGTTTCGATTCAAGCACTGATTATTTGTCGGGCAACAATGTCGCCCAATGAGCGGCGGTGCCACCCGAGGTTCCGACGACCCGCTCGAGTTGATTTTTGACAGCCTATTCACCCCCCCTCTAGGCCATTTACTCTTCCAGAGATCCTACAATGTGTCTTGAAAGCAGTCTTGTACTCATCATTGGGTAAAATTCTGATCTGGTGATATCCAGATTTCATATCTAGTTTGGTGAAAAACTTGGCTGTAGCCAGCTCATCTAGAATCTCATCAACAATGGGTAAGGGAAACTTGTTTTTGATAGTCATAGCATTGACCTTTCTATAATCCACACACATTCTCCATTGGCCATCTTTCTTCTTCACCAATAATATAGGGGAGGCAAAAGGACTATGACTATGAGTAATAAGTCCTGCCTCCAAAAGTTCCTTCACTTGATTCTCAATCTCATTTTTGTGCTGGGGTGAGTAGTGGTAGGGCCTGGCATTGACTGGAACAGCATCAGGAACTAAAGGAATGGCATGGTCATATGCCCTATGTGGAGGTAATTGTTTAGGATCTTGAAAAATATTTGCATACTGAAGTAACAGATCCTGAATCTGTGGAACTGGTTTACCTCCCACTGAATGTTGATCAAGACTGATGTTGTTAACAAATCCACCACTGCATAAGCCCAAACATCATTACCTTTCATGGACTTGAAAACTTCCTCTGCACTGATTGTGTGTAGGGAACAAGAATCATCTTGTAAGCCTTGCAATTCAATATTCTTACCCTGATATGTGAAAGAGATTTTCCTAGTAACCTAGTCACAGCCCATAGGACTCACAGTTTTGAGCCAGTCATAACCAAGAATGGCATCATAGGGTAAAGCATCCAGAACTATCATGTCTGACTTGAAAGTGTGACCCTGGATGTACCATGTCAGATTCTTGACTTGTTGGGAGAAATGCATAACATTACCATTAGCCAATTTCACCTTCTTCTGTGGAATAGATACTGTAGATAGATTAGCCAAATTTGCAAACTGTGCACTGACAAAACTATGGCTGCTCCCTGAATCAAGCAAGATCAACATTGTCTTCTTGTGGACAGTGGCCTTCAATCTGATAGAATCAGGGGGCTTTAGTTGTACCTGAAATTGCATTAATAGACAGTTCCCCAAAATTTTCTGTTAAAGCATCTTCAATGGCCATTTCATTTAACACTGTATCTTCCAATGGTCTGTCCAAATCATTGACGACCAGAGCATTGGCTTGAGGTTTGGCCCTCTTTGCACAGACCTCAGCATGGCCAGGTTTATACTTGTCACCACACTTATAGCAGAGATTATTAATCTTTCTGTAGTCTCTCAACTGTCTGTCACTCCACAATTGCCCAGTGACTGTTGGAGGCTTCATCTCAAGTTTGGTTGGCAGCTGTTTGCCCTTGTTGGGATACTTCAACTTATTTCTCTCCACTGTCTTGTAGTGAATTTTAGCAATGACCATTTCTTGTTCCACAGTAGGAGGCCTCTGTGGTTCCACCACTGCCCTAATATCCTCCCTGAGACCCCTGATATATTGCTTGGCAAAAAATCTATCATCATGTAAAGTGCCATTCATACACACATCATACTGTAGAGGCTTGTATCTTTCAATGTACTCCTCCACTGTAGCAGTTTGCTTCAAATCCAACAAGTCATTCAGTGTTGTATCATAGTCATCACAGCCAAATTGAGTCAGTATAGCCTGGTGAAACTGAGTCCAGATCAAGTTGGGATGTTGGATTTGAAAGACTTGCCACCACTTAGCAGCATTATCCTGCAGGTGCATGGCTGCAGCTTCCAGCCACAGATTCTCAGGTACCTTGTAAATCTTGAAATAATTTGCACACTTAGCTAGCCAGACTTTAGGCTGATGGCCATCAAAAGTGGGAAACAACATCTTAGGCAAGAAGTGATGCTGATGAGATTCAGACCTGTCATGCTGAGGCCTTGGAACATGATGGTGCCTCTGAGGATGATGAGATGTTTCCACCCTTGTCCTGTTTTGAGAAGGAGCAAACACATTCTCCATATCAGGCTCACTCTTTGGATGCAGAGATTCATCAACATCAGATTCACTACTGCTGCTACGATTTGCCCTGTCAAACTGTTGCAAGGTAAGTTTAGCAATGGCCTCCCCATTTGCTAACACTGATTTAGCCAATTGATACTGATTGGTGGTAGTATTAGCCAACTGGTCCTTCATCTCCTGTTGAATTTTTCCCATATCATTCATACGCTGAGACATAAGTCATAGAGTCTCCAGCATCTCATCCCATTGAGTCTGTGCACCTTGAACTGTTGAGGCCATCTGATCCAGAATAAACTGGGTCTGAGGAGAAGGTATGAATGGTCTCTGAGGAGCCGTTGTGACAAATCTGTATTAACCCCAACAAGTGATGCAACAGGTTCAGCAGAGCCTCCCCTATCAGTTTGCAATCACCAAAGCAACTCGACACCTGGAACCGGGATGTGATCACGGAATTTTACGACAGAGACACGCTCTGCAACCCAAACCACAATGCAGTTCCACGCCAAACACCACCGCACAGCGGATCTACTTGTAGCTTACGGAATTTTACACGCAGACGCTGCTACGCAACCCTGGGCTACAGATCGATGCTGGCAAATATGATAGAGCGCGAAATGGACAGAGAAAGCTCACAATGATTTCGCCGCCACCAAACCCTAGAGTGCTGACGCAGACCCCAGTCGGTGAAGTAGACGTCGTCGACAGTGCTGGTTGAGGTGGACGCGCCGCCGGTTATTTCCGTACGCTGCTGAAATCCGCCCCCAAATCCGCGCCGAGGTGGTGTAGATGTAGAAATTCGCCGCGGAAGTCTCGATCCTTGTCAAATTTGGTAGTATTTGTGGCCTCGATCCGAGTTGGGTAGGAGATTACCGGGGCAAACGAGCAAAATCGCGCAGATGCCGGGGCACGCCGCGAGAGCTCGAGAGCTTGCCCGTAAAAACGCCGCCACCGATGAAACTCGAATCGGGATGGGAGGGTGGGACAAGGATGGCCGAGGATAGGAGGGAGCTGATACCACTGTAATGACCCGTTGCCGCCGACGATCGCCGGGACGTGAGAGGCACAGATGGAAATCGCCGCCAACGAGCAGAGGAATCTCTGTCGCGCGTTGCTTTTCAATTTTCTCAAATGTTCGATCCTTCGGTTACAGCCAGAGGCACGGCCTTATCAGGCTCGTCCATGGTGGCACGAAGGCCCACATGTCAATGTCTCAGTAATAAACTCGAAAATAACGATAATAAAGAAATACGCCTTCTCGGCTAGAATACGCCATCTTCTACGCTTCTCCATCTGCAGACTGGGCTTGCATTGCCATGTTGGGCTGGGCCGTAACAGGTGGGTGCCTCGCCCACATCCCAGGCCCAATACTAACCTTTTGTTTTTTCGACTTTAGCCCAAACCTCAACGGCCTTTCAATGCACTAGTTCCAAACCCACTGTGTGCATTGCTGCTGCTGCAGCTTTGCAGTGCTGACACGGTTTCCTAGGCGCCCTGCTCTGGCTTTCTCGCACCAATGAAAAAAATGACCAAGGAAAAGAAATGCCAATAAATGCGAGGGAAGAAGACTGTGAGAGGCAGGCAGGCAAGGCAAGGTTCTTCCATCTCTCTGACTCTCTCTGGTGTGAGCAATGGCGAGGCTGCGACTCCTACTGCTGCCGCCATTGCTCTGCTCGCCGGCTTCTCTTCTCTGCCTCCTTCGGCAGGTCAGTGCTCACTTCTCTTCTCTGGCGCTTCAATCCTAGTAGCAAAATGTTGTGAAATCTCTTCTCTGCTGGTGTTGTTGTTGTCTTTTCCCGATTCTTTATTTGTCCGCGTTGGAGTTGAAAGGCCTAAATGCCGTCACCTGAGCCCGTGCGGATTTCACTCTGATCCTTAATTTTGGCCTCCATAGTATTTTGGTTCACAGATACGAATCTGAAGATAGCAACGGAGATTTTGTTCCGAGTTGCATTACTAGCAAATCCAAACGTGAATCCCGCCTGGCCGCCAGTATCGTTATCTGTTGAAAAGATGTTAGAACTTCCGTCCCTTTTGGCCACTAAAGCAGCAATCAGTGGTGCAAACAATGAGTCAATGATGTCCTTGTCCTTCCATATACTGACCTGAGCACTATGACTTCAGATAACAAGTTTGATGTCAAGAGGGACCATTTCTTAAATCCGCAGAATACTGGCAAGTTTAGGAAAAAAAAAGTATTGCTCTGATGTCCTCACCTATGTCTTTCAGGAGTTCTTGATTGTTAGATAACTTAGGTGACTGGTAAAATAAACTCTGCAAAGATTAAAGGTGTTCCTTATGTCATCATCCGGACATCCGTGGATTTAGTTCGTAGTTTCCTCCCCATTTTGACATTTTCCACTCTGGAGTCTAGAAGATAGTGTTTTTTTTGCCTATTTAAGTCCTAGTAATTTGGAACCCTAGTAACTTCTAGTAAACTTTGATCCTTTGCCAGTGGTTTCCATCTCTATCCTATGAATCAGTCTACCTGCCAATATTTGCATCACAACTGGATGCACATATGGATCTGCCTGTTTTTATTCAATATAAGCACAGTAGGGGCTCCAACCCCTCCTGTTTATGATTAAAAAAAACTGGGTGCACATAGATTTCTGAATAGCCTTAATTCTAGTATTTTTTTATGTATAGCCAAGGGATGAATGTGTAATTTCTTATGCTTGTACTGCATGAGTGCATGCCCATGAATTACATATTAATTGTAGGCACTATGTTACTCTCAATTGTGTCTTAGTTTGTGATATTAAAATAAATCACATAGCATGGTCTTAGGTCTGTCGCATTGTGAGATATTCATGGGAGAGAATAAAGTTCATATCTTGAAACTGGAGTCCAAAAATTTGCCTGGTTTTCTCCTTGATTTTTTCTGCAGAAGCATATGATCCTCTTGATCCAAGGGAATACTACTAAGACCTGTTTTATTTATACTAACAGGGCTTTACATCTTAAATGACAATTTGTTTGAGGAAGATGAGATGACAGGCTCAGAAATTGGTTCTTTCTGAATCCAAGGAAAATTACCACATAAAGATCATGCATTTGAGTTCTGTCTGACATTCACTGTTTGCATTAAATTGTAATTGCTCCAAATGCCTGAAAGTGCTATAGTTTCATGCTGAAGACAGGCATGACCACATGACTGGTGTCTGCACATCATCTTAGTATAAGTGTAACACTATAAGTGGGGAACATAATATAGGCAAGCTGTCTTTTGTGTTGCTGATGTTCTGTGAAATCTGCTCTGCAGGCTGTTGTTTCCATATACAATTACCATAAATACCGACATATCCAAGCACCTGGGTGGAACCTTGGATGGATGTGGGCAAAGAAGGAGATCATCTGGGCCGTGGTTGGTGGGCAGACCACAGAGCAAGGGGATTGCTCTCAGTTCAAAGGCAATATACCACACTGCTGCAAGAGGGATCCAGCAGTTGTTGACTTGCTTCCTGGTGCACCTTACAATATGCAGGTTGCAAATTGTTGCAAAGGTGGAGTGCTTAACTCATGGGTTCAAGATCCAGTCAGTGCAGTGGTATCATTTCAGATCAGTGTCGGCCGATCTGGTACTACCAACTACACAGTGAAAGCACCACTAAACTTCACTCTGAAGGCCCCAGGACCAGGATACAGTTGTGGAGCAGCTCATGTGGTGAAGCCTCCTACGAAGTTCATTTCTCAGGACGGAAGGAGAACCACTCAAGCTCATGGTAAGTTGTTCCAGCATTCTTCTTTAGGTGGAAAAACTTTATCTTGCCATAATAAAATCTCTGGCTTGTGGTTTTTGACAAAGCTGTATTGTGTGCTAGGTAGCATATGTTCAGGCCATTGAATAGTGAACGCTTTTTTTGCAGTAACATGGAACGTGACATGTACATATTCCCAATTTGTTGCTCAGCGGGCTCCAACTTGTTGTGTTTCACTCTCATCATTTTACAATGAGACCATAGTAAACTGCCCAAAATGTTCATGTGGCTGTCAGAATACCAGACCGGGAAGCTGTGTCGAGTAAGTGCTATCCCTTCACAGTCTCTTAGAAACCATATATTTTGCACTTATTGTTTTCTTTGTTTGTATGTACTTACTATGTTTGTAGGGGTAATTCACCTTATTTGGCTTCTGTCGTGAATGGACCGGGCAAGAGCAGCATGGCTCCTCTAGTTCAGTGCACGCCCCATATGTGCCCGATAAGAGTGCACTGGCATGTTAAGCTCAACTACAAGGAATACTGGAGGGTGAAGATCACGGTTACAAACTGGAATTACCGTATGAATTACTCACAGTGGAACTTGGTAGTTCAGCATCCGAATTTCGACAAAGTTACTACTATTTTCAGCTTCAACTACAAGTCTCTGAACCCCTATGGAGTAATAAGTTAGTATCTGTTGCACCTCCTGAGTCCTGACTATGTTTATGTATAATGCTTTTGCTAATTACTGATACTTTGCTGCAGATGATACTGGAATGCTGTGGGGCATCAAGTACTACAACGATCTGCTCATGGTGGCTGGGCCAGATGGAAATGTGCAATCTGAGCTTCTGTTCCGGAAGGACCCATCGGCATTCACATTCCAGAAAGGCTGGGCCTTCCCAAGGCGGGTGTACTTCAATGGTGATAGCTGCGTCATGCCTCCACCAGATGCGTACCCATGGCTACCAAACTCTTCCCCTGTACTCCTACTGAAGAGCTCATCCCTCGTTCTGCCCATCGCGATTTGGACAGTGATGCTGTTCTTGTAGTCATTACTGATGGATTAGCTAATGTTTAGGCAACTGTGTATTGAAACTAGTGAATTGTCACACTGGTCTGTTGACACATCAAACATCCTGAATTTTCTTGTAATCTAATCTAGTGGGTAAGGATGATTCTGATGTGCTGATTGGGATGTGAAACTTTGATCCTGCAAACTAGCTGTAGAGTCATTGGCATTTTGTGTACTGTAGATCTGAAGATTTGTTAATGCAGACGTATCAGTTATCACTATCCCCCAAGACAAATCTTGTGTGTTTGGTTTCAGAAAAGCATGCTAATGTTCAGTATGTTGATTCATATATCATTCGATCAGAGTATCTGGATTATGTGTACAGAACGAAATCACAGAAAACATGTCCTCTATATGTCTGTTTTTCTTTCCTGCTAGCCTTCAGAGTGCTGAAGTCTTGGCAACCAAAATGCCCTGCAACTCCGAAGTTACTCACATTACATACATGACGGTTTTCCTCTGACGAAGCAATGAAGCGAAACCCAAGTGTTCAAGTCTTGGCAACCAAAATGCCCTGCCTACTGTACGCTGCTCCCTGCCCACGGGACGAGAGCTGTGGAAACAAAGGAAGAAATGGATCATGGTCATGCCACCAGGAGCAGCGCCAGCAGGAACGCTGAGGCGGCGGCGGACACGATCATCGACGAGGCGGCGACGGGCGCGGCGTTGGGCAGGTAGGGGTAGGCGTCCGGCGGCGGCATCTTGCACTCGTCGCCGTTGAAGTAGATCTTGCGCGGGAACGCCCATCCCTGGCTGAAGGTGAAGGTCCTGGCGTCCTTGCGCATGAGCACCTCCGACTGCACGTTGCCGAAGGGGCCGGCCTCCATGAGCAGGTCGTTGTAGAACTTGAGCCCGTAGAACATGCCAGTGTCGTCTGCAAATGGATGGATACATTGGGTATATAATTGGGTTTGGCACTTGCATGATGATCAATCAAGAAACATTCATGTCCAACAGCTAGTCTGCTGAGAACTCACTGATGCTTCCGTATGGTAGGAGCGACTTGTACTGGAAGCTGAAGACCTCGGTGACGTTGTCCAGGTTGGGGTGCTGCGCCACGAGCGTCCACTGCGTGTAGTTCATCCGGAAGTTGAAGTTGGTGATGGCGATCTTGGCGCGCCAGTAGTCCTTGTAGTTGAGCTTGACGTGCCAGTGCACCCGGATGGGGCACATGTGCGGCGTGCACTGCAGCAGCGCCTGCCCGTCCTTGCGCGGCGTGTTGACCCCGGGCGACAGCGCGCGCTTCGAGTCCCCCTCGATGCACTCTCCGGCGTGGCCACCGCGCCCGCCTTTGCCGCCATGGCCGCAGCCGCACGCGCACTGCGCGCACGGCACGATGGTGTCGTTGTAGAAGGAGGAGAAGGAGACGCAGCAGGACGGGTACCTGGACGCCAGCTGCTGCGAGTAGGTGCACGTGACGGTCCATGTCATGAGCGCCTGCGTCCGGCGCCGGTGGTCGGCCGTCCAGTACACCGTCGACGGCACGATCGTCGCTGGCCCGCACGTGTACCCCGGCCCGGGCCCCATGAGCGTGAAGTTCTTGGGCAGCTTCACCGTCTTGTTGGTGGTGCCGGCCAGCCCCACGGAGACCTGGAACGCGGACACGGAGCCCGCCTGGTCCTGCCCGTACGCCGACACGACGCCGGCCTTGCAGCAGTTGGCGATCTGCTGGTTGTAGGGCACGCCGGGGAGGAGGTCGACGACGGAGGGGGTGCGCTTGCAGCAGTGCGGGATGCCGCCCTTGAACTTGGAGCAGTCGCCTTGTTCGGTCGCCTGCGCGCCCACGATGGACCAGATCACCTCCTTCTTGGCCCACGACCACCCCACCGTCCACCCCGGGGCCATGATCTGCCGGTACTGCTGGTAGTTGCTCATCGTCACCATCGCCACGTACCCGTCGGGCGTCCACGAGATCACGTCCCACTTTATCGTGATGTTGCCACGAGGGTCCAGGGGGTCATACGCCACTGCAAGTATAGAGCAAGCAGGCCGTCAGCCAGCCATGGAGTGAGCGCGAGCGAGCGAGGAAGACGACGACAAGAGAAGTGAACAGGAAAAAAGAAAAGTTTTATTTTCAGATGAAGGAATTGCGTGACGACGAATTGAACCTGCGACGGAGCAGTAGGCAAGCGTGAGGGCCAGAACCAGCAGCGCGGAGGAGTCGCGGAGCCCCATGGATCTATCCTTGATGAGCGAGCCGGCCGGCGGCCTCTCTGCAAGAACGTAGCAGCAACACCACCACGGCTGCTGCTAACTGGTGGCAGCCCAAGCTCCGACTCCGATCCCTGGAGGAAGAAGCTAGAGGCAGGGCGAATAAAAGGCCCTGCTGCCAAGAAGGTGAACTCGATCGTGAAGAGAGATGGCCATCGAGATGGCACGTCACACCAGCTAGGCGCGTGGCCGGCCAGGCGGCTCGATCAGTCAGCTGGCCGACGCCGGTTGGTTGAGTTGCGTAACGAGGACTCGAGCTAGCTACTACTCGATTTTGAAAGGAAAGAAATCGCGTGCGTGAGGGAGGTGATGGCGCCGCTCCACCTCCCTAGCGCTGAATCTGATCGCTGGCTAGCCATGGCGGGCGCAGATCCTTGTCCCGCATTGCTCCGCCCCTGAAGCAACCGTGGTTGGTGACGGAGGGAGGGAAGGTCGAAAGGGACGCGGAGGATCTAGCTTCGAGAGAGGCAAGAGTGCCCCGGCCCCGGCAGATGCGATGCGATGCGATGCAACGGTATCTTGGTGTGATGAAGGTACTATCGATCCGTGTCCGGCCGTGATGGCGACGGACGAGCACGTCACTCGGCATGTTTAAATGAGTGAGGTGAGAAGATGCTGTTGCGCTAGTTGCGACGTTTGATCAGTGGCACAGCAGCCACAGCACAGCTAAGAAGATGCATCCATAAGCTATCTCTGGCCGGCCTACTTGTTCAATGTTCATCCTGTCACACGTTTCTCAATCATTCCGTGTTTGGAGGCTATCCAATCGTCGTACCGATGTACTCATACGTAGAATTTCGTTTTAAATATCCACGTACGTACAGGGTCGTCGTGCAATGTATATGTTCGTTTTTGCTGGGCCGTTTATTTCGTCCAAACCTTTCTGGGAATTGAAGTCAACAGAGAGCAACCAATATATAGAGCCGACGTCTCAGCAAACTGCTGCTTTCAGCTCTCTACGATGATGCCATCCAGTAGGTAAGAGATTGATTATATTTCTCCCAATGATCGACTTACACTGACCGCGCTCGTGATAAAATTTAATATATAGGCGACCAAGAGAAAAGGTGGTTAGCTCAGTTTATTTCCAACAGCAGCGCAACCGACACTTTTGTAAGACATATTCACAAAAGAAAAAACATATAGTTCGTGTCAAATTTACATTTAGAGGTTCTAGCGTTCTTGGTTGATCAGTATATATAAGAGACATGTACGTACCCATAAGTGCTTGTTTGGATGCCCTTGTGTTCCTCAAAATTCATGTGTTGAGGTAGTTTTGGGTGGAGTATATATAGTTTGAGGTTGATGCTTTCTTGGATTGGAATGAAACCAAACATAGGCATGTACGCTAGACATCCTTCATGTGGGACACACATGTCATCCCCTCTCGCTTCTTCTTCCATACCGCCCCCCCCCCCCCCCATTTGTGCCCGTCTGGCATACGTGCTCTGTCACTTATCCCAATCCTAGCCACACCTGAAGCCCCCTCCCTCCCACCAGACTGCCATAGTCGCCACCAACAGGACACACTCTACACGCAAAGTCTTAACTTGTCGCTCACCTGTGCATTGGAGTAGTAGGGTAAGCATGCCCATGCTAGGGCAAAGCTCGTGCCGAGGATCCACTGACCACTCTTGAGGAAAAAGTAAGTACATGAGAAGGCGGACAAAAAAATACAGCATTCGGAGGGGCACCTTTGATTTGAGGATTCCAATTTAAGAGTGTATTCACGAAATATTCCCTAGAGGGATGCCCTCATCTACGAAAGGGTCTCTAGCCTAGCAGTTAGATCACCTGGTTAGCACCCAGCAGACCTGAGTTCAACTTTCCGTGGAAGCGAATTTAAACATGTCTGTAATATTAAAAAAAATTTAAAAAAATAAACTGGGGTTTCTCTTGCTGAATATTGACATACCTTGCTTCATCCTTGCCCTGAGAACTTTGGAGCTTCGTCACTTTGGAAAATTGTCGACGATGATCCACGGTAAACAATATTCATAATTGTGCACGGTCAATTTGCCTATTCGATTTGTCTTGCTTCTCCCTTTGAATTATTATTCTCTTTGTTCTAAATTAACTTAAATTTATTTTAAATCAAATTATTTTGAAGTCCATTCAAATTTACAAAAATAACACACCTACATTATTTGACATTAAGTTAGTACTACAAGATATTTCATGAACAATATTGGTATCATAAATATTGTTATTCTTTACTGTAAAGTTGATACATATTCTGAAATTAAGATGATTATCGAAATTAATTTGTGTTGCGACGAAGGAAGTATATTGCTATAGGCCATAATTTTGGTTTGGTCCCTTTTACCGCCTCTGCTATAGGTTAGCAAAACGGCCACCGATCCATACAACGTACCATAGTACGTCGTACACACACGAGCTCTTGGTATATTTTGTCAACACACATGGTGGGGGCCTCGCTTTCAGAGGGAACAAGGCTGCTTGGCAAGCTATGTTATTGGTGTTGGTGTCAGGGAGCCATCCGTTTGCTGTGAAATGCTGCATGCATGCCCTTTATATTTATTTACGGAGTATATATGCAATAATATTGTTGTTCTCTTTCATCTTCTGAATTCTGATGCAATAATAATGGCTAGTGTGTTAAATGATGATGCCTGTTTTCAAGGCTTCCCGGGCAACACGTACTCCATGTTTGGGCAACCACCTTTTGTTAGGAGTTCTTTGGCAGCCCTTTCTTTTATATATATTTTTCCCGTGCTTCATATTTCGTTCGGTTTCTCTGGAACAGATTGAACCAGTGGTAGAGTGCGGAATAATTCCTGATGTGGTGCGGTCGTATAACATACGAGGGGATGCGGCCGGCCGGTCGTAGAGCGGTAACAGACCCAGATTTCTAGCTTTCATAGGCTAATGGAACAGATCAAATCTAGACTCGGATCCATCAATAACCGAACGAGGCCTAATGCTAGCTTGCAATCCGTGCACACCAGAGGATTCCGGTACAACAATAAATGATTCTCCTTTCAAAATTGCCACAATGCAAGTTCGGGCACACGAGGTGGTGAGATTATGGGCCAAATCCGTATGAGGCCCAATTCCAGGGTCGCCCAACGCGGTTAGTTCGGAATCTCAACTCTCAACGATAGTGGAAAAATGGGATAAAACAAAACTTGATGCTCATAAGAGCAACTCCAACCCACCTCCTAAACAGGCCTCTATTTCAGATTTAGGGACTTAGTCCAGAAAAATCCACTCCAACCTACCTCTTACTTGGGCTCCCATTTTAGAAGAACTTGCAAAATTTAGTTTCAGGCCCCCAGCTACAGGAGGGCCCGATCCAATCCCTCCGACTCGCTCCCGACGCGGCCGGCGTTCCACCACCGTCGCTCCTCCACCGCGCCCGCCCGACCTCGCGTCCACGCTCCACCGACGGCGAGCAGCAGGAGACGCTCCACCCTCCAGACCGCTCCACTGCCCGGCCGCGTGCCCTCGCCCGACGCCGTGCTCGGCCGCCCGCCACACCCGCAGGTGCTCCACCGCCGGCGACGCTGCACCCGGCCCCCGCGAACACCTGTTCCACGACTACACGGACTCCGGCATCCTCGTTGACTGCGCCTACTGCTGCGGGCGTGGAGTGGCGGGCGGAGGTGAGATCTCCTTGCCAGCGGCCGACGGGGACGAGGAGGAGGAGCAGCCTTCCTGTGAAGCCCGCGACTGGACTCTTCCTTGCTGTTCTTGATGCCCTCAACCTTTGGATTGCTCACACCATTCTGCTGCTGATCTGCAACAAGAAAAGCACCAGCACGAATTGGACCAAGATCTGATGAAAATAATGCTTTGCTGGTGCTTGTCGTGGTTATGTGCAGCCTGCTTGATATGATGAAGCCAGCAATGTAGCAATTCAATGTACATGTATGTAACAATCCAGTAGCCCTGTGATGGTCATTTGACTCTGAATCCTGTTCTGATCTTTTGGTTATAGAATTGTGTAAAGAATTCTCTGATCAGTCATCAGTGATTACAGTCTTAATGCATATTGACTCTGAATGTACAGGCTACACACTGAAAAGATGACTCTGAAATCTGGTGCTATGGTTATGGGCTTATGGCTATGGTTATGGTTAAGTGCTATGGTTATGGTTACTGTTTCATATAAATCTGTTTTATGGCTATGGTTAAGCCTTCAGTTTTCCTGAGCTCATTTGACTCTGAATCTGATTGATTACTAGCTATTAGGAGTACTAATGGTTATTCTGTGTGTCATGTGATCTAATGGAATTCAGAGTTGCAACTCTGGTACTTGCTTGTGTTATGTCACTCTGGAATTCAGAGTTGCAACTCTGGTGCTTGCGTGATGTCACTCTGGAATTCAGAGTTGTGTTATGTCACTCTGGAATTCAGAGTTGGTCTGGTCAGAGTTTCCATGATCTGTAATCTGTAATCTGGTTAGAGCTGTAGATATATGCATGCATGCATCCCAAAACTGAGTTCTGGAGTACATTTCTTATAACCAGGAGAAGCCACAATCAGTCTGAACTCAAACTGAGTTATTGAGCAAGAAATCTCCGAAACAATTGGTCTGAAAATTGGTAGGTGCATTGGAATGGAGTAGCAGCTGCCAGATACTGAGCCATGAGAGCATCATTCACTAACTCAGATTGACAAAGAAAACAACTGACCATGGCAGAGATGAAGCTGAAATCTACACAGACTGAAGAGCCAGGCAGCTAGCAGGACCCATACTATCTGACACATGATTCCTTAAACATGCAAACCCATACTACTGCAGGACCCCTCTCATCTGCAGGACCCCTCTCATCTACACCACTTTTCCTCTCATCTGCAAATGATGTTCAGATTCAGATTGCAATAACTTGTAAGGCTGTTAGCTGTACTATATGTGTCTGTCAGGTTATGTTTTCTTGATGAGAAGAGATGGAATTAGCCCGATTGCCTGAAGAAGGATGTTTTCTATGTAAAATGCATTTGCTGAAACATACATGTAAGCCAAAGTTGAAGTCTTTTGCCAGGCCTATCTTTTGGTTACATATATTGATGTACAGCCAACAGCCACACAAAAATAAGTTCTGGAGATTCTTTATCAAAGTGGAAGAAGAAAATACTAATGTACCATGATCCATGACCATACATAACAATTCTGAACTATCATCTGACAACCTTACATACATCGATCAAGCATCTATTTATTCAAAAACAAAACATGGCAGATTACACAGGAAGCTTGATCACTTGTCACAGCCATGCATTTGCGCGACATGATGAAACGCACCAAGGCCGTGATTTTTAGAACAAACACACTATGGAGCAAGGAGGGGATTCACCACATGGCCAACAAACAGCACCACGCCAGTCAAGTCTTCTCGGATCAGGAACAGGAAGGGGTGATCTGCGACGAAATCCTGAGGCATCGTGAATGACCGGAGCACAACTGTTGCAGCAGACACGGTGGCGGCCTCTGTTCCTTCCTCATTCACTTGAAAAAATGACTTGTGGAATATGGACGAAACAGACAGGTTCCGCCCCTCAAATCCAAAGGATATCTTGAACTTTGGGACCTTGAACTGTCCAACTGGAACCTTACGCATTGGGATATGCTGCTGAAGAACTTTCTGGATGAAGGGCAGCGGGATCAGGGCTCCAGTCCTCTTGTCGTATTTCTTGAGAATCTTAACCAGTCCTGCAAATGGCAACACGGTAAATAACCATAGTGATGATGAAAGGTCTAAATAGCTAAGGTATCAAGAAAGTGATCCATGAGCATAAGTGGTACAGACAAAGCTAGAAGGTCGACAATACTGATTTGATATAGAATACAACCAAACAGAATTACCATAACAATGCAGCAACATGCCAACTATACTAAATTGATTGTAATTAGTTTCTCCAAGACTGAATGATTAAAAATCAGTTGCATTTGTCAGCTGCACACATGTATTCATCGGTGCTTCTCAAAGGACTAGTCCACCCACAATGCAAAGCAACAACCACAGTAGTGGTACATCGATGGCCGGATATATTGGTATTGGCATCAACGTCAGCCAGTAGTACAAGTGCCGGCGATCGAGCAAGTGAAACAACATCAAGTCAGCAACATGGAGTGAAACAACAGCAAGTGAGCAACATGGAGTATCCTCTCCTCACTGCAGAACCCAATGCAATGCAACCCAGGCTGGACAGGCGCGCCATGGCCAGGTTCAGATCATTTGTCAACAGGGCACTGCTGGAGGAGATTGCTCTGCTTGAGCGGCGGTTCACTTGGTCCAGTGGCACGGACACGCCAACGCTGGAGCGTCTCGACAGGGTCTTCGTCACTGCGGACTGGCTGACTGCCTTCCCCAACCATCTCCTCAAGCCCCTGTCCTCGGACTGCTCGGACCACTGTCCCCTCCTGCTCCAGCTCGACGTTCTGCGCGGTGCCAAGCGGAGGTTCCGGTTTGAGTCGTTTTGGACCAAGCTGAAGGGCTTCAACGACGTGGTGAAGGCGGCCTGGGGCCCAACCCCGACAAATGCCGACCCTTGCCGTGTGTTGGATCAAAAATTCAGGAATGTGGCCAGAGAGCTAAGGCGCTGGAGTAACGCGCTGGTGGGAGAGTTCAGGCTGCAGCTTGCGCTGGCCAGGGAGGCCATCCTGGCGTACGACCTGGCCATGGAGACTAGGCAGCTCTTGCCATGGGAGGCCGCCAAGCGCAGGTCCCTCAAGATGCGTGTGCTCGACCTTGCTTCCTTTGCCAGGAGCGTGGCGCGCCAGCGCGCGCGCGTGCTCTATTTGCGAGAGGGGGATGCAAACACAAGGTTTTACCATCTCCAGGCTTGTCACAGAAACCGCCGCGCGCGCATTGAGAGCCTCGACGTCAATGGAATGCAGTTGGTTGACGATCAGGACAAGGCTTCTGCCCTCTACGACTACTACAATAGTGTCATGGGTACAAATTTCGACCGCTCCAGACGCTTCGACCTGCAGGCACTTGGTATCCCGGTGGAGGACCTCCATGAGCTGGAGCGCTTCTTCACGGAGGAAGAAGTTTGGGCCGTTATTCAGCAAATGCCGAGTGACAAGGCGCCAGGGCCGGATGGCTTCACTGGCACACAACTTGCTTTCTGAAACGGGGAAAAAGAAACGCAGTCGTTCAAAAGCAACAGAGAGACGATCCTTACCGAGCTCGTGCAGGCAGTCCACTTGCTGGGTGATGGCCGTGAACCTGTCCGAATCCACGCGCTGGACGCCTTCGCCGCGGACGCCGGGGACGGAGGACGGACGGAGGAGGGCTCCGCCGCTGCCGACTCCTCCAACCAGCTTCGCCGCTGCTGCCGCCTCTCTCCTCCGTGCGCCCGCTGCTGGCGGCGCGTGGGCAGGCGGGAGGGGCGAGGGCGGGGCGCCGGAGCAGGCCGCGGGCGGGAGGGCGCCGCCGGAGCAGGCGGCGCGCGAGCGGGGCACCGGTGGCGACGCGCGGGCTGGGCGCCGTGGGGAGCAGAGCTCTGATTTCTTTCTTTCTTTTTTTTAAAGAGAAGTAGGGACTTGGGCTGGAGTTGGATGCAATTTTGGGCCCCTATTTTTTGCAGGCCAGAATGCAAATGGGAAAAATAGGGTCTCAATTTGCATGGTGGGCTGGAGTTGCTCTAACTCTCTAGTCCATCTGGGGAGAGAGGAACCGGATACGTGAGGAGGGGAAAAGAAGACCGGCTGAACTTGTTGTCTGAGCCATCATATCGTATACTGAGGAGCTTGAGTGCTTGACAGATTAAAGACCTCAAAGCAGACAAGACAGAAACAAACTTCTGAACGTTGGATACGACCACCAGAGGGAGTTTTGAAGCTGAATTGTGATGCTTCTTTCATGCCAGAGGAGCGCTGTGACGGTTGGGGCTTTCTGATATGGGATTCTGAGGGTGATGTGGTACTGAATGGATGGGGACGAGTTGATCACCTGCTGAATGCATTTCAAGCTGAAACAATTGCATGCCTTTAGGGGGTTCAAGCTGCAAGTAATCTGGGCATAGGCCATCTGATACTAGAAACGGATGCTCTGAAGTTCAAGCATGCTTGGGAGAAGACCGATCAGGACCTTTCGGTGAACGGTTGCCTGATAGAGGAATTAAAGTCTTTTAAAGCTGCAAACTTTTTTAGTTTTGATTGTGTTCATGTGTCGACAAATTGTAACAAGGCAGCGCATGTTCTTGCTGCTCTTGGTGTGGGTAGCACTGAAGGGATCGAACACATTTCGTGTGATGTCCCGGATGGTGTCATTGTAATTGTCGCTGATGATTTATCAGCCCAAGTGCAATGAAAAGCTGCCTCAATTCAAAAAAAAAAAACAAACTTGGAATCCACCCTTATTTCTGGTTGAGCAGTAAACATTGCCCTTGCGCTGATAGTTAAATCTATATTTTTCACTATATTTTGTAACACCTTCATGCAGCCTATCTTATATATATAACACATACTTATAATTACTAGAGCAAACTGTCAAAAAAAGAGACATTATGTGAGTTGTACAAATCATCAGAAGCTGTTGCCAAAAGAGTTTTTCAGCATTATGTTAAGCTTGACGACCTGAGGATCGATCATCAAAGTCACATAGCATGCATTAATAAATTAAAGATTACCTAATCGAAGACATATGGTCCTATTAATTTGCGTGTACACAGCCTCACAGCCTCTGGTCACTGACGATGGAGACCTGAACCCCGATGGGCGGCCCCAGCGGGAACCCCAAGAATCCGGCTGCCTAGGGCGTCGTGGGAGCATGCAGCAGAGGCACTGGCCGTTGTTGATTCGGCGGCTTGTCCAGGAACGGGATGCGACCATCTACCAAGACGGCGGCCACGTCAACCGCGACGATGGCCGCACCAACCGCGCCCCGGCGCACACCGAGGGCTGCCCAGGAGACGGCTCCGGCGGCGACCAAGTTCCAGAGATCCTGCCTGTTCGGGCGCGCGCGGTCCATGGCGATCTCCAAGGCCTCGTACAGGGCGAAGTAGGCGGCCAGCGTGCCGGCCGCGCGAGGCGTGCCCGCGCCGACGACGGCCCGGGCCGCGCCGGCGAGCCCGCCGCCGCGGCGGAGGCCCCCGAAGAAGCGGCCGATGGAGCTGCCCGCCAGGCCCGTCGTGAACCCGAAGCCCAACCCGTCGACGAAGCCATAGCCGAGGTGTGGCATCCGATCAGTGTAGGCCGGCTGCTCCTCGCTCATGGCGCGCCGGCGTCTCTCTCTCTCTGTTTAGCAGGATGATCACGATCGGGACGACGGAAGTGGTGATTCTCTATGCGGTTTCGCTTGGACGTCTCGATCGATCGCGATTATTTGCCCTGGTATATATACGCGTTGCGGCCGTTGGTGTTCGGAATTCCCAATTCACCTCTCCTCGGGTGACACAATTCCTATCCCAACAGGTTTCCTACTGGAACCCGAATTAACAAACTATTTCCTATAATAGCCATTTTCTCATTATCCAGTCGTGTTACGAAAACAGAAAAAAATATCAAATGATGGTGACAACAGTGCAAACTAAAAAAAAATCAACACATAGCAACTGGACTTGGATCTCTTTCTCCACTTCAAAACGGAACCACTTGATGATATACCAAAACGTGGAACATGAACATCACGGAGCTTTAATTTGCACTAGAGACACAGTCAATTTTGTCAATTTTGTCAGATAAAACCGCCAGGCCTTCAGTAGTCATTTCAAACTTCTGAAGCCCCTCCCTATAGCTAGAGCAAGTATTATAATACAGCCGACTTGCTGGTACTGTAAGGTTCTTTCGCGCCCTTTCTCTCCATACGAGTGGTTGAGCCTTTATTATTAATAGAGGGCCACTTGTCTTTCTCACAAAGTTTCTTGATTCTTGTCTTCCGGCCTTGTAGTGCCTTACAGCCCGCTTCTTCTCTCTCCTCCCTTCTCTCCTCCACGTCATCATTTAGCCGGCTTGCAGCCTACTATAATACTTGCTCTTATAAAAGTAGGATAATCTGACCCACACAACAGGAAAACATCCTCATGCAGAAGATGTCGTCAAAAGAGATTTTTTAGTTATTGTCTTAAGCCCGACGACCTGAGGATCGGCCATCAGACTCACAGAGAGCAAGGAGCGTACATAGCAGATTTAATAAAGATTACCTAATCGAAGACATATAGTCCTATTAATTTGCATGTACACAGTGACGCAGCAAAGACTAGATTAGAACATAGAAGCTCACAACCTGTGGTCACCGACGACGGGGACCTCCTGAACCACGATGGGCGGCCCCTGCGGGATCCCCAAGAATCCGTTGGCCGCAGGCGTCGTGGGCGCATTCAGGGGCAGGGGTTGTTGCTGCCGCGGCGTCTGCTCGATGACACCATCCAAGAATTGGCAGGCCAACCCAGCCCCGACGAAGGCCGCGCCAGCCGCGCCCCGGCGCAAACCGAGGGCTGCCCAGGTGCCGGCCCAGGCGGCGGTCGTGTTCCAGAGGTCATCCTTGTTCGGGCGCGCGAGGTCCATGGCGCGCTCACGACGGCCCGGGCCGCACCGGCGAGGCCGCCAAGGCGGAGGCCCCCGAAGAAGCGGAAGATGGAGCTGCCCGCCAAGCCCGCCGCGAACCCGAAGCCCACGTCGTCGACGAAGCGATGCCCGTGGTGCGGGATCAGAGGGTACCACGGCTGCTCCTCGCTCATCGCGCGCCGGCGGGCGGCGGCTCTCTCTCTAGCAGCGGCGGTGGTGCACCTTGCTTGTTTAGCAAGATGATCTCGATCGGAACGGAAGTGCTGATTCTCTATGCGGTTTCGCTTGGACGTCTCGCGTTTAATTTTTATTATGCCCGAAATAAGATATGTACGGGGCTACGGCCGTCGGTGCTCAGAATTCACCTCGCCTCAAGCAATGTCCGAACAGGTTTCCAACCCGTACCCGAATTAAAAATTATCAGTCGTATTACGAAAACAGAAAAAAAAAACAAGTCAGAATTTTTTGTTATATTATTTTGAGAAATCTGAGATTAGTCGTGTTCGAGTCGGAGCCAACAGACAAATAACTGTCTCCAAATTTGAATCTAGACATTTAGAGGTTTATGACTAGCCTGGAAATCTCACATTTAATTGCCTCTAATAATCATCACCAGACACCAGGACTGTATTCAGTTCACCGCGCCCACCGTAAGCAAGAGTACATAGCAGTTTTTGCCATCTCAAAGGCACGTACTATACTATCGCACGGTTGCGCAAATGAACTTTCAGCTACCCGCTTAATGAACCCTCAAACTACACCCCCTGCAGTCTACATAGCACGTCTACTTCTGCAGAGATACAGTATATACTACGATAAGCAAAACACAGGAAAAGCAGTAGCTACAAATCATGATAAATGATGGTGACAACACGGCAAAGTAAAACAATTTTCCAGCATAGCAACTGGCCCTTTCCCCCCACTTAAAACAGAACCATTCATATACCAAAACAGGGAATGAAGTCATCACGGAGCTTTGCTACTATAAGCAAAAGCTCGTGAACTCACGCTCAATTTAGAACCCTATTAGCTAGTGAATTTTGTCAGATAAAACTGAGTCCTGGAACTCAAGGTAAGCTTTGCCCAATTCTACTGCCACCAGGCCTAGTCACTTCAAACTTCTGACGCCCCTCCATAGAAGTAGTAGGATAATCTGACCTACAAAACAGGAAAACATGGAGTTCATTAGCATATATGGTATTAGGACAACGGCACATTTTTATATAAAATTATAGCATAACAAACCAAGAATACTGCAATGTGCTAGAATGAATGAACAAGTACAACAGTATATGCAGAGGATATAGCCCTTTCCTCGCCCATTTTGAAATAAAAATCAGTTCAGACAAGCATCACACTTAAAACTACCTACACTTGCACATTGCAGCTTTGCTTTCTGAAAGGGAGCCAACTGATTTACAGCAAAAGCATAGGTAAGGACTAAGGACATTTGTAGCCATATTATCAATGTTTTGCATTTTGGAACATATTCATATTTATTGTAACGGTGCAAGAATGTATCATTAGTGCATCCAATTGAAAGAATAGAACTCTTACAGCCAAGGAAAAAAGAACAGACATACAAAAACCTAACAGAATGGGGTGGGGAGATATCATCCCTGATCCAAGCAATAGCAATCAAGAGAGCTGCAGAGTTCATGCCGGATTGCACTTGCAGCCACACCCCCCTGATCCAAGCAATAGCAATCAAGAGAGCTGCAGAGTTCATGCCGGATTGCACTTGCAGCCCCCACACCGCCCCCCCCCCACACACACACACACCCACACACACCCACCCACCCCCACACCCACACCCACACGCCAACATAACTGTTGCAGAAAATATAAAACCTGAAGTGAACAGATACTAAAATATTCAGATACTCGAGCAGAAACTTGAGCAGATACTCATCTTGGAATAAGTCCCAGAAACTCGAGCAGATATTAAACTCATCTTGGAATAAGTCCCAGAAACTCGAGCAGATACTAAAATATTCAGTTGATACTAATAATATCAACTGAACAAGGAGACAATTTAGAAACAACAATACAACAACTGAAAATAGCATCGTAGCACACATTGAAACCCTCTGGAATATTGTATGCCTAACAATGGTATATTGTTGAATGGGATTAATAATACTTACAAAAAACAGAAAAGCTAAAAAAACAGCATCACAAATCATATAAATGTCTGTTCCTGTAGGTTATTAAAACACGGTGTACCTATCATGCAACCCCTGTTTTCTCTAATGGAACGTACACTTCAAAAACTTCCAGTTTTTTACTATTTGGCAATATAAGTACCAAAAACAGGAGCTCAACATCCATGCATCATGGAGTCAAATGTAAAACACTGGAAGAATTCAATGCAGGAACTTTCTCCACACAAAACTAACATAAAAAATCATACGTGTTTAAGTAGTCTGCATGCATATTTGAAAAAACTCTCTTCAGGGGAAAGTGCAAAACATAAAGAAAGTTAATCTCTCCCTAAAAAAGAAAGAAGTTAATCTCACAAAAGGTAAAGCCACACTCTATGCAAGCAAGTTTATACTTCAGATATGACTAAAATTGACAGTAACTGGCAAAAGTTTGCCAGGCATGTGAAACTATAAAAGGTATATAAATCCTGTGTTGCCACTACTTTTCAATTCCCCCTTTTTCGTAATCTCCTTCCAAGCATATATCCTCGGGCCAACCTTCTAGTGGGGTGAATCTTTGAAGTTCACAAATCATAATGGTCAGAAAACCAAAAACCATACTAGCGATATCAGTAGCAGAAACAAAGATACAAGTATGATTGGCTCACGCTAGTTGAGCTCACGCTAGCAGAAACAGAGATACAAGGAGACAATTTAGAAACAACAATACAACAACTGAAAATAGCATCGTAGCACACATTGAAACCCTCTGGAATATTGTATGCCTAACAATGGTATATTGTTGAATGGGATTAATAATACTTACAAAAAACAGAAAAGCTAAAAAAACAGCATCACAAATCATATAAATGTCTGTTCCTGTAGGTTATTAAAACACGGTGTACCTATCATGCAACCCCTGTTTTCTCTAATGGAACGTACACTTCAAAAACTTCCAGTTTTTTACTATTTGGCAATATAAGTACCAAAAACAGGAGCTCAACATCCATGCATCATGTAGTCAAATGTAAAACACTGGAAGAATTCAATGCAGGAACTTTCTCCACACAAAACTAACATAAAAAATCATACGTGTTTAAGTAGTCTGCATGCATATTTGAAAAAACTCTCTTCAGGGGAAAGTGCAAAACATAAGGAAAGTTAATCTCTCCCTAAAAAAAGAAAGAAGTTAATCTCACAAAAGGTAAAGCCACACTCTATGCAAGCAAGTTTATACTTCAGATATGACTAAAATTGACAGTAACTGGCAAAAGTTTGCCAGGCATGTGAAACTATAAAAGGTATATAAATCCTGTGTTGCCACTACTTTTCAATTCCCCCTTTTTCGTAATCTCCTTCCAAGCATATATCCTCGGGCCAACCTTCTAGTGGGGTGAATCTTTGAAGTTCACAAATCATAATGGTCAGAAAACCAAAAACCATACTAGCGATATCAGTAGCAGAAACAGAGATACAAGTATGATTGGCTCACGCTAGTTGAACAATCTGCTAGACAATGACTAGGGTTCAGGATGATTGCACTAAAACCAAACCAATGGGTTAATTGTTTAAGTAGCAGCATCAAACAGCGATGACCAGGGAAAGATAGAGCATGACCCAATAAATAAATGGAGTACAGTTATTATCACGTTGCAGGATTCACCACTGCTTAACATACATTGTGCCAAAAAATGCAGAAGAGGAAACCCAACATCGTGTAGCCAAAAATTCCCTACTAATTTGAATTAAAAAAAAAGCCCTGCTAATATGCTGTGCACTAATGCACCGTAGGCATTAATATGCCCTAGGCAACAACTACGTAGCATACACATACAGCACTGGAACAACAGTGGGCATACCAATTATAGTCCTGGATTAATTACAACACAAACCACAAATCAGTTAATGTATGAGCTTGGTTTAAATTTTCTCAAGAATTGCAACAAAACTGCTACTTGGGAAGGAGGAATCAAAACACTTTGCATGTTTCACTCTGGATCGCTGTGTGGAGAAAATGTATGTGCTTAGCAATCATAAACTCATGACATTGAAGAAGTAACTCAAAAGTCAGAACTAACTACCAGGCACTACATTTGCAGAGTACACATGCATAAGAACAACAATGGCCACATTCAACAAAACTAAATCAAATCAACAAACTGAAGGAATCAGCAGCAAACAAAACAGAACACCCAAAAGCTAACCTTTTTTTTTTCACTTGTAGTCGAAGGAGGGAACGGCCGTCGTTGGCAAATCCATCTCCAACAACTCCGACCCCGACTTGTTGCGATCGCCAGCAGCAACCGTGTCCTGCTGCTTCTTCCCGAACAACCCTCCAAACCACCCAGTCGAGCCGCCAGGCTTAGTGACCGGGACCTCCTCAACCACGATCGGCGGCGCCGGCGGCACTCCCAGGAACCCAGGTGGTGGCGCATACTGGCCAGCATCCTGTCCGGGACACTGCAACAGGCCCTCCTCCTCCTCTGGCGGCGGCGGCGGCGGCCCAATGCGGTTGAGCATGATCCCGGCGCCCTCGACGAGAGCGAGTAGCGCGCCGCCGGCGAGCGCGGACCTGCCGGACGCGAGGAGGCCCTGCCGCAGGGCGAGGAGCCCGCCCGTGGCGGCGCCGGCGGCGATGGAGTTCCAGGGGTCCTCCCTGGCGCGGGCGTAGACGAGCGCGCAGTCGAAGCAGGAGAAGAGGCCGCCCCAGACGGCGAAGCCCCCGCCGAGGCGCGGCGCGAGCATGCGCGCGGACGTGGCGCCGCCCGCGAGGCGGTGGCCGTTGGGGGAGTTGCGGGCGCCCTTGGCGAAGTGGAAGAGGGCGCCGCCCACCGCGCCCATCCCGAACGCCGCGCCGACGTCGTCCAGGATGCGGTCCGGGCACGGCTCCCGCGACGTCTCCGGCGTGGTCATCTCCTTGGTCGCTACGGCGGGCGGCGGGGCAAAACCCTAGGCGGGCTTGGGGATTGGCAAGCCGGCGATGGGAAAGGCACCGGCGGCGAAGCGGGCGGCGCGGAGAGAGCCAGGAACGGAACGAGTACGTGCCTACGTGGCGTCTAGTAGCGTTCGGTTCTGACTTCGAGGCTTTGGCTGGGCCCCACCATGTCTTTAATTTTTGAACGTGTGGACTTTGGTTCGAGCACGGTTTGACAAAAAAAATGGAAATCCTCCAAAATTCCTTCGGGATAGCGGATGCCATATTTCAACTAGATTTGAGATAAAAAAAAACGTATAGGAACTTAATTATTTGTTGGGATCCTCTCAAAGGATTTTTTTAGTGGACTCAAAAGAAATAATTGCTGGGAAACATTTCGTAAGAATTTTATTTACTATTTATAATGGCTCAAATTTTTTATTTGAAACAATTAATTGTTTATTTGGAATGTAGTAATTTCATATGATTTGCACATATGTTCAACTCACTCGAAAAACACACAAAGAGGAAAAAGATCCCGTGTTCCAAATAGGAACCCAAGTGATAAATAAATATTCATTGTATTTTAAATTATATAAGACATTTTTTATACATAGATTTTACTATGTATTTAGATACACATTGTGTCCACATACTCCCTCCATTCTAATTTATAAGACGTTTGACTTTTTTAACACAAACTTTGACCGTTCGTCTTATTCAAAAAATTGTTCAAAATATTATTTCTTTTGACATGGCTTCCTTTATTAATAAAAGTTCTTCAATACTAACTTAAATTTGAATGTTTTTTTACAAATTTTTTGAATAAGACGAGTGGTCAAACTTGGGGTTGAAAAAGTCAAACGTCTTATAAATTGGAATGGATTAAGTACTTAGTAAACTTGATGTATATAAGCTACAATGATAAACTATTATTGTCTTAGTTAATGTTTATATGAATAGGCTGGAATAGGACTTCAGTAACGATTTTTATAATAGACCCTAGAAAATCATTTTTGACCGTGTATATAATGGTTTGTGTGGTTGTGTGGGGAAAAACCATCATAAACTTATACATTACAAGCGGACATACAACTTATAACAACATATCCAAGAGTCTTTCTAAAATTTACTTATAAAATCATCATTTAGATTGTCATTTGAGTAAAAATAGTAGAACAAACTTTGCACACATGAACATATTGATGGAAAACTAAGCCGATAAATCTTAATTACGATTGACAAACTCATCACATGCACTTATTGATTGATGGTACATGTGCACACAACACTAAGAAAATATAGCCAAATCATTAGATAGAGGTGAGCAGTTACCGCAAAAAAAAAAAGAAGAAAAAAAAAGAGGTGAGCAGGACGTAGTCACCTCTCTAATCACCAAACCAATGTTTGTTTCCCAGTTGGTACCTACTTGGATGGCAAGCTAGCATTGACACAACAAACATATTGGGTCAACCTATTTGCATATTTTCTGTGTGGTGCCTCATGCATGTCTCATGACAAATGTTTGTTATCATGTGTCATATATTAACTCATTGCTAATGAATGACTTTTGTTGTAGAAAAATAACAACTCGTAATGTGAATCAGAGAAAGAGAGAGACGGACCAAAATCTCACACCAGGAACTGGCATTGTCAGTCTGTCGCATTGACAGATGTAAACATGTATAATCTTCGGTTGACACCACAGAAGTTCAGAACTGAAGAATTGAGTCAAATACATAGAAAAGGCATAACGATCAGAGGAAAAATTTCTCAATATAAGAGCCAGAGAAGGTGAAACTGATCAATCCCACAATGCAAAACCTTAGATGAGTGATGGCACACCACTTTCGACATAACACATGATCGACAATGCAAGAACCCACAGATGGCATTCAGAAACAAAAAATAAAAATAAAATCTAGCATTGTATAGTCTGCAGGAAAATCATAATCCGACGAAAAACTTACAAATTTTCTCCTCCTACTTTACAAATATTTGTTAATCGAAGGAGGGAACAGCGGTGCTGGGCAAATCCAACTCCAGCGCCTCAGACCTGAGATCACCACCATTAGCAACCTTGCCCTGCTGCTTCCTCCCAAACAAGCCGCCAAACCACCCGCCAGCACGGCCAGAGTCAGGGACGACCGGGACCTCCTCAACCACGATCGGCGCCGCCGGCGGCGCTCCGAGAAAGCCAGGCGGCACGTACTGGCCAGAACCCTGCTGCTGCTGCTGCTGCATCATCATCAGTTCCTCCTCCGTCGGTGGGGTACCCATGGTGCGGTTGAGCATGATCCCGGCGCCCTCGATGAGGGCCAGCAACACGCCCCCGACCACCGCGCCCCTCCCGGCGGCCAGGACGCCGCTGCGCAGGGCGAGGAGCCCGCCCGTCGCGGCGCCGGAGACGATCGAGTTCCAGGGGTCCTCCTTGCTGCGCGCGTACACCATGGCGCAGTCGAACGTGGAGAAGAGGCCGCCCCAGACCGCGAAGCCGCCCCCGACGCGCGGCGCGTTCATGCGCACCGCCGTCGCGCCGCCCGCCAGGCGGAGCCCGTTCGGGGAGTTGCGCGCGCCCTTGAAGAAGTGGAAGACGGAGCCGCCCACCGCGCCCATCGCGAACGCGTTGCCGAGATCCTCCAGGATGCGGTCCGGGCATGGCTGCCGGTTGAAGTCCGGTGAGTGCGTCATCTCCGTCCGTGCGCGGCGGCGGCTGGGTGTTTTTGCTCCGATCAATCTGTTCTTTATATATGGCTTTAGCTGCTGCTTCTTTGTCAAGTTAGGCTGGGACGAGTTATATAGGCCGGCCGGCCCAGCAGCAGCAGAGTTTGGTTCCGAGATCGGTTCCAATTTGCAATCTATATGGTTCACCCGGGTGTGCAAACACTTAATTTCCAATTTGCACGGACGAACACACACGTCACAAGAACATTCTGCCGTCGTAAAAGGCTCGCGATCAACGGCGCGGAGCGGTGCGGTGGTGGCGGCGGCAGCCTCTCTGGTACACACAAACCTATGCAACTGGTCTGTAAAGCTAGCCGCCGATCCACCCCTGCCTGTCCGATGGTTGCAGGTTTGTTCTTGTGATTGCTGAATGCTGAAACAACCGTTCTAATGGCTGCAGGTTTGTTCTTGTGATTGCTGAATGAACCTTTCTAATGAATGCATGTTTGTTCTTGGGTAGATCGGGACACGAAGACAGGCGTTTGGGCGTTTCACCAATCTTATACCACTAGGTACAATGTTACAGTAATATTGAATGAATGATTGTTTTGCAAGCTTCTGAAAAAATAGTAGATGCTTAATAGTGGTAGCTGGTACAATCTAAATAGTAGATGCTTAATGCATGCTTCTGAAAGAAAAAAAAGCTATATGTTTTTTTTAATTAAAGAAGCTGAATATATGGCTCATATGGTTGGGACCAACCTTAGTGAGTCACTGTCTGGAATAATTAGTATTCTGGAATAAATTAGCGAGTCCCTAATTTTTATTGTTTGATGATAATTGAAATTGCAATGCACTCTTTTGTTTACCTAAATGGGCCCGGTAAGATCCATGGGGAGGCCTCTGAAGGATCTGTAATGATTTGAGGTATCTCAGTATCATTGTGTCACTAACATACCTTTACGATTTCCATAAAAAAAAAACATACCTTTACGATGCCGTTAAGAATTAGCACTCACAAAAGCACCGCAAGGAGCTCCTCAAGTTGCAGCAGAAAGACTACACAGAAGTTCATGAACTTCACGAGGATGTTTTGACGGACCAACAAATATCAAACAATATCACTTTCAACAGGTTGACAATTTCACACCAGATTTAACTCCCATCCGAAATAGCATGCTTTGTTCTTTTCTTGTGAATCTGCGATGATGAGTAAATAACTCTATGGTGCTTGCTTATGGTAATTGATATGCTATGTTTTTAAGAGGTTTTATTAACACATTGATTTTACTAAAAGAATAATACCCCTAAAAGGTGATTGTAACTCATGAGTGAAGTAACTGTAATTTCATTGAGAGCTAGCTGTAACTAAGGCATAATAATAAAATCATGTTACTTGCTTATTTGGCAAGTAATAATTTACATAGCTCCTGTTTCGCAAGTCCTTAAATCATGTAACTAAGGCATAATAATAAAATCATGTTACATAGCTGTAACTAAGTTGGTTTGAGAAGTTGATGGAGAGGGATGTTTGTGTTTTTTGGCAAATTAATAAGAGTAGCAACCTCATTTGATGAGTTGTTGGAGCATAGAGTTTTCTATGCCATTCTTGTTTTGTATGCTATATTTAGATTTTTATAGCAAAAAGTGAACTCCAACAGCTATGCATGCTATCTTGTTTTGTCGCATGGTAAATATAGCTTGTATGTACCACTAGCCATCTAGCAGTGTCATAGTAGAAGGCTTTTGGAGTTTTCTATTTTTTTACCTAGTTTTCTACTAAATCATAAGTTTAACAATATATTTTTACCAACTCTCTTGGAGTTATAGCCAATCGTGATTTTGTTCATGTTTAATTTTTTTCATTTGGCCATACACATTTGGGAAGAAAACTATGATTTTATTGTGATATTCACATGTTACTTGCATGAGAGACTAGGGCACAGTTCCAGTAATTAATCTGATGGAAGCTAAATAGATTCGTGTTGGTATAGTAGGTTCTTGGAAATCACACAATGTGTATTTTCTGAGCAATAATTATGGCTATTCTTACTGATATTTGTCTACAGTACATGCCCTCATGCTCATTTTTTCATATAGATAGTAGCTGCGGGTACTCAAATTTTTTTTTTTTCCAATACGCTCAAGACAAGAAATGGTGGTTTTCAGCGATGAATACAAGCCAGGTTCCGGGACGACGCAAGCTCCGAAGAGGCAGTCTTCATTAGGATCAAGGATGAGTTCGCGGACTGGTCCTTAGCTAGACGTCGACGCCCAAATAGCGCGGCCATGATTGCAATAATTTCAAGTAGTTAGTTCATGTTTCTAGCCCCGGTGCCGCGGTCTACGGGATTGGGGAGCACTTCCCATCCGTGTAACAAACTCTATTCTCCTTATTAATATAACGACGGGTAACCGGATCTTTCAAAAAAAAAAAAAAATACAAGCCAGTCGGCAAGTCTATCAAGAAAGCCGGGGCAGAGTGGTGTGTCTGTTTCCAATGTACTACCTTGCCGTACATTTAATTTGGATAGCTCAAGCTTAAGTTTTGTAACATTCAGCAATTAGTCAAAATATAGTGACCCTTTTCTTCATTTTTAGTACAATAGTTTGGTAGTGCTGAACCTTCAGATAAGCTCCATCCGTGCGTTGTAATCTGTGATTATCAGCGTTAACGTCAGACTCTCAATTAGGGCGTGCGACTGTCCGTAGCGTAATCTTTAGTATCGACGCTTGACAACAAAGAACTTCTGTAGCTACTTCATAACTACATACACGTGTTGCCACTATCACAGACACGTGTTCTAAACGTTCGTCGATCTGTAGTAGGTGATTGGTGATTGTTGTCAGACACACGCTTCGTGCGTCACATACAAGTGTTCTAAACGGGCGTATGTAGAGATTATTACAGACGTCTTAGCACAGACACTGTCTTGCGTGTCTGTGATAGGACCGAACACACGTCTGTTAAATTCTTTTTTTACATAGCGATAGGTATTTTCTCTCACATTATTGGTTGCCGTAACTCAACTCTTGAAAATGAGCAATGAACCATATTATTTTTTTGCACAGGGGATATTGTGTACCTAGATGATATCCTTGTTCCCATGGGTTGCTTGCATGAAGCATTTTTTCATGGCACGCAACATTCATTTTAGGGTGGATCATGTTCCGGAGATAACATTCCTCTCATTCTAGTTATAATGGTGTTAACCAATGAGAACCAAAGGTAGCATTGAAAATTTTAATTCATTGCAAGTCCGGAACATTATAACTTGCAACTTGCAAGGGAATACATGCGCGGCAAGGAAAAGGGAATACATGCTATGTATTCCCTTGTTTTTTTTTTTACTTTTGTGAACACTATTCTTTTATTTAATGGAAAGGGGAAAAATATAGATAGGGACTCTTCTGCTGATTCGGTAAGAAATGGCACACTCTCGTGTAATCATTTCATCAAAGTAACTACACCTTTGAGGGGCCACTGACTTCACTCACGCAATCACCAAGTCTTGGATACCTCAACTTAACAAAAATATTGTGGGTATGATCGTACTTAGAGGACTTATTCCAACATAAGGATTGCTGGACGGAACAAGTAATTAATATGCATTTGTAAGGTTGTGAAAAAGCATAACATTGATTAACATATGAAATGCTATGCTCAACTTATAATTCATTGGAATAATTAAATTACAGGAACAGAAACATATGAGCAACTTGGGTATAAGTTATCGCTTACTCTCAGTACTATTTATATGAAATTAGAAGTAAGAACAACCATGTTATCGACCGAGGACATGATTTCATAAGGAACTATGCAGAGGTGGAGATCAAGGACGAACCTCCATATCCTTGCCAATAAGGGTTTCCTCAAGTCTCTAACCTTTTTGTAGTGTGGCCAACTAACCCATGAACGTTGTTGCAATGAGCCGAGGCACTTTCTCTTTTAGCTACCCTGTGCCACACGTCGAGTTCAATCCACAAGATCTGTCACCACTAAGTACTCAACTTGCCACCCCCATAGATGACATGTGTCTATACGGGTTACAGTGACTCACTATCATAGAGAAACAGTCCTTAGCTACTTCACAAGCTAAAACACCGGATACGACCGGTGCACTATCATGTTTATAGCCCGAAAACATGCTCTCTACTCTCTAGAACTCGACTCTGATGTGCATACAACGTCAAAAAAGCCCGATTTGCAACCGAACTCGTCTAGTGCACTATTGATGGTGCTTATCACTCACTTTCAACATCAACATAAGGGCTTCAAAGTAACAATTTATGTTAAGATTTCACTTGGTTCCACTTGCACTTGGAGAATTACGCTTGTAGGGGCAAAACAACCATTTTGTACAAAATAAAGGCTTCTAGAAGCCTCCCATGACACCGGGAGGGTCAAGGCCCACATGGTGGGGTCGGCCAACCCTACCAAGCATTGCTTGATCCCCCTCTTCACTCCTGCCACATAATCAATCCATGGGAGTGTGGAAAACACACCCAAAGCATTGGCATGTTGATCCATTGTTGGTTGCATCTAAGGGCACGAGTTGACTTCTCAAGGATCTTGGGTCCATTGTCATACACTCTAAGGGACAAACAGACTCATAAATGCCCCCAATCAAACACCATATGTCCAAGTACATAACCTCATCTTGGAGCTCATCTGAACCATTGGATAGCAAGAAGGTGGAACCAATGATCGGCTGATGCCCCTTAGGGTCGGTAGGCGCCCTAGGTAGCCCACCAACCTTCCTTTATGCCTGCAAATACCCCTTACACTCTACCACTATAAATAGGACCGTGGCTACAAGAGAGAACATGTGAAGGAAGAGCAAGATAGAGTGTAGGAGCTTTGGATTTAAATTTTAGATATGTAAAGTAGCCCAAAGGTCCTTTTCCTTGCTCATCGGTTATGGTGTTCACCCTCCTATCAACATATGATCTTATATATGAAAATGATAGGCCTTTCCCACTTGGTTGAATACATATCACTTTAGCTGAGTCCATAACCATCACCTTAGGTATGTAACTTTGATATGTGATTTTTTTTCTCATTAATCTTAAAACAAGTAAAGACCAGAAAGAGTTTAACATATTAGCGTAATGGAGCCACATGAAACCTACCGACCTCAAGCGTAACGTTAGCATAATCCGGTGATTGCGTCATCTCGTTCGTGATCGCGAACCCCCTCTGCTGGGTGGTGGTTGGGTCGGTCTGCGGTGCCGGTTGAAACCCTTGGCTAGCTTGGAAGACATGTTGGTTGGGAGTTGCATGTTGGGAGTGAAGCACAAAGGCGAGGGGCGCCAGGGTTTTGTATCCGATCCTGGTCCGGTGTCATCGGTGCTGTGCGGGGCCAAGTAGGCTATAGTCGGATCGGGGATACAGGTCGATATTTGCTTTTATCTTTTTTTTTTTTTTGTTTTTGGATTGGGAATTAGACACGGATAGTTATTAGACACATATTGGAATATGTATTGTCCCAGTTATGATGAATATGGATAAAAACATAGGTGTTAAATATGGAATGAATGGAAAGCCAATGACATCACGTACAATTTTTTTCAGATTTATATGTCCCCCTGTATTATGCAAAAACAACATCCATATATAGCATTGGTTAAAGGCACATGCTATAATCAATGAAAGCCTCTACGAGTCTAAATTCTAACTAAATATATATTGCTGGTATATCAACCACCTAGTCTCTTCCACATAGAATGCTCAAACCATCGTTTTTGGGCACTTACACAACTCTCTAACCAATTACACGTATAAATTGGCAACGTAGCTAGATAGTAGCCTGACACTCTATACACTCACTTTATGTAATGGAAATTGTTCTGAAGATACTCATACATGCTTGATGCCCTCAATCACTTTCATTTTCATATTTTTATTGTTAGAAATATTTTTTATTCTCATAAAATACTTAGGAAAAATAAAAGTAGATAACTACTCCTACAAGGGAAAAAGATACAAATGAAAAGAAAATACCTACATCAAGGTACAACTTGTACCTTGAATATAGAGATGGCAACAAATACTTAGGATAAGAACAAGGGTCAACTTCTTCTTTCTAAAGGGCAAAAAAACATAAACAAATTTGCTGGATATGGGACATACCAACATATCATAGGCTTCTTATCATCATTTTTTTGAGAAACCTTCCTATCTCCTCCAACCAAACGGCGTGTGTTTTTCTTTTTATTTGGAGCGTCTTATAAGTTATAACTTGTGTATTGTAACATTCTTGATGTTAATGACCACTAAAACTTGATGAAGTACATTATTAAAGTATAACCATTGAACATCATGGCATAAAATGCATTCATGTTTTAATAATGTTTTAGATGTGATGCTTGTTTATACATAAAATGATAATGCTTAGTGTTGATTTAGTCTCCTTTGTCTTTTGATGTGATTCCGCAAGTAATTAAAACAAACTAAAATTTCTCTTCTAATGTGATGCTTTGCAAATTTTGTGTGTTAGGTCTACCTTGACGGGCATCAACTAAAATAAATTTACATTTTAGGTTGCTTGTGCTTCTGAGATGATGTTTGACTCCTCCAAAAATCTTATTTTTGAATGTCATCTCAAATACTTGGATTCATACCCTATGTACCTTGAGGTGTAGACAGTGTCTACACAAGTGTCAGGCATAGTGTATAAATCCAGGTCAACAATTAAAATGTGAAAGCGGTTAAAATGATTTTAAAAGTCAACTTGGTCAACCAAGGATGTCTTTGGATTTTTGACCTAAAAATGTCTTTGGATGAAGTTTGTGATCATTAATAATCAACCAATTAATATACAAGAAAACCTTATTTCCAGAAAAACCCTGGTTTTACCCCCCTTTACTTTTATTCAAAAACTATCAAGAATTTCGGGTCGGTTCAGAAAGTGGGTTTGTAGATCTTGATGTGATATACAAAGTTTATTTATAAAGTTTTTTAAGTTTCTTAAAAGAATTTCAAATAAATTTGAAAATACAGTTTTCCAACGAGCGTCCTCTTTTGGTTTCAAATCTATATTTCAAAAACTATCCATAATTTGGGAAAACTTTCTATAGGGAAATGTTTGGTTTGAACAGTTCATCATTCCATAGATTTGAAGATTTCCAAGTTATGTTGAAAAATCAAAAGATATTCAATTGTACGGTTTTTGGTCCCTTTTTAAAATTTGCCCAAAATTCATATTTCTAGGCCGATTCGAGAAAAAGTTCATATCGAGAAAAATGTAGATCTTTGAAAAATATTCAGAGTCTATTTTTTTGGAGATTTTTTAGTTCAGTTCAAATTGTTGGAGAAAAGTCGAATTCTGGTATTAGGGGCACTTTGGTAATTTTGGCAACGAGCAGTCTGCTTGCCAGCTTCGGCGCTGACGAGCTTCCATAGCCTTCCCACCGCCCCCGCCGCGATGTGCTGGCGCCGAAGCAGTTGCGTGTCGATCCCTCCGCGCTCGCGACCCTGGATAAGGCAGAAGAGGACGACTTCGTCCCTCTCTTTTGCTATCGCCGCCATACCTGTGCTTGAGCTCCGCCGCCGCTCGCCGTCGTCCTCGCTCCCTTTCCGCTCAAACAAACCACACCATTGTTGACATTTATTAAGTGCAACTGAAATAAGGAGGGTTCCGCAAGCGCACAGAAAATATCATCGTAGCATTTTAACCAGGAGTAATCCAGGTATCGTTATTTATAATTTTACCACTGGGATGGGAATGCACTGGATAATGAGTGATGAGCAATGCACATGCGATAATGGAGAGCTTAACCTTGTCTGTATCGATCATCTCATACAGGGTAAGTGTCACATAAAATATAGGAATGAATGATAGTTGACATAAGATAAATGAGAGCATTTAGCCACATAAAATAATAGTAACCATCTCAACTTAGCACTCTAAGCTTATAACACTAGCATGGAATAGGACGACCTAGGGTATAATCCTATGTTATTCTAACTATAAAGTCAAGCATACAATGATTAGTGCAAGAACATCTAGCAATCATGGCGGGAAAAGGTTACATCTATGCATAGTGATATTACCAGAGAAGACTAGAGACATAGCAATGACTTCAATGTAATAGGGGTATTCTGCTAGACCTATACTCGGGAAAAGGGCTACAAAGGACTCAACAGGACTGTCACTCCCGCGGTCTACCTCACGATCCGGAATATATGGTGCAATCGCAGATAAGATAAGGTCTAGGCACCATGCCTACACAATATCTATCACTCACCCATTGGCCTAATGAGCAAGCGCTATATGATCCTATGCATAAACATAATTCTAGTCCAACTATGCTAAACATATAATCAAAGTAGACTAAGAACGATATAATTGAGAACATAATCAAATAGAGCAAAGTCAATTCTGATATAATAGAATAGAATAAAGTACTATTCATAGTATCACGAACAATGATGAATATTACAAGAATGTAGAGGGGAATTACCAAGAACTTCGACAGATCCAGACTCCAAGCTAGGCTTGATTCCCTCTAGATCTATTCCTATGTAGCTATGCTACTAAACTATGGAGCTCTAATTGAGATGGTGGCTCCGGCTTCTCTGAATTCTCTCAGATGAATGAATGGAGAATGAATTAGGGTTTCTCCCAGGGTCAGGGGCTCTGAATATATAGCCCTCTAGAATGCACCACAGCCCTCGGATCAAACCGACCTAAACGGACGATTATTATTCATCCTCAAAGGCGGTGGAGGCATAATCCGCGAGACTCAACCTGATTGGTTGAGGTGGAGAGGCGGCCGCCCCTAGGGTGGAGTCGGCCGCCCCTGGAGGCTGCCGGTGGGGCCCGGCTTCCGGGGGTCGCCTTCCCGAGTCTTCTAGAGTATTCTTTTTACCCATTCGGTCTTTATCTCTATGTAATCCCGACATGTGGGCCTTCATTAGGTTCTTTCCTGATAACCCCCTGCAGAAATAGACAATCACCAAAACTCGTGGAATTCTGTCAGTGTAACCCCTATATCTAATAGGTGAACTCAAATTAGTCCTTCTCTTGCTGCGTTGACGGTATAAAAATGATACTTAATCACCGTCAACAAACTCCCCCAAGCTTACCTTTTGCTCGTCCCTGAGCAAAGATAGACTCAGTGATGGATCAGGAGTTGCTACAATGCTTCCACTCCTCACAAGTACACATGCGTTCAAACAAGAACTCTCCTCCAGATTAGAGTGAACTATTCTGACTCAAAACTTACTCATATTACCTTTCACCATGGGGCTTGTAACCGTCACTTGGGTCTTGAGTAGTTGAAAGATAGAACGGTCAAGTCAAGCGCCATGTTTCTCGCTCTTTGATCAACTATTATTCCGGAGTTTTCACAAAGTTTTAAAATAAAACTCAGAGTTCCTTGTATGAACCTTTCAGGTCTCTCATTTGTGGTATTTCTGGATCCTCTCCAAGGCATTAGTAGTGTATGCCTTCTCTCTTCTCTCAAAATATGTGGTATTTGTGGAACTAAGGCATAGTGGAAATTGCATTCTCTCTCTCTCTCACCCTATTTCTATTAGGCTTATGTGGAGCTCATAGGCGGGGAGACACTCAAACTCACTTGCATATATTGCATAGTTAAGCCACGGATCCAAAGGAACTAAAATAATAATAAAGTCATATGTGCATGTGAATGAGGGAATGGGATGAATGATAGGATGATGATGATAAGGAAATAATTATGAGGGGTAATCACTTGGTGAACATCTACTTCCACACTTGCTCCTTTGGGGATAACATGACTCCCTTTATTCAGAAACTTTGAAACTTCTTGAAGGAAGGACTTGGCTACTCTTTCTCTCTCTCTCTTTTTTTTAGAGCAACCAATCCTCTGAAAACAAAACTTTAGCAACGGGGAGTGTATAACTTGAAATGATAGTGACTGGAGCTTTTATGTAGGCAAATGGGATGGCAATGATTATTTCTAGATGTTCACTCCCAGGATAGGAGTAACCTTTCTCTGGATGAAGTGAAATGAGTGGCGTATGTATATGTGGATGGATGGATGCGTACTCCCAGGGTAGGAGCAGCATAAGTGCGTATCTTCAGGGTAGAGACAACACATCATATGGGGAAATGCGTACTCCGAGGGTAGGAGCAGCATAAGTGCGTATCTCCAGGGTAGAGATAGCACAATATGTGGTGGATATGGATCTATATGTAGGTGGTACTTCTAGGGACAGAAGTAGCACAGAATGAATGTAGTATCTATAAAATGGGTGCATGCTTCTGAGGACAGAAGTAGCATAGATCAATGGATGGAGAGCACATAGTATCGACTTTAACTGCATGACTGATTCCTCATGGGTCTACAGCATAACTACACTCAATGCCTATAAAGACTACACTCGATGCCTACAATATGATCTTTATAAATAGATAGGTTTTCCTAATCTAGTAAGCATGAATATATGGCTGTGGTAGGAATTTGAACTCTCATCATAAAGGAACTCATCATGCAGAAATTTAATATTTTCAAATAAATTCTCCAGAACTCTAGTATCTCTAGGAACAAGATGGACAGCAGCTCAAAACTTCCCCATATCATACCCGTCAACCACCTCGACTTAGATCAAGTGTTTGCTACCCACAAGTTTCAGGTTCAGAGCAAATCTCAAATCTAAACAGTTGTGTCCAAAACTCGGGAGAGTACAAGGTTGAAAACTAGGTACTTGAAAGGAATTATGACATAGCAACTATTCATCATCTCCATGTAGAGTTTATTCTGGGGACTACTTTCAAGACAGATTGCAAGAGCTCTCCAAAAGGTAGAAAAGATAAATAAAGAAATCTTTCTGGGTTTCTATGGTTATTCATCTTTTTTAGTTGTTTTAACAAAGCACACTCTAACAAGGTATAAATAGATAAGTTGGAAACACTTAGCTTGGTACACGGGGGATGCTCTCCCCCAAGTTGGATGTTGACATAGTCTGCTGATGTTGCTGACAGGCAATGAAGACGTTCTAGTCCTCCTGGAGTGTTTGTAGATAGTTACTGTTGGAGACAGCACTTGAATGTTGCGGGCAGCACTCCGACAGGGGACTGGATGTTCTTCTGCCTGTTGGCTCTTCTTGATCCTTGATGTTCTGTGAAGCTCAAATAGACAACAAAGCTTGTGGAACTAATTAAGCGTTAGTGATAAAACCTCTAGGCCTTGGTTGTCTAGAACTTTCCTAACTTAAACTTATTCTAACAGGATCTCAAGAAATATTTTTATCTTTTTATTATTTAAGAAATGCAGACAGGGAAAGATAAATATGTTGAGAAATTATTTTTGTGCCACCACAGTGGATGATTATCCACATGGGGCTTAACGATTTTCTGAATGCAAATGCACAACATCTTTATTTTCTTTTTATAATGCAGAGATAATAACACAAGGATACAGCTAAGATGCAAGTAGGGAAATAAATATGCTAAGGTAAAAATACGATGCTGAAAAAGTAATGCTGATAAATACCAAGTTACCTCTTGGCGCGGCGTTCGGTAGTTTTAAGTCCTCCGAACAGGACTTGTCATATTCGCTCATTTGTCAAGGGGCGCATTGGCTGGCGCCTCTGATGACGTCGCCTCTTGTGTTGGAATTGATTCTGATTTTGCTTTTACCTTCCACACCTTCTTTGTTAGAGAGGGTGACCTTGAGGAGGAAGCTTCTTAGAACACTTGTTTTTCTTCTATTGGTGGTACCTCTTCTTCCTCTACCATGTTCTTTTCTTCTGGGTACCGATCTTCATATCTAGACACTTCTCCCTCATAGTCAGCCCATCCATCTGTAGTGATGTTCTTCTTGTTCTGGCGACGGGTACGCTGCCTTCTCCTTGTTCTGTTCTTCTTGGGCTCCTCAGTGATTATATAATTGTTGTTGAAGTAGCGGCGTACCTTCTCAGTGGGAAAGTGGAAATGGATCTCTCCTGTTTCAATGTAGATGATAGCTCTGGTGGTGTGGAGGAATGGTCTCCCTAGGATGATCGGAGGGTTGTAATCATCTCCCATATCGATGACTAGGAAGTCTGTGGGGACATAATGGTCATCTATCTGGATGAGGACGTCCTTCACTTCTCCTTCAACGAAGCGGAATGTCTGATCTGCCATCTGCAGCTGTGCATAGGTGGGCTCCAAAGGCATAGTTCCATATAGATATTCATAGGTTACCTTGGCCATAATGTTGACGCCCGATCCGGTGTCACAGATAGTTTTATTGAAAGAGCTTCTGTTGATGGAGCATTGAATGGTTGGGACACCTGGGTCGTCCTTCTTGATCAGACGTGGGGACCTAAGCAGGCGGTCATGCTCCTTGTGGACTGTAGAGACCATCCTCACTGTCTCCGTCTTCTTGGTCTTCTTATCCTTGGTCTTGTTCTTCTTAGCTGGATTCTTCTTCTTCTCATTGTTCCGCTAATGAGGGTGTCTTTGGGAAGCTGCAAAGACTCTGTTCTTGAAGAAGAAGGTCTCTCTCTTGCCTTTGATGTTGAAGATGATCTTGGCAGTGTTGGCATACATAATAGCTCCAGCAGTGTTCAAGAATGGTCGTCCCAGAATGATGGGGGACATTTCGTCACTGCCTGTATCCACTACCACGAAGTCTGCAGGAACATACGAGTTGCCTACTCGTACACATATGTCCTCTAGTATTCCCAAGGGGACACGGAGTGACTGATCTACAAGCTGCAAGCACATGGTTGTATATATTAAAGGACATCTGAATAACTTCTCATATGTCACTCTTGGCATGATGTTGATGCTTGCACCGAAATCACAGATTGCCTCATTGAAGTTGGTACTTCCAATGGAGATCGGAATGACTGGTCTCCCTGGATCGCCCTTCTTGATTGGCAGAGTTGAATCAATCCATGACCCTTTCGATGGGTCACTCCAGCTACTTTCCGCATTGAATATATCAACAAGATTTGCAGTTTCGAGCTCTTCCGGTTGTCCTGCCATTTTACCTTGGCCGGCGGAGGGAGCAAAGTTGGCAAGCTGTTGTACCGAGACTCTAGTATTTTGTTGAAGCCGAGCTGATTCTTGATGGCACTTTGGAAAAGCCATCCATTCTATTCGATGGTCTCAAGGGCTTTGTCATTTGATGCCGGCTTCTTGGACAAGTTGTCCATCAACTTGCCTTGATTCAAAGCACTAACTCTCTCAAAGGCGGTTGATTGTAATTATTGTAGGAGGAGTTTGTTATCTTGATAGTTGCCCGAATAATTACCCGAGTAGTTAGGCCTCTCTTGTTGATTCCAACCTTGATTCGCGAGGACGATAGTAATTGTTGTTGTTGTTGTTGTTGTTGAGGTAGTTCACGTCCTCCTTCGGCTACTGGCGGTTAGGACTGTGTTGATCTCTCTACACTCTTCACATGTCATGCGAGCATCATGTATATGCATGAATTCTTTCTTCTCCGTGGCTCTCTCATCGAGCCTCTTCATTAACAGGTCCATTTTGGCAGACAACATGTCTACCTCCTTCAGCTGGTGCATTCCTCCACCTCTCTTGCGGGTCTGAGTTCTTTCTTCACTCCAACCTTGGTTGGATGCCATCTTCTCCACAAGAGCTGTGGCTTGAGGAATAGTGAGTGATAAGAATGCACCTCCAGCAGCGGCATCCATCGTCTCACGTGTGTTGTTCTTGAGCCCATGGTAGAACCGCATAAGCAGCCAATTCTCCATGCCATGATGAGGACATTCGAGGATGTAATCTTGAAAGCGCTCCCAAGCTTCGGGACAGTCTCATCATGTTGTTTTTGAAAGCTTGATATCTTCCCACGAAGAGCATTTGTCTTGCCCATGGGAAAGAACTTCGCCAAGAAATTGGTGGAACATAGTGCCCACGTAGTATTTTTCTCCTTATTGGCGTAGAACCACTGCTTCGCTCTCCCCAAAAGTGAGAATGGGAAGAGGCTAAGTAGTATAGCATCTCTGGGGACATCCTTGATAGTGAATGTGCTACAAATCTTCAGGAAGTGTTGGAGATGAGCACTACATCTTCATGGGCCTTCCACAGAACTGGCTTGCTTGCACCATGTTGATCAGCGCAGGCTTGAGCTCAAAAGCTCTATCGATGTCCGCAGCTTGTCCAGTACGAATGTTGTCCGTAGTGGGAGCTGAGAACTCACGGAGTGACTTGTTCGCCAGGGCTTCAAACGCTGGTGTCAAGTCTCAAACGAAAGATTGACTTTCTGCTTCCGACAACTTTCAAGTTGAGTTGATGATGATGATTGATTGGTCTTCTTCAACTTGTTTCTGGTCTTCCTGAATAAAGCTTCTGGATTGTCAATATAACTATCAGGAAGAATTGTCTTGATAACCCTGCATAAAATACACAAGTAGACAAAACAAGGGTAATCCTGTAGAGAGGGGTTAGTATGAAAAAGACAACTCGATCACATTATCTAGTGCAATGTTGCTCATTATCCATTGGCTTTCAACCTCCCCGGCAACGGCGCCAAAAATGCTTGTTGACATTTATTAAGTGCAACTGAAATAAGGAGGGTTCCGCAAGCGCACAGAAAATATCATCGTAGCATTTTAACCAGGAGTAATCCAGTTATCGTTATTTATAATTTTACCACTGGGAAGGGAATGCACTGGATAATGAGTGATGAGCAATGCACATGCGATAATGGAGAGCTTAACCTTGTCTATATCGATCATCTCATACAGGGTAAGTGTCACATAAAATATAGGAATGAATGATAGTTGACATAAGATAAATGAGAGCATTTAGCCACATAAAATAATAGTAACCATCTCAACTTAGCACTCTAAGCTTATAACACTAGCATGGACTAGGACGACCTAGAGTATAATCCTATGTTATTCTAACTATAAAGTCAAGCATACAATGATTAGTGCAAGAACATCTAGCAATCATGGCGGGAAAAGGTTACATCTATGCATAGTGATATTACCAGAGAAGACTAGAGACATAGCAATGACTTCAATGTAATAGGGGTATTCTGCTAGACCTATACTCGGGAAAAGGGCTACAAAGGACTCAACAGAACTGTCACTCCCGTGATCTACCTCACGATCCGGAATATAGGGTGCAATCGCAGATAAATACGGTCTAGGCACCATGCCTACACAATATCTATCACTCACCCATTGGCCTAATGAGCAAGCGCTATACGATTCTTTGCATAAACATAATTCTAGTCCAACTATGCTAAACATATAATCAAAGTAGACTAAGAACGATATAATTGAGACCATAATCAAACAAAGCAAAGTCAACTCTGATACAATAGAATAGAATAAAGTACTATTCATAGTATCACGAACAATAATGAATATTACAAGAATGTAGAGGGGAATTACCAAGAACTCCGACAGATCCGGACTCCAAGCTAGGCTTGATTCCCTCTAGATCTATTCCTATGTAGCTATGCTACTAAACTATAGAGCTCTAATTGAGATGGTGGCTCTGGCTTCTCTGAATTCTGTCAGATGAATGAATGGAGAATGAATTAGGGTTTCTCCCAGGGTCAGGGGCTCTGAATATATAGCCCTCTAGAATGCACCACAGCTCTCGGATCAAACCGACCTAAACGGACGATTATTATTCATCCTCAAAGGCGGTGGAGGCATAATCCGCGAGACTCAACCTGATCGGTTGAGGTGGAGAGACGGCCGCCCCTAGGGTGGAGTCGGCCACCCCTGGAGGCTGCCAGGTGGGGCCCAGCTTCCAGGGGTCGCCTTCCCGAGTCTTCTAGAGTATTCTTTTTTACCCATTCGGTCTTTATCTCTATGTAATCCCGACATGTAGGCCTTCATTAGGTTCTTTCCTGATAACCCCCTGCAGAAATAGACAATCACCAAAACTCGTGGAATTCTGTCAGTGTAACCCCTATATCTAATAGGTGAACTCAAATTAGTCCTTCTCTTGCTGCGTTGACGGTATAAAAATGATACTTAATCACCGTCAACAACCATCTGATTCGCCTTGACCTTGCGAACCCATCCAGCATGATCATGGCGCTCCGCCCTGGCTAAATCGCGCATTCACCATCATCTTCCTTACGGCCAGCAAGCCGGACCGCCATGATCCACCACCGTTTGTCGTCTTCGTTGGCTCATTTTCAAATTAGTCTTCACCATAATTGTCTCCATCATCTGCGTCTCACGGTCCTCCCTTTGGTTTGTCCTTTGATGGACAGGTCGTCCCGGAGTGCCGCTCGTGCCGCCGGAATCCGCCGCCGCCCCTGTCCACGCCAAGCTCCACCCTCCAGCCACCCGAGTCGTCATCTATGAGCGCACCGTGCCCGCATTGAGCTCCTGCAGCTATCCATGCGTTCTATTGGGCCGGAATCGCTTCGTAGCCGTGTGTCGCGGGAGCTCGCTGGAGTTCCGCCGTGTCGCCGCCACCGCGTACGGTGTCCCATCGTCTAGGTGCCGCCGAGGCTCGTCCGCGTGCGTAGTCGCGTTCTCTAGGTCACGTAGCCGCGCATGCTCGCGCTATTGTCGCCAGAGCCACACTCGTGTCCGCTGCAGTCGCGCCGCCGCGCCGCCGTTCCGCCATGCCCGCCGGTGACCTAGCTCTGCCGCATCCGCCGCTGCATTAGCTAGCCCAGGGAGTGCGCCGTGTCGCGTAGAGCGCGTATACATCCGCAGCGCCGCCCAATCCCTCACCGTCGACGAGAACCACCGCGGTCAGCGCCGCCGTCCCGGGGTCAACGTCAGGAGCAAGGAGATGACATCCTTTTTTCTTTTTCTGAAAAATAATTTATTTGCTATTTTCTTTGGAAATTCGTACCTAATTATATATTTGTCCAAAAATTATGAAAAGTTTTTGTACTCTGTGAGCTTGATTTATTAAAAATATAATATGCCAATTTTGATAATGTTTTGTATAAATAATTAGCTCTTTTAATTAATAAATGTGCCTTATTTTAATTTTAGTAATTTATTTATATGTCCAAAAATTCTAAAAAAATGTTTTGCATAATGTTTATCTAATAATCTACTTAAAATTAATTTTTTAGAATTAATTTGCCAAATTTTATTTTATTTCTTAATTTTCTTTAATTAATTAGCTTAATTAGTTAACCCTTCGGTCAACCTTACTAATTATATGTTGTTTGACTTTTGGCTTTGATCGTTGACCTTAGGTCATTAATTCTTAATGACCTTTGGCATTTAATTAAGTTGGTTGAGTTACCTTAATTAAAGTCATTAATCTTTGATTAATAATAGTTCCTGTAATTAAGGAAGTCCCTGTTAAAGTAATTAGCATTGCATGACTCAGGGTTGCTTGATTGACTTTGGAATTGATTGATGACCTTGGGTCATAAACACATAATGATCCTAGGCATGTACTTAATTATTTGAGCTTATTCATTATCATGTTATTAGGACTTAATTAATATTTATCTTATTTGTTTAATGAACTTTCATTAAGGAAGTAGTTAACCTAAATGAACCCTAGACCTTGGTCATTGCTTGTGATGATCCATAGTATTTAAATGGATTATTGCTTGGGCTTATGATTGACCTGTTTATAATAGCTATACTTAGATGTCATGTGTTTGATCTAGAGCATCAGGGTTGTATTTGCTTTAACCATGACGAATTAATCTTGATGGTAGAAGTAAAATATAGTTGTATGAATTATCTTGATCTGCTGGTTTGTCTAGAGTAAGCTTTACTTGTGTAACTCTAGATGTTTATGTTGAGATGGTTTTGTTAGCTTCTAATTGTATCATGAAGCAAAGTTGTACTCAAGTTTATAACCTTGTTAAGTCCTCCTTAATGAATCATGCCATGAGCTCATTACACTAAAACATGCATCATTAACTATGTGTAGACGTTTTGAGAGAGTTGGATCTGGATGGTCGACGTTCGGAAAGATGTCGTCCGACAGTGGTGTTTGAGAAGGTGCCATCCACCATTGAACTTGGAGCCATTTATCTCTGGCATTGGTGTCGGCCATCCCTGGAGCTCATGTTGTCCATCTATATTGATGATGTCATCTCTCCATGGTGTTGATGTCAAGTCTGACATTTGGAATCTAACTACTATGCAACACAGCCAAGCCCCGAAGCATGCAACCCACTTCTATTTATACAAATACTTTATTCCATCTTAAGTCTAGTGTATTGTGCATTAAGTTAACAAGAGTTGGTTGATACCGTTATTGCATAACTTCCTTGATCCACTTTATATCCTGATATCCCGTAAGTCAACCCACTTCTATCTATGCAAATACTTTATTACATCTTAAGTCTAGTGTATTGTGCATTAAGTTAATAGGAGTTGGTTGACACCGTTGTTGCATAACTTCCTTGATCCACTTTATATCCAGATATAGTATAAGTAAGATGATCTCTTATGCTTAGACTTCGGTAGAAGTACGTAGGCTGATTACATTGATCATGTTTTACCAGTTTATCTTGTCTCTGTCGACCTAAAGATAGGCCATGAGAGCATGAGAATATGGTTATAATAAATAAATAATAAATTGAGACCGGTCGGGTAACTTGCTTCGGGAATAGAGTCTTGATGTAATGTTTCCTACTTAGTCGATTAAGGATCGTTCGTTGGTTTGGCCCTTGGATCATGATTTTTATAGTATTGGTCACATATCCTATGGGGAAAGCTCTTTCCTAGGATCTTCTAAGGACTAGGACGGCGAGCCCCTGCACTTGGAGTGGCGAGATGGCTGGAGTACAAGGTACCCTTGTCGGTCGTGTCCCTCACATTGGAGGTGTACATGTACTCTCGGGTGGCGCGGAAGCTGTGGCTAGTTCTAGAATGTCCAAAGTTAGAACTGATATGCTTGTGGGTTAGAGTCCCGCGTGTATCGTGTGATAAGGAAGCCCCAGCTGGGTAGACAAGCGGTCCAAATTGTCGTATGCTCCACGAGGAAGGAGACATGATCCTCGCACCACCATCGTAGTTATCAAGTGAAACATGAAAGCATTGGAACATAATGGACTCTTGGATTCGAGGAGGCAGCTGGATGGATAATCTCAAGTGTAATGCTTAATATGATTGCTGCAAATAGAACATGTGCAAACCTAGTTTAATAGGTTTAATAAAACTACGCTTTAATAAATCTGTTTAAAATATTGAAAGTAGGGATCCACTTGTAGTAATTCTTTTTCGCAAAACTCTCCTTTTCTACCTCAACTACTCAAATGGCAGCATATCTTTGGGAGTCTTTTTCTTTTAGTCGGGTAAGTCTTGCGGAGTACCTTCGTGTACTCAGGGTTTGTTCTACCCCTGTGTTGACAGTTGCTCCTAACCAAGGTTGTGTCACTGGGCTCGACATGATTTGGTTGCCTCTCGTGACTTAGGTGTCCTACCTAAGTTGACTTCTGTAGTTCTACTCTACTTCCGTAATTTAAGTTAAAGTTTGTAAAATGTTAACTTATTTATTATTTGTAAAAGTAATGTTATTATTTTTTCGCACTCTGATGTATATTTTGGAACAATTGTTGTAATGTTGTAGTTACTCTTTTGTTGATCCCGGGCATGTGTGAAAAATGTGGTTCAATCAGGGTTCGTTAAGGACACCCGACAGGGCTTCATAAGTCGTATAGAACACATACATGGTTGTCGAAAGTCTTTTAAGACAATGACATGTGTATATGGACCATATTACTTAGGAGGTTCTGTCATATGCCCATATGTATATGGTCGGCGGGATGAGCTGAACGCACTCTCCTCTTGAATATGACTAAACGTCAAGGAAAGGAAAGAAGTTTTTTTCCTTCTTCTGTTAGTCGTATAACAAAATGAGCACTCCCTTAGATTATAGGATGAGTTAATTGTCCACAGTTAGGGCTTTGGGGACATCCCTGTCAATAGTGGCGAAGTTAACAAGTGACCCATACAGTGTAGATATCTTGGCAATTTTTTATTTTAATACGCATTTCATTATCGCAAATTGTTGGCACGTCAATGTCGTTGCCTAGAAGCATTTGCTTAATTAGTTTGCTTGTCGTCGTTGACAGTAACGAAAACGGGTAGCCCCTCTGAGATGTGGACGAGGTTAAATATGCGCCATATACAGTGTAGATATCTTGGCAATTTTTTATTTTAATACGTAAAAGACAGTAAAAAAAAAGGAGGTTAGAGATTGTCCGGCAAATAATACAATGATCTGATTATATATTACTCCTCAGTAAATTGTATGCACAATCTCCACTCAGAAAGTAGCCATAGTAAAACATTATAGGTATTTCTTTATTTTATTGAATTTTCATTGACGAATCTAGAATTCATACTTTTAAGTCATCTTTAACCTCTAGAGCCACTCAATTTTCTCTTCCATGTGTATAGGGTGCATGAGCTCCACCCGGTGCTTGTGGCCCACCCGCCCGCTGTGCAACATAATTGTTCCACGAATTTTTAAATAAATATAGGCTACAGTAATTATCATTGATGAAATTTATAAACTTCACTAAAAACATGCCTATTTACAACCTAAACCGTACCAAAAGAAAACTTTAGTGAGTACCTTTTTAGTTAAAAAAAGAATTTGACTTGAGTATCAAGAGTTACGCATAAGTGCGCACATGTGTTTTGATGGTACCATAAAATTGTTGGAGTTATAACCGGAAACATTTTCTAGGTACTGGTCAAGATGTTTCTTGTACGTTTCTTATCATGTTTGGATGGAGAAGTCGGTACTGAAATCGCCTAGCAAAGATGAAAAATATAACACGTTATTATTAATTAGATCTTGTAGCGATATGATTTTGTTTTTGTTTTTTTAAAAATGTGCAGCGATACGAGTTGGTATCTTATCCACTATCCAGGCAGTATCCAGGCGTATATCCAGGACGGATTCATGTCTGGCGCGCGGCGAGCCTGCATGGACTACGTTTTTGTCATTCTTTGATTTGACTCTGACCACATCCTCATCAAATGAATGAAGCAACCACCAGCGGTGACCTGACGAAACCGGAGTCTTGGCCACCCAACAAACACGCCGCCTTGGAAGCAACACCAAACGCGACCGGCCGATGGGAAATTTGTTCCGTTGATTCATTCACACGGTGGCGACGATGATATCGGCGGCAGCTGCCTGCCCTAGGCGGACACCAACAAGTTTCTTCCTTGTCAAACAAACAAATAATAAATAATCATTATTTATTAGTACAATAATCGGTCGTTATTGCAGGAGGAGGATCTGATTTATACGAGCAACGAGCACTGACAGTGTAGTTGCCAAATCCGCACGGCCGTTCCTCGTCTGAATGTAGCAAGCATTTGCCTTCCGTACCTGCACATCCACCTGCGATCTGTACACAGTCTACTGGCAGTCCTGGTCCTGGATGGAGTATAGCAGTATAAATCTTGGGCACTCCAACCACCTCCCCAACAATCTCTCCGACGATTGATTGGTTAGTCCAAGGTGGACGGAGACCTTGAGGAATCCTGAACGGCATTATTCCCTCCCTTCTCGCCGCTGTTCCTCTCTCTCTCCACCTTTCAACAGAAAATTCGCAGGAGGAGGTGGAGGCGGTGGTTGGGGTTGGGTGGACCAGCAAGGACACATCACAATCACACATGGCCCGCTCCTTTACAGCGGCGCCTGTTCGGGCTCTGCTCGCGCCGCTGCTCGTCCTCCTCTTCGTGCTCGGCCTCCACCTCCGGCCTGCGTCTGCCAATGTAAGCAAGCGGCGGCGGCGGGGGCGGGCGTCGAAACTCCTCTCCTTTTTTTTTTTTTTTTTTTTTTTTTTCTTCCCTTCATTGATGATTGGTGGTCTGAGTTGTTTTCGGGCTTTGGCTGAATCAATCCAGGTGGGGGACAAGTGCTCCACGACCGCCGACTGCGGCGCCGGGCAGTGGTGCTTCGACTGCGAGCCCAAGTTCGCCGGCTCCCACTGCGTCCGCTCCGCCGCCACCAACCCCTTCCAGCTCATTGTAAGCCATTCCGGTCGCCTGCGGCGGCGGCCTCCGCTTCGTTTCTTGCCTTATTTCTCCTCTTCTACTAGTAGCAGTTATTTGTCCTGTGCGGTTGGATTACGATTCTACTATTAGTAGACAACAATTCCTGTCATTTCTTTGTTTATTATCATTTCTGACACGCGACGTATGTTATCAGTCGACTACAAATCAGTCAGCACATCCAGGACATCCGAAAAAAAAATGCATTTACACTCAGTTTAGTCCAGGACGATATCTATCATGTCAAAAATTAACTCATACTCGTTCTCCCATGTACTACTACTGAATATAAACTCACATCCTGAATGCATATTGTCGCTCAGAACAACTCGCTGCCGTTCAACAAGTACGCCTACCTCACGACACACAACTCGTACGCCATCGTCGGGGAGCCTTCGCACACGGGAGTCCCACGCGTCACCTTCACCAACCAGGAGGATACGGTCACTGATCAGCTGAATGTAATGCCCCATCTGATTCTCTGATCATTTCAAATGTCCTGTTGTGCTTCTCTCCACCTGGAATGGAATTCACATTCTTCTGATATGCAGAATGGGGTTAGGGCGCTGATGCTCGACACATATGACTTCGAAAATGACGTGTGGTTGTGCCATTCAAGCGGAGGGAAATGCAATGACTTCACTGCATTCGTGAGTGCACTGAACATGCCTTAACATCTCAACTGAAGTCGTTTCAGGACTACTCGGTGTTTTACCGTACTTTGGGGTCATTGTAGGAACCTGCACTGGCCACTTTCAGGGAGATCGAGGTGTTCCTTTCAGCAAATCCATCTGAAATCGTCACGATAATCCTGGAAGACTATGTTCACGCGCCGAACGGACTGACGAATGTGTTCAACGCCTCTGGTCTGCTGAAGTACTGGTTCCCGGTGTCTAAAATGCCGCAGAACGGTCAGGACTGGCCTCTTGTCAGCGACATGGTCTCGAGCAACCAGCGCCTCCTGGTGTTCACCTCCATGAGCGCAAAGCAGAGTACAGAAGGCATTGCTTACCAGTGGAACTTCATGGTTGAGAATAATTGTGAGGCATCGGTTCCTTTTTTTTTTTTTTTGTTTGGTGGATTGCAGTTCAATTAGACACCACTGGTATGCTTGAATATGACATACTGCTTCACTTGATCTCAGATGGCGATGATGGGATGGATGCTGGGAAATGCTCAAACCGGGCTGAGTCTTCTCCTCTCAATGACAAAACTAAATCGCTGGTCCTCATGAACTACTTCCCATCGGTCCCTGTGGAGTTTACAGCATGTCTGCAGCATTCCCAGAATCTTCTTGATATGGTGAATACATGCTATGGTGCAGCAGGGAATCGATGGGCTAATTTTGTCGCAGTTGATTACTACAAGGTACTTAGCATATCAAAGTCAATCTTTTGACAAGTATTTTCAGAAATTGGAAAGAAGATCACCTCGCTTTCTTTGGAAGCACTCTTCAGCATTTTCAGATTTTCTACTGAATGAGGCTGACATTTATTTTGAACTGAAATATTCCAGAGAAGCGAAGGAGGGGGTGCATTCCAGGCCACAGACTTGCTCAATGGCAAACTGTTATGCGGGTGCCAGGACATCAAGGCATGCTCGGTAAGACAAGATGCACTGACTTCTCCTATGTGGATGAATGTGCATTGTTCTAGTGGTCAGGTGATATACTAACCGCTACATGAATTCACTCCCTTTTGCAGCCAGGTTCTGGTGTAGTATGTTCTGCATAAGTCCATAAGAAATAGGAATTTGATTGGAGTGGTACATTCATACAGGATTACAGAGAGACACAATATTTACTTGGTATGGTGATGACAAGACTTCTTTTGTTTGACTTTCTTGCTGCAGTACATCCTCTTGTTGTACTTGAATGCTTGTAAGTCTCAATTCTGAATAAATTATTTGCAATGCAGGTGGTGTGATGATGGTAGTTTTAAGGGAAGACATAATTAGAAAGTAGATTACCTGAGAGTGATACAGCAATACAACAGTGTAAGCAATAAAACAGTGTAAACAATTGGAATATGGAAGAAACAACCAGAAGTTCATGTTTATGAATGAGAGTTTACTTCAATTCTTCTGTTTTGAACTGGAAAAGCACTGTAACTTCGTAGTCCAGATTCGAATCATTTCTGAATATGCAGGTAAAAAAAAATACTTCCTAGAAGTTATCTGATGAGATATCCAGGGGTGTGGGTATCAATTATTCAATCCATTCCAAATTATAAGACTTTTGGATATACACTATGTTGATACATAATAAAAACATGCTATGCACTTAGATATACACTATGTTGATACATAATAAAAACAATACATTAGAAAATCAAGACATCTTATAATTTAGAACGGATGGAGTATTAAAAAAAAGTTTGACCATGGGGAGATGGCATCGTCTGGGTTTATCTTAACTTAGGGGTGTGGTAACATTTATATATATATTGTCACTAAAGACTAATACTAGGCAGCTGATCGTGAGTTGCAACAGATCTATCTAAGATCATATAAGCGCACATAAAGAATGAGAAAACTTTTATTTTTTCTTGAAAACACTGGAGAGTTGTGTTTCTTTGTATAAGAGAAGAAAAGGGATGAGAACCCTTACAAACACACACAATACAAAAATCAGTTCAGTTAATTTACAAAAGGCTCAGAAAACTTTTATGAAAGATCTGCCATTTTGTAACCAGAGTTTATGTTACCAACGAAAAAGATATCAGCCAATAAACACAATATATTATGTACAGTACATGCAAACTATATAGGATAAAATTCGAAAAGAACTAAAAAAGTTTAAATGAATTCAAATAAATATTGATAAATGGTGCCTTTAACCTGCTATTGGGGGCACCGATAACGACGAAATATGAGCTATATCAAACCATGCTTCCAAAAGTGATCCAAAGCAGCTGATTTCTCTTTCTCTTCTCAACAAGTATAATGTTTACAAATCCAATTTGGCTTTTATGTATAATTGCTTTCTCCAGCATAGACAGGTGTGATGTCACGACATGTCGACGTTCTAAACAGCACCATTCATTCATTCGTGTTGAATCTGTTGTACTCGATCTAGTAATGTCGAAATTTATGCATACTTATACATAACTTTTATGCAGTACACATACGTACGTAGCTGATCGCCTCTTGCTCGGTCTTCACTGAAAGCTGCAGACTCGAGTTGTCCTCTTGTAGGTGTTGAATGTTCAGACGATGCGTGAGAAAAAATAATAATTGCGTGACCAAAAAAAAAAAAGACAAAACGACGCCGTTGCCGGGGATCGAACCCGGGTCACCCGCGTGACAGGCGGGAATACTCACCACTATACTACAACGACTTTGATGCTGATCTTCCTGTGTTGTCTTTTTCATTCTGAGACACGTTGCTCACTAACCCATCATTACCTTGAACAAGTCTGGCCAGTAATACAGATCTGGTAACGCTATGATTCATGCAAACATACACAGACACACACAAATGCGTATGTAGCCAACCAATCATCGTGCATTGATCGAGCAATTGATGCACGTGCTGACGTGCAGTGTACGTAGTAGGCGGCGTGTGGTATGAAGCCAAGGAGACGCTCATTTAACACAGCTCAACGACGACAGCTCTAACATGTAGATGGACACGTACAGCTAGATTGCAAGCAAGTGATAAGATTGTCCAGCAGCTGAGACTCTTTGCATTGGCCTACAACAGACGGCATGCTCTCCACGTACGTACACACACTGCACATAAACAAAACGTAACATGGGCTCCGCGCGCGCACACACACACGCTTGATTCCTTTTGCCGTCGCCAACACCTAACACCCAAGCTTTTCATCATGTCTTCTTCCATATATAGTACTAGTCTTCAATTTGCAATATCATCACACATAAAGCTTTAGATGAGCTGCTTTGGTACACGCATGTACATATGTTGTGCACAGGACATGCAGCCAGCTATGCATGCATGTTTTTTTCGAGAGCGGACATACAGTCTGTATTTCATTAAGAAGAAGAGAGTGATCAATAGATTTATACATAATTGGTACAAAAGGGTTCGCGAGTAATCCATGGATTGCCTACGAAGCTCTCAACATACGAAACAAAAAGCAAGAACATGGGGCTGGGGGACCCTCCACCTAACAACCCCAACACTAAGCCTAATACAAATTATATCTCAACACCTAGGTAGCTAGTAGCAAAAGGAGTCGTAAATGAAACAGCGGCAAAGTAAACCACTAGAACTCCAGACGACAAAGCATCCGTCCCAACAACCTCGGCAACAAAGCATCTGCGGAATAGACTACGACCTTGGTGGAAAAGCATACACCGGAAAACACCTCGGCGGCAAAGCATCCGCCGGAAAGATAGCGACCTCGGCGACAAAGCATCCACCAGAAACTGTGATTGCTCCTCCGAGTCACACAGGTCCACTACCCTCAGGACCACGGGCGAGGATGGCTTACCTCTTACCTGAAGAAAAACCAGCAGCAAAGCATCTGCCCAAACAAACGACTACGGCTACCACTATCACCACTAGACATACCAAAGTGAGGAGAAGCATGAAGCACAAAAAGGCTCAGTGCATCATCCACAGAGTCCATATGGCAGGAGCGACGAGCAGGAGGTTGGCACAATGAAGCAAGGAGCATCAATGAAGCCTTCAGGAAGGAATTGACAACCGCGGACGCCAACTTCGCTATGGATAGCATCCAGGGACTTTCATCCCTAAGTCTGCCCTACCGGGTTTCGATGACGAACTAGGACAACGCCTTCAAAAAGGTGATGACGCAGGAGCACCACCGTTGTCGGCAGGCTTGGCAAGAAGTCGCAATGCGTGGTTTTCACCCCTGTCCACCGTCGGGATGAGGGGCATGAGTGCCCGCCCGACCCACAACCGCCTCGCCACCATGACGTTGCGGATGTGAGACATGAGCAACATGACGCCACCACGGCGTCAATGACATACCGCCATACATCTGGCCACTGTCCCCAAACCGTCGATTGCCCCAAACTCGAGTCGCCGGAGGATAGCAGTTGTCAACGCGGATGGAGAAGACCAGCCTTGTCCTCGGCCACAGAGGGCAGCCGCACCCGCACAGGAGAGGCCCGCCCCCGGTCCGCCAGATCCGGTCCCAGAAGGGCGGATCCGGCTGGCCACCACAGCTTCACGTGCAGGGAAGATGGTGGAGCAGCCATCGAGGAGGCTGGCCCGACCACCATGCGGGTGGCGTGCACGGCCACGCCCAACCTGAGCCACCCCAAGGGGGAGCTAGCTGTGACTGCAGACGGAATGCCACCGGAGGAACCCGAGGGGGCGGCAGTGGGAGGGGCAGCTGCACCCGCCAGCTGACCAGATCCGAGGATGGGGACGCGGGATTCGTCCCCAGGAGGCGTGGATCCGCGCTCCTGGCCCGTCGGCGGTCGTCTCCATGGAGCCTAGGGTTACCCAAGTGGAGGAGGAAGAGGAGGTGGGAGGAGAGCACAGGGGAGGAGCTGGTGCCACGTGAAGCTTTTTTGGGCTCCGCGGCAGGCCGCCGCCACCATGAGCTCGGAGCACGACGGCGGCGGCCGGGAGGCCGGCGTGGAGCTGGGGGGCCACGTGGCGACGGGTGGTCGCCCCGTGCATATGCATGTTCACATAAGCAAGGCAAACTCGAACTACATGCATGCAACAGTGTATACGTACACACAGCTTGATCCAGTCCATAATAAGTAAGTATAAACTGTACACTCTAATTAAGATTATGCTTCATCCATAAGCTATTCAATTTATTGCATGCATGCTTCTCAGTGGGCTATGTACACACAAAACACATATATATGAGCTTAATTGATTCATCATATTTGAGTGACAATACAAAAAGCAATGAACAGGCACGATACAAAACGTAGTTCATTCACACGCTAGCTCTAGCCTATATATTATTAGCTAGGCTTGATCAATAATAACTTACCTAACTAGTAATAGATTGATTTAAGCGGTGGAATGAAGAAATCAGAGATGATCAACGACCTCATCATCATCAGTACTCAAGATCCAAATCGAAGAGATCAGAGCTCGAATCGCTGTCCCAGCTGCTGTGAGCTGGGCCAATATTACCATCATCATCATCTCCTTGTCCTTGCTCAACCTCAACCATCTCGTCCTTGATGTTCTGCTGCTCACTTGATGCAGATTCTGCTGCATCAACATCGAGCATCTTCTCACGGTGCTCCTCGTCGCCGTCGTCCCAAGCGCCGGGGCCGGGCACGCACCTCACCACCCACCTCTCCTCGCCGCCGCCGATGCCCCTCACGACTGTGATGCCCTGCAGCCTCCTGTCCCCCGTCGCCACGCCCAGGTCAAGCTCCTCGTCGTCGTCGTCGTGCGCGCCGAACAGACCTTCCAGCAGCTGCATGCCGCTGCTCTTGCGCGAGGACGACGACGGGGAGTTCACCTTGTAAGTATTATTAGCAGGCTCTCTCTCTTTCTCGCCGCCTAGTGCTGTTGCCGCCCCCGCTTGCCGCAGCCGAGTCGTCGTCGATGGGGCCTCCTGCTTCTTCTCCTCCTTGCGGAAGCTAGCTCTCGGCGACGGCGACGGCGACACCATGAAGCTCAAGAGGGCGGCGAGCTTGCTCTTACCTGAATAGGGCTGCTGCCGCTTATTGGCGGCCACTACCTGCAGCATCTGCTTATTGGTGGTGGTGGCGTGGCCACTACCACGCACCTCAGCAAGTTGCTGCTGCTGATGTGGACCGCGGAAACTGTTGTCCTCCGTCGTCGTCGTCCCCGTCGTGTCACGCTGCACCACCTTAGCTTGCAAGTGCACCCGGTCGGCAGACGACGCCTCTGTCGCACTGCTGGGACGACGACAGTCGTCGTCAGGCGCCGGCGGCAGGCCGGAGAAGTAACTCGTCGCCCCGAACACGTCGAGCTCGCCGGAGCTGCCGTGATCCCGCCGCCGGCTCTGCATCATAATGAGGATGGAATGGCGGCGGTTGGGATTGGGCTAGCTATGTTGGCTACGTAGACGTGCTACTAGAGTTAGATCAGTAGGCTTTATAAAAGCGATGGAGGAGGGTCGAGGGGGGATGCATATATGTCGTGGTGTGGTGGTGCTGGAAATTGGAATGGAATGCTGGGGTTAGTGATGAGGCTGAGTGGGCATGGCCAAGGAATGCGCGGCACCGGTGCATCCGGAATTCCAGATCAAATGTCATGTAGCCCGAAAACGAGAGCTTTTAATGGATCAAAGTGGAGTAAGAATCTCATCCTTTTTGTCCGCCCGGCTAGGCGGGCGGCTAATCATTGCTTGCACTGTCTGATGAATATGGCTAATCATTGCTTGCACTGTCTAATAAAGCTAAAAAAGAAATTCCCGTAAGTAGAAGAATGTTGTGTGTAACCAAAAGAATTCTATTTAGTATAATCATGGACTAATAAAAGCTATTAGGGGCCATTTGCTGGTTCCAGCTGATAGACAGGGAGCCCGATCTTCCATCATGTGGAGACGGTGCGTCATTCAAGCCATCTCTTTCTGTACTCTTCTGAGACGGTTGCTCCCCGCCGTCACTAATATGGCCTTATCAGATACCCTTTTTTTTGTGAAGCGTCCTATAGCCGTCACTAACGAACATTACCGGTCGTCTTAGATCTACAACTTTGTACTAGTGATAATAATCCTTGATTTGGTGGAGAATTGGCACAAAATTCGGCCTCCAATCACAACACGAGATCTAAACAATGCAATCGCAACACTATGCCTCCTTTGGCTATCAACCTTGCATTGCCCAATTAACCTTGCCGTGAAGGCTACTTCTTGCCTCTAAATCAAAGAGCACAAACAAGAACAACAAAGAACATCAAAGCACTCAAATTTGGGCTTTCAAAAAAAGGCACAATGGATAGAATGAGAGCTGAGGGCGACTCCCGTGGCGACGCCGGCGCGCCCGCGCCGCCGGCCCGGTGACCTGCCTGCCGCCGCGCTGCCGGTCCTCCCCGAGGTTTGCTCAGGCCGCTCCCTTCCTCCCTCTCCCCCCACCCCTCTCTCTCTCTCCCCTCCTCCCTTCCCCCATTCCCGTCCCGCCGGGCCGCCGTCCCCCGCCCAGATCTGTCGGCAGCCATGGAGGACTCCGCTGCCTGGGCTCCGGAGGTCGCCCTGGCGCTAGAGGCTGGGTCGCCTGGCCGCCTCCTCGAAGCTTTGGCGCGCGAGCCGCGGGGCCCTGCTGGGACCCCACCTCGCCGGCTTTGGTCGGATCTGAACGGGGAGCGCCTGCCGCCGCCGGAGGAGTTCTTCTCCGGTTTGCCGGGTCTGCTGTGGGAGTTCCTCGCCCGTGGTCCTGAGGAGCGCCTGCATCTCAGTGACTCGGAGGACTCCCTGCTTTCGGACTCCGAGCTTGAGCCGGAGGAGGAGCTGCCGCCCCCGCCACCGCCGCCCGGGAAGGGTAAGGAGGTTCTGCAGCCCAGCAAGAAGAGGCGTCGCACTCGTCGACATCGCCGCCGCCGCCGTCCCAAGGATTTCCAGGCTGGCTCCGGCTCCTGCGCAGTTGAGCAGCCGGAATCCTCCCGGCGGCGCTCCCCGCCGGCGCATCCGGCGCGGCCGCGGGGGCCGCCTGAAGAGGATGGCTTCTTCGAAGTCCACAGCCGACGCTACGGCCGGTCGCGCACCCCTCCTCGCGCGTGGCGCCGGTCCCCCGGTCGACGGTCCCCTCGCCGGCTACGGTCGCCAAGGGATCACCCGCCGGAGTTGGCGGATGTCTGCTACAATTGCCTTCGCCCCGGCCACGTGCGGGCGGTCTGCTGGCACCCGGCGTGCTGCTACCTCTGTGGGCTTGAGGGGCACCTCGTGGCGGACTGTCGTGCCCCGAGAAGGTGTTCGCGCTCCCCTCGTTCGCCGGGGGGCGTCCGTCAGGTACGGTGGCACTACGGGTCTCCGGCACGCTCGCGTTCTCCGGGACGGCCTCGCCGGGCGGAGTCGGCGCCGACGGTCTCGGGCCGCTCCGTCTCCACCGGGCGCGCCACCTCCGTCCCGCCCATCTGCGCCGCGTCCCCAACTCGGTCTGTGAACCGGCAGCCGCCGCCGGATTCTCCGCTGCCACCACCACCTCCTCTCCCACCGCCGCCTCCGCTGCCGCTGGTGGGCAAGGGGGAAGTTGAGGACACCGGGAACGGGGAAGGAAACTCCATCTACGGGGATGTTGCGGCGGCCATGCGGAGGGGCAATGCATCCATGGTTGTCCTCCCGCGCACGACCCTGCTCCAGGAGGCCGACGATGACCTCGCTGTGCATGCTCTGGTGGCCAACATTACTGGCAACAGGCCTTGGGTCAGCGTCCAGGCGGTGTACCAGATGCTGTTTACCAGGTTCGAGATTCGGGAGGATGAGGTCTCCGTGCGTCTTCACGAGCCGGATGACTTCCTCGTCCGTTTCAGGAGGCTCGAGCACCGCGACAGGGTGCTCGCCTCACCAGCTTGGGGCGGCCTCATACCCCTAAGCTGGCGACCGTGGACCAGGGTGGCGGGTGGTGTTTGGGTGCTTTCACCTATCGGGTGATTGTGGCGCTCAGGCATGTCCCGGCTCACGCGCGTACTCCGGCCACTGCTCAGGTGGTGCTTGGGCGTTGCTGTGCCGAGGTTGAACCCTCAGAGATCAGGGATCGCCCTGTTGAGGATGATCGGGAATTCTTCGTCCAGGCCTGGTGCTGGCATCCGACATTCATTGAACCGGAAAAGGTGGTCTTCATCCCTGACCCGATTCTGCTGTTTCGACCTGACGATGAACAGTTGCTGCGGAGGGGCACACAGTATCTGGTCCGTGTTCGGGTGGTGGTGGTTCACGAGCCTGGCGCCCCGCCAAGCCCTCCGGCGCCTCAAGATGATGACCGTGACTCCGGGAACGGTGGTGGTGGGGATGGTGGTCTCCATGACCGTCACCCTGAGGATGACTTTGAGCCTTGGTCACCGGCGCGTCGTGACTCGACGATGGCACGCCGGACTCTGACCCACGGCATGGTCGCTACCACCCATACCGCGACTACCCGCCTGACTATGGCCGCGAGGAAGACGAGGACTCCATGAGTGGTCAGTTGGCGGGGCTGGGGTTCATTGTGGTGGGATCTCTCTGCTGCCCGCTGTCACCAGCCGGTAGGGACGTGACCCCGGGTCGTTGGCCGGTGCTCTCGGCACCCGCCACCCCGGTGTGTCCGTCCGGTCCGGCTGTTGGCATACGGACTCCGGTTCCCAGCCGCTCCGCGACCTTGCTGCGTTCCGGGTCGCGCCTTCACCGCACTTGGGGTTTGTGGGCCGTTTTCTCAGCATTGCCCCGCAGCTGTTGCACAGTGGCCGATCGGTTCAGACACCACCGCGCGCCATGCAACCCGACTGGTGGGCTCAGTGTGTGGACTCCGAGTGGGCTAGGCCTGCCACAGCACCGGCGTCCGGGGTGGCCGGGGAGCCGCTGCCCTCCGTTGCAGCTGACTGGGCAGACATGTACGCCGCACCCTTGGACGTCGCCGACGGGCTGGATGGGCTCTCTGCTGCTGCGCCTGAACAGGATCCGCCGCCGCCGGTGTCGTCTAGTGATGAAGGGGACAGTCACGGTGCGCCCCCATGACACGAGGGTTCACCGACAACCTTGGTCCGCAACATGGAGGCGGAGCTGTGCGTCCCGCTGCCTTCATCTCTTATCCGCGGAAGGCCACGGCTCAGGAAATTGAGGACGCCTCAACCGCAGTCTCTGAGGCGGAGCATGCGCATTGCGCAGACGCCGAGGGCGGCCAACACGACGATGCAGGCCCAGGCTATCCTCCGCAAGAAACTTGGAGACCGTGAAGTTCAGGAAGCTGTTGGCGCGGAGATAGCCGCGCTCTGCAAGCGCGCCTTCCGGGCTTCGATTTCCGACGCGACACACGACAACCTCCAGCTGCTCCTGGGTGCGAGCTTTGACCCCGTCGGCCTCAACCTCGACATACTGGGGTTGGATGATGAGCCTTGAGCTAGTGTCGCTCGGCTATACTGCAGACTTGTGTCCAAATGTCTACAAACTCTTCTTGTCTTGTGTGGAATGTGCGGGGGCACAATGGGACCGCACGTCGTGCTGTCGTTAGGAGTCTGTTAGTCAACAATTGTGTCTCCCTAGTCTGCTTGCAGGAGACCAAACTGGAGGTTGTCTCTCCAGCTATGGCATTGGAGATCCTGGGACCTATGTTCGACTATGACTTTGTGCCTTCGGTGGGTGCGTCCAGTGGCATTTTGTTGGCGTGGCATAGAGACCACTGGTCAGCAGCCTCTGTCTTCAGAGGAAACCACTCCTTGACGGCCTGTTTACAGTGCGTTCGATCCCAGGTTTCCTGGTGGATCACGACTGTTTATGGCCCACAGCTCTTTGCGGACAAGTGTGCTTTCCTGGAGGAGCTCCGTAATCTCAGGCCCACTAGGAGGGGGCCGTGGCTTTTGTGTGGCGATTTCAACTTGATTTATATGGCAGCCGACAAGAACAATGATGCTCTGGATCGCCGTGAAATGCGACGCTTCCGCTCCTTCATAAACTCGATGTTTCTCCAGGAGGTGCATTTGACGGGTAGACGCTTCACTTGGTCCAATGGGCAGGATCCGCCTACTCTTGAGAGACTTGATCGAGTTCTCGCTTCGGTGGACTGGTTTGCAGCCTACCCGTACCACCTGCTTAAGGCGCTGTCCTCTGATTGTTCTGATCACTCGCCGTTGTTGTTGATGCTTGACACAACACCGGTTGGAAAAAGAAGATTCAGGTTCGAGAAATTCTGGCCGAAACTAACTGGCTTCCTGGACACAGTTGCCTCAGCCTGGGAGTACACCCCCCGGACCTTGATGCCTTCCGGGTCCTTGACTTCAAAATTCGGAAGGTGGCGCGCGCACTACAGAGTTGGAGTGCCAAGCAGATTGGTACTGTACGGCTGCAACTAGCTATCGCCAGGGAGGTTATCGGAGGTTTTGATGCGGCACAGGAGAGCAGGCTCTTGGTGCCCAGGGAGGTCCTTCTACGAAAAGCTTTCAAGTTGAAGGTCCTCGGTCTCGCATCCTTGGAACGGACAATTGCCCGGCAGCGTTCTAGGATGCTGTTCCTGGCTGAGGGAGATGCAAACACCCGCTTCTTCCATCTACAGGCTTGTCACAGGAAGAGGAAGAACACCATCGCCTCGCTCACCTCCTCGGACGGTTCTGTTTTTGGAGAACCGGGGGCCATGGCGCAGGCCCTGTTCTCGCACTATGACTCGCTCTTGGGCTCAGACTTCCAGCGCACGCGGGCCATCAACTTGCATGCCATTGGCCTCCCTTCACTGGACTTGGCCGCTTTGGACAGTGAGTTCACTGAGGAGGAGGTGCACTCGGTCATCTTACAGCTACCAAACGACAAGGCACCGGGTCCGGACGGGTTCACCGGCCTGTTCTTTAAGCTGGCTTGGGATATCATCAAGGATGACTTGCTGAGGGCTTTTCGGGCGTTCTGGGCCCTGGATATGCGAAGTTTGCACCATGTGAATGATGCCCTGATGGTACTGCTTAAGAAGAAAGAGGACCCGACATTGATAATGGACTACCGGCCCATTAGCCTCATTCACAGCATCAGCAAGTTAATCACCAAGTGCCTCGCCAACAGGCTTGCACCCATGCTGCAGGGACTTGTGCAGCCCAACCAGAGCGCCTTCATCAAGGGACGCTGCATCCAGGACAACTTCAGGACTGTCAGGCTCTCTTGTAAGCAGCTGCACCGGACGAAGACACCCAGCCTGATTTTAAAAATTGACATTGCAAAGGCCTTTGATTCCGTCTCCTGGCAGTTCCTTTTGGAGGTCTTGCGGCACATGGGTTTTAGTGTGCGTTGGAGGGACTGGATCTCAGCTATCCTGTCCACGGCGAGCACGAAGATACTACTGAACGGACAAGCTCCACGCCAGGGGGTTGCGCCAGGGAGACCCCCTTTCGCCAATGCTCTTCCTGCTAGTAATGGAGCACTCAATCGCTCCATGGCTTGGCTGGAGGCAAACGGCTACCTCTCCGGGCTAGGGGCAGTGGGTGGCGTCCAGCGGTGCAGCTTGTACGCCGACGACATGGTCCTTTTCGTCGCACCTACAGCAGCTGATCTGCAACTTGTCAAGGCCGCCCTGGACGTGTTCGGCCAGGCGTCCGGCCTCTTTGCCAACTTAAATAAGAGTGTTGTCACGCCATTACACTGTGGACACGAGGAGCTGGCGCTGGTGCACGATATTTTGGCTTGTCGGGTGGAGGCGTTCCCAAGCAAGTACTTGGGCATTCCCCTATCCATCTTCAAGCTACGACGTGCTGAGGAACAGCCAATCATCGACTTGGTGGCGGCAAGAATTCCTACGTGGAAGGAAAACCTGATGAATGCTGCAGGGCGCTCGATGCTGGTTCAGTCTACACTCTCGGCCATACCGGTGCACATGGCCACAGCCGTTTGTTTGTCCCCTTGGGCTGTTGAGCGCATTGACAAGCTCAGGCGCGCCTTCATCTGGTGTGGTGGCTCCACGCTCACGGGAGGCCGCTGCAAGCTAGCATGGAAGATGGTCGTCTTGCCCAAACACTTGGGCGGGCTTGGCATCATCGACCTAAGACGTCTGGGTCTGGCCTTGAGGTTACGGTGGCCTTGGCTACGTCGTGTCGACCCGGCCAGGCCGTGGCAGGGCTTGCCGGACGATGGAGATACGGCGATGCGCTCCTTCTTCTGGGCGGCCACCATCTCCTCGGTGGGGGACGGAAACTCGACCTTCTTCTGGGTCTACTCCTGGCTTGATGGCACAAGCATTCGCCGCCTTGCGCCGGAGGTCTTCAGGGCGGTGCCTAAGCGGCGCCACCACGTCACCGTGGCGGATGCGCTCCGGAACTCGGCTTGGGTGTCCCATGCCGTTGGGGCGCACTCCTGGAGGTTCATCGCCGAGTTCGCCTTACTTTCGGAGCGTCTTTAAAGCGTGGTACTGCTGCCGGGGGTGCCGGACACCTTCACTTGGCGGCTCAGCGCGACTGGGCAGTACTCTTCTTCCTCGGCTTATGGCGCCATGTTCCTGGGTTGCTCGACACCTCTTGGGGCACGCCAGCTTTGGAAGACCTCGGCCCCCCCAAAGGTGAAGTTCTTCATGTGGCTAGCCATGCATGGGCGGTGCTGGACCGCGCACAGACGGTGGCGACACGGGCTGCAGGATAGCGCCTCGTGCGTGCTGTGCGATCAGCATGATGAAACCATCGACCACTTGCTTGTTGGCTGTGTCTTTTCGCGTGAAGTTTGGAGCAGGTGCCTCTTGCTCTACCGTCTGCAGGACTTCGTGCATGTGGAGGAGTCCCCCTTCATATCTTGGTGGATCCGTTCCAGGAAGGGGGTGCCCAAGCCCCTGCGGCGTAGCTTCGACTCCCTTTTCTTCCTCATCGCCTGGACGATCTGGAAGGAGCGGAACGCGAGGACCTTCGATGGGGTGCAAGCTTCGGCACAGGCGCTGGCTCTTGGCATCGTTGAGGTGGGCGGCCTCTGGGCAGCTGCTGGGTTCAGGCACCTAGCGGCGGTGGATGCACGCCGCTGAGTTCGGCTGCTCCCTTGCTAGCTTGTGCGGATTAGTGTATCTGTAATTACAACCTCGTGCAGCGTGGGTTCGTTGTGTTTGGGCTGGTAATCTAAGGATTACCAGCGTTGTATTGTCGTACTCTCTTCTTCTTAATGAAAAACGCGTCATAGTACGCGATCTCGAAAAAAAAAAGTTGGGCTTTCACAAACCAATAAATGACGAAACTATTCAATGATAGGCTAAGTTCAACAAAACTCTTACCAACTTTTGTGCGATGACTACTGTTTTTGTGGAGAGTGCATCCGATTGCGAGTGAGTGATCGCTAGTGTGTTGTATTATTAAGAGATTGCAAGGTGTAGCACTAGGTGATCGAGATGCAAGCTGGTGTGCTTGTTACTTTTGGAGGTTACCACATCCTAGACATATTTATGGCCTGTGGTCTCCATTGTGAAGCCCACATGAAGTTGTGCGTGACTCCACATTATCTGGTCAAGTTGTATTATCCTACTTATGGGATGCTCTCTTTTGTGGAATACAGGTATTTTATTTCTAATAATGGAAATGATGTGTGGAGAAGACTCTTTGTTTCTAGTGGAAATGATGTGCAGAAAAGATTGTGCTAGAGGGACCCATGTATATTGTACTATATACTGGATTTTATCCTTAGATTATTGTTTACTGAACCAGGCGTTGTATGCTATTGCTGGCGGGTGATATGTACTATATAGGGTACGGCAACAGTGGCTAAAGTTGACACGACCTAGTTGGGAGATAGTGGAACCAGATGTTCGTGTATGGTATACTACCATTTTCATGCTCTTTCGGTCTCAGGAAGCTGTTGCGACTAGATTGGGTCAGTCGTGTGCCAAGTTGCAACACACAAAAAGCCCGCCCCCCTGGTTAGTGAAAGGGACGAAGCGGCGACATGGATGGTGATGGATAGATGAAGGTTTTTAGTTTATGGTGGCTTGGACAGGGACATGCATGCATTGTTTTGAAATATCTGAAAGAAGTGATCCAGAGTTACAGCAGGACCGTGGCTAGGGTAGAGCCACGAGTCTACTGATTGGTGCTTAATTATATGTGTTTGGAATTGAACTTTGGACTTGGATAGCTAGCTAAGAGTCCACACACATGCATGATGCATATATGATATGACTCTGATGCATCAATATATATACTTACATTATACATGGCCATGCAGCCCATGGCCCGATGGCCCGGCTCGAGGCCCGCTGTTTTAGCCCGGTCCGAGCACGGCACGGCTCAAGAACCAGGCCATGCCTAGGCCGCCACCCAGGCATGTGGCATGACCCGGTCCATAGAGCGGCCTCTAGCTCCCCAAGTGCCCTATCTCCGACCTTCTAACTCCCCCAAATTCCACTTCCTTCCTCTCTGGCTCTCCCCCACGCAGCCCCCCAGCACGCGACGCCCCCCAGTACGCGAGTAATGTGACACGAGTGGCCTCTCCCTCGATCCCTCCTGCCCGTCGTCGTCTTGGCTGAGCTCCTCCCCTTGCACGGTTGCACCGCCGTCGTCCCGTCGAGCACCACACTCGCCCCCGACCTTCCCCTGCATCGCCAGTGGCCTCGAGCTAGGCTTGCTCTCGGGCCGCCATCCGGCACGCAGGGTGGCATGCTCTCGGGCCGGCTTGGCGGCCCCACAGGCCGTGCCTGGGCCATAGGTCAAGCATGAGGCCCGCAGTGGCACGGCCGTTAGGCACGGTGGCCCGTGGAGGCACGACCCTACACGTTGGACATCTATATAACTTACATATATTATAGGAAAAAGTCTACTTTTGATCACTCAACTATCGTGAAAGTTCACTTTTGGTCCCTCAACTTTAAAACCAGACAAAACACGTCCCTCAGCTTTTAAAACAGTGCAAATAACATCCCTCGGCGGTTTTGGATTGCGGATTTTGCTATAGTAACGGAGGTTCTGCTACAGTGACAGTGCTTTTGTTTTTCTTTTTATTTATTTATTTTGGCTGAATCTTTGAAAAATCATAGTAAATCATAGAAAAATCATAAAATGGAAAATCTAATTTTGTTGTATTCCACATGAGTAGATATACACAGTGAATATATAATATAGTATGCTTTAGTATAAAGTTTTTGCTATAAATATTTTAGTTTTTTCATAGCAAAAACCTTTTTTTAGCAACTTCTTTTATAGTAATCAAAATCTTGTTTCTCGGCCCAAGCCCATGTTTCCCGTGGCCCATCTCAGCCCCACGGAATGACTGGACAAGCCGGCCCTCGGCCAGCTCCCTCGACGGATCTTCACAACCTCATCCGTCCTCAGTGGGCACTGAGCAAGGGACAGAGCAGAGGGAGGAGACATGGATGGGCTCACCGGTAGCGAGATCGCCGGTTTTGCGGTGGGTGCGCTGCTGCTCGGCGCCACCATTGCTGCGCCCAAGGTCGACGCCTTCGTTGCCTCCTCCCAAAGAAGGTATTTTCCCTGAATCCCATCCCATCTCTCTTCTTGTTTTTTGTTTGGTTAGCCCCATTTGTGCTGTTTAGTATCTTCCAGATGGATAGCTTCGCTGTTACTGTAAGTGATTCGCAATGAGTTACTGGGAACAGAACGCAGAGTTTATTTGGACTAGCAGGAGGGATGGAACTAAATACAATAGTTGGGGGGTTTGAAAAGGGTGAACAAATTCCATACGAAATAAGTAGGGTATAAGTATGATGTATGCATACAAATATGCGCAGTTTTATTAAAATGTTGGATCTAGTTAATTTCATTTGGTAGCCTGCTACAGAAGGAGGGCTGACATATTGAGTTGCATTGGCGCATTGCTGTTGCATAAGAAAATGAAACTGAAGCTGGTTTCTGTCAAATTCAGAAACTGCTCTGCAATCTGCATATCCTTACCTACCCCTGGTATTTTGTCTGAGCAATGTACAAATCCACTGCAGGTCACTTGGCATGTGTAAGAGGTGCGGCGATCTTCAGATTGTAGCATGCTCACAGTGCAAAGGAATGGGCTCAGTTCGGAAAGGAGGCATCCTTAATTTGGGCATGCTAGATGATCTCTACGAATCACTTGGAGCTGAAGCCAAGACTGACAATTTGGTTCGGTGCACAAAGTGCAGATCCAAAGGCCGTCTCTTGTGTCCAGAGTGCTCGAAGATTGTATGATCCTTGAATAATAATGGTACAATGAAATATAAGATTCTAAGTTATTCTCACAAATTTCCGTGCTTTAATTGACACAAAATGGTGATACTACAGTCAAATGCAGCCTAGTTTTTCTTCTCAGTGATTGCGTCTTGATGTGTAGTATTAAACTGCAAGTTTGTACATGCAAAAAAAACTGCAAGTTTTAATATGTATTTCCATTTTACAATTGAAAGTAAAAAAAAAACATATTTTTTTTATCAATAGCACACAAATCATTATGTTCATGAAAGTAGTTATGCTGATATGTATTTCATTGAGATAGTGGATAGAATATTTGTGGTGAGTGCTTCTGTTTCAGGACCATCCCTAGCTTGTAGTTTGTCTGAAATGCCATATATTCTGTTTAGAGAACAGAGTATTGAAATATACATTAGTGGCAAAGTTGAAGCATTTCGACAGATGGCCTCATTCTGTTTTTGTTTGGACCATGAGTCCTAATAGTGATGTTAATCTGTACAGCGCTTTTTCGAACACTGACTACATCTAAAGCTTTCTTAATTTTTGAGACAAACTTGTTGGAGGTGATGTCAATCTGTACAGCAATGGAATCCCAATATGTGGATTCGATAACCGTAGAAACCGATGTGCCGCTATTGGTCCTAACAATATCAACAAGACGACGGCCAAGGTAATGGGTGTGTTTTGTGCTTGTCACCCATCCCTTTACAAATTGGACATGTACGAGGTCGCCTAACATTGTGAATCTTATGTTTATCATTTCTTTGCCTAGAAGCCCATTGTCTCCATAGACATCCTTGCAAAGATGTCTTGATTAAATAACATTGATTTAAACGTATCTGCGGCTCAGGCATCTGTTTGTGGCCTGGACATCATCTGCCGACGGAGACTCCCAAGTCAATTCTACTATAGTATCCGGGGCGCTGCTTCCTCGAAAATTCCGTCTGCAAGCGCTGGAACCCGCGAGTAAGGTTCATCTCCATTGCGCGTCTAGGGCAGGGCGAGAGGCGAGAGCTGAGCGCGCGAGCACGAATTCAGAAGTGCGAAGCGAGCGAGCCGGGCGCAGCCCCGGTCCTTCTTGCGAATCGATCTCGCAGTCGCAGGTAACCTCTCTTCATTTTCTCCACCATTTCTTTGCACCGCAGCTGAACTTGCGCCATCGATCGGTCCGTCCAGAGCTCCTAGATCGACCAGTGATTCACGTCAGCTGGAGCACGGTGGGAGGTTAGCTGTAACTTTAAGCGTAGCATATGGGAAAGGGGAAAAGGAAGAGAGGAAACGAGGCATAGTTCGAAGTTTGGGGTTCGTTTAATAATGGCTGACATGGGTAACATGCATGAAAATCAGGGAATTTTAAATTACCTTGATAATGGGAGATGTGCGTAATTTAGCTGCAAATTCAGTTACTCTAGATCATCTTTTCAAATTAGGTGAGTAATTTTAATATGGTATAGGCTCAAGGGGTTACATTATACTCCGTATTATTTATTATGTTAATAGTGACAAAAGTTGGTGTTTCTTTTAGAGAATTTAATATATGTAATACTAGAAATTATTTTTTTTGAAAAATGATACTAGATATTATAATGGATGATGAGTAGAGATTGCTAAATTGAAGGATAAAATATTTATTATTTCTATGAGAATTGAATCATTTTCTTTTTAACACCTCTTGTGTGGAATAGAGTGAAGGCTCTAGAAGTAATCTCCGATTAGTGTTAGTAGGATAATCTGAACATGATTTTGAGAATACTAAGAGCTTGTTTGATACTCACTCTATCCTAAATTGTAAGTCATTCCAAGAATCTTGAAGACTCAAAGCATCTCAAGTCTGACTAAATTTATACGATAAGATGATACATTTAGGATCCTAACTAAGTATCATTGGATTCTTTGTTAATTACATTTTCATAGTATATCTATTGATGTCACAAATATTTGTATTTTTCTCTATAATTTTGGTCAAACTTGAGATGCTTTGACTCTCTAAGATTTTTGGAATGACTTATAATTTGGAATGCAGGGAGTAGTAGTTTGGTAGAGGTCTTATTTCTTTGTGAGAAGTGATTCACTTAAATAAATTATATGTAGGAAGTAGTATAATTCAGTGCAGGAAATAAATTATGTGAAGCTAGTTTTTTCAACAGTCAGCAATTTAGTTCATTTGAGAAGATCCTTTCACAGAATTAGCCTATATTAGTTTCTCTCTAAATCTGTTTTGCAGAGCTCTTAGCTGTAAGCTGTGAAAACTACTTTGGGATTTCTGTGTCCTGCAGGAAGGGCGCGGATTAGGGGGTTGCCCAGATTGTGGTGCAGCTACCAAAAACTGCGCACCAACGCTGGTAGGTCCACCTATGAAAATGTCGTGAAACAAAAACACAGTTCCAATAATAGCAAGTGCGGTTCCGAACTTTATTTTGTTCATTAGCTGTCAGCTTAGTGACAAATGGCAAATACCATTTGGACAAATAGTTTTGCAATGTTATTTATCAAAATTTTGCATGTGTTCTTTTGCTACACAAATTTTGAGAGAAATATATTTCCACTTCAAACTAAGTTTTGTGAAATAAATATTTGATTCCAACATTTTTGCCCATACTGGTACAAATTTTTTTTCTCTACATCAATCGAACAGCTTCTATGATGCTTAAACATTCATTGTACTGGTTTGTCACTGTCAGCAGGGACAAAAGCTATAGTTTTCACATACCTGTCAACATGAATCTTCCACAAGCCATGGGAGCTATTACCGCCACGAACGATTGTGCTACCTTTATTCAGTGGGTTAAATTAGCTCTCTCTTTCCTGCACTCCAAGTGGAGCAGCAGAGAGGAGAAAAAGCTTGGAGAAGAGATGTTGCGCTTGGAAAGTGGCCTTCAGCGCCTCAGAGAAGCAACTCTTCCAGCAATGTATGGTCTTATTGACCGAGCAGAGTGGAGGAGCCACGTCAGCAATGTAGCAGAGTGCCTTCCAGCTCTCAAGGATGCGGTGTACGACGCTGAGGACCTTCTTGATGAATTTAAATGGTATGAGCTAAAGATGCAAGTGGAGAATAATGCAACAACTCCTGCTGTTGAATTCTTTAACAGTGTTGTTAAGGGCAGCTTCAGCAGAGTGGATGACATTAAAAAACGGCTAGATACTCTCTCTAGTGAGCTGGAAAAGACAGGTTTACGTGCAGTACCACAGAGATTTGATGAATCAATACGTCCAAAGACCAGTTCTTTCCCCACTGAAAAAAGGATTTTTGGCCGTGACAAGGAATTGAAGGATTTGATTTCACTACTTTGTGTACCCTTGAATGGTGACGAGGTGTGTCCTAAACGCAGGAGAGGAATGGAAAATTTAACTATTGCATCAACTAGTAACCAAGCTACTGTGCCAGTGATGACAGGTGTTTCTGTCCTTCCAATTGTTGGAATTGGAGGTATTGGAAAGACTACTTTAGCACAACAAATCTCCAAGCATCCAGAGGTGAATTCACACTTCAAAAAGATCGGGTGGGTATGTGTCTCAGATGAATTTGATGTCAAGAGGTTGACTAAAGATGTCATACAATCTGTTTCTGGAAAGCAAGCAGCAACTGATGATTTGGATTCTCTTTTCAGCAAGCTCTCGTAAGACAATTAAACAAAAAAAGGTTTTTGATCATCCTTGATGACATGTGGGATGATGCCTTGAAGGAAAATGGGCAATGCTGGAAGAGGTTTTGTGCACCCCTCACAAATGTTGTTCAAGGAAGTATGCTGTTGGTGACCACAAGGTCTCAGAAGGTTGCTGATAGAGTGGGTACAATGGAATCTTTTCCATTGGGTAGCTTGAATGATGAGGATTTTTGGGATTTTTTCAAACAATGTGCGTTTGGGTCTGATGCTTCTCACATTGATCCCGAGTTAGAGCAGATTGGTAGAGGCATACTTGGGAAGTTAAAGGGCTCTCCGTTAGCTGCAAAAACTCTTGGACGCCTGTTAGGAATGAAGCTTGACACCACACACTGGAACAGTATATTAGAGAGTGAACTGTGGCAGCTTAGGCAAGAGGAGACTGACATTTTGCCAGCTCTTCGGTTGAGCTATGTGTATTTACCATTCTACTTGAAAAGATGTTTCTCATTTTGTGCTGTCTACCCCAAAGACTACAATTTCGAAAAGGAAAGTCTAGCTGAACTGTGGGTAGCGGAAGGCTTCGTGGTACCTGAAGGCAACATTCCACTCCAAGAAATTGGTTCTCGGTACTTTGAAGACCTTGTAAATAGGTCCTTCTTTCAGAATCTCGGTTCCAAGCACGTAATCCATGACTTGATTCATGACATGGCACAACTTGTTTCGAAGGAGGACTGCTTCATCATAAAGAACAGAAATGACATTCAAAAGGTTCCTCAGAATGTTCGCCATCTGTCGATACTGCAAAACAGTGATGTGGATGGTAATGACTTGTTGAGGCTAAGCAAGCATCGAAAGTTGCGCACCCTATTTTGCAACAAGTCTTTAAGTATTCTTTTCTATGGAAAGTCTCTAAGGATTGATAATAGTGCTGCTTCCTTACTGGAGAACTGGTTTAGTGAACTTGGACGCTTGCGTGTGATTATTTTTTCCTCTATAAGGGCATTACCAGAGAATATGTCCAACATGAAGCACCTTCGGTACCTCGAAATCTCCAGGAATTGTATTTCCAAAAGCCTCCCACCAGAGTTTAGTTGCCTCTACAATATACAAATACTATATGCTAGAAAGTGCAAATTAGATAACTTTCCTGGTGGTTCCAATAAGTTGATCAACCTGCAGAGATTTGAATCAGCGACATATCAATTTTGTCAAGAACATGCTTTGCCAATTCATGCAAGTTCTACTGCTGGCCAGGGAAACCAACTTAGGCTTCGTGATTATCAAGGTGCATCTCTTCCATACTCGATTAATCCAGAAAACTTTGCCAACATAACATTACTTTCAATTTACAATTGCAATGGATTAAAGAGCATATCAGTTCCTTCGAACTCACAGCGAACAAACCTAAATGTGATACCAGCGGTGCTCTTTAATAACAAGGTAGTAGGCAGCAGCATCGGTACCGGCACTTTCTCTTCCCTCGTTTCCCTAACAATTGAGAAGTGCCAACACCTGTCAAGTCTAGAGGACTTTCTACATCCAGCTCATATACCTGCCATCAAGAAGATAGTAATTGCAGAGTGCCAAAATATGGAATCTGTGCCAACAGGAAGCTTTGGAGATTTTTGTTTCCTTGAGGAATTGAATTTCTGGAATTGTCCAAAGATCAAATCAATATCTCTGCAAGCCCCATCCCTGAAGACGCTGAAGCTGAAGAACACAGGGAAAGTTGGAGGCTATATTGATTGTGGTTCCCTCACCATCTTGCATTTAACAGATTATCCTTTGACTGCCATGGAGCTAGGAGATTGGGGTCTTCCATCACTGCAGGAGCTCAGGTTCAGTAATTGTGCATTCAAGGCATTCACTAGGCGGAGTGCTTATTTCTGCCCTTTCCATAGGCAGAGTGCTTATTTCTCCCCTTTCCCTAGGCTTTCTTCTGAAGAATATTGCTGCACTTTATCATCCCTGAGTGATATAATAATTGAGAATTGCCAAAACTTATCAAGTCTGGAACAATTTCTAGAACCAGCTTACATACCTGCAGTCAAGAAGATGGTAATACGTAACTGTAAAAATCTGGAATTCGTCCCAACCGAAAGATTTGGAGATTTGCAATCCCTTGAAGTACTTGAGTTGCTTTGTTGTCCAAAGATCAGATCACAACGACTGTTTTCCCCATCCGTTAAGCAGGTCAAGCTTGTAGATACCGGGAATCTTGGAGACGGTATTGATTGTGGGTCTATCACCAGCTTTGACTTATTCCGTAACCATCAGGTGTCCATCGATCTACAAAAGTGGAGTCTTCCATTACTAGAGCAGCTCAATATCTGTGATTGTGCATCACTGACGACATTTATCGGAGGCAGTGTTGCAAAATTCCAGTTACTCACCCACCTAACCATTGACTCCTGCAACAAGCTGGAAGCTCTTGATGACATCCTCCTCTCTCTCCATGACATTGAATGTATTAAGATTAGCCAATGTGGATCCCTGTCAACCCTGCCCGCTGAAAAATTTGGGAGTTTTCCTCTTCTGAAGGATTTGTCCATTTGGGCATGTCCAAGTCTCGACTGGAAAAATGGGATGGTGTTACCATCGTCCCTCCAAAGGCTCTCCTTGGATGATTGCGGGGACTTATCCGCCTCATTTCCTGGCTTCCTGGAGAACCTCACCTCCCTCGAATTACTGGACATGAGTTACTGCAAAGGCATTGTATCCATTCCAGCCTGCCTGTGGGGCAATAATCTTGCATCACTCCAGGAATTGCTGATTGTCGGTTGTCAAGACCTTGAAAAAATTGGACAGGAAGCAATTGGAAGCATAAAAACGGTGTACATTGTCAAATGCCCAAAGTTGATGGAAGTGAACCAGCCACTGATTAGAGGCGATACCAATGAGAGGTAAGAATGTCAATTGTTCAGTATAAGTAATTATTACAGTAAAAAATGTATGTTAACGGTTACTTTTTTAATGAAATGGCAGGAGCCTGATATTTGAATTAAGCAGAAAAAGACAACTTATGTACAGGGTTGTGGCTTGGCCACCTAATACAGGGGTTCCCCCTCACAACACTCCCTAGGACAACAAGTTCAAAGAGAACCCCAAAGAAAAGAAGAAGAAAAAAAAGGAGGTCAGTCTACCCTGCAAACCAAACTCTCTTCTGTATTGAACTAAGCAATTATTTTTGTTTTTTCAACGACTTGCAACAGTGAGGTGCTTATTATTCTTAAAGAGTTTTTTGGTTCCACACTCTTCAGAGATGCTAGATGGCCATACCGTTGAAGATGCACCTTCTTGTATGATATGAATCGATCCAACGGCTTCCGACCTGTCTCAGTGTTGTCAAAATTTATGGAGAAGGCATGCTGCATGATCACAAATTATTCCCAGACGGGACCGTTATTTATATTTGTTTCATGTCGTTGTCGTGTGTTTGGAACAGGCCATGTGCCACAGTATTTGCGGCAGCACTCAACAGGGCAGCTAGCTCAGCATCACGCAGACTAGCTGCGTTGTACTAGCTTCCATTCTGCGTTGTACAAACCTAATGATGTCAGTTTACCACAGCTCCAGCTTTTTTTTTCCCATGTTCTTCATACGTAGTACTCCGTACTCACCAGCATTATATAAAATTTGTTTCTTTTCACTTTAAGTCATATCAATTTGTAAATGTGTTGAGGAGGGCCTGCCTGCTTTAATATGAGCATACATACCAGTTGTGGCATAGTAGATGCCTCCGTTAACCGTAAGTTGTCATTTGTACGCTGAATCCCAGTGTTAGGATATTTTCTTCTTTTGTTTTATTTGTTTGTTTGTTTATATGAAGCAAGTCAGCTGCCACTTGCTAGTAAAAAAAAAAAAAAAAAAACAAAGGAGCAGGAAGGACCGATATATCGTCCTTGCCTACGACCTCTCTTTGCAGGAAAGGACTTTGCCTGTTATTAAGCAGTACCGCACAGATGAATGAAAACACTCTTTTTATTGTTCGTTATTCGATTGGTTGATGAACCTAGCGTCCTCGTCTTATTTCTAGCTAATTTTAACTTATTTCCTCTCATAAAACACTATTAAATCAGCTGGTTTTTTTCTACCGTCCAAATATGATTGATTTGCCAGCAGCTTTGGGAGATTTTTGGTCTATGTAACCATGCATTTTCAGAGTTAATTGTTGGACTCTTTTCTCTTTATCTCGAACACTTGGGCCTGTTTGGATTCATTTTGGAAGAATAATTGAAATCTCTAACAAACTAGGCTATTTGGCTTCAAATTTAACATTCCACCATTTTCAAACTCTACTTTTAATCCTATCTCAAATTCATAGGATGAGACGGGAAATGGATTCTATAAATCACCATGCTACGTTTGCACAATCCATAGTGAAACACAAATACATCAAGAATGCTGCTGTTAGCACTGTTAATCACAAACAATCAGATTCACACATTTGGTCTGACTTGTTAAAATTAGACACATTTACCTTCAGGGGAGGAGATGTGTTGTTAGGAATGGTAAGAAAACTTTATTCTGGAAGGATGTTTGGTTATATGATCAACCTCTTAGTGTGCTATTTCCTGATCTGTTTGCTCTGAGTCAACAACGATGCTACAATTTTTGTTGCTAAAACTGCTCCTCAGAATCTCACCTTTAGAAGATGGTTGGTGGATAGATGGCTAATGGATTGGGAACAAATTTTACATGATTTATCCCTAGTGCAGATCTCTGGAGAAGAGGACTCTGATTTGGGAGTTGTGTAGTAAGAAGCATTTCACTGTTAAATCGGTTTACAATGTTTTAACCAAGAATGATTGTGGACCTTACTTCAAAAAAATCTGGAAGGGAACTATCCCTCCCAAAATCAAAATCTTTCTCTGGATGCTAATGAATAACTTTATTTTGACAAAAGATAATATGGTAAAAAGGAAGTGGCTGGGTGATCCAAGCTGTTTTTTCAGTACCCAACTAGAAAATGCTGAACATCTGTTCTTTCAGTGCAATGTGGCTAAGGCGGTATGGGCTGTATTGTATATTTGCTATTTGCTTAGGTGAGCTGTGAGCATCTCCAACAACTCCTCAAATTCACTTGCTATTCTTATAAATTTGGAAAAAACACAAAAAAGTTTCTCCAACAACTTGGTAAACCAACTTGGTAAAATAGGCACTTGGGAAAAAACACCCTCCGCACACGTAAACATTCGCGCGCGGAGGGCGCGCGCGTATCGGTCTTTTTTTTTTTTTTTCTCCACTGCCGCACCGCCCGCCGCTTCCTCCGGCGCCTCTCGCCCGCCCCGCCCCGCCCTCGCACCGCTCCACCGCCCGACCTCGCGCCGCCGCTCGCCCGCCGCCCGCCCGGACTTCCTCCACCGCCCGCCCCGTCCCGGCCGACGCCCGCGCGCCGCCGTCCGCCCGTCCCCGGCCGCCCGCCCGGACTTCCTCCGCCGCCCGCCTTCCTCCCGCCCGCCCGTCCCCGGCCGGCGCCCGCCCGCTCGCCCGCCGGAGCATGGAGATGAGCCATCGCGGGCCGAGGACATGGTGCGCAACGCCGAGCGCTGCGACGTCGCCAGGGACCCGGGCCTCGCCGCCATCCATCCTGCTCGACTCGCCCGACGCGGAGCGGTACTCGCCGGCCAACTTCCCGAGCCTGCGCAGCTTCGAGGTCATCGACGAGGCCAAGGCCGTCGTGGAGGCGCACTGCCCGCGCACGGTGCTCAAGGACAACCTGCCGTTCCCGTCGTTCACATCGGTGCCGTGCTCTGTTCGCGTGGAGGAGCTGTGCGTGGGGAAGAAGAAGGCAATGACATGCGGGTCCCATGTGTCATCCTCTATTTTTACCAAGTGAGAATACCAAGTTGTTGGAGATGACTCGTTTTTTCACTTGCTAAATAATTTACCAAGTTGCTAAAATGTGAAATATACCAAGTAAAATTTACAAAGTTGTTGGAGATGCTCTAACATACCTGCATGGATCGCAAGTCATAGAAATCCTTTTCATAAGACAAGAGAATACCAAATTTATATATGAAAAAAAAATGATGATGATGATGCATTACATAAGATGGCGGAGGTAACTAAGACATGCAACCTAGTAGAGTAGATAGTTGCAGTGTAAATTTGACCTAAAGCACAATCAAATAGAAATCTGACAGAAACCTCACAATAGCAAAAGTTCGTAATATATACGTAATATATAAGCTGGTCGGCCGGCCGCTAGTCGCTACCGCTAGATGGTGCCACCGTTGCAGCGCAGGACCTGGGCATTCACCCAGTGGCCAGCGTCGCTGGCGAGGAAGCCAACCAGCGGCGCGATATCCTCGGGCATGCCGAGCCTTCCCAGCGGCGCCTCCGCGATGTAGCGCTCCGCCTCCTCCTCCGTCTTGCCGGTGTAGAACATGGGCGTGCCCGTGGATCCCGGCGCCACCACGTTGGCGGTGATCCCGGTGCCGCGCAGCTCGCGCGCCAGGATCTTGGTCATCACCTCCACCGCCGCCTTGCTGGCCGCGTACGCCGCGTAGCCCGGGCGCAGCGAGCCGACCCCCGACGAGGAGAAGGTGATGATGCTGCCGCGGCCGCCGCGGGGCAGGCGCCTCGCGGCCTCGCGGCAGCACAGGAAGGTGCCCCGCGCGTTGGTGCCGAACATGGCGTCGTACGACGCCTCGCTGGTCTCCGCCAGCGTCGGGTACGAGAAGTCCAGCACCGCGGCCGCCGTCACCAGGATGTGGACCTCCCCGCCGAACGCCGCCTCCGCCGCGTCGAAGAGCGCCTTCACCTGCGCTGCGTCCGACACGTCCGCCTCCACCGCAACAGCACGCGGCTGGTTGTTGTTGTTGTCGTCGTTGTTGATGGCGCTCACCAGCTTCAGAGCAGGCGCTGGGTCGCCGATGTACGCCACGGCTACGCGAGCACCCAGGGACGCCAGGTGCTTGGACACGGCGGAGCCGATGCCGCCGGCTCCACCGGTGACAATGGCCACGCGCTCGGTTAGCATCATCGGGGCCGTCACATCGCCATCGATGCCGTTCGACTGATGACCCATCGAAGCGTACCGACGTCGGTGGTTGAGAACAATAATAATATGAAATGTATCTGGTCAAGCACGAGGATCTCTTAAGCTGCTGCTCACTTATATAGACAACATATTTACACTACAAGCAGTACTCATACGGTGTGCAGGTAAGTGGAACAGAAGTGAACTATTTTGTACAGACAAATTGCAGTGGAAAAGTAACCAAAAAAGGAAAAAAAAAAGAACCAGATAGGGTGAAGCCGAGGTAACACACGGTGCTGCTATGCTGGTTTTGCTAAAAATAAAGAGAATAAAAGAAACAGAAACCAAGTAAGAAAGAAAAGAAATAGGTACTGAGTTGCACGATGCTGCTATGCTGGTTTTGCTAAAAATAAAGAGAATAAAAGAAACAGAAACCAAGTAAGAAAGAAAAGAAATAGGTACTGAGTTGCACGAGTTCGATGACAATTAGTTTACACCACAATCAACAGTATACATGTATTTATCCGTTCAACAGCATGATGATGTGCATGATCGATGCTAGACCGCTGCGCGACGTTTGAGACATATGGTTTGCAGAGCTCCGACATCTGTATCCTGTGCGATTAGGAATCGGAAACCATGGAATTCTTCTGGGGTGCAGTTTCAGTCATGAAGTGTGGCACATGTGGCTCAGCAGGTTCCACCTGCTTGATCTCGTCCTTGTTAGCGACGAGCCCGTGATGGAGTGGTGGACTCAGTGGAGGAAGCTGGTGCCGAAGCGCAGGTTCGCCGGGGTTTTGACTCGCTCTTCTTGCTGATCGGCTGGTCTATCTGGAAGGAGAGGAACTCCAGGACGTTTCAGGCGGTGGTTGTCTCTGCTGTGCGGCTGGCGACAACGATCCAGGAGGAGTTCGAGCTGTGGTGCTCGGCAGGCAACGGCACCTTCGTGCGTTGGCGGCGGCCTTAGGCTAGCTTGATCGCTGCTCTGTCCTTAGTAGCACCATCTGTTAAAATGTAGTCTGCCTAAGTGCTGGGCAGTGGCAAGGGCCTGGTAACCTTGGTTACTGGCTCTTGATTAGGTGTATTGCTGAACTTTTCTCCTTAAAGAAAAACGCGTAACAACGCGGTCTAAAAAAAGTTACATCAGTCTAGCTAAAAGGTTCAACACTTTGCCTACCAAAAATTTCTATGCGTAAAACGCCCTTACATTGGTAATGATGATGTTTCCATACAGTAAAAAAATAATTCAAGTAGGATATATCGTCGAAGAAACATTTGGAAATTCACTAAGCAGACAGCTGTTATGATGGGAAGCAGAAACCAAATGAAGCAGGTATTCTTGGGTCGACTGCACTATAGATGGTGGTCAGTTCAAGCTGTATGGTGTCCGCTGCATTATAGATGGGAGGATTGCAGAGAACACACAATTAATGACAGAAAGTATTCAAGCTCTGAATTTGTGAAAGCTGTGGAAGAAGTCTTTGTAGAGCATTATTAATTTCAGGGCACCTAGCAAGAGGACACTGAGGATGCCTATAAACTCAGTTACGTACAGGGATTCCCATGTTCAGCATCACATATGACAATAAAGAGAACATTTTATTAACATATATTACAAGTATTCTTCATGCATACGTTACAAGTTCATGACAAAAAAGGGGTGCTAGAATCTGAAATTTTACGAGATATGCATACATCAGAAGTCTATATATGAGCTCTCGTCGAAATAAACATGTACATGTACTAGATTTATAAAAAAGGAGCAAGATTAAGGAGCATGTAGCGTCACTTATAGATATAGCATGGGCTCCACTGAAGCAAGCATAAAGATTTTTATGATGTAGAAATCACACCCGTCGACACTAAAACACTACCAACCTTAATTGTCAACCTCTTTTAGACTTTAGAGCAAGGTTATTAATATAGTCGGCTTGCTAGTTGTGAGATTTATTATAGCCTTCGCTTAGCCCACTAGGTATTTTGATGTTTGTGCTTAATTATAAGTCAACTGTAATCTTATAGCCTGCTTTTTTCCCCCTTTCGTCTACATCGACATTTAGCTAGCTTACCGTTTGTTATTATACTTGCTCTTATATTGGACCTTAGGTTGTTAGTTATATATCTTAAGAACATAAAGTTAAGATTTGAGACGCTACTCCATCAAGGGCGTCGTGTAGGCCTTGCTCTCGTAATCTTATAGGCGACATCCGCTTACCGTTTGTTATTATACTTGCGACGTTATTAGCGAACACGACCCCCGTCGCCGCCGGTGATGGCCGGCCCTCTTCCCTCCTCTGCCAAGATCCGATACTGCTACTCCACCCTCCCACTACCCTAGCCTCCCAGGACCCTCTCCCTTCCCTCTCCGCCCGTGTCCCCCCCCATTCGTGTCGGGTCCAAATCCGCCCCGCCATGGGGGACGGATCTCCGCCGCGCCGGAGCTGGGCTCCTGGGGTCGATGAGGCCCTTGAATCGGGCTCCCCGGGAAAGCTCCTCTAGGCCCTGGGTCGTGGACCATGTGGCGCCTCAGAGCAGACCCCCCAGCGCCGCCGTTGGGCAGATGCCGACGGGGAGGAGCTCCCTCGGCCGGTGGAGTTCTTCGCCAATTCGTCTGGCCTCCTCAGACAGATCCTCGACCGAGGTCCTGGGGAGCGAGTCGCCCTCGTGACTCGGAGGATTACTCTGAGTCGGAGGCCTCCCCTTCCCCTGCGCCGCCGCTCCATCGACGGGGAAGGGCAAGGAGAAGATGACCGTCGGCCCGTCCCGCAAGCGGCATAGAGCTCATCGTCACGGGACTCGGAAGCGGCCCTCGGGGTTCTTGGCCGACGCGAGGGTGGCCTACAAATCGATGGCTGCGCCCCCGCCCCCGCCACTGGAGGACTCATCATGCGCCCTACGTCCCTCCTCAACCTTGACACAGGCCCACAGCCACGGCGTTCCCTTTCACACGGTGTTGTGCACCCACCTAGGGAGTGGGGCAGGCCGGACCAAGATGTCTTCTTCGATGTACGCAGCAGGGGGTTCGGCCATCAGCGCTCCCATCTAAGGCCACGCTCGTCGCGGAAGGTGCCCCGGAGTTGGAGGGGAGGTGCTTTCGGTGTCTTCGCGACAACCACACTCGTGCGCGCTGCACTTTCCCGGCGAGGTGCTACAATTGCGAGTCCGAGGGTCACCATGCCGAGGCGTGCCCGCTGCCCCAGCGGGACAACAGCAAGCGCACGCGGCCGGCCGTCACACCTGAGACCAAGCGTGTGTTGCAGAGGATTGATTGTGGTGGCCGTAGCCGGGCCTCGGCGGACATAGCTTCTCCAACCTCCACCTCAACGGGTCACTGTTCCTCGGCCCCCCCGGAGGGCTCTAGGATGCGTGGTGACCTGCCACCGCCGCCGCCGCCATCACCGCCTCCGTCGGAGCCCTCTACAGCGAGGAGGGCACCTGCTGCCACCCGGGAACGTGGGGAGCTGCTGCCGCCGCCTCCCCCCCTCCGCCGCCTTCTCCTCCATCGGAGCATGCCCGGGTCCTCCATGGGTCGGGGACGTGGTATGCATGTGCCTCAGCCACCGCCTCCGCCTCCCCAAAAACAACTTCAGCTGGAGGCGGCCAGGGGGCAGAACCACGGTGGGCACCTCACCAGGGACGTGGCATGTGATGGAGAGGGACATGTTGGACCCGTTGCTGCCGCCAGGCCGTCTGTGTTCGAGGAGCTTTGCGGCGCCAGATTGGTCTCCACAACGCTTCCAGGAGGGGCACTATGTGCACGTCCCATTCGTCGTCATTCCGCGGATGGCCGCCATTCAATGGGATGAGGAGATCCTTGGACATACCCTGACCGCGATGGTTGGTGGCCACAGGCCGGCTGTACCTGTGGCAGAGGTCGAGGACTATCCGTGACGCCGCTTCGAGCTGAATGATGATGAGTTTGATGTTCGTCACCACTACCCGGAGGATTTCATCGTTCACTTCCGTCATGGTGCTGACAGAGAAAGGGTGCTTCGTTCCATAAGAAGTGTGCTATGGCTTTCGCTCATTTGGAACCCATGGTGAAGGGCATCGCTAGGGTTGTATGGTGTGTTCCGTTTCAAGGTGGTGGTGGCACTTGCGCGTGTGCCACTACACGCAAGAAACCTGGAGGTGGCTCAAACAATCTTGGGGCCTGCTTGTGCTCGTTTGGCTTTCACTGACTTCAGAGATCGCCCGCTGATTGATGATCAGGAGTTCTTTGTATCAGCTTGGTGCTAGTCGGACATCATACATGCCATCAACGCCTTTTGGTCCCAAGATTCCAGGAGTTTCCACCACCTCAACGAGGCTTTCATGATCCTGCTAAAAAAGAAGGAGTAACCAATGCAAATAAGAGACTATCGGCAAATTAGTCTCATCCATAGTTTTAGAAAGCTGATCACCCATTGCTTGGCGCAGAGGTTGGCATCGGTGCTGCACAGGCTAGTCCAGCCCAACCAGAGTGCGTTCATGCGAGGCAGGAGTATCCATGACAATTTTAGATCTGTACAGCTAGGTTGCAAGGTCATTCATAGTGCACGGATGCCATGTGTGCTACTCAAAATTGATATTGTGAAGGCATTTGATATTGTTGCTTGGTCTTTTCTGTTGGAGATTCTACAGCACATGGGGGAGGTGGCGCAACTAGGTGTCCATGATCCTGTCCACCGCTTCCACGAGGGTTCTTCTAAATGGGAAGCGTGGACAGTGCATCTGCCACGCCAGGGGTCTCAGGCAGGGAGACCCTTTGTCTCCCCTTCTGTTCATCCCTGCGATGGAAGTTCTTAATAGATGCTTTGGGTGGGATGAAAGCCATGGCTTCTGGTGCCAATTCCGGCAATTGAAGGGTCCAGAGTGAGCTTATATGCGGATGATGTGGTCATCTTTGTTAGGCCTTTGGACGAAGACCTACGTATGATTAAAGGAATTCTAGAGGTGTTCGGCCTTGCTAAAGGTTTGTTCTCCAACTTGGACAAAAGCGTTGCAACACCTATGCACTGCTCTGAGCAGGACATGCAGCTAGTCCAGGAGATACTTGTGGGGTAGCTGAATTCCCGGTTCGTTACTTGGGGATCCCGTTATCCGTTTACAAGCTGAAGCGTGTTGAGGAACAGCCACTGGTTGACAAGGTGGCGTGGATCCCTACTTGGAAGGGTAGACTGCTCAACATCACGGGGCGTGTAACAGAACCGACCAACTAACATAATTACTGTCCACTAATCAAGCCACGTAAGCAGCCCAAACAGTAAACGGCAATTATACAAGCCCGGTAGTCTGGAAACCTCGAAGGGTTTCACCAACGTCACAAACATCTCGGATCGTTTTCCAACACATGCCATCACGAGATCATTACAACAGTTCACAAATTATTACATAGAGTGCTCAAATTAAGTTATTACAAACCAGTTTTCAAATTCAAAGTGCGGAAGCAAATTTAAACTCTGTTCTCAAACACACCCATAAAGTTTTTCTCCAAATAGTGCCAGATTTCCATCGAGATCCACTACAGCAAGAGATATGAAGCAAGGAATGATCGTGCCCACGATCTACTCATCTCCAACTGCCGGATGGAAGCATGTCGGGCAATAGCCGTAGAACATCTCACCATCTGCAACAACATTGGGAATTGCACCCTAAGTACTTGGTACTCAACAAGACTTACCCGACAAAAGGAAAATAAGAAAAAGACTCTTTGGTGGATGTCAGGCTTTATGTGGGGTAGCTGACTCTTTCTTTGCCAAAAGGATGAGCTTATTAAATAATCATTTAGTGATAAATGGACTCTCTAGCTTAACCATTTAAGTTGGGCCTACCAGTTATGTTAGCACCTGCACTACTTCAACATTGGTAGAGCAATCAACATATATCATGTAACGCATTGATTGAGTAATCATTAACCAGCATGAATTTGAATATAACCACCTCGTACAAGCAATTTTTGTTTGCGACCGCGCCGCTGTCTCTCTCAAGTGTTCACTGTCCAGGAACGATGGCGATTATAATCGATTACTACTCAGCTGAGGGGGTATTCCTCATACAAACCAGGCATGCTCCTCGGAAGCAGCCTTAGTCACCATGATCTACTCGGGAAAAGACGCGGGATCAACAGCTCATCACCATGACCAAGGAAACTCCCGGCAGCCAACAGGTAAGCGTGCCCATCAAATGACACTGCCCCATCTTAAGGTCTCACGAACCGGGCCCTTGTTTACCCCACCCCCATCGCCGGCATGGATACCTGGCTATTGAAACCCGGCCCAAGTAGATTCTTGGCTTCGCGGTTGGGCACTGTACACCCTTCCAGCTATCTGTGAGGCGGCATTCAGCATGATCGAGGACGTACGAAGCCATATTTTTTTAAGAGGTGATTTAGAAGGCCTCATGGTTATGTTCACTACCAACCTACACCAATCTCAATCCAAGGGATAGTAACCACCTATCCGCGCAGATGATGGTCGATCACCTGTCTTCTACCGATTAAGTAGCAGGTCTAAGCTCTACGTAGCCCTGTACCTACTATAGGATAGCTTTTGTGGTAAGTAGTCCTAATGCAACTATATTTCCGAGCAACTCTTATAACTTAAATGCATCATAGATAGTAAGGACTCAAGTAAAATTTGCAAACCATAGGAGAATATGCTCCGGGGCTTGCCTTTGACGAAGGAGCTAGGGACGTGGTTAGGACACTCGGGCAGATCAGCTTCTGGCTCCTCTCCTTCAGCTGCCTCCTGCAGCTCCTGCTCCTGCTGCTCCTCCACGTTCAGCTCCTCGCGAACTGCTTGGTTGTTGGTCTCCTGCGATCCTGTATGATGCGATGCAAGTATGTAAATACTGTGCAAATAAAATGGAAATATATATATAGATGATGTCATGATAAATGCTTAGTAACAGAATGGAAACACCACAACAATCTACACTTAACATCTACCTCAACCTAATCAATCATAGCAATTATCCCTACTTGCACCTTTGTCGGAAACCGACATAAGAGACTAGGCTTCTACAGCAAGTCCTACTTCTGTTGCTCCTAAATTTCCACAAAAATTACAGCAGCACACTCATAGCTAAACTAAGCTACCACAGAAATTTCACCTCTAAACTCCAAGTATTTTGGCCTACACAAAATTCACAAGCCAGCTGTCACACATGGTCCTGAAAATACTTTGTATTACCAAAGTAGTCCAACATCAGCACCAATGGCATCTGGACCTTCCAAACAGCATATAAGCATGTCACAAGAAGTTTCATGGCCATAGCATCAACCAATAATTATCTATGAATTAATTTAGCAAAGTGCCAACCAATGCACTTGTACTACAACTCTCAAAATCTCCACTGCACAAGTCAAGTTTACACCTCTCATAGACGGGGCATAGCCTAACTAAGCCAGCAAAACAAACCTCACATTTTTCTAAGCATCTAAGAATTACTTATGAATTTATAAGATAAAAGCATTTCCTAAAATTAACTAAAACAGTACATAAAAGTATGCCAAAACTGGCATCTCATAATTTTCTAGCATAGTTCACCTCATATGAAAAAATAACCCAACTTGATTTACCTCATTTGGACTAATAACGAGGGAGATATGAATTTCCCAAGTTTAAAACTACATCTGAAACCTATTTTTCATTTTCAGAAAACGGATCCAAATTGCTAGGTGTACCCAGACTGGATCTGGCACGCTAGGTGTACACAGCCCCGTGTACCCCAACCTCGCTCGTGAGCTGGGCCACTGATGACCGGGCCCCACCTGTCATCACCTCCCCAGTGGAGGGTGACGATGGCGCGCGGCGGTCCCCCGCCGGCGGCGGTCCTCTGGCCCAACCGAAGGCACCACTAGACTCGCCTCGGCGCGGCGCTCCTCTAGCGCCTCCTAGCGATGGTCCTAGCGGCCTACGACGACGGCGGCGGTGCGCATGGCGGCACGCGGCGGCGCTCGACGGTGGGAAGGCCGTCGAGGCCCCGATGAGGCTCAAGGTCATGCCTACGGGCCTTGCCTCGGCTTCACGAGTGCGCCGAGCCCAAGAAACTACGGAAACGGCGGCGCGGGTGTCGGCTTCGCCTCGCCGGAGCGGCGGCGTTGAGCTCGCCGGCGCGGCGCGTGAGCGGCGCGACGCGACTCCGTGCTTCGGCCTAAGCTAACCCTAGACTCTACTCGCGGAGGCGGCTCGAAGGCACGCGACGTCGGACGGAATGGGGGAAAGAAGAGGACGGCGGTGGCTCACCGGCGCCCATGGCGACGGCGGCCGTGGCCGAGAAGGGCGACCGCAATGCGGTCCAAAGCTCACCGGAACGGGCAAACGGAGGGCGGCAGGTGACGGAGTCGAGGGTGGCGAGCTCGATGCTGCCCTCGGCTTCGCTTCTCACCGGCTGGATGCGGAGCTAGGCGGCGGCGAGCAGGGCGGCCATGGCGAAATGGCAGAACGGGAGTGGGAGGAGAAAGAAGAGGGGATCGGCGTAGTAATGGGATGGGACGGGGGTCCTGTCCCCTTTCCCGTTTGGGCAAGCCCCGCGGGCGCGGCGCGTGGCGCCGTGGCGGCGGCCACCGCCGCGACAGGCGGGCCCCGCGGGGGCGCGTGGCGTGCGCGTGCGATGGCGACGCGGCTCGGTGACGGTGTGGCCCGGCGTGTGGCATCCGCACGGATCCGGGCGGGCAGAACAGAAAACACGAAATCCGGCCAACCAGAATTCGCCACGTCGCTCGAATTGAATTCAAATTTCAAAACCCCATAACTCTCAAACGATTCTGAATTAGCCAAAACTTTCAACATGAAAGTTTCTCCAAATTTGAAGATGAATATTTCATTCAACTACCACTTTGGCTAATTCGGCCTAGTTTAAAAGATCTAAAATTGTTTTGAAAATAAGTTATAAAATAATACTTTTAAAATTCCCTAACACTGTTTTTAGCCATTTTGAAGCCCTTAAACCCATTTTCACAAATTGGTCAAAACACAAAGTTTTCATGAAATATTTTTCTGCACATTTCTTCCCAAAACACCAAATTCAAACAAGCAATCTATCAAGCACTTCTAGTCATACCTACACTAGCACAGCAATTCATTCCAATCAAATCATGCAAATGATGCTTATGCAAATGATGACATGCTTAGAGATAATTAATTAGTGCTTAACACTAGAGGTGTTACAAGGCGTACTGAGTTGGTGAAGGCCACTTTGTCTGCGATCCCGGTGCACACCGCTATTGCACTGGTCCTCTTGTCGTGGGCGATCTAGGCGATTGACAAGCTGAGGCGAGGTTTCATCTGGGCTGGTGAGGCGACGGTAGCTGGTGGCAAGTGCAAGGTGGCATGGATTACCGTTTGCTTGCCGAAAGAGCTGGGTGGTCTAGGCATTGCCGATTTGCGGAAGGCTGGGGGGTGCGCTGCGTGCGCGGTGGTTTTGGCGTGACAGACTCATCGGCCGGCCGCCAAGAACAACTGAGTGGGCGGTGTTGGACCTCGCGAACGCAGCAATGACAGTGCATCTTGGCGATGAAGAGGCATGTCTTCTTCTGGACAGACCCATGGCTGAACGGGAGATCCATCCGTTTTATCGCCCCCACTGTCTTTGCGGCGGTCAGACCCAAGAAGCGCAGGGCGACCGTAGCTGAGTCATTGCCGCAACATGCGTGGGCTGACCACTTTGCTGGGGCTGCGACTATGCTCATGGTCGTCGAGGTCGCTGCTCTTTTCGACCTGCTTGATCAAGTATAGCTGGTGGACAACCCGGACACTTTCACCTGGACGCTTTCTCCGGATAGCAACTACTCAGCGGCCTCTGCCTATGGCGCCATGTTCCTAGGCGCGTCGATCCCGTATGGTGCTAAACAGATTTTGAAGACCGCAGCGCCGCCTAGAGTTCGTTTCTTCTTCTGGCTTGTGCTGCATGGGCGTTGCTGGACGCGGAAAGGCGTTTCAGACATGGGCTGCAGGAGTTGGACAGATGCATTTTCAGTGACCAGGAAGTTGAAACCATGGATCATATCCTCATCGGGTGTGTGTTCAGTAAGGAGGTGTGGCATCACTGTTCCGACTGGTCTTCCCTGAGCGGCTACGCCTTTGCTCCGGAAGGCGAGGCCATTCCATGGTGGTTGGATGCCCGGCGTCTGCTGCCACGTGAGCGCTGTGGAGGTTTTGATTCACTCCTTTTCCTAGTTGGTTGGTGACTGTGGAAAGAAAGGAACAGGCGAACGTTTGATGGAGTGCGTATGGAGGCAGGGCGGGTAGCGTGGGAGATCCAGGAGGAAGCAGAGCTCTGGTGTGCGGCGGGAAACAGGCGTCTTGGTGTGCTTCTTGCTGGATAACCGCTTGTTTTTGCTTAGTAGCCAATTGTTTACCAATGTAATTTCTTGTGTTAGAGTGGAGGGGTGAGGCTTTGCCGCGGTAAGCTGGGTTAACACGATTTCTTGTTACTCTGAGTTTGGATTCTATTCGCTTAATGAAATACACGTCCGAGGGGCGGGCGTGGTTGCAAAAAAAAAAAATAAAAATAAAGTTAAGATTTATTGAATAATGCACAGGCACAACAAGATTTATTATTGTTTCAATGTTTTGAAATTAATATTCAAAGCATGCTACAAATAGCTGTCCACCTTGTATGAGGGCATGTTTTTTGGGGAATGAAAACACTTTACAATACAAAAAGAAGCTACATACTCCTCCGTTCCAAAATGTTAGTCGTCACTATTTACATGCTAATGACTTTGATTTTATTTATACAAAATACAATCAACATTTTTATCTCTAAATAAATTTATTAAAAATATTAGATCCAAAAATCTATCTAGTGATACTAATTATGTAAATACTAATATTTTTATATATTTAGTCAAAGTTGTGTCTCAAAAAGTGTAAAATAATAAACATTTTAGGATGGAGAGAGTATAAATTTAATCATTGACCTCATGAGTATCTTGTTTATCCGGTGCGCATGCAAATAAACTGCATTTAGATTATCAGTCTTAGGGTGTTGTATTATGGTGGTTACCGGAACCTTATTTTATTTTATTTTATTTATAAAAACAGACAAGGTTACATGCAATAAAAGCACAAAACAAAGTTGACGAGGTTAATTGTAACAACAGCGGAAAAAAAATTTTGACGGGGTTGGTGGTGTTTCAATTCAATGTCGGGCGTCGTTTCTGCATGATGCACCTCCATTATAAAATTGTTCCCTAGCAACCATACCAACCATTCAAGGAGGGGTTATCTATGTGGGGGTGGTCCTATGCTACAATATTGTTTTGGTATATCGACCTCTATTAAAATTTACATTCACTCAACGCACGTAGTACGTCATCTCGTCTATAAATATGTAATGTAATTATGGTTCGGAAGACGGGCAGAGTCAGAACGCAGGGTTATTATTCCAAGGTGTTGGCCTCAACCTACATAAAGCGCTGCCCTGCTTTCATATTGTTTAGTTCCCCAACTTGGGACTTCCAAAGTTGGTTATTATTCCTTTTGTATTTGATAAAAAGGTGATTAATTAGGCTCAAAACGTTTATCTCACAAAATACAACAAAACTATGTAATTAATTTTTAATTTAAAGCGCTGCCATTTTTATGTGATGAGAATCTTTTTTTTTCATAGTAAAATTTAGGGTAAATTTTGGAGAACTAAACAAGGAATAAGACCGGTATAATAAGTTGTGTCAGATTGTCTGATGTGGAAGGAGAAATGAAGAGAGAGAAGCACGCGGCCCTGCTCTAAGATTTTAATGACGAGAGTAATTGTTGTACAAATCAGTTGCTGGATACTATGGCCTTTTATTCTCAGATTTTGATGACAAGAAATGGAGAGAGAGAAGCACGAAGTCTCAGATTTTGATGACGAGAAATGATGAGACTAACTGCAGTCTCAGAATTTTTTTATGAGGAGAAATGGCGGGACTAATTGTTGGACAAATCGGCTGTAATCGTAGTCTGAAAATGATATGGCTTGTCTATAAGACAAGTTTATTGGCCTTGCTCTAAGAGGTGAGTGGTGACCACAACTATTTCAACCAACCACCGAACTAGGAGTAAAAAAAAAACCAACTACCGAACTCGTACTATTGATCCCATAATTTTGTAATTTTGTACCCAGCAGCACATGGCTCCATAAAAATCTTTATTCCTCCTCGCTTGCATCACATCGTATAAGATCAGTGCTAGAGCTTCAAACTGGGATTGGGTTTGCGGTAATATCAAGAAGATAGCTAAATTTAAATTCCTTTACTTTTTACGTAAAGGCATTATATTCCTTAATTAATAGGTAATGAACAAATGAGGTTTTCATAAAAATTTGGTTATGGACTATTTACAATGTTGTGGCAACATATAGAAACTATATAGGCTTTAAGAGGTTGGATAGAAAAATTATTATTTGAGGTATTTTCTGCCTTGCAGTCATTGCTCTAAGACTATATGTACTGGATTAGGCGACCAATCAGTGAAGCACTTTCTTTCTAAGAGGATCTTCATGAAGGCCTCTACTTGAGTCCTCATAGCTACATATTCCTCCTGCCAAAGATATTTTATCTTTTATTAATAATGGTACATATAGATAATTTTAAAGTAGATCCAATGGTTATGAGAAGCTATAGAGACTTTTATTCGGAGGGTTGGATGTTTTCGATTAACATGATAATTTCTAGCATTTATCATTTTTCTTAGCGCATCTGTTGAAGTTAAGGTGAAGCCTTGAAATCTCCAATTAGTAATATTAAGATTGCCTAATTTTACGAGGATGCCAAGCTAATCAGCTGTTTTGCTGATGTGGAGGATGGAGGAGGGAGGAGAGATTGGCTCATCCAGCACCAAGCTGGGCACGAAAGCATAGGCATTCGTAAGCCCAAACGAAATTGTATGTGGGAGGAGCAGAAAGAAAGAAAGTCAGCCTCTTAAAGCCTATATAGTTTCTTGGCTCTTATTTCACATCTTAATTATATAGAAAAATTATATAGGAAAAGCCTATGCAACCTCTTAAAGCCTCCGGCCTCTGAAAAGTTAATAAAATAATTGTTGCTCGCTCCTATTCCATATCTTAGTCTCGTTCTTCGTTGAGATCTCTCACTTGTCCACAACTTGTCGTCGAAAGGCACTAGCCAAGAGCTATTTTAAATAGACAAATACGCAAGCCACGTCAGCATGAGAATCTCACATGGAGAGTATGGATCTAAGTGATATGATAGAAAAATTATGAACCAAAAATTCCAATTTCAAAATAGATGAACCTAACTAAAATCTACTCGTAAGTTAATGAATCTTCGTGCAACTCTGTCTTTTGTTTTTCTCGGTCTAAAGCAACCCTACAACTCTATCTTTTGTTTTTCCCGGTCTAAAGCAACCCTTCCTTGTATAGTTATTCCGAGTGTACCATAGTTTTGCTCTATGTGGGTCTATGTTTTCTTGAGTAGTCCCTGGTGGGCCTTCTTCATATAGAGTGGTCTTGGCCCTATCTCTTTTCTTTGATTCTCTTTGCTTCTTCTTTGAGGGAGATGTCTTACCACCAATAATGTGATTAAGGATGAAAATGGTTGGAAACGGTCAAAAAACTCCTTAACCATTTTCTAGTTTCACATTTGAATATGAAAGCGAAAGGGAAAGAGAAAACGGTAAAGTCGGACATGAAAGCGAGCACGAACTTTACGGAATATCGAGAATTATGAAAATGGACAAAAGAATTTTGAAAATGATGTACTAACTGCCGATACCCCTCTAACTTCGTAACTACATCAGTCAGCTTTTTCTATATATATGGCATGCCCGTGCTGGTTGCTCCTGTGTGAAATCTAAATAGACAGAGTAAACAAAATCAATGGGTTCCGAGATGCAAGTGGTAGAATTATCTTTTGTAGCACCGAGCATGGAGACGCCGAGGAAGGGCCTGTGGGTCTCTTCCCTAGACCTCGAGCGTGCAAACAGAGGCCACACGCCGCTAGTATATTTCTTTGATCCTCGCAGCTCCACCGACGACAACTTCTTTGATCCGAGCAGGCTCAAGGAGTCCATGGCCAAGGCCTTGGTGGCCTTCTACCCCCTCGCTGGCCGCGTCGGCGTCAACGGCAATGGCCGGATACAGATCGACTGCAACGGCGAGGGGGCACTCTTTGTGGTCGCTCGCTCTCAGCTTAGGCTTGATGATTTGGACGACTCGAAACCATCGCCAGAGCTGCGGAGGCTGTTTGTTCCTCGCATTGAACCTTCGTCCATCATATTAGCCGTACAGGTAATTCCCTTCTTCCATCTTCGTTCACAGGAACATGACAGGATCGACATGTATTTCGTTCTCGGTCCATCATTTTGTTCATGCTGCTGCCTGTGCGTACGTCCAGGTGACTTTTATGAAGTGTGGAGGGGTGGTTTTAGGCATTGCCTTCCACCATGTGGCCGTCGATGCCATGGGCGCTTTCCATTTCATGCAAACGTGGTCGGCCTTCTCCAGGGACGGCGATGGCGCCGCCGCCGTAGTGGACCTCCCCAGCCACCAGCGCACTCTCCTCCGCGCGAGGTGCCCTCCTGTCGTCCACCCTGATGCTTTATCTGTACTGTACCGCCCTAAGATGACAGCCAGCAGCTCAGACTCGGAGCCACCGGCGGCCACAGCAGCAGACACCACCGCGGTTGCCTTGGTTCTCTCCAACGACCAGGTCGCCTCGCTCAAGCGCATCTGCGGCGGCACGAGCGCGTTCTGCGCCATTGGCGCGCTCGTGTGGCAGTGCACCTGTGCCGCACGGCGTCTGCCGCCGGACGACGCCGAGGCACGCGTCTCCTTCTCAGCAGACATCCGCCGCCGCGGCGCGATGACGCCTCCCCTTCCGGACCGCTACCTCGGCAACGGCATCATTACGCTGTGCGTCTCTGGTGTGACCCGTGATATTTGCTCGGAGCCACTGGAATATGTGGCCCGTCGCATCCAGGCCGTAACGAGACGGGTGGACGACGAGCTGGTGCGGTCCGCGATCGACTACTACCACGAGCTGCTGTCGGCAGAGAGTGGCTACAAGCTGCAGGGGGACATCATGGCAGAGACAGAGCTGCGGCTGGTGAGCTGGCTTGGCATGCCGCTCTACGACGCAGATTTCGGGTGGGGGAAGCCACGGGGGGTCTCTCGTGCAGGATCAGTCCGCGCGGGGTACGTGCACCTCACCAAGAGTGGGCCGGAGGCTGATAGCGGCATCCGTGTTCTCGTATGCTTGGAGGCTGCACACATCAAGGAATTCCAGCGATTGTTTCGTGCAAAGCTCTCTCATTTTTTGATAAATTGTGCTAAGCTCTAGAGGCTGCCAGCTTTAGGTTTCAGTTCGAATAATGCATTTGGTTGAAATCAATTGTGAATCTGGTTGAAACACACTTTTCCTATTCCTTTATCTGCCTGAAATCTGACACGTTGTGTTCAGGCGACGATTCCATCTGTCCGATCGATTTCAACCTCCGTGCACTGTTCAGCTATTTTTGGATCTCATGTTCATTATTGGGTCCGAGAATGCATCCGCTAAGACTGTCGGCCTACCCGAGTGCTCGACCACCTGCTCCTCTTTGTCTCTCCTTCCCACTCTCCTCTCCTAGTTCTAGGTCTGCTCGCTCCGTCTCCTCATGCTCTCTTGCAGCCTCCCACCTATGGATAAAAATGGTACGGATATTTATCTGACCGTCTGTTTAACCGAACAAATATAAACACTTAAATGGATACTTATGTGGATATCTAGATTTGTTTTCCAAATACGGATACTAAAATAGATACTTTATGCGGATATCAAATACAAATGATATCGTCAGTGTCGGGAGGATAAGGAAAATCCGGGTAAAAATATGGATACATCCGATCTACACATTGCGGATACTATCCGTTTATAGTAGTCCAAGTATGGCCAACTGAATTGTCCTCTGGTTGTGCCATTTGTTGTGTAGGTACCTTCCTCCACTCTTAGCTCTAGATGGCCAATGTGATATTATACGTGTGTGTGGTACTGGGCACTGGGAGAGTGAGAGGCTAGAGTAGAACCCGAGTACAACGCATGGGCTAATGCCTGATAGGAAAGTCCTGACATGTAGTTCTACCTTGAGCCGAAACTGGTTTTGTGCATAAATTTATCCTACTTAACCTATATAGTCTAATTTAGGATTGTCCTACCCGAACGCCAACAGCTGGCATGTATTACACCTTTGCTCCCGATTGGTTCTAAATGTCTCTCTATTTTTTTCTTTTCTTTTTCTTTTCTTTTCTTTTCCTTTACCGTCTCTTATTCTTACAGCTTCTTGCTCTACAACTATTGTATGCACAGAATAATTAAGAGTGAAAATCATTAAGTAAGAGCTTGTATACTACAATGATCATCCGCTCCAATGCATTAAGTTCATACAAACCACAATAATTTAAAACCAAGTCATTACATGTACACTTATTTCAAGTAAACACCAAAGTTCATGCAAACATACTATGTCAACACTAGTACCTAATTTGACTTTCTCGTATTATTGAATGGGTGAAGTGTAACTCACCGATGTGGTATTGCACAAATATCATTGACGTAGAATAACACATTAAGCAGTGCACTCTCCCATACTTCACAACTACGACAACAGGGTCTACTAACGATGATTAATGGTGATCGAGAAGTCGGTGCGTCAGTGTTGGTCATTCATCAGCATATTTTCACTCATAACCCAGTTGATGCATTGTCTAATTTAGAATGGCTTCAAAACTACATCCTACATAGGTTAAGTCATAGTCCTCAACCTACAAGTATTGGCAGAAAAAAAAAATAGATGCGAGAACTAAGCTTTCCAATACTACTACACTCAGACACTTCGCAGACACGTCGTGACCCCCCTTCGTAGTCGAATTTCGCATTCATTTGTAAGCACTCGGCAGTGGGGTTTGCCGACACCACCAAAGCCAAACCCACCGTGGGTGCCCCACAACCAACATTAGATGAGGTTCTCCAAGCCACGAGCAATCCACTAGAATAGCCAAATAGGAAGGCTCAAGAACCCTTACAATTCCACCGATCGGAGTTGAGAGTATCACCAACCTCCACACAATGATCCTCGCTGCTCCAAGTCGTCTAGGAGTCAACAAATTCCAAGAGTAGCAAGAAACCCACAGCAATCACGAACACCATGTGCCACTAAATGCAATCTCTCCATGAAGGATGCACTTGGATGCTCACCCAACTCACAAGATGATGAACTCAATTTAGAAATGGATGCAATGGCTTGCTCAGCTCAAATGTATGCTATCACGTGTAAGAATAACCAAGACAGTGAGCCAAGCCCGGCCCTCAAGAATATATAGGGAGGCCAAGTGTTGGCGTTTCTTAGCGTATGCAGCCAAATCCGCAAGCGCACGGAAATCACCGTTATAGCACTTCACCCGGTGAGTAATCGGGTATCGTATTTCTTTCACGAAGAACGGCTTGTAAGTTAATTCTAGACAGAGGTTGCCCAGAGATGGAGTAGGATAGCTTAGGTAATGAGGTTTTCTAAGGGTAAAGTCCTAGGAGATGGCTAAACTCGATGCTATACTTCTTACTTCGGGCGTCGGATCGCACCTGGTCTGCCAGGTGATGCCGGCCTGAGGCTCTACGTCGTAACCGGATGTGGGGGATTACAAGGGACGGACAGGGCTGTCACCACCTGCCGCCTACCACCTCAACCGTGGGCTACGAAGCAAACGAAGGTAGGTCCTAGCCTAGACACCACGTCTATGCCGTTGCTTGCCGCAACTCTAGCGGTGATCGAGCTCCCCGTCTCTATCAGGGGTCCTCTTACTAGAGCTTCCGTCACGGGGACGAACGACGAACCTGCAAGAAGATAACAAGCAAGAATAACTTACTCAAAGGTATTACTGAAAGATAAACACGATGTCTTACTTTAAGTAGCAAGACATCGTAGAGGTACAAGCGAGGAGGGAGCCGACAAGTCCGGCACTCCGCCCCGTGGAAGACTAGCTTCCCGAGAGCTCCCTTGGAGAGATGCTCTACTCTTGCTCCTCTCTCACTCCTTACTTCTATTCTAGCTAGGCTAGGTAGAGTGGCTCTACTCTCTCTATTGTACACTTGTAGAATGGAGGTGTGGTGAAGAGTGAGAACTAAAATGAATAATGAATTGTTGTTGAAGGAGGAGGCTTGCCCATGCTTATATAGGAGTGTGAAAGCTCCGGTTTGGTTTTGGTAATTAATGACACTCAACATTGCTAATGCTTTACTCTAAGTATGGTTAGACACATAGCAATGTGACGGTGGATGATGGAGCATGGTGATCACGGTGACGAACATGGTGGACATGTGAGGTGATCAAGCTCCGGTGATGGATGGAAACGCCCGTGGAGATCAAGGCAAAGGTATACTTGATAGGGCTTTCCGGTTTAGTGGTCGAGACACTTAGCGAGTGTGACCACATTTAGGATCGATAATCGACTATCAAGAGGGGTTTTCTCGGTTCATTCGCGGTCTTAAGTGCCTCTAGTTGTGACTTTGCATGATGCATGAGAGACTAACTAGAGAGCTAGCCCTTGCGCGATATTTCATGAGTGAAATGCTAACTCCAAGGCTTGAGTTTGGAACTACACTTGGTGGAGTTAGTGCACAAGGCAAGGGAACTTGTTTGGATCAAGTTGGAGCAAGTTTGGCGCATGAAATGACGATCATAAGGTGCCGGACTCTGCTGGCGAAGGCGCCGGACTCGGCGTAGACGTGTCCGACGCGTTGTGGGCGGTCGTGCGTGTGCTGGTCGCGGCTCTGCGAGCGGCGGACGTGGCTGTGGCGCGTCCGGCGGTCCCCCGGACGCCGACCAGAAACTTCTGGGCTCGGGCGTGCTGGCGGGTGCTCGGTCGGGCGCGCGATGGACACGTGCCAGACGCGGTCGCCGGACACACGCCGGACGCGGGCGCCGGACTCGGGAGAATCACTATTGAGCGTTCGGCACTTGGTGACGTGGCCTCTTCAAACTACAACGGTCGGCTGGCAGCGGCGCGCTGAAGAGCGCCGGACGCGTCCGGCGCGTTCTGGAGCATCAGCCCGAGGGGGCAACGGCTACTTTCGTGGAGGGGTGATACGACCATGCCAGCGTCGGCGAGCTCGCCGAGCTTTTCCACCTCTTCACCGACCTCTCCGGCTACATCTCTAACCCCTGCAGGACCGATCACACGTAGCCGTGCTAAGAAGATACAACAAGAGGTGCACGCGCTACTTTATGAATTTCAATTAAACACTAATGAGAACTTTATGCTACCTAAATCTTGTGTGTTAACATTGCTTAGGTACACAAGAGAGAACAAGCAGAATACATCAGGGGCGAACCAACGAAGAACCAAGCTCAAGTCAGTCCAGCGTGACGGGAGTGTCAAGAAGGAACAGTCATATCTTTTGACTTCCAAAAGATATGAAGGTCACTCAGGACTTGTTGGAGAGCTCTTGAAATCTATTTTCCAATGCTTCTAACCCCGACCAGTTTGAAGTTTTCATCAAGGCGTCCGACCAGTTTTAGTGTTGACTGGTCAGAGGGTCCACAGTCTGCCTAAAGTGCAAATCTTCGTATTAAACTGTATCATTCTACAAAGTTCCATGAAGCAAGGTGCACATGGTGTGAAAGCTTATCCAGTTAGCTTTCAAACGCATCCAGCCGCACGTCATTTGAAGTTTCCTAGAAGCAGTTATTGTCAAAACACTGAAGACTGTGCAGAGTCAAACAGCCGCGCAGAATCAGCACTGGAGTCATTTCGAGGGGGTCCTTTCACACTAGCGACGAGTTTATTTTAGCTTCGTGTTTTCACCTATCCTGGAGGGTTGTTCCATCTATAAATACTTCCCTATGCCTCAGATGTAAAGAACTTTTGATAATTGGAGATAATCCCAGATATATTGCAGCCGAGCTGCCGAGTGCTTACTCAACCATTGTTCTTCCTTGTTCTTCCTGGACTTGTGGGGAGATCTCCCTGAGATCCACTAATTCGTGCTCTACGGGTTCCAGTAAGGCTGCCCCGTCTTGTGTGGATTAGCTCCGGTTGTGGTTCTGCGGTCGTTCGGAGATCGAGTCGAAGTCTTCGTGGTTTCGGTGTCTCTCTCCCCGTCGCTTGGTCGCATCCAACCTTGGCAGGTATAAAGCTAGTTATCCGCTGTTCTACAGCAACGCTATCCTCTTCTTTTATTTGTTCTTCAGGAAGTTATTATATTTCCGCTGTTACTTAGTGAATAATCTAGTTCATAGACCTACTTGCCGTGAAGATCGGGCCAATCCTTGTACCGATATCTGGTCGGTACTTATCATGTGGTAATCAGCTCTTTCCGTTGTCACGGTAGGTCTTATCGCCATCCACATATTTATCCTTGTTGATCTATTACATATATTTGTTTTGTCCTACAGTCCAAAGCCATATACAAAAAATCCCATAGCCCTTGGCGGTACTGTTATCTTTGTGTCAATTTGCTCATCGAGTTGCCAGTCACCACCATATAGATATGGTTCCCTTCAAGTGTTAGACGCACCCCCGTTAGCATATATATATATAAAAAAAAGGTTCAGAAAAGAAAGAAAAAAACAGAGAGAAGAAAAAAAAAAAAAAAAAAAAAAGAGTTGAAAAGGGGGTTTATGTTGCGGTTTGTTGAAAATTTCAGTTTATAATTTCGAGTTGATGGTAATCTGAATCGCAGCAACTTTACATCTTTTGAGCATATATCATCACCTGGATTTCAGTACCGTAGCCCTCCTTGATTAGCCACCTATAGCTCCACCAAAAACTGAAACCGGGACATCGACTTGTAATCCTTGCGACCTCAGAGTCACTTTCGTTGAAGCTGCCACAACAAGCACAACCACAGTCCATGAGATCAGGAGACTTGGGTAAGTAAGAGGTGAGATTGAGTGTATCCACAAATATTTTTATCTCCATTCCACTTTCTTGCTGCACCTAACATGTCAGGATCCGACTCAAGTGTTCGTGGTGGGCACCGTGGTGATAGGGATCCCCTGTTTCCCGGGCTGAGATGCAGCGCATGACCGAATCACTCATGGAGGCCATGGGAAGGATGCTTGATGAGCGAATTCCCGCAGCTAGGGGAGGACGAGGGCTGCGCCGTCATCAAGAAGAAAACCATTTGGAGGAATCTGGTGATGAGAATTCTGGTTTCGGCCATAGATTTGATCGCTTCGGTGAAGAACGTGGAGGACATGGTGGTGGACGCCGTGCGATAATCGGCATGGTGGCCGTCGTCCGATGGTCGCCGAGTGCGATTTGAAGATGAAGAGTTTGAAGATCAAGATCATGAAGAAGGATATGACGATGATGAAAACCCTTTTGCACATGGTAGAAGATTTGGCCGGCGTCAACATCACCGGCGTGCTGATTTTGAAGATAGGGGATATCATCATGGTCGCCGTCATTATGACGAGCCGGATAACATTGCTCGAGTCAAGCTAAATGTTCCAAGGTTTTCCGGAAAGGAGAATGCAGATGAGTTCCTTGAATGGGCTGAGCAATGTGATCAGATTTTTAGAGTCCATAATCTCTCGATCGCGCCGTGTTAATCTTGCTTCGGTGGAATTCACTGGATATGCTCGACTTGGTGGAATCAAGTTCAGGAGCATCAACTTGAGTTGGGACTCGGGTACATTAATACTTGGGAAGAGATGAAGCGAGTGATGAGAAGAAGATTTGTTCCTTCAAGTTATCCACGTGATCTTCGAAACAGGCTACAGGTTCTGAAACAAGGGAAGAGATCAGTTGATGAGTATTTTAAAGAAATGGAGTTGTTGTTAGTGCGGGCTGGGATCGAGAAGATGCGAGAGTCCAAGATGGCAAGATTTTTAGCCGGTCTTAATGAAGAGATTTCAGATTTCGTTGAGATGTTTCCCTACCATACCTTGCAAGATCTTGTTGATCAGGCCAAGCGTACAGAAAGGAAAATTCAGCAGGAGTCTCGTGGGAAATCTTATGGCAGTCATTCTCTTGCTGCTCCATGGCGCAAACAGCAGTCCAGTACTTCTTTTGGTGGGGGACGATCTCAAGGCGCTGCAGCTAAGTCCTTCCCGTCAAATGGTACATCAAAGATGGAGGTTTCTAGTGCGTCATCGCCTGCGAATCAGCAGCGACCTGCTGCTAGTTCAGCAGCCCCGAGCATTGCTTCAGGTGCTGCATCTTCCACTCGTAGCAGGGAGATTGTGTGCCACAAGTGCCACGGTCGTGGGCACATTGCTGCACAATGTCCGAGCAGACGGACCATGTTGCTGAATGAGAAAGGAGAATGGGAATCTGAAAGTGATTCAGAAGATGCAGGTCCAAAGTTTGATGAAGAAATAGAAGAAGAGAATGTGATTGAACCTGACGAAGGAGAGCATAACTGCTTTATTTCTCTTCGTGTGCTTAGTGTCACTGCTGAGAAGGAAGATAGTGGACAGCGACACAATCTCTTTCATACTAGAGGCATGATCAAAGATAAGTTATGCCGCATCATTGTTGACAATGGCAGTTGCAATAATATTGCAAGCCAAGAATTGGTGGACAGATTGGGGTTGAAATCAAGGCGACATCCTAGTCCATACAAGATGCAATGGCTCAATGATTGCGGTGCATTGCGTGTCAGTCATATTGTGACTGTGCCTTTCTCTGTTGGTAAATATAATGATCATGTGGAGTGTGATGTGGTGCCTATGCAAGCGTGCCAGCTGCTGCTAGGTAGACCATGGTTATATGATCGTGATGTTCAGATTTTGGAAGAACCAACAAGCTGTCTTTTGTGTACAAAGGAGAGCGAATTTCTTTGCTTCCTTTGACACCGGAGGAAATTTTAAAAGATGATCTCAAGAAGAAACAGCGAGAGAGCGAGAACCACTTAAGAGTGACCCACAAAAATAGTGAGGGAGAGTTTCCACAGCAAAATAAAACCCCACAGCTGCAAAGAACCCGAAACCCGGAAAGAGGGGTTAGTCATGATGGCTAGGAAAGGGGATCTAAAGGAGTTGAGTGAACCTAATGCCATGTTCTTTGTACTCTTGTACAAGGACACTCTTCTTGCTACTAACACCTTACCCTCTACCCTGCCAAGTGTTGTTTTTGACGTGTTACAGGATTTTGAGTATGTGTTTCCGGACGAGGTGCCACCAGGGCTGCCACCCAAGAGAGGGATCGAGCATCAAATCGACTTGGTTCCCGGAGCTTCCTCCCGAATCGCTGCCTACCGCGCCAACCCGGAGGAAACCAAGGAAATCCAGCGACAAGTGGAGGACTTGATAAAAAAGGGGTATGTGCAAGAAAGTCTTTCACCTTGTGCTGTTCCAGTCCTTTTAGTTCCTAAGAAAGATGGATCTTGGCGAATGTGTGTGGACTGCCGAGCAATTAACAACATCACTGTGAGGTATAGGCATCCCATTCCAAGATTAGATGATATGCTTGATGAACTTAGTGGTGCTATAATTTTCACTAAAATTGATTTAAGGAGTGGTTATCACCAAATCCGTATGAAAGAAGGAGATGAATGGAAAACAGCCTTTAAGACAAAATTTGGGCTGTATGAATGGTTGGTGATGCCCTTCGGTTTGACAAATGCACCTAGCACATTTATGAGATTGATGAACCATGTGCTTAGAGCTTTTATTGGAAAGTTTGTTGTTGTTTATTTTGATGACATCTTAATTTACAGCAAGTCTCTTGACGATCATGTAGAACATATCCAATGCGTGCTTGCTGTCCTACGTGAGCAAAAATTGTATGCTAACCTTGAGAAGTGCACCTTTTGCACCGACAAGGTAGTTTTTCTTGGATTTGTTGTTTCAGGACAAGGTGTGGAGGTAGACGAAGAAAAGATCAAGGCCGTACGAGAATGGACGCCTCCACAGAACGTGAGTCAAGTGAGGAGCTTCCTTGGGCTTGCTGGTTTCTACCGGCGTTTTGTGAAAGATTTCAGCACTATTGCTGCCCCTATGAACGAGCTTACGAAGAAAGAAGTGCCCTTCAAGTGGGAAGAAGCACATCAAAAGGCATTTGATGAGTTAAAGCGAGAAGCTAACAACAGCTCCAGTCCTTGCACTTCCAGATTTCGGTAAGACATTTGAGATTGAATGTGATGCAAGCGGAGTTGGGATTGGAGGTGTGCTCATGCAAGAACGAAGGCCAATTGCATACTTCAGTGAAAAGCTAAGTGGTCCAACTCTTAATTATTCAGTTTATGATAAAGAACTATATGCTCTTGTTCGGAGTTTGGAAACTTGGCAACACTATCTTTTTCCTAAAGAATTTGTGATACACTCTGACCATGAATCTTTGAAACATCTTAAAGGCCAACTAAAACTGAACCGAAGACATGCAAAATGGTGTGAATTCATTGAATCTTTTCCTTATGTGGTTAAATACAAGAAAGGAAAGGAAAATGTTGTAGCTGATGCTTTGTCCCGACGTCATGCTTTGCTTACACAACTTGATGCTAAAATTCTTGGATTAGAAAGTATAAAGGAATTATACGCTACTGATTCATACTTTGCTGAACCATATACAAAGTGTTGTGATGGCAGAGGATGGGAAAAATATCATGTGCATGATGGATTCTTATTTCGAGCTAACAAACTATGCATTCCAGATTGCTCTGTTCGAATTTTACTTGTGCAGGAAGCTCATGCAGGTGGGCTTATGGGCCATTTTGGAGCCAAGAAGACAGAGCAAGTGTTAGCCGACCACTTCTTTTGGCCAAAGATGAGAAGAGACGTAGAGAGACATGTTCTTCGCTGCGAGTCATGCCACAAAGCTAAGTCTCGTTTGAACCCTCATGGACTTTACACTCCTCTTCCTATTCCTAGTGCTCCTGGGAAGATATATCTATGGATTTTGTTCTTGGGTTACCACGCACTAAACGGGGAAAGGATTCAATTTTTGTTGTGGTTGATCGATTTAGCAAAATGGCGCATTTTATTCCATGCCACAAAAGTGACGATGCTTCGCATATTGCTGATTTATTTTTCAAAGAAGTTGTGCGCTTGCATGGAGTGCCACGTACTATTGTTTCTGATCGAGACACAAAATTTTTGAGCTATTTTTGGAAAACTTTATGGGGAAAACTTGGGACACGATTGTTGTTTTCCACGACTTGTCATCCGCAAATGGATGGACAAACTGAAGTTGTGAATCGAACACTATCAATGTTACTGCGAGCTGTTCTCAAAACGAATTTAAAACTTTGGGAAGAAAGTTTGCCACATGTTGAGTTTGCATACAATAGGGCAGTGCATTCGACTACTAAATTTTGCCCATTTGAAATCGTATATGGATTCAAACCCACTGCTCCCATAGATCTTTTGCCTTTACCTGTGCAGGAACGGATGAACTTCGATGCAAGCAAGCGAGCTGAATTTGTCAAGAGTCTTCATGACCGAGCTCGAACCAACATTGAGAAGATGACCAAGATATATGAGAAGCGTGCCAACAAGGGTCGAAAAAAGATGTTATTTGAAGCAGGAGACCTCGTTTGGGTGCATCTTCGCAAGGATAGATTTCCTGAACAACGCAAGAGCAAGTTGCAGCCCCGAGCTGATGGTCCTTTCAAAGTGCTTCGCAAGATTAATGACAATGCTTATGAAATTGATCTGCCACGTACTTATGGTGTGAGTACAAGTTTCAATGTGTCCGACCTCTCTCCATTCTTTGGATTGGAAGAGTCGAGGACGACTCTTTTTGAAGGGGGGGAGGATGATACGACCATGCCAGCGTCGGCGAGCTCGCCGAGCTTTTCCACCTCTTCACCGACCTCTCCGGCTACATCTCTAACCCCTGCAGGACCGATCACACGTAGCCGTGCTAAGAAGATACAACAAGAGGTGCACGCGCTACTTTATGAATTTCAATTAAACACTAATGAGAACTTTATGCTACCTAAATCTTGTGTGTTAACATTGCTTAGGTACACAAGAGAGAACAAGCAGAATACATCAGGGGGCGAACCAGAACGAAGAACCAAGCTCAAGTCAGTCCAGCGTGACGGGAGTGTCAAGAAGGAACAGTCATATCTTTTGACTTCCAAAAGATATGAAGGTCACTCAGGACTTGTTGGAGAGCTCTTGAAATCTATTTTCCAATGCTTCTAACCCCGACCAGTTTGAAGTTTTCATCAAGGCGTCCGACCAGTTTTAGTGTTGACTGGTCAGAGGGTCCACAGTCTGCCTAAAGTGCAAATCTTCGTATTAAACTGTACCATTCTACAAAGTTCCATGAAGCAAGGTGCACATGGTGTGAAAGCTTATCCAGTTAGCTTTCAAACGCATCCAGCCGCACGTCATTTGAAGTTTCCTAGAAGGAGTTATTGTCAAAACACTGAAGACTGTGCAGAGTCAAACAGCCGCGCAGAATCAGCACTGGAGTCATTTCGAGGGGTCCTTTCACACTAGCGACGAGTTTATTTTAGCTTCGTGTTTTCACCTATCCTGGAGGGTTGTTCCATCTATAAATACTTCCCTATGCCTCAGATGTAAAGAACTTTTGATAATTGGAGATAATCCCAGATATATTGCAGCCGAGCTGCCGAGTGCTTACTCAACCATTGTTCTTCCTTGTTCTTCCTGGACTTGTGGGGAGATCTCCTGAGATCCACTAATTCGTGCTCTACGGGTTCCAGTAAGGCTGCCCCGTCTTGTGTGGATTAGCTCCGGTTGTGGTTCTGCGGTCGTTCGGAGATCGAGTCGAAGTCTTCGTGGTTTCGGTGTCTCTCTCCCGTCGCTTGGTCGCATCCAACCTTGGCGGGTATAAAGCTAGTTATCCGCTGTTCTACAGCAACGCTATCCTCTTCTTTTCGCTGTTCTTCAGGAAGTTATTATATTTCCGCTGTTACTTAGTGAATAATCTAGTTCATAGACCTACTGCCGTGAAGATCGGGCCAATCCTTGTACCGATATCTGGTCGGTACTTATCAAGGGGTCTATAAATAGACCATTGGCCGGCCTTGGGGAGCCCTCTTCGCCATTTTCTTCATACCTGAGCATTCTTTGAGCAAGAGAGACACTCCCCCACTCATCTCTTTGATTCCTTTGCCATTCTTGAGAGAGATTTGAGTGAGAACAAGTGATTTGCATTGAGAGTTGCATCTAGAGGCACTTGTTCATCGAGTGAGCTGCGGATTCTTGTTACTCTTCGGTGATTCCTGTCACCGTAGACGGTTTGGAGCAGCGGGTGGTGGTTGAGCTTGACTTGGTGATTGTTCGAGGCCACACCGGGTTCTTGTGAGGGGTTCTTGATCCTTCCCCGCGGGAGTTCGCGAAAGGATACTCTAGTGGATTGCTCGTGGCTTGTGGATCCTTGTCTTGTGTGGAGATTGCGGCTCCCCATTGGGGTCTTTGGCACCGAGCCAATTGAGCGGGCAACTCACCAAGCAAGTGCATCGCCACAACGAGGACTAGCTTGCCGGGAAGCAAGTGAACCTCGGTAAAAAATCTTTGAGTTGATTTGTGATTGCCGAGGCTTCGACCTCCTTGTGCGTGTGCTTGAGTTTCCTAGGTGATTGGCAACTACACCGGTGATTGGCCATCTTCTACTCTTCGCGGCGGTATAAACTTCCTTCACCTCTTTACTTACCGCAAAGTAGAATTGCTTGTTGTGGTCGGTCGGGAACCACTCTTTGAGTAGTTTGAATCCCGTGGGTAGAACTACTTATTGTGGTCGGTCGGGAACCACTCATTGTGTAGAGTAAATCCCGTGGGTAGAATTGCTTGGTTGGTTTCGGTGAACCGACTTTGTGTAGCTTGATCACCGTTGTTGTGTGTGCATTCGTTTTGAGTAGCCTTGCTTGGTAGGACGGCTTGCATAGAGTAGTTGAAGCATTTGCTTTGCACATTTGCCACCTTGCTATCTAATTGGGTTGCCTAGTATTCTTGCTAGAAATTTTGTTAGGCTATTCACCCCCTCCCCTCTAGCCATTCTGACCTTTCAGAGTGGAATGGTCGGTTTCCGCAGGGCAAATGTCGAAAACACCCCCGAACCGACCATCAGAGGCAGCAAACAAACCGACCAACCAAAGCTGGGCCCGGGCCGCGCTCAAACGGGCGCGCGCGTGCCTCAGGCGCGCCCACGCCTAGTTGGGCCCCGCTGGCCCTTAGCTTTGGTCTGTTGCCTCCTTGTTGGGCCTCTGGTCGGCCCATGCTGGTGTTTTTGATTGGCTTGGCCTCGAATTGGATTTCTCCTCTATTTTCTCTTGTTTGCTTGGACCAAAAATAAAAGGTATTTTTACACAAGTGTTTTTCTTCATGTCTTGGTCCATTTTGAGTGTATTTCAGGTATGTCCTGCAAAACAAGGATTTTGCACCACACTGTGAAAATAGTTAGAGTAGAGCTCTATTCTAGGTGGAAATTGGTGTTGCCTAGACTATAGTTGGCGGGGTTTGAAAGAGTTAAGCACCGCCAACAACTCCCCCACACTTAGCTCTTTGCTCGTCCTCGAGTAAAGGATGAAGAACTAGGTGGTTGTATTCTCCCAAGAGTTGACCTGCAAACAGATTATTCCGAGCTTTTCCTGCATTTGTGAACATTCATGGTGGCTACCAAGTTATCTTACTGCTATTGAAGGAGGAATAGCTTGAAATCAAGTCAACTCACACTACTCATGCTTTGAGACTTGGGGTTTTTAGTATTTTCACAAAGATAGCCTTAGCTCCTCATGTGATACTCTCAGGTCGCTCTTTTTCAGGTGGCTAGTCCTATCCAGGTGTTCTTGATCATCCTACCACTACAGGCTGATATGTGGAGTTTTGGGTATGGATGATGAACAGATCCCAATGTCAAGCTAGCTGGATGTCATGAAGAGAAGGCCATATCCCTAGATGATGCAAGTGCAAGTGCAAGTGTAGAAAATATTTGTGGACTCCTGATCATGCTTCCTCTCTTATTGAAGAGAAAATAGCAAGAAGGTATGGACTTTGATGAACAATTCTAAAACTTGCCTTAACTCTTTTTCTTTTCTTTTCCTTCTTTTCCTTCCTTTCTTTCTTTTTTTTATCTCAAGACCTTGGAGAAAAGAACTCTTTCTTATTCATAAACTATGCTTCTTTTTGTAAGATTTTCCTAAAAACAGTCCATATCCTTTTCTTGAATGAATGATGGAGAGAGATGCATGACTTATTGTCAGGAGTATTTTGGTGGAAGAGGGAGAAAACGTGGAATATATGTGCTCAATTCTCAGTGTAAGAAATGAGCGTTCTTGGTGGAAAGGTGGGTGCTCATGGTGCGCGAGTTTCAATGTGAGAGTCGGCATATTTATTTGGTGGGTGAATGCAATGATCTTGGGGATAAGGCCATCTCTAGCAAGAATCTCAAGACTTGACATCGCTAAAAGTGGCTAAAACAGGTTTTGCATAAGTGAAAGCGTAGAAATTTAGCTCTGGTAGGACATAGCACTTATCACACGAGGAGCAATTGCTAAAAAGTTTTGATTTTTTTTGCATAAAAATACCCAAGTCCATTGCACGGGTTGGTAAGTCTCATATCATTCTACTATATCTCACCTGCCAATAATTTAGATAAAACATGGGGTCCCTATTGCACAGGTTGTTAACACAATCAAGATAGCAAGGAATAAAAAGTATGCAACTCGTTCTCGATTGGTGAAAATAGGAGATGGAGTTTTGCAACATTTTTAGTTTTATTTATTTTATTTTCAGCAATAAAGAGAATTAGCGGGGAGTGAGAGGGTGCGCAAACTTGTATTTTTGTCGTGTCAAAAAAATCTTTGCGCGTCAAGGAGCAAGGTGCCTCCCCACACTTGTTTTTGTACCTGTCTTTTTCTTAAAATGCATACAAAAACAAGTGGAGACAGACACAATATATATATATATAACATCATTTAGAGAATTTAAAACTTAATACAATAGGCACACTTAGAGAATTTAAAAATTTGAAAGGGAAATTATTGAAAAGGGAAAAGCGTGCGTGTGCCTAGCTGCTTGTGGGGACTCTACTGCGGTGGGTTGCGCGCATATTTGTTACGGGATCGCGCGCGTACCCCTGTCAAGCTTAGTGGAGAAACTACGGCGCAAGTCCCTCACTTCCTTGACTAAGTCAAGGTGCCCGAGGTCCCTAGTTCCTATCTCGCATTCCATCTCGCCGCAATGTCGTAGAGCCCGTTTAGGCGACTATTGAGGAAAGCTAAAGTGGGAATTCTCGGGCCGAGGTTCGCCACTTTTGTCCTCGCAGGAGCTTTTCCAAGATTCTTCCTAGGGACTCGTGGAGAGGGGCCCGAGGATGCTCCTACTGGCCTAGGGGCGGCCCTTTTGCGGGGTTTGGTATGACCCCTTTTCCACGGCCGCCGTTAGGCAGGTCTACACCTACAGCGATTTTTGAGGGACTGCTCGCAGCCGTATGGTAGGACGAGGTGCCATCAGAGAGTGGTGCTGACGAAGGCTTGCTTGGTGCTCCCATCTTGGAGAGGTTGGACTTGAGGCGGATTGCCCCCGTGGTCGGCCTCCTTGTAGGTGCGGCCTTCACCTTGGCACCGGGCGGAGGCCTTGATCTCGCCGTCGACCTTATGCTGTCCCCATGGCTGGACCTGCCGCTCCGTGGTGCTAGCGTGGCTATGGGCTCAACAGTCATGGCCTCTCTCTCTAGGTCCTCTTGGGTGAAGGAGGGAGCCTCGCTATTGGGAGTGCGAGCGGAGTTGTAGAGGGCTAGAATATGGCTCGCCATTGGCGCTCAAAACTTGGCAACCTTGCTGGTTTGGAGGGGGAGAGAGAGGTAGAAGGCAATGCTTGTCTTGGTGTGAAGAGAATGAGAGGTGGAGGGTGGTATTTATAGGTGAAATTGAGCCATCCCCGCATCTCTTTCGCATCAGGATCAGAATCATCAGGATCATCGCATCAAAGACAAACACAAGAAGGAGATGGGAAAAAATCGGGCACCGAGGGGGCCAGTCCAGTGCGCGCGCCTGAGGCGCGAGCGCGCGTCCGGGGGCGCCGCTCTACCCCGTTTTCTTCCATTTCGGCCGATCTTTGTTTGATATTCGAATTTGCCGGTGATTTTGATTGCTCGCGCGAAAATTGGATTTTGATTGAAAATCTAGAATATTTTTGATATTTTGGACATAAAAAAATATTTTTATGTGGGAAAATCCTAGAAAAATTTAGAGAGAAACTAGAGGGTTCCCACACAAAATATAAAAATATTTTTTTTATATATAAACACAAGAAAGGTAGAATAAATGAAAGTCATGCCTTGAATTAAATCAAGGAATTATCCGGCATGACTAAATCTATTCTATCGATTTCTTGGTCTACCCTTGCACGATAAGAAGGCTCAAGGAAAGGTTTCAAGCGGTGACCATTTACCTTGGAGATGTTACCGTTGTCGTCCTGGATCGTGATTGCGCCATGAAACGATGTGTCGATGATGGTATATGGCCCCTTCCACTTGCTTCTAAGCTTTCCTTCACCGAATAATTTTACCTTGGAGTTGAACAGCAGGACCTTGTCGCCCTGCCAAAACTCCTTGGTTTTTATCCGGTTGTCGTGCCACCTCTTCGTTCGCTCTTTGTAGAGCTTGGCACTGTGGTACGCCTTCTCTCGCCATTCCTCAAGCTCAGAGATTTGCCTCTGGCGGTTTCTTCCGGCTAGCTTGAGGTCCATGTTCCAGCTTTTAATTGCCCAGTAGGCTCGATGTTCGAGCTCTACTGGCAAATGGCAGTTTTTTCCATACACAAGCTGGAACGGTGACATGCCAATGGGGGTTTTGTAAGCATCCGTATGCCCCGAGTGCATCAGGAAGCTTACTTTTCCATCCTTTCCCCATGTCGTTGACCGTCTTCTGCAGGATATTTTTTGATCTGTTTGTTCGAGGTCTCAGCTTGGCCACTGGTTTGTGGGTGGTATGGTGTGGCGATGTTGTGCTTGGCCCCCAGCTCTCTCAGGAATGCTCTGAAGGTTCGATCAACGAAATGTGATCCTCCATCGCTTATCACCATGCGTGGTGTACCAAAGCGAGGGAAGATTATTTCATGGAACATCCTTCGGGCATGTTTTGCGTCAGCTGCTCGGCATGGCATGGCCTCCACCCACTTGGAGACATAGTCGACAGCAACAAGGATGTACTCGCAGTCTTGGGACTTCTTGAAGGATCCCATGAAGTCAATGCCCCACACATCAAATATTTCTATTTGAAGGTTGAAGTGGAGGGGCATTGCGTTGCGAGCTGTGATACCACCCTGGAACTGGCACTTTCGACACCTCCGAATGAATTCTTTGGTGTCGATACATCGTCGGCGAAGAATCCGCAGACCGCGATTTTTGCTTGAGTGCGGAATACTCCATAATGGCCTCCGTATGGTGCTGAGTGGCAGCTTTCAATGATCTGCATCCCTTCTGCTGCCGGTACACATCTCCTTAGTATGCCATCTGAGCACACTCGGTACAAGTATGGGTCATCCCATAGATGACGACGACTCTCAACCTCCAGCTTTTTCCTGCTTTCTCCAGGTGGTACATGTCCTGCAACCATGTAATTCACAATGTTTGCATACCAGGGGTTGGAGCCCGTCACTGCCAATAGCATGTCGTCACGGAGGAAGTCATTGATGGGCAGATCCTGCATGTTAGTGACTTGCAAACGCGACAAATGATCTGCTACGGTATTCTCTACTCCTTTCTTATCTTTTATTTCTAGATCGAATTCTTGGAGCAAAAGAATCCAGCGGATCAAGCGTGGTTTTGCGTCTTTCTTAGTGAGCAAGAACTTCAAGGCAGCGTGATCTGTGTAAATGATCACTTTTGCGCCCACTAAGTAAGACCGAAACTTGTCGATAGCGAATACTACAGCAAGAAGCTCTTTTTCTGTTGTGGCATAATTGAGCTGAGCTCCTGTCAAAGTCTTGCTGGCATAAGCTATTGCGTGAAGCTTTTTATCTTTGGTTTGGCCTAAGACTGCACCAACAGCATAATCGCTTGCATCACACATGATCTCAAAAGGTAGAGACCAATCGGGAGGTTGGATGATAGGTGCAGAGATGAGTGCTTGCTTGAGGGTGTTAAATGCTTTCAAGCACACATCGGTAAACTCAAAAGGAGCATCCTTAGCTAATAGGTTTGTGAGGGGTCTAGAGATTTGCGAAAAGTCTTTGATAAATCTTCTATAGAACCCCGCATGACCTAAGAAGCTACGGATTCCTTTTACGTTTACCGGGGGAGGTAGTTGCTCGATAACCTCTATCTTAGCCTTATCTACCTTGATTCCCCTCTCGACACTAAGTGTCCCAGACAATGCCCTCTCGGACCATGAAATGGCACTTTTCCTAATTAAGTACCAAATCTTTGTCCTGACACCTTTGCAAGACCCTGTCTAAATTTTTAAGACAATGATCGAAAGTTTTTCCGTAGACGGTGAAATCATCCATGAAAACTTCCATGATTTCTTCGATCATGTCTGAAAAGATAGACATCATGCACCATTGAAATGACGCGGGTGCGTTACACAACCCGAACGACATCCTACGGTACGCTACGTTCCGTAGGGGCATGTGAAGGTCGTTTTGCTTTGATCATCCGGATGGATGGGAATCTGATGATATCCCGAATACCCATCAAGGAAGCAAAAGAAGGAGTGGTTCGTAACCGTTCCAACATTTCATCAATGAAGGGGAGCGGAAAGTGATCCTTCTTTGTTGCCTTGTTAAGTTTTCGGTAATCGATGCACATTCGCCATCGGTGAGGGTTCGTTGAGGTATGAGTTCGTTTTTAGCATTCTCAATGACTATCATTCCTCCCTTTTGGGAACCACTTGGGACCTGGGCTAACCCAATCACTGTGTGGTATGGGATAAATTATCCCGGCATGAAAAAGTTTCAGGACTTCCTTTTTCACGACTTCCCGCATCGCATTGTTCAGCCTACGCTGAGGTTCCCGTGAAGGTATGCTAGCTGGCTCTATGGGAATGCGATGGGTATAGAGCATTGGACTTGTCCCCTTGAGATCGTCTAGACAATACCCAAAGACCGACTTATGTTTTTCTAGGACGGTTATGAGTTTGGTTGTCTCCTCGTCACTAAGTTGGTCACTTATTATGACAGGAGTTTGTGTGTCGCCGTTCAGGAAAACATATCGTAATAAGCCTTTGGGTAGGGGTTTAAGCTCAACTGGAGGTCTAGACGGTTTCTCCCCTATAGGGAGGTCAACTGTCTCCCCGAACTCGTCTTTTTCTTCTACAAAGAATTCGGCATCTTTATCTAAAGACGACTCGGGTGACTCAAACATGTCAACCGCTAGAACCTCGATGGGCACACTAGGGGGAGATTCAGCCACTAAGTTCCTGGCTCTAGTGACTTGAATCGGGAACGTTTCTCTCCCTAGTTTTATGTTGATTTCCCCTGTTTTTAACGGATTGTCAAAGAGTGGTTCCAGGGGGTGCCCAAGGAGTATGTCGAATTCCTGGATGTCAAAGACAAGAAAGTCCAGGGACATTTCGACATCTCCATGGTGGAGTGTCACGTTATGTACGATCCCTAGTCCTTTTTGAACGGAATCTGGCGTTCTTAAGGACCGCGTTGTTGGAGTAAATGACTTCATTCCTAGACATGTGGATGCATAGGAACGGGACATTAAATTCACCCCAACTGTGGGATTATACAAAGCGTCCACCCAATTCCGCTGAATTTTGCAACGGCGGGTAGAAGATGGAGCGCGAATCTGAATTACTTCAGACGAGAGCTCACCTTCTGCCACCCACTCCGTGCTCATAACAAAAGTCAACTCTCTAACTGACTCCTTGAGAAAAAGTTCGTCAAGGGGCTTGCTAGGAGTGACGGGAATTGGTGGTCTTATGCGACATCCATATTGCGAGGTATTTCCTAGATTTTCGAAAAGCTCATCTCAAGATCGGAAGATCCATGGATTCTTCCGTCTTAGGTTACAGTTCGGGAGAGGGTCTCTCTATGGATTGGGAAGGTTCGGCGATGCCGAAGAGACATCCTCTTTTATTGGCTCGGGTTCTACACGGATAGGTTCTAAGGAAGGAGTATTCTCTTGGATGCGATCCAAGAGAGCCCGCCCTCTTCGGTGGTTTTGTCTTTGGAACGACCCTCCCAGCTACATCGAGCAATAGGGCAGAATTTCTGTCTAATCCTAACCAAAAATGTTGTAAGAGTACATGGTTAGGAATAGACAGTCTCGGGCTTTGATCGTGTTAGGATCAAAAAGCGTTCCCGTGCTGCACCTATGGTTTCGTTCTCTTTTTGTTGGAAGTTGAGCACCTCGTAGAGAAGCGACACGAGAAATAGGGTAGAATGTGAAGCAAAAATGCTTACGCAATTCTTCCCAAACTTCGTTTACTTTCCCTACGTTTTGAGTGTACCATTGCTTCGCCTTTTCATGGAGGGAAAAGGGAAACAATTTCCACCGCAATGTATCTTGTGACATGCCCGCAATGGTCGGGCATGCACGAGTTGCTCAAACTCCCGTAGGTGATCATATGGGTTCTCATATTCCAAGCTTGAGAAGGCTTGGTCCCGAACCATGGCTATAAAGCCGGGCGGAGCTCATACTCTAAGCCGTGATAGGCTTCGAGGATTAGGTGTTTGAATGAGCTCGCCCTTCGGAGCGAATAGGTTGTAAATGGTTGGTTGCTCCATGAATATTTTTGTTTTCTAAAATAAAATAAAAGAAGTGGAGCAAAGGTAGATCAAGGTACATGGGCAATCTAGGTTCAGAGCTAACTGCGACAACCGTTCCCCGGCAACGGCGCCAGAAATGCTTGTTGGCGTTTCTTAGCGTATGCAGCCAAATCCGCAAGTGCACGGAAATCACCGTTATAGCACTTCACCCGGTGAGTAATCGGGTATCATATTTCTTTCACGAAGAACGGCTTGTGAGTTAATTCTAGACAGAGGTTGCCCAGAGATGGAGTAGGATAGCTTAGGTAATGAGGTTTTCTAAGGGTAAAGTCCTAGGAGATGGCTAAACTCGATGCTATACTTCTTACTTCGGGCGTTGGATCGCACTCGGGTCCGCTGTGTGATGCCGGCTCGAGGCTCTACGTCGTAACCGGACGTGGGGGATTACAAAGGACGGACAGGGCTGTCACCACCGCCGCCTACCACCTCAACCGTGGGCTCGAAGCAAACGAAGGTAGGTCCTAGCCTAGACACCACGTCTATGCCGCTTGCTACAACTCTAGCGGTGATCAGGAGCTCCCCGTCTCTATCGTGGGTCCTCTTACTAGAGCTTCCGTCACGGGACGAACGACGACCCGCAAGAAGATAACAAGCAAGAATAACTTACTCAAAGGTATTACCGAAAGATAAACACGATGTCTTACTTCAAGTAGCAAGACGTCGTAGAGGTACAAGCGAGGAGGGAGCCGACAAGTCCGGACTCCGCCCGTGGAAGACTAGCTTCCCGAGAGCTCCCTTGGAGACATGCTCTACTCTTGCTCCTCTCTCACTCCTTACTTCTATTCTAGCTAGGCTAGGTAGAGTGGCTCTACTCTCTCTATTGTACACTTGTAGAATGGAGGTGTGGTGAAGAGTGAGAACTAAAATGAATAATGAATTATTGTTGAAGGAGGAGGCTTGCCCATGCTTATATAGGAGTGGGATGGTCGGTTTTCGCAGGGCAAATATCGAAAAAACCCCCGAACCGACTATCGAGGCGCAAACAAACCGACCAACCAAAGTAGCCGGGCAGGCGCGCTCAACGGGCGCGCGCGCCTCAGGCGCGCCGGCGCTGGTTGGGCCCGCCGGCCTCGCCTTTGGTCGGTTGCCTCCTTGTTTGGCCTACGGTCGGCCCATGTCTTTGGTGTTTTTGATTGGCTTGGCCTCGAATTGGATTTCTCCTCTATTTTCTCTTGTTTGCTTGGACCAAAAATAAAAGGTATTTTTACACAAGTGTTTTTCTTCATGTCTTGGTCCATTTTGAGTGTATTTCAGGTATGTCCTGCAAAACAAGGATTCTGCACCACACTGTGGAAATAGTTAGAGTAGAGCCCTATTCTAGGTGGAAATTGGTGTTGCCTAGACTAAAGTTGGCGGGGTTAGAAACGAGTTAAGCACCGCCAACACCAAGCCTCTCCCTCCATTTTCTAGCTGTTGGGGACTGTTAGACCCAAAATCTAGGGGTGTCGGGCCCAAAAATACATGGGACTGTCGGTCCATCAGCACTAGGGTCCCACTCCTTGCAAGATAGATGTTAAGGTTGTCGAACCTAATACACAGGGCCATATAGGACCATAGCCAGGTCCGACGCTACACGAAGAACTCCCAAGATTGTCAAAACCATCAGACTGTGGTTCGAGGCCACTCATCGGACCAATGCAACTCAGGTGTGATGCTGCATGGCACAGTTCGAGGACTCAAAACACATGGACCAAAAAAATAATAGGACCATTGGACCATCTCACCATGGGTTCTATGCATATGTTGCAACACTAAGACGGTTATATCTCTTAGCTTCGAACTCCAACTTCGATGAACTTAGACATTTTAAAAAGCTTATTCGGAGCACTACACAACCCATTAGCCCCCTTGATCCAAAATACAAAGCATCAAAGCAGTTTTCGAACCCATGAGCCATCACTTCTCCTTTTTAGCCCAACAATTCACCAAACCGTCTCCAACTTCTCCTCCTTTACAAAAGTGCCAACGCCACTAAGTGTGCATCTCCATGTGCAAGTGTGTTAGCAACTTTTAAAGCAATTTTCAAGGGTCAATTGTTAGTGCTCTAGATTCTAATGCATATGCTCAAGATGATTAGACCTAGCTATTGGCACTTGATACTCATTTCCATTGTGAATTTTCCCTCTTGATATTATGGTTATCAATCCTAAATATGATCACACACTCTATAGTGTCTTGATCACGAAACACAAAAAGCCCTATCAATTATGCCTTTTGCCTTACTCTCCTTGGCTTTTTTTTTTGTTTTTATCTTTATTCCTCATTTGTGGAGTTTGGTCACCATGTCCTTCATCTCCATGTCCATGGTCTTGTGACCTTCTCTCCTCCTAGCCACCATTCTCCACCTTTGCTTGGACCATCCTATCTCATGTCATCACTTAGAGCAAAGGATTAGTCCACTAATGGTTTCACCAAACAATAGCGTTTATTTTATATGTTAAGGAATAAAAGATGATTGAACAATATTTGAGAATAATAAATGCAAATTTCTGACATGAAACTATATCTAAAACCAAGATCGACTGATCTAGGCACTCTGGCAGCACCTCTTAGGTCCTATTTTGAATCTCATTGGAAGTGAATTTTAGGTTGGGTTAAAAAAAATCTCTTGTTTGTTTTTGTACAAAGCATTAGGGGAGCCCGGTCCAATTCTTACTTGGGCAACAGAGGCCACCGTGTATGATAGGGGCGGGGTTTTCTCGCTGGCGGCAGTCTTAACCGCCCTGGTCAAGTTTTATATTCTACTCGGGAATATAAATTTTGGTGGATAAAAAAATATCATCCAAGACCTGTTTAATAAAGGAATCTCTAAATGTAGACATTCTCTACTCCAAATTTCTCGCCAGTCAAAGATGGAGACGAGAATGGCTCTCCAGAGTGCATACAAGAACAACATGTTGAGCACTAGCTAGGGGTAGTATCAGAGGAACTTTTGTTGAGCACTAATTTCTAGGACATCATGTTTTTAGGGCGGAGGGAGTAACAACTAGTGGATCCAAATAAGGCCTTCGTTGGCTTTTTTTTTTTTTTTTTTTTTGCTGCAGCTAGTAATCAAATATAGTAAATCAAAAAGGCTTTGAATAGTTGAATTGAAGTAGGAAAGGATATACCCAAAGTAACAAAATTGAACTGGTCCTGGGGCAATAATGGTAACGTTAGATGGGCCTTTTCTCTTTTAATCTTCCAATTTTTCAGCCCAAGTTCGTGTCCCCCGTGGCACTCGGCCCACCTCAGCCTCACAGAACGACTGGACAAGCCGGCCTTTCGGCCAGCTCCCTCGACCGATCTTCACAACCTTATCCATCCCAGTGGGCACTGAGCAAGGGCCAGAGCGGAGGGAGAAGAGATGGATGGGCTCACCAGCAGCGAGATCGCCGGTTTCGCGGTGGGTGCGCTGCTGCTCGGCGCCACCATCGCTGCGCCCAAGGTCGATGGCTTCGTTGCCTCCTCCCAAAGAAGGTATCTTCCCTTCCCATCTCTCTTTCTCTGTCTTCTGTTTGGTTAGCCCCATTTGTGTTGTTTAGTATCTTGCAGAAGGATAGCTGCGCTGTTACTGTAAGTTTTTCGCAATGATTAACTGGGAATAGAACGCAGAGTTTATTTGGACTAGCAGGAAGGATGGGTTTAAATACAATATTTTGGAGGATTTGAGAAGGGTGAACAAATTCTGAGAGAAATAAGTATGTTGTATGCATACAAATGTGCACAGTTTTATTAAAATGTTTTGATTCCGGGTATAGTTAAATTTCAATTGGTAGCCTGATGTAGCAGGAGAAATGACATATCGAGTCGCATTGTTGTTGCATAAGGAAATGAAACTGAAGCTGGTTTCCATCATTGTAATTTTTCAGAAAAAAGATGTATGTAGCTTATCAGTAGATAACTTATTTTCAGAGGAAAGGAATAAAATTCCCTTTTTCAAAAAAAAAAATCAGTAGATAACTTATGTTCAGAAAATTCATAACCAAGTACCATGAGAAAGGGTGCATATATAAGACTATAAGAGTAGGAGACTTTAAGTTCAGAAAGTGCTCAACAATCTGCATATCCTTACCAACCACTTGTCTATATTTTGTCTGAACAATGTAAAAATCCAATGCAGGTCACTTGGTATGTGTAAAAGGTGTGGTGATCTTCAGATTGTAGCATGCTCACAGTGCAAAGGAATGGGCTCAGTTCGGAACGGAGGCATGCTTAATTTGGGCATGCTAGATGATCTCTACGAATCACTTGGAGCTGAAGCCAAGACTGACAATTTGGTTCGGTGCACAAAGTGCAGATCCAAAGGGCGTCTCTTGTGTCCAGAGTGTTCGAAGATTGTATGATCCTTGTATAATAATGAATTAATGATACAAGGAAATTCAATGTTCTAAGTTATGCTCATTAATTTTCGTGCTTTAATTGACACAAACTGATGATACAGTAAAGTGCGGTTTGTTTTTTCTTCGTCATGATTGAATCTTGATGTTTAGTTTCAAACTGCAAGTTTTTAACATGTGTTTCCATTTTACAGTTGAAAGGAAGAAACATAATATTTTTTTTATCAATAGCACGTCATGAAAGTAGTTATGTTGATATGTATTTCACTGAGATAGTGGATAGAGTAGTTGCGTGTGACTTCTTATGCTTCAGGACCATCCCTAGCCTGCATGTTCAAAGAGCAGAGTATTAAAATATATTACAGAGTGTGGATTTGCTACCACCGGTGGTAGCTACCCACAGGGGCGTGGTAGCTACCCATGTAGCTGGATGGACGACACTTGTATGGAAGAAGTGATCGTGTGGTATAGGCTGGCACATGAGATTTTGTTCTATGAAGTACCGTGTCAGACTCAAAGACATGCGCTTTTTCCATTTTGTGGCAAAAGCATGTTGGCCACCTGCTGATGTGTACTTGTAGGCACCACAGCTACTTTTCTTTTTACCCTGGCAGATGAAAAAAGCATTCAATGTTCTAGGAAGGATGTAAAAGGGGTGAACCATCAAAAGTTTTCTTTTTTACTTTTGTTGTCTAGCTAAAACTTTGTCAGAGTACCAAGCATTCAACAATTTCGTGAGGGGCAAAAAGGAAAAGCCGGAACGAGAATTCCTGTTTCTTTTTCTTTTTGTTTTTTCTGCTCTGAGCCCATGGCTACTGAGCTGATTCGCTGTCTCCTGGCTGAGCTCGGTGCACACTTCCCATCCAAAACAAACTGAAAACTGCTCAGCTCGCCTCTACCATCTCTATGACCGTCTTGCTTGCATATACGAGATGGAAAAAATTGTGAGTGAAACTACGAGTAAGATTTCAAATCTTGTATGTGTTCTAAACACGTCCGTGACAAGAGGTTGGGTTCTAAAATACGTCCATCCTTAGTGACCATGCATGATTATTTTGCTACCACAATTGAAAAAGGACACATACAAAAACACACTGAGAAAATAATTCATTTCTTAACCTACTCCGGGAGTGAATGAGTACACACAAACATCAGAGCACAATTCAAACGATGAAATGAAACGCTACACTGATTGCTGGAAAGGTATTTTTCTTGAAACAAGGTAACGATTAATTAGTACCAAGCAAAATTTGGTGAAAAGGATTGAAACGAAGAAAAAATTTGTGCTGTAATTTTTCTTGGTAACATCAGATAATTTTCTTGAAAAACATGGACTGTGGATCAAAAACAGTTAGCTCCAATGGCAAAAGGTCAAGTTGGGCTAGGATCATAAGAAAGTGCCTTGCTTGTGAGCTGATGGGCGTTACTGAGTGCCAGACGAGTAAAAAGGAAAAGAAAGGTGTGGTCCATGCAGTCTATTCTGAGTAAGCGCATAATTTGATGGCTTTTATGTGCAATTACTAAACAAGTATCGGTGGTCCACTGTGGGCAGCTACCCGGGGGTGGTTAGCTACCACCGGTTGTAGCAGGATATTTCTAATATATTACATTAGTGGCAAAGTTGAAGCATTTCGACAGATGGCCTCGTTTTGTTTTTGTTTGGACCATGAGTCCTAATAGTCATACCTTTTCTTGGCTAACTATAACTAAAGTATTAAACTGAAGCCATCTTTAGTTTCGTCGTCTTCTTTTTTCGAATACGCAAAAGACTCGCGCATCTTTGTATTTAAGAAAAAGAGTTTTTTACATTGGCGTCGTAGCGCTTTTTGGGAGGTTAAGATATTACTTGAAGCACGTCCTCCCTATTAGGTTAACTTCTCTAGACTAATCTTTGGATGGGGTTAGTAATAGTATTTATTGAGTTAAAAGGGCTTTATGAAGAAAAAAATCGGTTCTCGGCCACCCCACCCATCTGTTTGGGGGCCTGGACATCTGCCGACGGAGACTCCCAAGTGAATTCTACTGTCCAGTTCTGCAGAAGGGGCCCTGCTTCTTCGAAAATTCCGTCTTCAAACCCGCGAGTAAGGTTCATCTCCCTTGCGCGTCTAGGGGAGGGTGAGATAGGCGGGAGCTGAGCGCGCGGGCAGGAACCCAGAAGTGCGAGGCGAGCGAGCGAGCCGGGTCCAACTTCCAAGCCGTCAGCTGAGCAGCCCCCGCTCCTCCCTGCCAATCGATCTCGCACTCGCAATCCCAGGTAACCCTCTCTTCATTTTGCGCTGTCGATCGGCCGGATCCCGTCCAGCTCCTCGATCGAACAGAGATTTCATTCACGTCAGCTAGAGCACTAGCATATGAGTACTTGACTACTTGTTAACAACATCCAACTTGGGAAGGGGGAAAGGGAAGGGCGCAAATTACTAAATTGAAGAATAAATATTTATTATTTTTATGAGAATCGAGTGAAGGCTCTAGAAGTAATCTCGGATTAGTGTTAGTAAGATAATTTTAACATGATTTTGAGAATACTAAGAGCTTGTTTGACACTAGTTTGGTAGAGCTCATTATTCGTCTGTGAGAAGTGATTAGCTTAAATAAATTATACGTAGGAAATAATATAATTCAGTGTGGAAAATAAATGATGTAAAGGTAGCATTTTCAACAGTCACAGCAACTTAGTTCATTTCAGATGATCCCTTCACAGAATTAGCATATATTTAATTTCTCTCTAAATCTGTTTGGCAGATGGCAAGGCTCTTAGCTGGAAGCTGGGAAAGCTACTTTGGGACTTCTGTACCTTGCAGGGAGGGCGCAGATTAGAGGTTGCCCAGATTGTGGTGCAGCTACCAATAGCTGTGCAACATCGCTGGTAAGGTGCGTCTATGAGAATGTTGTGAAGCAAAATCACAATTCCAGTAATAACAAGTGTGGGTGACAAAGCTCAGTGAAAAATGGTAAATTCCATTGTACAAATAGTTTTTTTATGTCAATGTACAAATAGTATTACAATGTGATCTATCAATATTTTTCAAATATGTTTTTGCTGTGCAAATTTTGAGAACGTATATATCCACTTCAAACTAAGTTATTCTTATTGAATATTTGATTCGAACATTTTGCGCATACTGGTATAGTATTTTTATTTACACCAATGGAACAACTTCTATGATGCTTAAACTTTCATTGTATTGGCTTATCACTGTCAGCAGGGAAAAAAAGAAATACTTTTCACAAACCTGTCACCATGAATCTTCCACAAGCCATGGGAGTCATTACCAGCTTGAACGAGTGTGCTACCCTTATTGAGTGGGCCAAATCAGCCTTTTCTTTTCTGCGCTCCAAGTGGAGCAGCGGAGAGGAGCAAAAGCTTGGAGAAGAGGTATTGCGCTTGGAAAGTAGCATTCAGCACCTCAGAGAAGCAACTCTTCCTGCAATATATGATATCGTTGACCGAGCAGAGTGGAGGAGCCACGTCAGCAATGTAGCAGTGCGCCTTCCATCTCTCAAGGACGCGGTGTACGACGCTGAGGACATTCTTGATGAGTTTAAATGGTACGAGCTAAAGATGCAAGTGGAGAATAATGCAACTCAACCTCCTACTGTTGAATTCTTTAACAGTGTTGTTAAGGGTAGCTTCAGCAGAGTGGACGATATTCAAAAACGACTAGATAATATTTCTGGTGAGCTGAAAAGGCGGGTTTATGTGCAGTACCACAGAGATTTGATGAATCGATCCGACCAAAAACCAGTTCTTTCCCCACTGAAAAAAGGATTTTTGGTCGTGACAAGGAATTGAAGGATTTGATTTCACTACTTTGTGTACCCATGAATGGTGGCGAGGTTTGTCCTAAACGCAGGAGGATAATGGAAAATCCAACTGTTGCATCAACCAGTAACCAAGCTACCGTACCAGGTGGTAATGGGCCAGTGATGACAAGTGTTTCTGTCCTGCCAATAGTTGGAATTGGAGGTATTGGAAAGACTACGTTAGCACAACAAATCACCAAGCATCCAGAGGTGAATTCCCACTTCAAAAAGATCGGGTGGGTATGTGTCTCAAACGAATTTGATGTCAAGAGGTTGACCAAAGATGCTATACAATCTGTTTCTGGAAAGCAAGCAACAACTGATGATTTGGATTCTCTTCAGCAAGCTCTCATAAGACAATTGAACAAAGAAAGGTTTTTGATCATTCTTGATGACATGTGGGATGATGCCTTGAATGGACAATGCTGGGAGAGGTTTTGTGCACCCCTCACAAATGTTGTTCAGGGAAGTATGTTATTGGTGACCACGAGATCGCAGAAGGTTGCTGATAGAGTGGGTACAATGGAGTCTTTTCCACTGGGCAGCTTGAATAATGAGGAATTTTGGGATTTTTCAAACAATGTGCCTTTGGGTCTGATGCTTCTCACATTGATCCCGAGTTAGAACAGATTGGCAGAGGCATACTTGGGAAGTTAAAGGGCTCTCCGTTAGCTGCAAAAACTCTTGGACGCCTGTTAGGAATGAAGCTTGACACCAGACACTGGAATGGTATATTAGAGAGTGAACTGTGGCAGCTTAGGCAAGAGGAGGCTGACATTTTGCCAGCTCTTCGGTTGAGCTATGTGTATTTACCATTCTACTTGAAAAGATGTTTCTCATTCTGTGCTGTCTACCCCAAAGACTACTATTTCGAAAAGGAAAGTCTAGCTGAATTATGGGTAGCAGAAGGCTTTGTGGTACCTGAAGGCAACATTCCACTCCAAGAAATTGGTTCTCGGTACTTTGAAGACCTTGTAAATAGGTCCTTCTTTCAGGTTCTCGGTTCTAAGTATGTAATCCATGACCTGATTCATGACATGGCACAACTTGTTTCAAAGGAGGATTGCTTCATCATAAAGAACAGAAGCGACATTCAAAAGGTTCCTCAGAATGTTCGCCATCTGTCAATACTGCAAAACAGTGATGTGGATGGTAATGACTTGTTGAGGCTGAGCAAGCATCAAAAGTTGCGTACCCTATTTTGCAACAAGTCTTTAAGTATTCTTTTCTGTGGAAAGTCTCTAAGGATTGATAACAGTGCTGTATTGGAGCACTGGTTTAGTGAACTTGGACGCCTGTGGGTCATTATTTTTGCCTCTATAAGGGCATTACCAAGGAATATGTCCAACATGAAGCACCTTCGGTACCTCGAAATCTCCAAGAATTGTGTTTCCAAGAACCTCCCGTCAGAGTTTTGTTGCCTCTACAATATACAAATACTATATGCTAGAAAGTGCAAATTTGACAACTTTCCTGGTGATTCCAATAAGTTGATCAACCTACAGAGATTTGAATCAGCGACGTATCAATTTTCTCAAGAACATGCTTTGCCAATTCATGCAAGTGCTACTGCAGGGCAGGGAAACCAACTTAAGCTTCGTGATTATCAAGGTGCATCTTTTCCAAGCTCAATTAATCCAGAAAACTTCGCCAACATAACGTTACTTTCAATTTACAATTGCAATGGATTAAAGAGCATATCCATTTCTTGCAAGTCACAGCAAACAAACCTAAATGTGATACCAGCAGTGCTCTTTAATAACATGGTAGTAGAGGACAGCATTGGTACCAGCACTTTTTCTTGCCTCGTTGACCTAACAATTGAGAAGTGCCAAAACCTATCAAGCCTAGAGCACTTTCTACTTCCAGCTTATATACCTGCCATCAAGAAGATAGTAATTGCAGAGTGCCAAAATATGCAATGTGTGCCAACAGAAAGTTTTGAAGATTTTCATTTCCTTGAGGAATTGAATTTCTGGAATTGCCCAAAAAATCAAATCAATGCATCTGCGAGCCCCATCCCTAAAGACGCTGAAGCTGAAGAACTCAGGGGATGTCGGAGGCTCTATTGATTGTGGTTCCCTCACCATCTTGCATTTAACAGATTATCCTTCGGCTGTCATGGAGCTACGAGATTGGGGTCTTCCATCACTGCAGGAGCTCAAGATCAGTAATTGGGCAATCAAGAGATTCACTAGAATGGCTCATTTCTGCCCTTTTCATCTGCTTTCTTTTGAAGAATATTGCTGCACTTTCTCATCCCTAAGTGATGTAACAATTGAGAATTGCCAACACTTATCAAGTCTGGAACAATTTCTGGAACCAGCTTATATACCTTCAATCAAGAAGATGGTAATAGGCGACTGCAGAAATGTGGAATTCATCCCAACCGAAAGATTTGGAGATTTACATTCCCTTGAAGTACTTGAGGTGCTATGTTGTCCAAAGATCAGATCACGACGACTGTTTTCCCCATCCCTGAAGCAGCTCAAGCTTGTAGATTCCGGGAATCTTGGAGATGATATTGAATGTCGGTCTATCACCAGCTTTGACTTATTCGGTACCCATCTGGTGTCCATCCATCTACAAAAGTGGAGTCTTCCATTACTGCAGCTGCTAAATATCTGTGATTGTGCATCGCTGACGACATTTATTGGAGGCAGTGTTGCAAAATTCCAGTTACTCACCCACCTAACCATTGAATCCTGCAACAGGCTAGAAGCTCTTGATGACATCCTCCTCTCTCTCCATGACATTGAATGTATTAAGATTAGCCAATGTGGATCTCTGTCAGCCCTGCCCGCTGAAAAATTTGGGAGTTTTTCTCTTCTGAAGGATTTGTCCATTTGGGCCTGTCCAAGTCTCGACTGGAAAAATGGGATGGTGTTACCATCGTCCCTCCGAAGGCTCTCCTTAAATGATTGTGGGATTTATCTGCCTCATTTCCTGGCTTCCTGGAGAACCTCTCCTTCCTCGAGTCACTGGAGATGAGTTATTGCAAAGGTGTTGTATCCATTCCAGCCAGCCTGTGGATCAATAATCTTGCATCACTCCAGGATTTGCTGATTATCGGTTGTCAAGACCTCGAAACAATTGGACAGGAAGCAATTGCAAATATAAATAAGGTGTACATTGTCAACTGCCCAAAGTTGATGGAAGTGAACCAACCACTGATTAGAGGCGATATCAATCAGAGGTAGGAATGTCACTTGTTCAGTATACTAAGTAATTACAGTAAAAGATTGTATGTTAACAATAACTTTCTTTAATGAAATGGCAGGAGCTTTCCCCTCACAGCACAGAACACAGAACACAGGGACATCACTCCCTAGGGACAACCAGAAACAGAACCCCCAAAGTTTTCACAAAAAAAAGAAAGAAAGAAAGAGAACCCCAAAGGAAAAAAAACAAAAGGCCAATCTACCCCAGCAAATCAAAATCTCTTCTGTAAGCATTTTTGTTTTTTCAACGACTTGCAACAGTGAGGTACTTATTCATGGAGTTTATTTGGTTCGGCTCTTTCCAAAGATTCCATGTATTATATAAATGGTCATACCATTGAAGTTGCACCTTTGGCTGCTATGAATCAACCTGACAACAACTTGTTGTTACCAATATCTAGTGTTGTCGAAATTTATGGTGAGGGCATGCTGCGGGGTAACGAATTGTTTCCAGGTGGGATACCTTGTGACCAAAGACAGGAGGTAAAAGGTGATGCTCAGCTTCGAGATGCCCATTGCAGAGCGTGCAGGAGGTTTCGTGTGTGCCATCCCTGGATGGCGAGGTTATTCGCAGACCGCAATTAGAGCATCTCCAACAACTTTGTAAAATTCACTTGATATATCTTGGGTTATAGCAAGTTTATTTTATTTGGTAAGTGAAAAAAAGGTCTCTTTCCAACAATTTGCTACTCGGTAATAATCCCCGACTGTGGACCCCATGCACACCCTTCCTTCTCTTCCCCAATTTCTTCTTCTCCATTCGCCGCAGCGGGGATCTGCTGCACCGGAGCCCGCCCACCGCCGACCGGAGCTCCATGGCCATAGCGCGAGGAGCCGCCCGCCATGCCCGCGAGGACCCTAGCCACGGCCCTGAGCTCGAGGCGCCGCCCCAGCCCCGGGCCGCCACCGTCGTGCGGGCGAGCCCCGGGGCAAGCGCCGCCACCGGGCCGCGCGGGCGCGCTGGCGAGCGCCGTCGCCGCGACCTCGTCCCCTAGCTCGCCGAGGAGGAGAAGGAGCGCTCGCCGCCGGGCCCTCCTCCGCGTCAGATCGAGGCCGTGCTGCTCCCTGACTTTGTTGATGAGGCCGGCAGTGGAGGGGCCGCTCGCGTGGTAGGGGAGGGAGGAGGGGCCCACCAGTGGAGTAGGGGAGCCGAGCCACCATGGCGAGGAGAAGGAGCGGGAGCGCCATGGCGAGGTCGGGGAGAGCGGCGGCACCGGCGGAAGGAGCAGGAGCGGGAGGATCGATCGGACTTGGCGCGCGCGGGAGAGTGTTTCGCGGGCGCGGGAGGGACCGAAATCGCCGATACGCAGTCTCTACGTGCGCGGATATATACGCGCGCGGAGGCTCCTTTTACCAAGTTGAGAAAAATACCAAGTAGATATACCAAGTTGTTGGAGATGTGTTTTTGTGTTTTTGCCAAAAAAAAAATAGAATATCAAGTTGATTTAGGGAGTGCTTTAGCTTGTTTTGAATTTTGATCCAGGTGCACAAATTGCATTTGTTTTCTATGTGGGTAGTTTGCAGCCTTTGTGAGCCAAAAAAGTACTTGTAGTTGTAGGATGGCTGCGGTTCAGAGCTGGATGAGCAGCCGAACTGGCGGCCATCCTACAGTACTCAGTTCAATGGGTTTTTTCATTTTAGTCACATATATAATAAAAAAAGGAACTAAATTCAAATCACGTGAGTACTCAGCTCAGTTCAATTGGTTCGGGTCGTGGCAAGGCTGCCAGATTGGCATTTGGCAATCCAACTAAGCCGTTTCTCATAGAAAAAGAAAAAGAAAAAAACTCGTACTATACTAGCAGCGACGACACTTCGTGAGCTGTGCGCTGAAACTAAATGAAGGAATTGAAGGAATTGTCTGCTCGAGGCCTGTGCACAGCTTCCCAACTGACTTGGGACTTGGGACTTGGGAGCAATACTCCGGCGGACGCTGCATCTTCCCAACGCGTGCCCAGCCTCGCTATAAATCACCCGTTTTACCTCTCCTGCTGCCACACACCAAGCACCAACAGAGCACCAACAGAGAGCACCAGGCAATCAAGAGAGGAAGAGAGACAATGGGCGGCGCGGCAAGCATCGCATCGCATCCTACGTGCTCGGCTGCGGCCGCGGCTTGCCCGCCGATCGGTCTTGCCACCGCCGTCTTCGTTGTGGGTGTGGCGCTCGGCGCGACGGCTGCGGTGTGCCCGCCAGTCGGTCTCGCCGCCGTCTTCGGCGCCGGGGCAGTGTTCGGGGCCGCGTTCCAGGTGAAGGCGACGACCCGCGCGGTCGCCACGGACTTCGACGCACTCGACGCCGTCGCGTCCGCTGCGTCCGCGGCGGCGACGGATTACATGCGCGTGGTCAAGAACGGCGCCTGCTCGGCATACGAGGGCGCCAAGCAGTTCGCTAGATCGTCGGCATGCCGCCACGGCAGCAAGAAAGAGGGCGGCACCGACGAGAGATCCTCGTCCGCCAAGACGGAAGCCCCCGCGGCGAAGCAGGAGCGCGAGATGGAGCACCGCGCTGCTCAAGCTCAGCACGCGGGGCCCGACTTTTGGACGGTGGTGTCCGAAGCTGCTTTGTTGGACGCCGCCTGTTCGGCCGTCTCCCCTGCCGCCAACGCATCCGGAGCGCCGGCCTCGGTGGATCCTTCGGCGTCTCAGCTCCTGGCAGCTCGTGCGGCCTGCCGGGCTTCGGAAGTGATGGCTGTCCTCGAGACCTTGAAGCCCCTGGAGGAGAAGCTGGGCGCCAACATCCCCCCGGAGGCCAAGTCCTGCATCTGCGTCATGGCAGCCGCAGCAGGCGTTTGCCTCGACGTTTTCAAGCCTCCTACTGGCCCTGTCGGGGACAGTGGTGTGTGGCCACGCGGCGGCGCGGTAGCCGGATCGTGGCTACGTGGCCATGGTACCAGGAACCGGTGGTGCAGTAGGCCGGCCACCGCCGACGTCGCCGGGCCAACCGCATGCCTAAGCTATTACTAGGCTCGTCGACATCGTTAGTATTATGCTTCAGTCTTTGTTGCCTCGTTACAGTCGTGCCATTATCATTACGGCATTGTTTTAGCGGCATTAGTTGAACCATTCACCCCATGATGTTATCATTTCGATCTGTCAAGTATCGAATTTCAGAAGAACGGGGTTTTAAATTGAATATCCGAGTTCGCAATCAAATATATATCGAAATACTGCAACCGCTCAGAAGTTGACGAATTACTGTATTTGTGAAGCAAAGCATTTAGCAAACCTGTTTTTTTCAACAATTTCTCAGTATGTGTTGCATGAAATTCTCAGAATGAAATGTGAATTTGAATCTTATAAATTCTTTAATATGATAACAAAATTCAAATCACAAGAAATGGCATCAGTCAGAAATGGGGAAACTCCAAAATCTTTATACTCATGCAGAAAAAACAAACTACTTTGAGTCGCTTAAATCTTTATTTGCAGTAGAGATTAGTAAATAGAAATGGGATTTGACTCCGTGTGTCCATGTGTTTGCTCCGTCATAAAAACTATGCAACTTGTATTTATTTACAGTAAAATTGTGTAATTTAGAAACATATAGTCAACATAATTTATGGCAATTGAACTATTTTCCATAATACACTAACTTATATTGATCCATAACGGATTTTTTTTTTCGCGACCGGGTCTTTTACCCGTTTTTCATTAAGAGGAAAGAGCCACAAGAAAGGACATGTCGCGGTTACAGAAGGGCTCACAAGTAATCCAGTGATTACCTGCAAAGCCCCCAGAAACAAGAAAACAAAAACACAATAAAGCAAGAGTAGACAAGGAGGGGACAACCCCGCCTCAAACGCACCAACTAACTAACTATGCCTGCAAAATACAATTACATCCACACAAAGGTCGCCAAGATGGTGTAGATCATCCCCGGTGACCAGGTAGCCACTGTAGGGTATATACGACAACAACAACCGCGCTCGCCAACGGCCAGGTAGCCATTGCGCAGAAGAGACAAACATCCGCCAATCAGCCAGGTAGCCGCTGCGGGGAAGAATGACGATGACGGCACCAAGCGCCCGGCAAACCAATGTGAAGATGACGACGAGGCACATACATGCACAGTGAAAGGGGCTTCTCCGACGAAAGCGACGACACGATCGAGGCCTGCCAAGACAGACTGAGCTTCGACGGCACCTTCAGGAAGGGTAATGACGCTGGCGCGCCACTGCCGCCGGCCCGAGCGAGCCGGGCAAGGGTTTTCACCCCGCAAATGAACGTCCATCCAAGGAGTTGCCGGCACCACCCCCAACGGCTCCCGCATGATTGAGGTCTATAGCGATGCCCCCAGGAGGGTAGTGACGCTCATGCGCCACCATCACTGGCTGGTTTGCTGGCAACAACGAGGGCAAGGGTTTTCACCCAACCTCACCTGCAGGAGACGCCGAGCCAAGGCCGAGCCGAGGACTGGGGCCAAGGCCACAGTTGGCCGAGGCGGCCAGCGCCGCAGCCACCGCGGCCCCCACCAGCAGGCGCGCGGCCAGCAAGCTGGAAGCCGGCGACGCAACCCCAGGCGGCAAGAGCGCACCAGGTTGCGAGCCGAGCACGTCCAGAGAGGACAGCATGGCCCCACGACCCTAGCCCACCGCCGGAGTGGGAGCACGGCCGGGGGAGGCGAGATCAAGGCCCCCGGCTCCGGATCCGCCCGCCCGCCGCCCGCACGGAGGCGCGCCCCCGGATCCCACCACCGGAGAGGGAGGCGGCCGGGGGAGGCGAGATCTAAGCCCCTAGTCCCGGAAGCGGCCTCCCACTGCCCGCACGGGCCCCAGGCGCGGAGGCGCCAAGGTCGGGCCGCCGGAGACCGGCGCGGAGGGGTAGGGGAGGCACAACGTCCCCGGCGCCAGATCCATCCCGCACAGGGGTAGATCGGGCCGGCCGACGCCTGATTTCGCCAGAGAGCCGCCGAGAAGGTTGGAGGTGAGGGGAGGGGGAGGTGGTGGCGACCCTTTTTTCGGGCTGCCGAGGCTGGCCGCCGCCGGCGCACACCGGGGGCGACGGCGGCGGCCGGAGAGCTCACCGGCGAGGGGGCGGCGGCGCTAGGGTTAGCACCCACCCGAGTCGCCCCCTTGGGAAGTTAATAGCAATTTAGATACAATTTTAAATTTATATTGGCTTTAGAATCTTATTGTCATAGATGTGGGTAATAAAAAGAAAATTTAGAAGTTACTCCGTATTTTGCTACAAACCCTTCAAAACTTGTACTACTGTACATGAAGAACCTTGACCACTCGATTGCATTTGCATAGACTCGGATCAAGTTTTTTCGCCATGTGTTTATGCGTTGAACCGTGTCGTTCCAACTTCATAGCTATAGCTACCGCCCACAGCCGCCAGCATGTAACTTTTGGTCTACTCGAGGGAGCATCTCCTCAATTTCTGGCTTTTTTTCAAGTCGGACGCTGCATCCCAGGCACCTTTATTTATCGTGCGCTTTCATAGCATTTCAGATTTATCATGCGTTTTCATAGCTTCCAGCCATAGCCCACACAGGCAACACAGCACATCAGCGTCAGCCATCATGGCCGTCCTCTTCTCCAGCCTCTTGGCGCTCGTCACGGCCACGGTGAGCGCGGCGAAGGCCGTCGTCACGGAGATAATCCCACCGGCCGCGGCATTGGTGGGCGACATAGCCGCAATCGCAACCGCAACCGCGTGGGCGTCGGCGGCGTGGTTCATCTACTACCTTCGGGCCGCGGTCGCTGCCGCGATCGCCGTGGCCATTGACACCCTGCCGTACGCCGTGGCAGCGGCCAGATCCGCGGTCGAAGCCTCGCGGCCGTTTGTGGGAGTGGTGCTGCAGCTCTTGAGCCATCTCTGGAGCCTCTCGTCCGCCGCCGTCGCTTGGGCGGTGCTTCTGGCGACGGCGATGCTCCCGTCGGCCGTGGCATTGGTGGAGTCCGCGTGGAGCCTGCTCGCTACTGCGGCTGCCGTGGCCGTGCACGCGCTTTGGTATGCCATGGCAGCGGCGTGGGACGCGGCGGAGTCCACGGCTCGAGCGTCGCAGCCATGGCTGGAGCTGGCGTCCAGCCTCGTCCATGAAGTCTACGGGTGGATGCTCGCCGTGGCTCCGGACGTGGCCCAGGCCGTCAAGAACGCGGTGGAGTCGGCCGTTCGAGTCTCGCAGCCATGGCTGGACCTGGCGTCGAACGCCCTGCATGAACTGTACAGGTGGCTCGACACGGTGGCCACCGTCAAGGAGTTTCCGGACGTGTCCCAGATGGTCAAGGACATGACGGAGTCCGCGGTTCAAGCCTCTCAGCCATGGCTGGATGCGTTCCACGGGTGGTTGGTCACCGTAGCCGCCGGGGAACGTCCGGACGTGGCCCAAGCGGCGAAGAACGCGGCACGGGCCGTGGCTGAAGTCTCGCAGCCATGGCTGGACATGGTGTCGAAACAGTCGCGCGATCTCTATGGATGGCTGGTGGCTACTGCTGCAGAGAAGCACAAGACCGACGCAGCAAATGCGTGTGCATCGTCGGCCTTCGAGGAGCTGCTGATCCCGAGTGACGCCCCGGCCGTCGTTGTGTCATCAATGGACTCCACGCCGGCGGCACAGGCCGCCGCGGCCGAGATCCTGCACGAGTGGTCGTGGTCGTTCCTGCATGACCGCGGCGTCGAGGTGTATGTGTATGTTCTGCTAGCCCTCGCAATCCTAGCAGTTGTCTTCATCTGCGGCGGCGTTTGCGCCCTCACTCTGCGCTCTCGCCTTGCTGACAAAGAGGACCACGGCGACCGGTGGCGTTCTCGCATCCTCATCAGCGGCAGCGCGCGGCATGATTGAACTTGAACAGCGTCGTTGTATGTAGTACCATATGTATCTACTACTCTCTACAAGAAATTTTGTGTTCCATGATGGAAAGTATGTTAAGCATCTGCATATTACTCCGCCAGCATGCGAAATGGGCTGAAGAACATGAACCAGAGTTTTTGTGACTTGCTCGAGGTGCCTGGGCCAAGCTTCTTCAGCTTGCGAAATGGACTGTAACTTGAGAAAGACTGAATCACCCACCGCGAAATCAAATTGCAATAGACTGATTCTGCTATTCTCAAAAAAGGGGGGGGGGGGTGGGTGGGGGTGGGGGGGGGGGGTGGGGGTGTGTGGGGGCTGATTCTGCTTGGAGGAAACATGTGCTCATGCAAAAATGGATGAACTTCCAGTTTCGAGGAAACAAATTCTGCTCCACTGGTAGATACTACGTCATTTGACACATGTGCTCTAGGTATATTTGGATTAGGGGTGCCATTGAGCATTGCCACACTAATCGGGGGAAGGCAATCTAAGGATTGTGTTGGTCAGGAATTGTGTAGTAGATCTTTGCTCTAATAGATCGGCCTTGTGGGCCTACAGATCGAAAGCGTCCGGTGAAAAGCAGGTAGCAAAGTGTGAAATGCAAAATCACATGCGCAACACAACACGACTTTTGGTCATGTATATAGTACCACCCATCGGCATCGGCATCAAGTGGAAGCCGCTTTGTTGTCTTTTTTCTCTCTTTTGCTAGCTTGGTTTCCCTTTTTACTGCCGCCTCCGTTGCACGTTCGACTTTAAGCTCCACACTCCACTGTCCACTCACTAGCCATTTGGAAGGCAGACAGACCCAGAGACAGCAAGCCAAGGCCAGAGCAAGCGAGCCAGTCACTAGCTAGCCATGGCCATCCCCATCGCCAACCTCTCGGCCGTCGTCACGGGCGCGCTCGAAGCAGCCAAGGCCATCGCCACCGAGATGCTCCCGGCGGCGGTGACGAGGGACGCCGTCGTCGAGGCGTCGAGAGCGTCGGTGGCATGGCTCACGAGCCACCTCTGGGCCTGGCTCGCCGTGGCGAGGGCCGTCGCCGTCGACAACCTCCCAGCGGCCGCGAGCTCCGCGGCCGACGCTTCGGGGCCGTACGTCCAGACGGCGGCCAAGCTCTTCAGCGGCCTGTACGGGTGGCTGGCCGCCGCCGTGGTCCAGAAGCTGCCCGACGTCGCCGCCGAGAAGCTGCTGGGCGACGCGGCGGCGTGGCTCGTGCACGGCGGCGCTGGCAGCGCCGCGGTGTACGCGACGCTGGCGCTCGCGCTCCTGGCCGTCGCCTTCGTCGGCGGCGCCGTGTGGGCGCTCACCTGCAGGTCCATGAAGGGGCCCGGGCTCGGCGGAGCGCGCGTGCCCCGCGCCGTGTTCGAGGCCAGCCCCAAGCGCTACTACGCCACCGTGCGGAGCGCGCGGAAGGCGCGCCGCCGCGCCGGTGGGGCTGGGGCTGGTTGCAAGCGGCTTCTGGCCGGCCTTCTCGTCGCTTTCGCGGCCTACCTGGCGGCAAAGATGCTCTACTAATGTGTTTAGTGATTATTAGAAGAACGAATGCCTGTCTATGGTGCATGATGCAGCATGCCTGCAAATCACGTTGATTGCTAGCTTCATTTAATTTCAAGTACTTTTTATGGCCCGCTCTTAACTCGGAAGATATACCAATATGCAAATCAAAATTGAGGATACTTTGGATTGTGTGATTTGTTAGTGGTTAGTGCAACTGAAAAGTTGATGCCATTGATATCTTCTGATGAAAAAGTTCTTCTTTTAACGAAACATTTTAATATAAAAAAATAGAAAATTAGAGCTAAATATTGCAAAACTATACTTATCAGAAAATTAGAGCTTCATTACAGCAGCTCTGCTCACCTTCTTTAACACGGCTCCTCCCAACAGTGCTTACAATTTGTGGGAGCTCCTCGGCTGCGACCTGATGCCTGAAGTTTTGAACGCCCAACGGAGCTCCATGTGTCAAGTAAAACGTCGTTGTTTGGAGTTTAGAGGTAAGTTGAGGAGTGGTTCCCTAGTAGTTGAGCCTTTTGGTTCGGTTCGGTAGAGGATAAGAGTTTAAGAGTATCGGTAGATGGTTGCGCTTGTCTGTAAAACTGGTAATCCAGTAAACTTGGCCGGTGGCTTCGTTAAGCTTTCAATAAAGCCAGATGAATGCCTTTGATCTAAAAATGTGTTAAGTAAAACTCCAACCAAACAGACCCTTACTACTAAAAATAAGATGTAAAAAAACATAACTTTTCTATATGACATTGAATCAAGCTCTCCACAACTGCCTCCTAATTAAGCGCATTTGATGGATACTTGTTTCTCAAAAAAAAAAAAAATGATGGATACTTGAGCTAAGGAGCGTTGTTACTAACAGCTGATAATCGGGGTTGGAATGCAGCTCTAATGAGGAATTGGCACTAGGCACTCTCACAATGAAGAATGAACACTGGAACACAACGAAGAATCAGAACAAAATCGAAAATCAGAACTTAGAATCGGACGACGGACGAAGAAAATAACCTCTTTATACTACGGATAGATAGATAAATGTGTTTCATTAGATACATTATGAAAGGATTTCATAATTTACCTCTTTGATGTGACATGTATATATTAATTTGAGCTTAAGATGGTTTGACTTTAGATAAATAAAAGAGTAAAGTCCATGGCCGGTCATCGAACTTGTATAGGTGTGTCATCCCGAACGGTGGCCATCGTGGGGGCGCCGGGGTCGCGGCATCGTCGCCACCGGGGCGGGGTGCCGGCGCTGGGGCTGGGCGCGGGGCGCAGGTCGCGCTAGAGCAGCGCCACAGGGCCGTGGAGGTATGCTGCACGCCCGCGAGGCTCGCGCCGGCGAACTGCGTAGGCAGCACCGAGGCAGATGTGCACGAGCGAGCAGTTGTCGTGGTCACGCGAGCGAGCATCGTCGCCCACTGTCGCATATGTGCGCGTGAGCGAGCAGCTGTTGCCATTGCCGCAGACGTGCATGTGAGTCGCTGACGTCATAGCCGCATGGCCGAACCAGGCACAGCACGGGTTGGGGAACGAGCTATAGCCATGGCCAAAACAGAGGTGATAGGTGGAAGAGAGATCTGACACGTGGGCCAATACCCGTTTGGATGAATATGAAACCCAATTAAAGTTTAAGGACCGGAATGACACACTTCGTGAGTTTAAGGACCGGGATGATACACTCCGAACAAATTCAAGGACCGGCTATGTACTTTACTCTAAATAAAATAAAAAGTACTTTACATTTCGGACTGAGATTGTAAGTTCAGCTCTTCCAGATCCCTTGCCCATTTGGTATCTTCCTATTAGTGTTGGGAGTTGCTGGCGCTCGAACGTTCTAAACATAGAACGCTCCGAGCCCGGCCCATCACCCCCGCGACGAAAACACGCACACATCGAAAACACACACACATATCCCCGCCCGTCACGGACACAACACACATCCCCGCCCGGCCACCCCTCCCAGACGCCCCACTGACAACACGCCGTTGTCCCCGCCGCTGAGCACACCGTCGTCCCCCCTACAGAAACACATGGGAAACATTGTTGCCTACGCAGAAACATCGCCTACCTACTAGCGAAACATTGCAGCATAATTTTTGAAACACAAGCATGAAACAAACCGTTGTCCCCCGCACAAAACGAAGAAACATGCGGAAACATCACCTACCTACTAAAAGAAACATTGCTTCATAGTTTTTGAAGCACCAGCATGAACAAAAACTGTCGCCCCATGCAGAAAGGCAGAAACATACAGAGAAACATTGCCTATCTACCAGAGAAACATTGCTGCATAATTTTTGAAACAACCAAAAAATCAGACACAAAACGAGGAAAAAAAATGAAACAATTCAAGACCACTAATTGAAACAACCGTACATGTCGCTTGAAACATCCACAATGGTGTTGTTGAAACAAGCATATTCAGCAAATTGAAACAAAAAAAGGAGAAAAAAGAAACAAAAGAGCAACTGGATAAAGAGAGGAGAGAAGAAGGAGAAGGGGGAGAAGGCTCCAGATCTGGAGCCATGGAGGCCTTGGCTCAACCATGGAGCTATGCACACGCCACCGGGGTAGCGAGAGGGGTCGCGTGCGCCGCGGGCCGCCATGGATGCCCACCATCGGCAATAGGGGATGCGTGACGCCGAGGTGGGAGAGGAAGGCCGGGTGGGCGGGCCTCGCGGGCCGCCGGGAGGCCGTGGCCGCGCGTCGCCGCGCGAGGTCTCGGGTGCCGCCATGGCCGGCCGCGTGCCGCGGGGGGGGAGGCGCCGCGCGGAGCGGGAAAAGCGGCGGGGGATGGAGGTCGGGAGGCGCCGCCTCGGAAGCCGTGCCGGCCGAGCCGGTGGAGGAGGCGCGCCGGGGTTGGGGAGGTCGGGGAAGGCCGCCATGCGCGAGGTCGGAGATGGGAAGGGGACGAGGGGGTCGAGGTGAGAGAGAGCCGCGGGGGTGGGAAGAGGATAAGGCTGGTCGATAGGTTCGATGCCGAGGATGAGGAGCGTACACGCGCGTGGGCCATGACACGCTTCGGCCCACCGCCCGTTCTACCCATAGAACATACAACACGAAGCATTACCGATTAGTGTTCTCACCCGGACGTGCACTTCGGAAAGGAAATTGCACCTATATTTGTTAACTGGGCTTGGAATCTTACATTCTTAATACAAACTCGGCCCAGTAGTGGATTGGCGATGGCTCGCGGGGCTGGCCCAAGTTTGCTAGCGCAGCAATTGAGAATGGTGGGAAGGAGTGGGTCGTGGGTGTGAGAGTGATTTGTACCATATCGTTTAGCAGTGGGAGGTGGCAGCCGAGGGAGAGCAATAAAATGACCAGCAGGGCTGCCCCGCCAAAGCACGCAGCTGCGCGGTGCACACAGAGCGAACTATTCTTTCGCCTTTTACTAAAGACTAGCCAACGCCCGTGCGTTGCTACGTGAAAAAAAAACATGTTAATTCAATTTGTGGAAGGGTTTTCAAAACGAAGTTGATGCTAATAATGAAGTTAATGTGAAACATGATATATTAATCCGATCACGGGTATAAGTGGAAATGAAATATTAATCAAACTATATAAGGCATGTATATGAACAAAATGCAGCATTATCGAAATGCCCATGCGTACGGAACCTTAGAAATATTTAACACAATAAATGTATAACAGAAAAAATAATGGGTCTAGACAAATAAATTTCAACTCAGCTTTACATAATATTCCAAGCCACAGTCAAATAAACTATCTATTTATTGAAGATGCATCAATATTAGACCTGGTTATATAGCATATAAATAAGGTAGTGTTTTGGTTTAGACACTGTAAGATGGAACCGCCACCATCAGGTAATATTCTGTTTTGGTTCAGAGACTGTCAGATGGAACCGCCACCATCAGGTAATATTCTTCAAGATCCAAGGACTCAACCATCCAAAAAAAGAGGTACACACCCGTCGCTTGCTGACGTTGTCTCCTCGCACTCAAGGCAACAACATATATAAACAGCAAGGATTGAATTTTCAATACAACGGCGAGAGTGACATGAAAAAAAAAAAAGTTAAAATGGAAACTTGGAATGCTAGGAGGTCAAGGAAGAGTGGTACTTGAATGCAACTGATCGAGCAAGAAAATTGTAAGAGGCAACTTCCTAATAAGCACCAGGTCGTCAGGGAGCTGGCCCAGTGCTTATATATAACACTACCAAACTTCTGGTTGTGTCAAAATGCACTAATATTACAATATATAATGTCTTCGTAGTTCTCTAATTTTATAAGCTGCACCTTGCATTGTCCCACATAGAATGAAAGATATATTGGGCACTGAATGCAATAACGAGAATAGTAATGATCACCTAAGCCAAAAATCACACGGATAATTGTAGCCGGTGACTTTAAGCCACCATTGTAGCATTCACTCATGTATGACAGCTCAATGTAGTACATGGTACACTTGAAACAGAGTCTTAATTTTACATTCAGGTCAAAAATGTATTTGACCTATTTCCTAAGATTTGACTATTTTCTTATACTATTCACATGGTCCCTAAGCTCAGATCCGTTTGTCAGGCGTTACCAAATTATCATCTTCCAAATGCAAATTGGGTCACTGCAGAAAGTAAGACTGAAATGTCTGACCAATTGTGAGAAGGCGTACATTCCCTTACCTCCCATATTGAGATGTTGTAATCGGTTAAAGGACTCCTGCAAAGTGCAAAGATGCAACCTATTAAAACTTTTATGCAGTAGAAGAATGGCATACTGGAGGAAGGAATAAGTTAGACACATACGTGAGGCACAAAGCCACAACCAATCATTGGTGGCTTAATATTTGATAGCATTCTATCAGGTCCATTAATCATAACAGAACCCTCATGATCCTTGGAGTGCGAACATGATTCAGTATGACTGGCGTTGCATTCAGAACTCTCATAGTCCCATCAACTTGTTATGTTTGCTGAAGCTTCCAGTAACATGCCTTGTCAACCTGTTAAAGAGTGAAAAGAATTGAAGAACAAAATTGGAATAGGAATACCTATGAAAGGAATTCTTGAGATTAAAGTAGCAAAGGTGTAATACACAAATAGTCAACTACATAAAGCAGTTTAGCTTACAAATGAATGCACCGTCTTAGCTGGAAATTAGACAAACAAACTACAGGAGGAACAAGTCAGAACCGCAACAATAATGCAGTCTGTAACAACACAAGCATGGCTAAGTCAGCCTAAAGTTCTCCAAACCAAAGAGTAATCTGAGACAGTAAAATTCAATGAAGTAAAGTCATATAAGTTACCTCAAGAACTCATGTAGTCACCATGAGAGTGCAAACATTGCCAACGATGTCGAACTTGCTCAAGCAGCAGGTGCATACACACAGGCACTCAGCTCGGAGGAGAAGATCACTTTCAGCAGTGCCTCCAAAAGAGAATGACCGATCAACTTCCTGTAGCATAAATTTACGTTAAGAATTCTCAGCGATGACACTCTTACAGAAATAAATTAACACAACTCATTTGCCATTGCCATTTTCATCAAAAGACAGGAGTTACACCACTGATGAGATTGCACAAAAAAATACAACAATCAAACATTGAGTTTTGGCTCATTATAGTGCATCTAGGGTGTCAATTTCTAGCATCAAATTTGTCCATCCAAATATGATATTTACAGACAAACTTTAAGGAGAGAATATAATTATTTCTGTGGCAGCATAAGGCCACATACCAGACCGAATGTCCTTGCATCAGAGATTAGAACATGTCCACACAGCATTAGAAATCAATGAATCAGCTTTTACCATGAACACTTAATTAGACCGAATGTGCTACCATGAACTGAAGCCGCTGAATTCTGCGGAATTGGGTGGGAGAAACACGAACCGGATCAAATCCTGGAGCTGCGCGCACTACAATGAGAGCCGGCGGGAGACGTGCGAGCCGGAGTTTCATCGACGTGGTTGTAGACAATGAAAATCATGGCCATGTTGAGCAGCTCGTTGGAGTCGTAGGTCCCGATCTAATCGGAGGACACAGATTGGCTGGGCGGGTTTGGAGATGTCGTACGCTCGCGCGGGATCCGTCCGCGTCGGGCGTGGGGGCATCCTCGGATCCGGCGATGGTCGGGCGTGGGGTGGGCGGTGTCGGAGTCCGTGGCGAGGGTCGACTGCGGGTGGCGCGGTGTCGGCGGTGGTGGCGAGTATCTGGCGTCGTCGGTGTCGGTGGTGAGGGATGTAGGAACGGGGCATGGTGGGTACGCCCGCTCGCCTTTCCGCCGCCGCCGCCTCCCGTGGCGGCGCGGCGTTGGGGTCCGGGGGTCGCTCGGCGGCAGCTGCGCCGGGGGCGAAGCGAAGGGCGAGCCGGGGGCGAGGAAGGACTCGCGAGGTGGAGGGAAGCCGGGTGGGAGTGGGCCGTGCTGCGTGGAGTCGCGGGTGGCCCACCTGTCGGCGCAATTGGGAGTCGGAGGTAGTTTGACTGAGTGGCTTCACCACGGGAAGTGAACGGGTCTGGTTTCAGCTTTTTAGGAGTAGAGAAATACCGTGTCTTCGCCGTAAATAGCAGCATACGCCTATTTTTGGAGGGTGCTCTCCTATCTGGAGGGCCCCAACAGTTCAAAAATAAAAAATTTAAATAGATGCTGTAGGAGCAGCCTTGCTCTCATGGACCAGTTCAAGCTGTTGTATATCAGGTGTCCTATAGCGACATCTAAATAGCTAGTTAGATGGATTTGGAAAAAATAATAAAAAAGAACCAAGAGTTATGAAATTTTAGATTAGTAGATGGATTTGGAAAAAACTTTTTTTTAAAAAAAAGAGAACACTAAGAGTTTTATGAAATGTAAGATAGTTGTTTCTTAGAGATTATGCTAAACTATTCTTTTTATTTCTCTTCTTCGTAGCCAATATAATTCTTCATAGGCTATCTATTTCATAACTATTGGGGATACCCTTACGCTTCGGAATGGACTAGGTTGAATATTTGTTGACATCATGGGTGAAACTATTTTTTCCTCTCACAAAGACATGAGTTGACAAAGACATTAGTTGGGATGTAGCTGAAAAAAGTGGGTGAAGCTGTTTTGCCAAATATTTTTTAAAAATATCTTAGCTTCACCTAAAAAGTTTCTCATGAAGTTATTTTCTCTTTAAAAAAACTGCTTTAACAGGGTCTAATATAAGTTGCACGTAATGCTTGAGTTTTCTTGTGGGCTGTGGTCAGTGGTCGCACACTACAAGTCAGCTAGCGGCGGAGCTAAATTTCACTCTTTTATATCACCATATTATCCTAAATTATTTGTGGCGGGGCTTTTCTAAATATATAATTTTTATTATGTAAAAAAAAACCAAAATGACCTATAAATTGGAACCTAAGGAGACGTGATGAAACTAAGTATTACCCTGGCATTGGCCGCCACGGTTAATCTTAACATCTGGCCCAGCACTTCGGTTGTTCCAAGGAAAGAGAAACCAAAAGATTGAAATACAATAATGAAGCTAGAAATACCCTTCATTCAATATCAGGGAGGATATTCATTTCATTTGGTAAAAAGACGCAAATAATCTTTTCGATCCATCGGATCATTTATATTAATCAAGTCTTTTTCCTGCTTTTTTTCTCACGGGCCTTAATCTTGAAGCAAACACCCAACCTAACAAAAAAAGGAACTCCACAACCATCATCGTGGCCGTTCTCATATTCAGCTTTTATAACCACATGCTATACAAAAAAATTCTAAGACACCATGGCAGCACGTGGATGTGGAGCCGTGTCCCCCAGCATGGCTCACCAACCCCCCCATCCCAGTTTTGCATGCCTTTGCACCATGTGCAGGCATGCCACTTTTCATACACATGCACTCTGAAACGGAAACTGACATATATGCTTCTCCTCCATGTTTGCAGATCTCTAATCCCTGCTTGAGCACAAATTGACTCTCTGATCCTTGTAGCTAATTGATTGGTTGATCAGGAGATCTGCTAGTCTCATTGGCTCCTTTGCCACTTCCCAAACTGCCTATACACCTAGTGTTAGAAATAAAACCTGATGAGGAGACTTTTGGCAAACACTACATAAAATTCAGCATCTAACCTGTCATATCCTGATTCTTGTGCCTAACTAATTATGACCGACATGTAATCAGGCAATCTGCTCTTTTCAGTCTTCTATCTTCCGGAGTCCATCAGTCCATCAACTGAGAATAGTAAATAATTTGGAAGGATTCAGAGTTAGCTCCTCCAGTTTGGTTCTCCTCTAGCAGAACTTCAAGATAATTAGGCTGCTTTAGTGTATCAAGGTCCAGCTCTACATAGAGAGTGTCTGACTCTTCAATCCACCAGGTCAATGGCGACAAGGATGGCCTGGAAAATGCTACACGGAATTAATACCTCGCTTAGCAGCGTCGTTGCCCTACTTTGGGCTGTGATTGAGAAAGCCTAACGAAAGGTGTGACTAGCTGAGGAAGACGACCTGATTGGTCCACCACAGGAATCTGATGTAGAACTCCATCTGTACGCATTATTGGGCATTTCGATCGATGGGTAGTCAACTCGCTCATTTGTCTGGGCCCTCTAGTACCATATAGTAGTAGTGTGTAGCAGTATATATGGTACTATATGCCAAGTGTTCGGTAGGTAGAATCGTGCAAGCAGATCCTAGTCCTACCGACAGATTGTAACAGTTCATATAGTCCTGTTCGCGCTTGGCATAACCATACTTTGAGATGTGGCCAGTGTCACCATGGAATTAAGTATATATATGTCTCCTTTTATCTAAGAACTACTCCGTAGCAAACATTTCGTGCGTTACAACTACAGTTTATGTGTCAAAGATTTATTTAGCTATAATATCATTTGTTCTAACTCGTATCAGCACAGATTGTGAGTAATGAGACAAGAAGGGGCGCGAGGATATTATGCTAAGAAAAAAAAAGACGGGAAAAAACTAATCCATTATGTCTATAACACTACTAGAAAATATGTCCGTATGTTATAAAAAAAAGGAAAAAAGAGTTATCAAAACACAAATAAACCCCAAACCCGATGACGCCGAGGCTATGCAGGAGCTCTTCTCCGACGACGCTGCACAGCCATGGATACCCCGTGGGCAACGCGGCGGCCGCGCTTGAGCGCCACCACTGATCAATGGATTGAAGCTGGTGCACGCAAAATAGGTTGTCTATTAGTGAGTAATCCGCTTACGATGTAAGGTGAAGGAGCAGCGCTTCATATAATATCTTCACCCAAAAAGGTGCGAAAGCGCGATTGTAAAACACTCTTCTACTTAAATACAAAGATACGCAAGTCTTTTACGTATTCGAGAAAAACACAAATAAATATGTCCATGATTTGATTAGTTGAACTAGATTCTATTATAACAAATTTTATTCCTAATTAAAATTATGCCAACAACTTGGTAATGACAACCTTGGTTTCTTAGGATTAGAATTAGATTTGAATCAAAAGGGTTAAGAGTTCAAACACTAGTAATGCTGCTTTTATTTTTGTTTTTGACATTTACTATATTAATTGTTACTTTTTATCTTTTTATTTCTATTTTCATTGTTACCTAATCGTGGAAGAAACAACTGGACCGTGACCAAGAAAATTCTACAACAATACCGAAGAAAAAAAAACACCTAGACCATATATAATTAACCATGAGAATCCAAATAAAGAAAAACAGGGTCAGAACGGGGGCAACAAAATTTTGGTGGCTGCTTCAGAAATGCCACACACACGACTGGGACAAGTAGAGAACCCTCGCTGAGTTAACAAGCAACTCGAATACTAGCTATTAGAGCATCTCCAAGAGCTCCCAATATCAACTTGCTATTCTATAATTTTTGACAAAAACACAAAAAAGCTTCTCCAACAACTTGGTAAACCAACTTGCTAAAATAGGCACTTGGGAAAAAACCCCCTCCGCGCGCGGATCTTTACGCGCGCGGAGGGGCCGCGTATCGCTCCGCCCGACGCCGCACGCCTGCCCGCCTGGGTCCGCTCGCCGCACCGCTGGCCAGCGTCGCTCACAAGATTGAGTCCGCTCGCCAAAGATCGGTTTGAGTGTGTTTACGCCGTCGAGCATTGTAGAATGCTTAATATTTTGATGGGAAATACTTAAAAGTTTCGTTTTTTCGTTACGATCGCGTAGGATCAAACCTCACTCGATTTGGTGCAGCCGTTGTCGAGAAATCGCGAGTCAAAATTTCCACGGGTCAACGTCGTGTTCTGGACTAATCCTATGATAGATTTTTTTTGCGGACTTTTTCTGAAAAAGTACCAGACACAAAGAATTATATATATGTCCTTGGTTGATTTCAGAAAAGTTTATAGACTAAACTGTAAAGTGGTCATCTCGGGATTTACCAAGTGGGAATAGGGAGTTGTTGGAGAGAGATCTTTTTTTCACTTGAAAAATAAAATACAAAGTTGCTATAACACAAGATTTACCAAGTGAATTATTGGGAGCTCTTGGAGATGCTCTTAGTAACGGACGGACTTGTTAGTTGCTACGCCGATAAAGCATGCATGTGATTGTTCCTTGGCGAAGACTCAAAATGCGATAGGAGGCAAGAGGACAACAAAACAACAAACAGGAGTTATCATGTGTGTGTGTGTTTTGCACGTGCGCCAACGGAGTCTGCACCACTGCAACATTTAGACGTGAAAGTTTCATGTCTCGGTTTTCAAGAGTCCGTGTCCTAGGAATGCTGTAAAAAAGTTTTATCCACATAAAGCTTATTTGATTCTATAAAACTTTCATAAACTCTCTTCATCGATACATGCCATGTCAACTTATTTAATGTCAAATAATGGAACCCTGGTCTAAAGGCGTCTTCAACAATATGCGCTACATTAGCTCCAAGCTGATAGATATAAACAGAGAGAGACAAGAAGATACTTCATGAAATGTGTCCATGGAACTACTCTAGTTGAGCTAAATTGGTGAAGCAACTAAACTAGCTATTTCTACCAACAAGAGCTACAACTACACAAAGCAAGTATATAAAAGTAATGCGTTTCATAAAATGAAAGTAATGCTCAAGTGTAGAGTTTGCAAACCACCCATGTGAAAGGTCACAATGGGGGGGGGGGGGTGTGAATAGCCTAATAAAATTTCTAGCAAGAAAACTAGACAACCCAATTAGATAGCAAGGCGGCAAATGTGCAAAGCAAGTGCTTCAACTATTCTATGCAAGCCGTCCTACCATGCAAGGCTACTCAATTCAATTGCACACAACAACGGTGATCAAGCTACACAATGTCGGTTCACCAAAACCAACCAAGCAATTCTACCCACGGGATTTACTCTACACAATGAGTGGTTCCCGACCGACCACAACAAGTAGTTCTACCCACGGGATTTAAACTACTCAAAGAGTGGTTCCCGACCGACCACAACAAGCAATTTTACTTTGCGGAAAGTAAGGAGGTGATGAAAGTTTATACCGCCGCGAAGAGTAGAAGATGGCCAATCACCGTGTAGTAGCCAATCACCTAGAGAGCTCAAGCACAAACACAAGGAGGTCGAAGCCTCGGCAACCATAAATCAACACAATGATTTTTTACCGAGGTTCACTTGCTTCCCGGCAAGCTACTCCTCGTTGTGGCGATACACTTGCTTGGTGAGTTGCCCGCTCAATTGGCTCGGTGCCAAAGACCCCAATGGGGAGCCGCAATCTCCACACAAGACAAGGATCCACAAGCCACGAGCAATCCACTAGAGTATCCTTTCGCGAACTCCCGCGGGGAAGGATCAAGAACCCCTCACAAGAACCCGGTGTGGTCTCGAACAATCACCAAGTCGAGTTCAACCACCACCCGCTGCTCCAAACCGTCTACGGTGACGGGAATCACCGAAGAGTAACAAGAATCCGCAGCTCACTCGATGAACAAGTGCCTCTAGATGCAACTCTCAATGCAAATCACTTGTTCTCACTCAAATCTCTCTCAAGATTAGCAAAGGAATCAAAGAGATGAGTGGGGGAGTGTCTCTCTTGCTCAAAGTATGCTCAGGTATGAAGAAATGGCAAAGAGTCCTCCCAAGGCCGGCCAATGGTCTATTTATAGACCCCTCCACGAAAGTAGCCGTTGCCCCCTCGGGCTGATGCTCCAGAACGCGCCGGACGCGTCCGGCGCTCTTCAGCGAGCCGCCTGGAGTCGACCGTTGCCTTCAAACGTGCTGACGTTGCGCGTCCGGCGCCTGCGTCCGACGCGTCACGCCGGACGCGTCCGGCGTCCCAGGCGCGAGCCGGGAAACCCGAAGTTTGGGTCGGCGTCGCGACCCGTCGGACGCCCTCTACGCCCGCCCGCCGCTCACGGCGCCCGGCCAACACGCCCGAGCGTTAACACGCGCCGGACACGTCCGGCCCGCCCGCCGCGGTCCGCGCTCACTGGGCCGCGTAACCAGCTCGCCCAGCGGCTAACACGCGCCGGACGCGTCGCCCGCGTCCGGCCCGCGTCCGACGCCTTCTGAAGAAGAGTTCTCCGTAGAATCTTGCGCCGTCTTCGCTCCAAGTCCAATCTCTTGCCATGAAAACCAACTCCACCAAGTGTAGACCTCGTCTCAAGCACCGGAGTTAGTAGTACAAGCACGACCACGTCGGCAAGAGTTAGCGCTCTAGTTCTCATGCTCCATGCAAAGTCACAACTAGAGGCACTTAGGACCGCGAATGAACCGAGGAAACCCCTCTTGATAGTCGGTTATCGATCCTAAATGTGGTCACACTCGTTAAGTGTCTCGACCACTAAATCGGAAAGCCCTATCAAGTATACCTTCGCCTTGATCTCCATGGGGCCTCCGTCGGAGCTCAATCACTTCACATCCTTCATGTTCATCATGGTGATCGCCACGCTCCATCATCCACCGTCACGTTGCTATGTGTCTAACCACACTTAGAGCAAAGCATTAGCAACGTTGAGTGTCATTAATTACCAAAACTAAACCGGAGCTTTCAATCTCCCCCTTTTTGGTAATTGATGACAACCCTTCGACAAACTCACAAAGATATGGAAATTGAGTTCAATATGAAATTGAATTGCTTTCCCAAGACATTTTGATCATGAATCTTGGATTGGACAAGCATTTCAATTCCGGTTTTGGTAGTGGTAGCTCCCCCTACATGTGTGCATCAAATGTTTGGTCGATTTTCAAGCACACATGCATAGATGAAACTTGTGTGAGAGTTACCACAACTAAAATGATACTAAGGTTTATAGAATTGACCTTTGAAGCGTGATACCAATCGGAGTGCGATAATAAACCTTCCTTAGCACCAAGGGAATCTAGACATCCATCAAAACTCAAAATACCTCATGAGATCACATTATAAGCAAGGTACTTGAACAAGAGGAACTCTATGTTTAGAAACCACCTAAGCATGCTAGTACTTCATTTCATCAACCAAGTTCTATACTAGCATTACACCAAACAAGCATGAATATTGAATTTAGCTTGCAATGCTCCATATCATCATGTATGCACATACAAATGCAACAAATAGTCTATGAGCTTGCTCCCCCTATTTGTGTGCTCATGGTTGGGTCATATCATAAAAATTGATCCCCTTCCATTGCTCTTTGTGACTTATTTCTCCCCCTTTGTCAACAATCACCAACAAGGGTGCATAAGATGAGAGAAACAAGTCAATCAACTATGGCCAAATCTAAATCACATGCCTAGATAATGTATCTCGGTTTGAACCAAGGGCAAGCTTCTTCACACCTCATAAGAATAAGGGTTATCTTGACCATGTTGAGATACACATCATGAGCAAGTGCTAAAGATTCAACACTAGGTTCACAAGCTCACAAACAAGTCATATGCCATCACTAGATCAAATCAAGCATAGAAACAATAGTGATGCCATATATCCTTCAAATTCATTTGATTTGCAATGAATGAGCCTAGCAAGATGCACATGTATACATGTCTACACAACTAGCAAAGGATGCATGAGATGCAACAATCAACTTTACCTTGCTATGTTGGAGGAGAGGCATGTCATATATGGGGTGCATCAATCCAAGTTGGAGAAGCTAAGTATGTTCAACTCATTCCTCAACTTGCAAAATCTTTTCTCATCAAGAGGCTTGGTGAATATGTCGGCTAGTTGATCTTCGGTGCCAATGCTTTCAATGCTCACATCTCCCTTTTATTGATGATCTCTAATGAAGTGGTGCCTCACATCAATGTGCTTGGTTCTTGAATGTTGAACCGGATTGTTTGTCATCTTGATTGCACTTTCATTGTCACAAAACAAAGGCACATGCTTGAACTTGATCCCATAGTCCTTCAAGGTGGCTTTCATCCATAGCAATTGTGCACAACAATTCCCGCACTAATATATTCGGCTTCGGCGGTGGAAAGTGCCACACTATTTTGTTTCTTTGAAGACCATGACACAAGAGATCTTCCTAGCACTTGGCATGTTCCACTCGTACTCTTCCTATCAATCTTGCAACCGGCATAGTCGGAGTCAGAGTATCCAATCAACTCAAAGCTTGACCCCTTGGGATACCATAGACCAACATCTTGGGTACCCTTTAAGTATCTCAATATCTTCTTGGTTGCCGTCAAGTGACTCTCTCTTGGAGAAGCTTGAAATCTTGCACACATGCACACACTAAACATGACATCCGGCCTTGAAGCGGTCACATATAGCAAGCTTCCAATCATTGATCTATATAGCTTTTGCTCAATCATCTTGCCACTATCATCAATATCCAAGCCACCATTGGTTCCCATTGGTGTGCTAATGGCCTTAGCATCTTGCAACCCAAACTTCTTGATCATGTCCTTGATGTACTTGCCTTGACTCACAAAGGTGCCATTCTTCATTTGCTTGATTTGAAGACCAAGGAAGTAGCTCAACTCTCCAAGCATTGACATTTCCAACTCACTAGCCATCATCTTTGCAAACTCCTCACAAAAGAATTGGTTGGTTGACCCAAAGATGATATCATCCACATAGATTTGCAACACAAACAAGTCATCTTCTATCTTCTTGGTGAAGAGAGTGGTGTCAACTTTGCCCATCTTGAAACCTTTGGAGATGAGAAAATCCCTCAATCTTTCATACCATGCCCTTGGAGCTTGCTTCAATCCATATAATGCCTTCTTGAGCTTGTAGACATGGTTGGGCTTCTTGTCATCTTCAAAACCGGGAGGTTGTGCAACATACACTTCCTCATTGATGAAGCCATTGAGAAATGCACTCTTCACATCCATTTGATAGAGCTTGATGTTGTGAGCACAAGCATAGGCTAATAAGATTCTAATTGCCTCCAATCTTGCCACCGGTGCATATGTTTCTCCAAAGTCAAGACCCTCAACTTGTGTGTACCCTTGTGCCACTAGTCTTGTTTTGTTCCTCACTACCAAGCCATCTTGATCTTGCTTGTTCTTGAAGACCCACTTGGTTCAAATCACATTGTGCTTCTTTGGCCTCTCAACAAGCTCCCACACTTCATTTCTAGTGAAGTTGTTCAATTCCTCATGCATGGCATTTATCCAATCCGGATCCTTCAAAGTCTCATCAATCTTGGTTGGCTCAATGAATGACACAAAAGAGTAGTGCTCACATATGCTAGCCAATCTTGATCTTGTTTGAACACCTCTTTGAATGTCACCAATGATATGATCAACAGGATGATCTCTTGCAATGTTTGAAGGTTGAAGAACTAGCTCATTTGCATTGCTTGCTTGACCTTAATCTTGATCTTCATGTTGAGTACCACTTGTGCTTGCCTCATTGGAATCATCAATCACAACTTGAGTTGGCACTTGCACCTCATCACCATCATCCACTTGCCTAGGCCTAATGTCACCAATGTCCATGTGCCTCATTGCATTGTTCAATTGATCTCCACCCACATCATCTTGATTTTGATCTCCAACTTGAGAGCCTTGGGTTTCATCAAATTCAACATCATGAATCTCTTCAACTAGCCCACTAGCCAAGTTCCACACTCTATAAGCCTTGCTAGAAGTAGAGTAGCCAAGAAGAAATCCCTCATCACACCTCTTGTCAAACTTGCCAAGTCTTTGTCCCTTCTTGAGAATGTAGCACTTGCAACCAAAGACCCGGAAATAAGAAATGTTGGGCTTCCTTCCATTCAAGATTTCATATGGAGTCTTCTCTAACTTCCCATGGCAATAGAGGCGGTTGCTATAATAGCAAGCCGTGTTGATGGCATCACTCCAAAACTTCTCACTCACATTGTACTCAAGAAGCATAGTTCTTGCTATCTCAATCAAGGTCCTATTCTTCCTTTCAACCACACCATTGGATTGGGGAGTGTAGGTTGGTGAAAATTGATGCACAATTCCAAGCTCATCACACAACTCTTCAACTCTTGTGTTCTTGAATTCACTCCCATTGTCACTTCTAATCTTCTTGATGGTAGTGACAAACTCATTTTGCACCCTCTTGACATATGACTTGAATAGATCATAGACTTCACTCTTGTCATAGAGGAAGAACCGTAGGATCTCCGGAAGGGTAAATGGCCTAGGGGGGGTGAATAGGCCTGTCAAAAATCAACTCGAGCGAGAGGTCGAGGTACCTCGGCGGCACTGTCGCTCAGGTTGGGCGACACTGTCGCCCAGCAAATAAACAACTGCTGAATGTGAAACTTGACTGAGACAGACTACTCACAGAGCTTTACTTACTGGTAGATTTCTAGCTACAAGTCCAGCTCGAAGACTAGCTCCCACGAAAGGTTGAAACCTTGAAGATCAAAAGAAACAACCCTAAAACAACCTCAACAACAAGAACCGGTGAAGTAAACCGAAGCACGCGAGACAAGTTGTTTATCCCGTGGTTCAGCTCGCCACAAAGGCTTGCCTATGTCCACGTTGTTGAGGTATCCACAAAAGGATTGGACGTCACCACAAAGGTTGGTCCTTCCTCGATCTCAAGTCAAGAGAGTGAACTCTTGAGATGAGAGGTAATTTCTTTGTCGAAGATTGAGGTTACAAACCTCCCAGAGTTGAAGATTAGAAACCCTAGGGCGACGCCTGGCCGTCTAGGAGCAAGCTCCAATTTTGACTAAAGTTTTGTTTACTCCATCAAAGTCCTTTCTCTCCACAATTTGATCCCATTTTGGGCAATTGTTGACAAAGGGGAGAGAAAAGATGATTGAACATGATAAAGGGGTAAATAAAATTTTGATGCACACAAGAAGGGGGAGCAAGCTCATGAACAAAGTTGTTGCATTTGTTTGTGCATTCTCATATGACTTGCTCATGGCACCTAGTTTTAAAGTTTTATACAAGTAGTGTCTCCTTGCTTGTGTGGTGCAATGCTAGTATAGAACTTGATTGATGAAATGATCTACTAGCATGCATAGGTTGTAACTAGACTCCCTTGCTTTACAAGTGGTCCAAGAACTTTGCTTATAATGTTGATCTCACGGGGTTCTTGAGTTTTTGATGGATGTCTAGTTACTTCATGGTGCTAAGGATGGTGTAAATTGCAACTCCGATTGGTATCACGCTTCAAAGGTCCATTTCTTACACCTTAGCATCATTTTGGTAGAATTACTCTCCCCACAATCTTATCCATGCATATGTGCAAAGCTTCAAATCCAAACTCTATGCACATATGTAGGGGAGCAATACTACCAAAACCGAACTTGCTATAGTTGTCCAAATTTCTCTTGTGAGCTTAATGATTGGACAAGTATGACAAGTTCAAAATCTTTATTATAAAATCATCTTTGTTGAGGTTGTCATCAATTACCAAAAGGAGATTGAAAGTCCCTAGTTTGGTTTTGGCTAATTGATGAAACCTAGGACTAACCTTGTTTATCTAAGTGGTTGATTTACGTAAAGGTTGTCCATATGATGAGCTTATTGCATATGAAGCATGACACATGTCATGTGATCAAAGATGAAGATCAAGACGATACTTGGCTCCATGGACCGGTGTTGAAGGTGAAGGGCTAGTTGAGGCTTGGGAGTGAAGGACCATGCGATGGTGAAGCTCGGGCAAGACTAGGCGCCGATGGACCGATGCACGGTGAAGGGCAAGTGAAGTCAAGGTCGATGGATCGAGACGGTCACATGATGGTGTGAAGCGTTCATATCATTTGGAGGAACAAAATGGGCTCAAGGCAAAGGTATAACTTATAGGGCCATTTTGGTTTGCACTCAAGACACCATAGAGGGTGTGAGTGGTTTAGGATCGATAGCCGCACTATTAAGAGGGGAAGTCTTATCGGCTATTCGACGCACGGGTGCCACTAGGTGAATTCATGAAGTGCATTGCATGTAGGGCCTAGTGAGCTAACCTAACCTTTGGGAAATGATTGTGAAAAGCTAACACACAAGCACATGGAGATGTACGCTTGGTTGTGTTGGCACATTTTCAAAGGTGGCGTTTGGCGCGCTGTGGTTTGCGGTGGTAGAGATGGGTTTGGGTCCTCTCTTCCTCCCGCCGAGCCCGTGAGGCGGGATTCGGCGCTTTCGGGAAAAATGGATGCATATTTTCTATTGTGCCGGATGCAAAATTTGGTTGAATTCATGCTATCTCTCGTTGATCAAGTTGGTATACTTGTTGGATAGCATGTTCGAGAAGTTGGCGTCTCAACGACGACGAAATAACGAAGGCGGACTCCGGACAGGCGGCGGACGCCATGAGGCTAAGCGCGTCCGGCGAGCGGGCGGACGCCGACCGAAAGTTCTGGTTTTCGGCCGCTGGCCGGGACGCCGCGCCGGACGCGGCCGACGCGCGCCGGACGCGGCGTGATCACTGTGCAGGGTCCGGCGCTTGATGGACGACGGCGTGGTGCTGCAGGTCAGGCAGAAGGCGGCGGACGCGAGCGTGTCGCGTCCGGCGCACGCCGGACTCGGAACAGAAAGTTCCAGGGCACGGCTCTGGAACCGGACGCGAGCGCCGGACGCGCTATGGCGAGCGCCGGACGCCGCGCCGGACGCACACGTGGCGGGACGAGATTGAACGCGGAGCCAACGGTCGACTTGGCTCGCGCGCGAGGAAGAAGCGCCGGACGCGTCCGGCGGTTTGCGGCAGACGCGTCCGGCGCGTGCTGCTCGGCCTCCCGAGGGGGTAACGGTCACATTTGTTTGAGGTGTTATAAATAGAAGGTGGCCGGCCCTTGGGGAGGTCTCTTGGCCATTTCTCATCCCTTGTGCATTCTTTGAGCTAAGATACTCTCTCCCACTCTTCTCCCTTGCTTGGTTGTTCATCCTAAGAGAGATTGAGTGAATCACCTAGTGCATTGCATTGCTTGAGGGCATCTAGTGGCACTTGTGGGTGGTTTCGCCGGTGGATTTCTTGTTACTCTTGGAGAGTACCGCTCCTAGCCGGCTTGGAGATTGTTGGAGGCGTTGGCAAGAGAAGGTGATTGTTCTTGGCCACCTCCGATTGATTGTGAGAGGTTTGAGCTCACCTCGTGGGGATCACGAAGAGCATCCTAGTGGATTGCGCGTGTCGTTGAGTACCTCGCTTGAGAGTGGTGTCTTGCGGTGCCTTGCGGGGCGAGCCTTGAGGGGCTAGTGACTTGAGGGTCACACCGAAGAACCATCTAGGTGTTGGTCGACACAACCGGTGACTAGCTTGGCGGTGCCCAAGTGAACACCGAGTGAACAAAAACAATTGTGTTCATCTTTGTTCCGGTGATTGGTCTCCGATTGTGTGTTGCCGATTGATTGATTGTTCATCTCTTGGTGATTGGCAACCTCGACTCTACGCGTTGGTATAACAAGCTCCTACCCTCTCTTGTATTACTTTGATTACATTCTTGCAAAGTAGAATTGCTTGCGTGGTCGGTCGGGAACCACATCTTGTGTAGACTAAATCCCGTGGGTAGAATTGCTTGTGTGGTCGGTCGGGAACCACTTCTTGTGTAGACTAAATCCCGTGGGTAGAACTCTTGATCACTAGTGGTAGCTTTTGTGTGTACTAGTGATCACCTACTAGAATTGCTTGGATAGGAGGCTTGCAACATCTAGTAGGCTAAGCATAACTTGCTTTCCGCCGTTTGTGTATCTAATGAAGTTTGCTTAGTGAGTTTGTAGAAATTTTTATAGGCTATTCACCCCCCTCTAGCCATCTAGGACCTTACAAGTGGTATCGGAGCCAAGGTCACCGTTTTAGTGTAAGGCTTAACATCCTACGGTGTTAAGATGGCTCAAATTGTGTTCAATCATGTTGGGGGCAAACCGCCTATGTTTGATGGAGTTAGTTCCTTTGATCATTGGAAGAGAAAGATGATCATGTATCTTGGTTCAATACAAGAGAGAGTTTTGCAAGTTACATTGCATGACTATGCTATTCTTGATAATGAACATCTCACCGATGAGGACAAAGCCAACATCACTTGCAATAGAATGGCTCTCAACACCCTATACAATGGTATTGATACAAAGGTGTTTGAGGGAATCAAGGATTTGGAGCTTGCAAGTGAAGTGTGGACTAGGTTGGGTGAGACCTATGAGGGCACCAAGGTTGTGAAGAGTGCCAAGTTATATGGACTCAAGAGTGAGTTCGAGAACTTCAAGAAGAAAGAGGATGAAACAATCATTGAAATGTTTCATCGCTACAAGTGATTGTGAATGATCTCAAGAGTTTGGGGCACAAGACAAAAGATGAAGACTTTTGTCACAAGTTCTTGATTTGTTTGTCAAGAGCTTCAAGATGTTGAAGCTAATGCTACAAAGAGATGGGCTTGAACATAAGAAGCCAAATGATTTACTTGGTGAAGTCTTGACATATGACAAATTTGATCAAGATGATGAGAAGGTGGAAGAGGAGAAGAAGAAGAAGACCGTGGCATTCCAAGCCACATCCTCCAAGGGCAAAGCACCAATCTTTGAAGAAGAAGAAACCAATGAGGAAGATGGTGACTTTGAGATTGATGATGAGGCACTAGCTCTTGTGGTGAAGAAGATGGGACACATGTTCATCAAGAGAAGAGGCTTCAAGAGAAACAACTTCAAGAAGCAAGAGCAACCAAGAAAGTGCTTCAATTGTGATAGCACCGAGCATCTACAAGCCGAATGCCCATATGAGAAGAAGAAGAACTACAACAAGGGCAAATTTGAGAAGAAGAAGCATGAGGCCAAGATGACACTCAAGAAGGGCAAGAATGGTGCATTTGTGGTCACTTGGGAGAGTGATAATGATGATGAAGATGAAGATACAAGCAACAAGGCTATGGCTTCCATCGCCATCAACAAGAAGCCTTCATTATTCTCTTCATCACCATCGTGCTTCATGGCCAAGGAAACCAAGGTACAATATGATGATAGTGATGATGATAGTGAGATGGAATATGCTCACGATGTTGATAATGTTGATGATGATGATGAACCTTCTAAGGATCAATTATATGACTTGATGCAAGAAACTAGAGATATAGCTATTGCCAAGGAAAAGAAGAGCAAGAAGCTTTCAATGAAAGTAGAAATACTTGAGAAAGCCCTAGGTGAGCTTATGACCACTCATGAGTGTCTAGTGGTAGACCATGAGAAACTTGGTGATGCTCATTCTAAGCTTGAAAAGGCTCACTCACTTCTTCTTGAGCAACAAGCAAAGAAAGTGGTGGTTGCATCATGTGATATAGGCCTTACTTGTGACATCATTGATGAGTCTTTTTATCAACCTATCATCATGACAAATGCTAACCCTTCTTGTAGCACATCATCCACCACCACCACCGACTCTATCTCTACTACTAGTGATGGCTTCACTTGTGATGCTACACTTATGGTTGAGAATGAGACTCTCAAGAAGGAGGTGGATGAGCTCACTCATGCCTTAGGCAAAGCCTATGGTGGTGAGGCCCGCTTGCTAAAGTGCTTGGGTAGCCAAAGGTTCTCTCTTAACAAAGAGGGATTGGGAGATACCCCCAAGAAGGGCAAGTCGGCCTTTGCAACTCCTAAGCCTAGCTTTGTGAAGAGCAATGGTCGGTTTGCTATAGATGCAAGCAAGTTGGGCACCTAGAGCAAAATTGCAACAAGAAGCAACAAAACAAGAAACTTGACAATGCTATATCTTTTGATTCTTGTTATGTGCTTACCAAGGGTGTGAAAGGTGTGCAAGCTAAGTTTGTTGGTACACCCATTGTTGGCCCAAAGAAGAAGGCTATTTGGGTACCAAAGAGCTTAGTCACTAACCTACAAGGACCCAAGCAAAAATGGGTACCTAAGCTTAATTGATTTGCTTGTAGGTGAATTATAAAGCCGGAGGAAGGCATTGGATTATTGATAGTGGGTGTTCTCAACACATGACCGGCACATCAAGAATGTTTGATTCAATCGAGAAGAATGATAGTGGCATTGAGGCAATCACTTTTGGTAATAACAAGAAAGGCAAGGTAGTTGGCTTGGGCAAGATTGCAATATCAAATGACATGAGTGTCTCCAATGTGTTGCTAGTTGAAAGCTTGGACTTCAATCTTCTCTCGGTGGCACAAATTTGTGATCTAGGCTACAAGTGCATCTTTGGAGCAAATGATGTTGAGGTAGTTTCTCTTGATGGCTCCAACTTGGTGTTCAAAGGATTTAGATATGAGAATCTCTATCTTGTTGATTTCAACACTAGTGAAGCTTCTTTGACAACATGTTTGATATCAAAATCAAGTTTGGGTTGGCTTTGGCATAGAATGCTTGGGCATGTTGGCATGAAACAATTGAATAAGCTCACACAACACAATCTTGTTGAAGGCTTGAAAGATGTTGTATTTGAAAAGGACAAGTTGTGTAGTGCATGTCAAGCCGGGAAGCAAGTTCGAAGCTCACATCCAAAGAAGAGCATAATGAGCACATGCAAGGCATTTGAGTTGTTGCACATGGATCTATTTGGCCCAACTACATACACAAGTATTGGTGGCAACAAGTATGGGTTTGTCATAATGGATGACTTCACAAGATTCACATGGGTATTCTTTCTTAGTGACAAGAGTGAAGTGTATGACACCTTCAAGACCTTTCTCACTAGAGTTCACAATGAGTTTGATATAAGAATCAAGAAAGTGAGAAGTGACAATGGGAGTGAATTCAAGAATACAAGAATGGAAGAATTGTGTGATCACTATGGCATTGGTCATCAATTCTCGGCCAAATACACTCCACAATCAAATGGCCTAGTTGAGAGGAAGAATAGAACATTGCTTGATATGGCTAGATCAATGCTTCATGAGTACAATGTTAGTCAATCATTTTGGGATGAAGCAATCAACACGGCATGCTACTACATCAATAGGCTCTATTGTCATACCTTGTTAGAGAAGACCCCATATGAGCTACTTCATGGAAGAAAGCCCAACATTGGCTATTTTAGAGTGTTTGGTTGCAAATGCTATATCTTGAGGAAGGGCACTAGATTGGGGAAGTTTGAAAAGAGATGTGATGAAGGGTTCCTACTCGGTTATTCAACTACAAGCAAGGCTTATAGAGTTTGGAACAATTCAAGTGGCATTAGAGAGGAAGTTCATGATGTGCAATTTGATGAAACCAATGGGTCACAAGATGAAGATGAGAATCTAGAAGATGTTGGTGGAACTCAATTGGTTGAAGCTATGAAGAACATGGACATTGGGGACATTAGAGCAAAGCAAGTGGTTGATGTGCAAGATGATAAAGATGAAGTGCTCAATTCTCCATTGAGGCAAGCTAGCAATGCTCAAGTGCAAGATCATGGTGCTAGTTCATCAAATGAAGACAAGTCAAGTGATCAACCAAGCGCAAGCAATCAAGTGCAAGTGCTACAACCACAACATGTTGCAAGAGATCACCCAATTGATAGTGTCATTGGTGATATTAGAAGTGGTGTGCAAACAAGATCAAGAGTGGCAATGATATGTGAATATGCATCATTTGTGTCAACCAAAGAGCCAAAGAAAATTGAGGAAGCTTTGGATGATGCCGATTGGATCATGGCAATGCAAGAAGAGCTCAACAACTTCACAAGAAATGATGTGTGGGAGTTGGTTGAAAGGCCGGAGGATCACAATGTCATTGGAACCAAATGGGTTTTCAAGAACAAGCAAGATCAAGATGGTGTTGTGATTAGAAACAAAGCAAGACTAGTTGCACAAGGCTATACTCAAGTTGAAGGTCTTGACTATGATGAAACATATGCTCCGTGGCAAGATTGGAGGCAATAAGGATACTATTGGCTTATGCATGTGCCCACAACATCAAGTTATATCAAATGGATGTCAAGAGTGCATTTCTCAATGGGATCATCAATGAGCTAGTATATGTTGAGCAACCTCCGGTTTTGAAGATGAGAAGAAGCCCAACCATGTGTACAAGTTGAAGAAAGCTTTGTATGGCTTGAAGCAAGCACCTAGAGCATGGTATGAGAGATTGAAGACTTTTCTTCAATCCAAGGGGTTCATTATGGGCAAGGTTGATACTACTCTATTCACCAAGAAGATTGGTAATGATCTCTTCATTGTGCAAATCTATGTTGATGATATCATCTTTGGATCAACCAATCAAGCATATTGTGAAGAATTTGGTGAAATGATGGCAAAAGAGTTTGAGATGTCCATGATTGGTGAACTTAGCTATTTCCTTGGTCTTCAAGTCAAGCAATTGAAGAATGGGACATTTGTGAGTCAAGGAAATACATAAGGGACATGTTGAAGAAGTTTGGGATGCAAGATGCAAAGCCAATCTCAACTCCAATGGGCACCAATGGGAATCTTGATAGTGATCATGATGGCAATATGGTGAATCAAAAGGATTATCGGTCATTGATTGGAAGCCTACTCTATGTCACCGCATCAAGACCGGATGTCATGTTTAGTGTTTGCATGTGTGCTAGATATCAAGCCTCACCTAGAGAGAGTCATCTCACGGCCGCAAAGAGAATATTGAGGTACTTGAAGCAAACAAGAGATGTTGGATTGTGGTATCCTAAGGGGTCAAAGTTTGAATTAATTGGATATTCGGACTCGACTATGGTGGTTGCAAGATCAATAGAAAGAGCACAAGTGGTACATGTCAACTTCTTGGAAGATCACTTGTGTCATGGTCCTCAAAGAAACAAAATAGTGTGGCAATCTCTACCGCCGAAGCCGAATATGTTAGTGCGGGGAGTTGTTGTGCACAATTGCTTTGGATGAAGTCAACTTTGAAGGATTATGGCATCAATTTCAAGAATGTGCCATTATTTTGTGATAATGAAAGTGCAATCAAGATGACACAAAACCCGGTTCAACATGGAAGAACAAAGCACATTGACATAAGGCATCATTTCATAAGAGATCATCAACAAAAGGGTGACATTTCCATTGAAAGTGTGGGCACCGATGATCAACTTGCCGACATCCTCACCAAGCCACTTGATGAAAGAAGGTTTTGCAAGCTAAGGAATGAATTGAACATTCTTGACTTCTCAAACATGTGTTGAATGCACCCCACCACTACTTGACATGCCTCTCCTTCGACAAAGCAAGGTACCATTGTGTGACATGTCATTCATTCTTAGGATTATACTTATGGTAGCACATGTAGACATACAAGGTGCATTTGGAGCATTCATGATAAATCAAATGTGTTTGATGTATATATGTTTACCACTATTGCTTCTATGTTTTGCTTGATCTAGTGGTGACATATGACATGTTTATGGGCTTGCAATCCTAGTGTTGAATCTAGAATATTTGCTACAAGTGTTTAATTCAACATAGGCAAGATAACCCTTGTCATGAGGTGTGAAGAAGCTTGTCTTTGGTTCAAACCGAATTAAATATCTTTGGCAAGTGGTCTAGATTGAACCAAATTTGACTAAAGTTTTGTTTACTCCATCAAAGTCTTTTCTCTCCACAATTTGATCCCATTTTTGGGCAATTGTTGACAAAGGGGAGAGAAAAAGATGATTGAACATGATAAAGGGGTAAATAAAATTTTGATGCACACAAGAAGGGGAGCAAGCTCATGAACAAAGTTGTTGCATTTGTTTGTGCATTCTCATATGACTTGCTCATGGCACCTAGTTTTAAAGTTTTATACAAGTGGTGTCTCCTTGCTTGTGTGGTGCAATGCTAGTATAGGACTTGAATGATGAAATGATCTACTAGCATGCATAGGTTGTAACTAGACTCCCTTGCTTTACAAGTGGTTCAAGAACTTTGCTTATAATGTTGATCTCACGGGGTTCTTGAGTTTTTGATGGATGTCTAGTTACTTATGGTGCTAAGGATGGTGTAAATTGCAACTCCGATTGGTATCACGGTTCAAAGGTCCATTTCTTACACCTTAGCATCATTTTGGTAGAATTACTCTCCCCACAATCTTATCCATGCATATGTGCAAAGCTTCAAATCCAAACTCTATGCACATATGTAGGGGGAGCAATACTACCAAAACCGAACTTGCTATAAGTTGTCCAAATTTCTCTTGTGAGCTTAATGATTGGACAAGTATGACAAGTTCAAAATCTTTATTATAAAATCATCTTTGTTGAGGTTGTCATCAATTACCAAAAAGGGGGAGATTGAAAGTCCCTAGTTTGGTTTTGGCTAATTGATGAAACCTAGGACTAACCTTGTTTATCTAAGTGGTTGATTTAGAGAAAGGTTGTCCACATGATGAGCATATTGAATATGAAGCATGACACGTGTCATGTGATCAAAGATGAAGATCAAGACGGTGCTTGGCTCCATGGACCGGTGTTGAAGGTGAAGGGCTAGTCAAGGCTTGGGAGTGAAGGACCATGCGATGGTGAAGCTCGGGCAAGACTAGGCGCCGATGGACCGATGCACGGTGAAGGGCAAGTGAAGTCAAGGTCGATGGATCGAGACGGTCACATGATGGTGTGAAGTGTTCATATCATTTGGAGGAACAAAATGGGCTCAAGGCAAAGGTATAACTTATAGGGCCATTTTGTTTTGCACTCAAGACACCATAGAGGGTGTGAGTGGTTTAGGATCGATAGCCGCACTATTAAGAGGGAAGTCTTATCGGCTATTCGACGCACGGGTGCCACTAGGTGAATTCATGAAGTGCATTGCATGTAGGACCTAGTGAGCTAACCTAACCTTTGGGAAATGATTGTGAAAAAGCTAACACACAAGCACATGGAGATGTACACTTGGTGGTGTTGGCACATTTACAAAGGTGGCGTTTGGGCGCGCTGTGGTTTGCGGGGGTAGAGATGGGTTTGGGTCCCTCTCTTCCTCCCGCCGAGCTGTGAGGCGGGATTCGGCGCTTTCGGGAAAAATGGATGCATATTTTCTATTGCGCCGGATGCAAAATTTGGTTGAAATCATGCTATCTCGATGATCAAGTTGGTATACTTGTTGGATAGCATGTTGGAGAAGTTGGTGTCACGACGACGAAAAAAAAGACGGACCCGCGGGGCGGCGGACGCGGGCTGGCGGGACGCGTCCGGCGAGCGGGCGGACGCCGACCAGAAAGTTTCTGGTTTTTCGGCCGCGTCGGGGACGTCGCCGGACGCGGGCCGGGACCGGCGACGCCGGACGCGGCGTGATCTGTCTTGTAGCGTCCAGCGCTCGATGGAAGACGGCGTGGTGCTGCAGGTGGCAGCTCAAGCGGCGGACGCGTGGGTGCCGCGTCCGGCGCACGCCGGACTCGGGACGAAAGTTCCGGGGCACGGCATTCGAGCGGGACGCGGCGCCCGGACGCGCTATGGTGACGCCTTCGGACGGGCGCGGACGCACACGTGGCGGACGAGATTGAACGCGAGCCAACGGTCGGCTCGGCCGCGCGCAGGAAGAAGCGCCGGACGCGTCCGCGGTTTGCGGCGACAGCGTCCGGCGCTTTGCTCGGCCTCCGAGGGGGTAACGGTCACATTTGTTTGAGGGGTTATAAATAGAAGGTGGCCGGCCCTTGGGGAGGTCTCTTGGCCATTTCTCATCCCTTGTGCATTCTTTGAGCTAAGAGACTCTCTCCCACTCTTCCCCTTGCTTGGTTGTTCATCCTAAGAGAGATTGAGTGAATCACCTAGTGCATTGCATTGCTTGAGGGCATCTAGTGGCACTTGTGGGTGGTTTAGCCGGTGGATTTCTTGTTACTCTTGGAGAGTACCGCTCCTAGCCGGCTTGGAGATTGTTGGAGGCGTTGGCAAGAGAAGGTGATTGTTCTTGGCCACCTCCGGTTGATTGTGAGAGGTTTGAGCTCACCTCGTGGGGATCACGAAGAGCATCCTAGTGGATTGCGCGTGTCGTTGAGTACCTCGCTTGAGAGTGGTGTCTTGCGGTGCCTTGCGGGCGAGCCTTGAGGGCTAGTGACTTGAGGGTCACACCGAAGAACCATCTAGGTGTTGGTCGACACAACCGGTGACTAGCTTGGCGGTGCCCAAGTGAACACCGGGTGAACAAAAACAATTGTGTTCATCTTTGTTCCCGGTGATTGGTCTCCGATTGTGTGTTGCCGATTGATTGATTGTTCATCTCTTGGTGATTGACAACCTCGACTCTACGCGTTGGTATAACAAGCTCCTACCCTCTCTTGTATTACTTCGTTTACATTCTTGCAAAGTAGAATTGCTTGTGTGGTCGGTCGGGAACCACTTCTTGTGTAGACTAAATCCTGTGGGTAGAATTGCTTGTGTGGTCGGTCGGGAACCACTTCTTGTGTAGACTAAATCCCGTGGGTAGAACTCTTGATCACTAGTGGTAGCTATTGTGTGTGCTAGTGATCACCTACTAGAATTGTTTGGATAGGAGGCTTGCAACATCTAGTAGGCTAAGCAAAACTTGCTTTCCGCCGTTTGTGTATCTAACGAAGTTTGCTTAGTGAGTTTGTAGAAATTTTTTATAGGCTATTCACCCCCCCTCTAGCCATCTAGGACCTTACACTCTTGTGTTCTTGAATTCACTCCCATTGTCACTTCTTATCTTCTTGATGGTAGTGTCAAACTCATTTTGCACCCTCTTGACAAATGACTTGAATAGATCATAGACTTCACTTTTGTCAAAGAGGAAGAACACCAAGTGTATCTTGTGTAATCATCCACAATCACAAAACCATACTTGTTGCCCCCAATTGATGTGTAGTGAGTTAGGCCAAACAAGTCCATATGCAACAACTCAAATGCTCTTGATGTTGACATCTCATTCTTCTTGGGATGTGAGTTCCCATGTTGCTTGCCGGCTTGACATGCACTACAAGGTCTATCCTTCTCAAATGTGACATCATTCAAGCCTCTCACTAGATCATGCTTCACCAACTTGTTCAATTGCTTCATGCCAACATGTCCAAGGCGCCTATGCCATAGCCATCCCTTGCTTGACTTGCCAATCAAACATGATGAAAGTTGAGCTTCACTAGCATTGAAATCCACCAAGTATAAGCTTCCATGCCTAAATCCCTTGAAGATGATATTTGCTTGATCCTTGCTCACCACCTCAACTTGCTTGTCATCAAATATGCATTTGTAGCCAAGATCACACAATTGTGCCACCGACAAAAGATTGAAGTTCAAAGTATCAACTAGCAACACATTGGAAAGATCCTTCTCATTGGAAATTGCAACCTTTCCAAGCCCCATGACATCACCCTTGCTATTGTCACCAAATGTGATGGAGTTGAATCCACCATTGTCATTCTTGTCAAGTGATTTGAACATACTATCTTCTCCGGTCATATGATTTGATGCACCACTATCAAGCACCCAATGCCTCCCTCCGGCTTTGTAATTGACCTACAAGAAGACATCAAGCTTTAGGTACCCATTTTTGCTTGGGTCCTTGAAGGTTAGTCACTAGAGTCTTTGGCACCCAAATAGCTTTCTTCTTTGAGCTCATCCATGGTGTACCAATGAATCTAGCACTCACACCACTCTCACTCTTAACAAGCATATAAGAAGCATTCAACTTGTAAGAGGAGGCACTAGTGTTCTTGTTCTTGCATGCATGCTCTAGATGACCAACTTGCTTGCAACTCTTGCAATAGCTACCATTGTTCTTCACAAAACTAGTCTTGTGAGGAGCAAAAGCGGCCTTGCCTTTCTTGGGGGTATAACCCAATCCCTCTTTGTAGAGAGAAGCTCTTTGGCTACCCAAGCACATAAGCAAGCGGTCCTCACCACCATAAGCCTTAGCCAAGGTGTGATTGAGCTCCTTGACTTCCTTCTTAAGACACTCATTCTCAACTACTAGTGTAGAATCACATGCATGACCAACACTACTAGATGATGTAGAGGCATAAGAGCATGAAGGGCCAAGTGATGCAACAACAAATGAGTCATCAAGTGAATCACATGATGTGGACACATTTTTTCTTTTCTATGTTCACCACTTGTGGTTGCACTTTCTCTTGCTTCTCAACTAGAGAAGAATGAGCTTTTTCAAGCTTAGAGTGAGCAATCTCTAGCTTCTTATGGTCTACCTTTAGACTCTCATAAGAAGCCCTCAACTCCATAAGTTCTTGCTCAAGGTTTTGTTTATCCTTGCGCAAGCCCCTACATTCTTTCCTAGAGTCATTGAAAGCACCTTTGCAATCTTCAAGCATGACCCATAGTTCTTCTTTTGTGGTGTCATCATCATCATCACTCTCATCATCACTATCGGGTGGAGGTTTTACCTTAGTGGCCTTGGCCATGAAGCAAGATGATGGAGCACCAAATAGAGAAAGCTTCTCTTGAATGGCAATGCTTGCGTGCCCCTTCTTCTTCTTCTTGGAATCATCATCATCATCACTTGAGGAAGATGAATCACTCTCCCAAGTTGCCACATGAGATTCACCCTTCTTCTTGTGATGGGAGGAGTCTTTCTCCTCCTTCTTCTTCTCTTGCTTCTTCCTCTCCTTCCTCATGGCATCTTCATCATCACTTGCATATGGGCACTTGACAATGAGATGATCCTTGCTATTGCACCGGAAGCACTTCATGGGACGGTCACTAGACTTGGATGAGCTTCTCTTGCCCTTGGACCGGTACCCCTTCTTCATGAGCTTCCCATTCTCTTCACAAGGAGTGCCATTTGTTCACTCACTTCTTCTTCTTGCCCACTTGAGCTAGAGCATGGCTCATCTTCACTTGAAGACTCTTCCTTCTTCTTCTTGCCCTTGCTCTTGGATGATGTGGCCTTGAATGCCACACTCTTCTTGTCATCATCCTTCTTCTCATTCTCCTTCTTCTTCTTCTTCACCAACTCTTCCTTCTCATGATCTTCTCTAAACTCATCATCGGCCATAATCTCTTGAAGGACTTGGTTGGGAGTTGGCTTCTCCTTCATGGTTGTCTTCACCATGACGGTCTTCAACATATCAAATCTCTTGGGAAGACATCTCATGAACTTGGTGGAGAATTGAGAGTCCTTGATTTCTTCCCCAAGTCCCTTGAGCTCATTGACGATGACTTGGAGCCTATGGAACATCTTCGGCACACTCTCATCCTCCTTCATTGAGAAGCTTGCAAACTTCTCTTGCAACATGTAGGCTCTTGCGGTCTTGACACTTTCGGTGCCCTCATAAGCTTCTTCTAGCTTCTTCCAAATGTCATGAGCCACCTCAAGGTTCTTGATGAGCTCAAAAGCTTTATCATCAAGTGCCTCATGGAAAGCACTCACGGCAATGTCATTTGCTTGTTGCTTCTTCTCTTCGGCCGGTGTTGGCACCGCACCCTCAAAAGCTCAAACTTTGTTTCCACCACTTTCCACACCTCAAGGTTGATTGACTTGAGATGACTCTTCATCTTGAGCTTCCATTTTGCATAGTCATCACCTCGAAATGATGGTGCCTTCTTGGTGTTGTTGATATGCATAACCAATGCCATTGCTTCACCGTAGGATGTTAATCCAACTCAAACAAACGGTGCCCGGCTCCGATACCACGTGAAAGGTCACAATGGCTAGAGGGGGGTGAATAGCCTAATAAAAAACTTGCAAAGACACTAAGCCACAATTTAGATAGCAAGGCGGCAAATGTGCAAAGCTAAAGCTTCGACTACGCTAAGCAAGTCGTCCTACACAATGCAAGGCTACTCAATTCTATTGCACAACAACCACGGTGATTAAGCTACACAAAGACGGTTCACACGGTTCCCAACCGAACAAGTAGTTCTAACCCATGCGGTTTTAGTCTACACAAAGAGGTACGCGGCCAACCTCACAATCAATTCTACTTTGCTGGAATGTAAAGAGAGGATGGAGGTTTATACCGCCGCGAAGAGTAGAAGATGGCCAATCACCGGCGTAGAAACCAATCACCTAGAGATGCTCAATCACAAACACAATGGAGGTCGAAGCCTCGGCAATCACAAATCAACACAATGATATTTTACCGAGGTTCACTTGCTTCCCGGCAAGCTACTCCTCGTTGTGGCGATGCACTTGCTTGGTGAGTTGCTCGCTCAATTGGCTCGGTGCCAAAGACCCCAATGGGGAGCCGCAATCTCCACACAAGACAAGGATCCACCAGCCATGAGCAATCCACTAGTGTATCCTTTCGTGAAATCCCGTGGGAAAGGATCAAGAACCCCTCACAAGAACCCGGTGTGGCCTCGAACAAGCACCAAGTCGAGCTCAACCACCACCTGCTGCTCCAAACCATCTACGGTGACGGGAATCACCGAAGAGTAACAAGAATCCACGGCTCACTCGATGAACAAGTTCCTCTAGATGCAACTCTCAATGCAAATCACTTGTTCTCACTCAAATCTCTCTCAAGAATGATCAACCTATCCAAGAGATGAGTGGGGAGGAGTGTCTCTAGCTCAAAGTATGCTCAAGAGTGTTAGAATTGGCAAGAGAGCCTCCCATGGCCGGCCAAGGGGCTATTTATAGAGCCAAGCTAAAAAAATAGCCGTTGGCCCTCGGGCCGACCAAAACCCCGTCGGACGCGTCCGGCGGCCCGGCTGGCCTGCGCCCGGAGCCGATCGTTGCCTTTGAAAGTCGGCGACGTCACCGCGTCCGTCGCCCGTTTGCCTTGCGTCCGGCGCTCCCCCGACGGACGCGTCCGGCGGTCCTAGCGCCCGCAGCGTTACGGACCGCGTCCGTCGGACAGCCGGCGTCCATCGCACCACGTCGAGTGCGCCGCCGCCATGGACCGAGCTCCGCGCCATGCGCCGGCACAAGCCACGCCCGACGCCGTACGGCCTCGTGCTGGCCCGCCGCTCCGCCGTTAGCCGCGTCCGTCACAATGGACTTGGCCGAGGTGAGCAAGGCGCGTGGCCCGACGGACGCACGGCAAATGGCGTCCGGCGCTCATCACCCAGCGTCCGACGCCGGCGTCCGGGGGTGCCGCGCGCCGAGGAAGCTACTGGACCGCGTCCGGCGCCTCGCGGCGGCCGCGTCCGACGCTGTTGACAAGTGTCATCCTTGTCGATTCTTCGCGCCGTCTTCGCTCCAAGTCCAATCTCTTGCCTTGAATACCAACTCCACCAAGTGTAGACCTCGTCTCAAGCACCGGAGTTAGTAGTACAAGCACGACCACGTTGGCAAGAGTTAGCTCTCTAGTTAGTCTCTCATGCATCATGCAAAGTCGCAACTAGAGGCACTTAGGACCGCGAATGAAACCGAGGAAACCCCTCTTGATAGTCGGTTATCGGTTCTAAATGTGATCACACTCTCTATAGTGTCTTGATCACAAAACCAGAAAGCCCTATCAAGTATACCTTCGCATTGATCTCCACGGATGTTTCCGTCCATCACCGGAGCTTGATCACCTCACATGTCCACCATGTTCATCACCGTGATCACCATACTCCATCATCCACCGTCATGTTGCTATGTGTCTAACCACACTTAGAGCAAAACATTAGCAACGTTGAGTGTCATTAATTACCAAAACCAAACCGGAGCTTTTAGGTACAAGTACCAGAATGCCTTTGAACACCATAGTCGTATCTTAGTCGGAGAGTCGAAGCACGTACAAGACTCAGAAAATCACGAGCGTCGAGCAGGCACACGAAACGCTAGGTGGACGAAACCGCGAGAGGTTTCTAGATTGGGGTATAGATAGATACAGAATACTAAATATCAGTAGTGCCCCTGTCTGTTTTTTTTTCTTTTGAATCTAGGAATCCTCTCATTACTCATTTGCTAACAAATCGTTAGCCACGATTACAGAAATGTTTCCGGGTATGGAGGCAGTGAATACCTCTCTTCACCCTCATTACACAAATGACCCAGAGCGGCAAGCTCATGCGCTGCCCTATTACAATCTCTATACATGAATTCAAATGAAACGTGAATAAAATTCAAAGCTAGCAAAGACTTGACTTCATCAATGAGATAGCTGACTGATGAATCATCATAATTGCTTGATTGGATCTCCTTTACCACCTCCTGGGCATCCGTTCCAATGATGATACAGCCAATGCCTAGGCTCACGGCCATCTGAATCCCTTGTAAACACACTATCAACTCAATGTGGGATGGGCTGAGGAGATCATCAACTTTCCCTCTCCATGTTTGCATAACATCGCCCTCCCAATCCCTGATTAGAGCTCCCCAGCTGCTAGCTCCCGTCTCAGGGATGTATGATGCATCACAATTCAGTTTCAATATGTCTTCAGGCGGTTTCGACCATCGGACACCAGCTCGGACCTGATTTGCTCCTACCCTCGGATTGTCATCGACTTGGCTCATTTGTTTAACATAAGCTTCCACACTTATAGCCAAAACCTGTGAACATCGCCTCTTCCCCTCCTCCCTGACCATATTCCTTTCCGACCATGTGTACCAGAGAGTGGTGATCATTAGAAGCTTTTTCTGTTCAGTAGCTTTCAGGATATACTCCACAGCTTCACTCGCTGAATGGATGGAGGGATTGTCTGTCTTCCTCCAGCCCGAGTAAGCACCAGAGCTGCTTCGCCATTTTACACTTTAAGAAAAGATGACCCCCGTCCTCTCCCATAAGATTACAAATCGGGCACCTAGTGGTGAGCTTCATCCCTCTTCGAACGAGGTTACACCGATTAAGAGTTATAATCCATAATTAGTTGGCCTCTTACGCCAATACGTAAAAAGTGACATGTTAATAATATTATTACACACGAAATTGATTACTAATAATTTAATATTTTAATGACCTAAATATTGACCAATAATCATGATTTTTTACTAAAAATTCAAAGGTACATTAAATATATATTCCTAGTTAGATGCTTTTGTTCATGTATGGTTTAACAGCCTAAGGATCTAGTAGTTCTCTACTACATGAAACTAGATGATACTCCACGTGTGTTGTTCTAAAACTTAAAGTATTGACACGAAGGTGGAATCTTTAGACTAAATTATTTTTATTAGAATCATCAGCGGCATAGAATGTATTTATTGTATGGCTGCTTGGATATTGATATTGTGTAGGAATTAGGATCGTCGTGGTACGCATCAATTGCTTAGAGGTTGATATTGTGTAGTATGTAAATACCCTAGGTTTTTTAGGGAAATAACCCGAGATTTTGATGTTCATGATTATTGAGGTTGCAACTAACTTATGTATGGATTCAAGTTTCTCCAGAAACAAATGTCTAGTGTACTCACTCTGTCCACGAAAGAATACAATTCTCATATTTTTGAGGAGCCAAATAGTTTAAACTTTGACTGAAATTATACAAAAAGATTATTAACACTCATGTGACAAATAAATAGAAAAAAGTTTACTTAACCCCGAACTATTGGTGACTGTCTATATCACACCCTCACCTATTAAACTAGGTATTCTACCCCTTTAAACTACTAAAAATCATTGAAATAACCCCTAAGACGGGTTTAAAGGTGATCACCGATGTAGAATATAAAAAGATCTACATAACCCCCTAACATATCAAGGGTTGACTAAATAACCCCTAAACTATAAACTAAATATTATACAGCTCTTGAAGTATATCTAATAATGTTCAGTAATGTTCAGTGACCCCATGATAATCTTGTAGTGTCGTTTGGATATAGTATCCCACCACACTGGCTTAACCACCCATACTTGCACGTAGGCCCATTGGCTACCTCCCTCTTCCTACTCTTTCTAGGATTACAGCACCGCCTGATGAGGACCACCATGTCTTCTGCTCCACCTCATGGCACTGTGGTTCGACTATGGGCTTAGACTTCTGGCTCCTCCAGAAATAACTAACTACCATAAGCAGCCTCTTTAGTAAAACTGAGTGTTTCGGGTTGTTGTTCGACTATGGGTGATTTGGTATGCGAGGCGAATGGTGATCCATGAGAATGTATTCCAGAATTTTGCTAAGAAAAGAGAGAATGCATTCCAGAGTCTGTTGTCCACGCTTTGCTTTGTGGAGAGGTATATGGAAGAGCTTGCAATGAACAACCCTAACATCACTATAATTTTTTATGTACTACATAACTTATTAATAATCTATATTGTAAAGATATAATAAAAGCTTTTATCATGTATTTTTTGATGACCTCTTGACAATAAAATCACATAAATTCACATTTTATCTTTAGTCCACAATTAGAATTAAAGATTTCTCTCAAAGATGTGGCTTCACTTAGTGTTTTCGCATTTAAAATTTACTATAAACTTTTTCTAGCAAATGTCTCCTAGTGAGGATTGCCGCCCTTTATGAATAATTCCTAGCTTTGCCATCGACGGACACATTACTCTACCACGGGAAAAAACAACGTATATGGTTAAATCGTCAAATAGTAGATTAATTTAGAAAAAAAAAAGAACCTAGCCCCAGTGCAAAAATTCAATCAAATAAGCTACACTCAATTCTTATAATGGTTAAAACTCTAAAACCGGCACCCCTTATGTATAATTTCTAGCTCCACCACTGAGTTGGGGTGGCCAACTCGCAGCTAGTGTCGCCGAGATGGTTTACCCTCCCCACCGGTTCTTGCAAAGGTGAAAAAGATACAGCATTTGCAAAGAGTTGGGATCATTCTGCCGTGGCAGCGGTGGCGAGGGATGAGGCCCAAAATTTCTTGGGAGTTTTGGATGGGTTAACCAACCAGGAAGAGTTTGAAAAAAAAAAAACAACAACCAGGAAGTGGTTGAAGCAAGCCTTGAAGCAACAGCGTGCTGGGAGGGCATGGGCCTGTCCGCATCGCTTTGAAACTGCCTGGAAGCCGAAGCACAAGGTATCATGAGGCCCAGGGGCCGAATTTGCCTAACCGTATCAATCCCTCTCTGCTGCGGATTTCTTCATTTCTACCGTAGGAAATTTCGTTGGTATTTATATACTGTACGAACGTTCAGCCGAGTTCCGCACCGGCCGCAGTAAGACCATGCGCAGCGGGGCCTGGAAAGGCTCCCTGCATGTGCCACGGCGGACAAATGGCGTATGAATCGCCTGCAGCGGAGACCTGGATACGAGACGGAACTGGCGGCCACACGGTGAATATGGCGCCTGCGCAGCCCTGTGGTGGAGAGCCGGAATCGGACTCTGACTGGGCCCGCGCGCATGCGCGCTGAGAGAGGGAGAGGGGAGAGACAACATGCAGCTGTGGGCCCCGTGATTTCAACTAGAAAAAAAATGTTATATCTCACAAACTAAAACTCCAAATTAAATTCCGATTGCACCATTAAATTCGTTACAATTAATCCTTCAAAACTAGATCTCACATGAATATATTTAGATAAAGTGATAAGTGGGCCCGATTTCAGTAGTTGAGATGGAGTATGAGATATGAAGGTTCATGGGTGCGGAAGAAACGTGTATGGAGTAGAGAATCTTGATGACCAGGACGTGTGGAGTAAGAAAATGGAGTAACATGGCTGCGGACAGTCTAAGTACCCTTTTTCACCTCTGCAAAATCGAACTCAGTTCGCTATGTGACATGCTGTCACAAAAATCAAACGAATTTGCAGTGAAAACATGGTATATGTTCTTTTTCAGCGCATTCTAATGTCAATATTTTCTTGCCTGTATTGATGGACAGATGTTAATATCCAGAGATGCACTGACAAGCAGAGAGAACAAACAAGTAACAACTCGTGCTGCTGCTGCGGCTGCTTTCCCTTCAGTACTGCAAACGCTCAGCTGCTCTAAATTAAACCTCCGAAGAAAGCTGAGGTCACTGATCAGATACCGAAGCTATTATTTTTCGGGATCCTCTTCTGGGATGCAGCTCACTTTGGTCACTTTCGTCTTTTGCATTGTCTTACACATACTTGCCAAACACACTAGTTATTTCGCAAGTTGCATATCTAGGTGTAAACCATTAACGCTCGAGGACGATACGGCATTGATACTACCCTACTACAAGAACAATGGGCGGCAGCTCATTGCCACCAGAGTTGGTAGCCAACAAGCATATGCAGCAAGTTGCAACTAGGACAACAGATGTAGCTGAGCTGCCTATTGGCAACATCCCTTTTCTCTGTTCCTAGCCAACTTGTAATAGTAGCATCTTCCTTTTGATTTCATAACTATAAGACGGCCCTTAGAAGTATGTTAAGAACTTTCCTTGAAAGTTAGGGATCACAATAGCTATGCACTAGTAAATCCAGTCTCAAATTTGCAATTTTAGATTGCAGCTAAGTAATTCTGAATAATTATCATCATTTTTGCTTTCAAAGATCCAGTTACAACTTACAACATTACCATGTTGGTTGTCTCTGTCCAGTCAGTCAGTCAGTCAGTTGGCGACATCTCTGCAATTAGCAACTACAAATCCCTGCCATTCGTAATTAATCTACTGCCTCGATCAGCACCTCATTTCCCTCACACACAGCCGGCCTACGAAGAACATGACCCAGTCGAACAAGAGCACATCAAGGGCTTGTACGGCCTCTGGCAGATGCGATCCATGACAACAACAAAAGCCATGACCATGGCGCAATCAGCGTCCGGCATGATGGTGAGGCTGAACACGTCCTCCCCGAGCGTGACCGCCTCCGCCGCCGCCGCCGCAGCTCCGGCTTTCTTCCTGGTTATCCTGGCCACCTCCTCGCCGCCGTCTCCGCCTTTCCGGATCTTGCAGCTTCTCCTCCAGAAGCTGCCCTGCACTGTAAAGCTTGGGACAGCTTGCTCGGCGCCGTGAGCTGCTGCTGATCCTGATGCCATGTACACTTCCGCTTCGTCGGTGCCTTTGACGAGCGAGCATTTTCTCATCGAGAAGAGATGTTGCCGTCTGGGGAAGCTCGTCTTGTCGCCGCCTGCGGATTCTTCTGATGATGCTCTGTAGCAGTTCCATTGGTCGCGCATGCTGAGAATCTGTCACGGGATGCAGAGGGCGGGACATTTGGTATTCAAAAGTGGCGGGTAATAATAAAGAAAAGGTAACCAAGGGGAAGATAGATACTACTAATGTTCCAAACTGTTTATTTTATTTTGCATCTCCGGTCACTTTCTGTTGTTTCTTTTTACAGTTTACTACAGCTGTAAGCGTGCAGTAATAAGTTAGTAAATAACATCGTAGAGTATTTCAAAGCCCGTGAAAAAGAAAACAATAAAGTACATTATCAAGAGCAAGCGTACGTTCGGTAATAAGTTAATAAAATCGTAGAGTATTTCAAAGCCCGTGAAAAAGAAAACAATAAAGTACATTATCAAGAGCATAGCCATATCAGAGAAACCAAAGCATTTTGGTTTGTCTGCAGGCTTTTGGACGAAAGTGCATGTGTTTTTCAAGTAGAAGGCATGTTCGCAACATCTGTCATCTCATCTGTGTGTGCAAGCTTCTTCAGGTAGTTGCATTTTGCAGAGGACTACGGACTACGTAGAAATGTTCCAACTTGTGTTAACAGCACTAGCAGTGCCTGTGAAATATGTTATTCATCGATCATCTCATCATCATCAGTCTTGAGAATTGCATTGGCGAATGAATCACTTTGTGGGATATACTACAAATAAATCTTTGGAGCAGAATGGCTTCTGAGTACAGAATTGGTGGATTTGGATCGCATTGCGTGATCTAGAACTAGAACAAATTAAGAAAGTAAACCCAGACACCAACCAAATATATCTTTTGCCCACCTAACAAGAAAGATTGCGCATTTCTCGATTTCTTCTCCGGATTGACAAAATGGAATGGAAGATCATACATGCACCATACTACGAATAATCCTGGCTCTACGTTAACTATGCTACTATGGGGATATGGGATGCGATCAATTAATCATATATCATCCGATCCGTAATTGACAACTCAATCAACCACAGCGTACCTGCGGGCGGAGAGCCAGGAGCGGCGTGCCTTGGCCGTCCATGAGGAGGAGCTCGCCGGCGAAGAGCTTCCGGCGGCGCGAGTAGTTGTCGACGCGGAACGCCAGGCTGCCGGTGGCGTCGTAGACGGAGAAGCCGTCCGTGCCCTGGAACCCCATGCTGGACCTCTTCCACACCGTGTACACCGCCGGCTGGCGACGACGACCCTGGCCGTCCCCGACCCCCGCGGCGCGGCCGACGGTGGTGGTGGCGCGCCCATGGCGATCGCCGCTGCCGTCGTGATGAGGAGCGACGACGCCGTCGGACGATGGGTGCACCCGCGTGGCGCTGGCAGCGATGCTGCTGGGGCTCGACGTCGTCGACGATCGCGGTGGCACCGGGTGCATGGCTTGTTTGTTTTGCTTCGTTTGATTGAATGATGGATGGGCAACAGAAGTTGCTAGCTGCCTGTACTACGTGTGCTCTCCTTCTCTTTATATACGACTCTCAAAAACAGCAGCTGCTCTCTCTAGACTTAGAGGCAGTCATCGTCATATCCAACGGCCGTTGGTTTTGTTGTGCTGTAAGCCTGTAACTGACTGTTCGAATGGACAGTTGTTTCGTGCGTTGGCTCGATCGCCATGCATGCATGGCCTTTTGCCCTTTTGCCTTTTGCACTGCACTTTTTGGCGCACAGATGGATGATACATGAGTTTTTTTTTAGGAAAATAGATGAGTTTCGTGGCCGGTGAGTTTGCAAATGCGTGGCGATGCAATCCACTTCAATTTTTGCTTCTCTTTCCTTTTTTTCTCCCCAAAAAAAATACAAGTAGACACACGAGCGCGCACTACAGTCACGTCCACGCAAGGCCGATCGATCGTGGTGAAGGCTACGATACTGAGCACTAGCTCGATCTCAGATCAGTGCTGCTGGGTTGTTGGCAGCAGAAAGCATGCAGAGAAGATGTCGCGACTCGCCACTGCAGATCGAGGTGCGTGACAGTCGACGCGCGCATAGTAGGACTATAGGAGACTGAGGATACATGATTTTTACCATAATCATTGTGTGGACTTTTGTGTGATGAGTGATTGTCAACATGCCAACACAAGGCGTGTGTGTTCTTACTAACCGATGGCACGCGGATACGTGTCAAACAATGGTGTCTCTTGGCTCATGTTGTCTGCAGGTGTCGAGCTCGGACCGGGTGTGTCGTGCTGACGGACCGGGTGCGGTGCTGACGGACCGCGTGCCGTGCTGACGGACCGGGTGCGGTGAAGGGCGGACGTGAGGCTTGGATCGAGGGACCTGAGGACCGGCGGCCAGCCGTGGTGGCTGACAGCTGGGACATCAACGAGCGCAAGTGTACACGGCGGGGGATGCGTACGGGCTACGCTACTCGCGGAGGGTTTGGTGGTTTCGCCTCAAAACCATCGGCGGCGGGTTTCCCTGGTTTGCGCCTCAAAACCGGGGGCGGAGGTCCCGGTGCGGACGGACGACACGTGGCGGCATCGGGGAGATTGCTTGGAAGCAAGGCTACCGGTGAGAAGGCGCGGTGGCCGTCGGATTAAGTGAAGCCTGAGTTGGACCCTTATGCCCCTGGCTAAGTGGTGTGGCTCTTCATGTATCCAAGGGCAAAGAAGGAATGTAAAATAGACTTGCCCCTCCATAAATAAGGGATGAGGGTTCTCCTTCCCCATCACCTCGGCCTATTTCCATTTTCTCTTAGGTTTTTCCCTTCCTCTAGATCTTTGTGAGAGAGAGGTCCGCAAATCCTTGATTTGTACTCAACCAACGTGTATGGCAAGTTTGAGCGCGAGTCTCATTTGTTTCTCTCTGCGAGTAAATCATACGTACTGTGTCTCGTGATGGATTTTGTGTTCTTCCCGAGTTGATTTTTGGGCCACTTTGTTCTTCGCGTGATTTCTCCGTTTCTAGACCGATTGGAGTCATTCTTCTTGCGTTGGATCGATCTATGACACAAGAGTGATGTTTCCACTGAAGGAATCGAGCTAGTTCTTCTTGAGATCAAAGATCCACGCGATTTTCTCTCCGGTCGCTCAAGAACACTCTTTTCCGCCCCTCTCTTGATTTCTCCCTCTCTACTTCAAATTGGCCGATGATTCTTGGTAGATAGGCTCTCCTCTGCATAAGTAACAACATTTCTAAATTTGGTTGCAAGAGGTTTCAATTTGAAGAAGTTTGGGTCAAATCTTGGAAGAGGCGATTTTCGGGCGTTTCTGTTTCTGGGGTCGCGGACAGTCCGGCCCTGACTCGCGGACTGTCCGGCCCTTGTGTTCTTGAAGTGTCGTTTCAAGTTCTTGGCTGACGTGACCGTTTTTGCAACCGCGGACAGTCCGGCCTCTACGCGCGGACAGTCCGACGGCCGGATGGACTGAGACAGTGGCTTTCGTGAACTTCCTATTGAGGTGACTCGCGGACAGTCCGGCCCTATAGCGCGGACAGTCCGACGTGTAAACTCCAGGACAGTACCGAGCTCTCACCTTCCTGTTTGCTTCTCGGACGCTGACCCGCGGACAGTCCGGCCTCCCAGCTCGGACAGTCCGACGGTGTTCTGCAGGTGTAGAACAGAATCTGTCCAGGAAGTTGGTGTTTCTGGTTTTTGACCTGCGGACAGTCCGGGTGCCCTGCCGATTTTCTCAGTTTGGTTCGACGCCTGTTCGGACATATAGGCGGACAGTCCGGCCCGCACGCGCGGACAGTCTGGTGTTCGTCCAGGATCTGTCCCAAGCTGTTTGTTTTCTGGAGGTTTGCCTGCGGACAGTCCGGCCATACTCACGGACAGTCCGACCCGGACAGTCCGGACAGAGAACTCGGATAGTCCGTCGATGAACTGACAGTGCAGTTTTCTCTGCTTTGCGATAGCTTGTGCTCCGATTATCTTTCCGCTTCCTCCGCTACTTGAGTAGTGATCCGCTGTGTTACTAGGGAACATCCACCCTTACTAGGGTCGTGATCACTACGATTTGAGCGTTGCATTTTGGGGATGATTGTTTGGGCCTAGGACATGAAAGTTTAGAAAGAAATTTTTAAGGCTCCCATTCACCCCCTCTGGTCGCCGTTACCGGTCCTTCAATTGGTATCAGAGCTGGTTAAGGATCACTTCACCTTAATCGGTCCGTGATCCCCGAAGGCGACATCATGGAGAACCGTGGGCTTGGCAAGCCACCGCACTTCGATGGCAAGAACTATCCCTATTGGAAGATACGCATGTCGGCGCATCTCCAAGGGATTGATTCTCATGTTTGGGAGATCTGTGAGAATGCGGATTACGTGGTACTTGCTGCCCGTGTTGACCAAGCACAGATCAACCAACACAAGGCGAACAACACTGCCAGGACTGTTTTGTTTTCTGCTCTTTCTATGGAGGAATTTGAGCGTGTTTCTGATTGTACCACTGCTCGAGAGATCTGGTCTAGACTGCAGAAATACCATGAGGGCACTGCCCATGTCAAGACCAGACTCTATGAGACACACAAGAGAGAGTATGAGAACTTTGTTCAAACAGATGGTGAATCTATTGATTTTTTGTTCACTCGCTTTCAAACCATCGTGAACAAGATGAGGGCAAACAACCCTCAGATGCCCTATGACGATCATCAGAGAGCGCTTAAGCTTCTATATGCTCTAGATCGGAGGGTTTGGGAAGTGAAGGTCTCGGCGATCATCGAATCGCCCGGCTATGAGACTCTCACGGTGGATGATCTATTCAGTAAGCTCAAGTCCACCGAGATTGACCACCAGACGCAGGCAAGGATCAGAAATCCGTCTGCTCCTACCATGGCTTTGGTCTCAGGTACAGGAGGTTCAAGTTCTTTGACTAACCCCTCACAGCTGTCTGTTGCCTTGTCTTCTATAGTCTCAGCTATAGAGGAGCAGATGGAGGCTCTTGGGGATGACGAGCTTGCCTTGGTGATTAGCCGGTTCTCACGGTTTCACAACAACCGTTTGAATCGCCGGCGAGGCATCACCAAGCAAGGATGCTTCAGATGTGGAGATCCAGACCACTACATCGCAAGCTATCCCCACCCCGACAAGAGCTCTTACAACAAGAATGACCATGGCAAGTGCAAGGACAAGCACGAGTCTTCCACTCCCAAGTACAAGTACAAGTACAAGTACAAGGGAAGATTCGACAAAGAGGTGGTCAAAAGAAGTTCCTGGAGAAGCAAGAGGCTAAGCAGCGAGCCTTCCTCGCATCCCTCAGCGATCTCGACGACGACTCCGACAGTGGCTCGCCCCCAAGTGATGATGAGGTCGAGCAGAAGGTCAAAAACAAGTTCAACGGGCTGTGCTTCTTTGCTGACTCCAAGCTTGGAGGTTACTACACCATGGCACTCGACGAGTCCACCCCAAACATTAAGAAGAACGACGACACCGAGCCTGAGGTAGAACAAAATCTCGAGTCTCTTGCTGCTAAGGTTGATAACTTGACCACCACTTTGCTTAGTCAAGATGCTTTGCTTAAGCGTGCTGCTCGTGAGAGAAAAGAGTTCAAAGCTAAGTGGGAGCTTGCTGTCAAAGAGCTTGAGTTTGTTAAGGAGTCTGTGCCCATCTCTGATGAGTCTGAGTGTGATGCTTGTGCCATTCATATGGCAAACTTAGCTGATGTGCAATCCAAGTATGTTGCTTTGGTAGATGAACTTGATGAGGTTAGAGCTAAGCCTATCATTTTGAGTCCTTGCAAGTCTTGTGATGAGCTGAAGTCTGAGCTAGGTGAGAAAATGACTAGGATTGACATGCTAGAGAAAACAAGTTTCTAGATGTGCTTGTTGTGAAGCTTTGGAACTAGAACTAGACTCTTGTAGGCATGACAAGAAAAGGGCCGAAGAAGAAATCACAAATCTTCGGTCCATGCTCGGTTGGTTGTCTTGCGGTGAACCGCGGCTTGGCATGATGATGAGTCGGTTCAAGAGGGAACGATACAACGGGTTTAGGCTTTGCTACGGGTGGGAAGGGTGAAAATGTTTTTGGTAAGGTTGGTGAACACGGTGGTATGAGTGCATCTGAAAAATCCACCAAGCCTTCCAGTACTCCCAAGTTGATCAAAATCACTCCACCTCAGCCTAACAAGCCCATTGTGAAAGATGGCGTGTTTGAGGAACCTCCCAAAGCTTCACCTCCAAAGCAAGTGTGGACTCCAAAACCAAACCACCTAAGGAACTCACTTGACACACTTCCCGACATCTCTATTAAACCTCCTCCAAAGAACAAGCAAACCCAAAGAGTGACCCCATACCCATGAGAGAGTGAGTCAACCACCACCCAAGAGAGAGGTGTATCACTGTGAGTATTGTCACCATGATGGTCACTTGTTTGAGTTCTGCTTTCGGAGGAAGAGAGATGAGCGGAATGAGTATGAGCTTTTCCATAACTCTACTCATGGTGTGTTTGCTCCACGTTTCCCGAGGCACAGTGCTAGGCCAAGAGGTGCAACACCTCAAGGACCTAGGCCTCAAGGTGTGAGACCACGAGGTGGTCGTGCCCGGCGGGGTTCAGGTTTTGCTTATGATCTTGGATCTCGTGACCGTGGCTTTCAGTCTTACAGGATGAGCGGACCTTGTTTTTCTCATTGTGGTGATCGCTCTACTCATATGGGACATGGCATGCCTGATGCTTTTGCTAACACCTCTCGTGGGCGAATGAGCCAACACTGGTTTTCTCCTCAGTTCACTAACCCCAATGTTGGATCATTTGCTCATCCCATGTCTCGCTATTGATGCAGGATGAAGGGCTGGAGAACACGTGGCTAGTTGATTCCGGTTGCTCTCAACACATGACGGGAACTCAAAATGGTTCTCCAGCCTTACCCAAATGAAGTGTAGTGAATACATTATATTTGGGGATAACGGCAAGGAAGGGTAAAGTGCTTTCACGTGGGTCCATCCGTCCGAATGAAAACTTTGTGCTTAAGGATGTGGCCTTGGTTTCAAATTTGCACTTCAATGCTTTCTATTTCTTAGCTTCTTGATAACGGTTTTGAGGTTCGGTTTAAGCCAAGATTTTGTCATGTTCTTGATGCTCAGGAGAACCTCTTTTGCAAGATTGTGCCTTTTGGGAAGGTGTTTCATGCTGATTTTTCTCGATCATTTGGTCTTTCCCATTGTTTGGTGGCCAGTTCCTCCTCAGAGCTCTGGAAGTGGCACCGCAGACTTGGTCACTTGAGTTTCGACTTGCTTGCAAGATTGAGCTCACTTGATCTAATTCGAGGTTTGCCCAAGCTCAAGTTTGAGAAGGATCTTGTTTGTCACCCGTGCGTCACGGAAAGATGATTGCAGCTTCTCATTCTCCCGTGAACCAAGTGATGACCAAGGGACCGGCGAGCTTTTACATATGGACACTTGTAGGTCCAGCTCAGGTTCGGTCAGATGGTGGAAAGTGGTACGTGTTGGTCATGGTTGATGACTTTTCTCGCTATTCGTGGGTCTTTTTCATGGAGAGTAAAGATGCGGCTTTTACTCATGTTCATGACTTGATCTTGAGGTTGCAAAATGAGTTACCAAAGCATGCCATGCGAGCTATTTGCAGTGACAATGGCACTGAATTTAAGAACACTTATTTTGAGACCTTTTGCTCATCCATAGGTCTTGAACATCAGTTTTCCTCGCCGTATGTCCCACAGCAAAATGGGATTGTTGAGCGTAAGAATCGAACCCTTGTTGAGATGGCCAGGACGATGCTTGATGAGCATAGGACTCCTAGGCACTATTGGGCCGAAGCAATCAACACGGCTTGTTATGTTTCAAATCGCATCTTCCTTCGAGCTTTTACGAAGAAGACTTCTTATGAGTTGCGGTTTGATCGTTTGCCCAAAGTGAGCCATTTTCGGGTGTTTGACTGCAAGTGCTTTATCTTGAAGAAGAGAAACTTAGACAAATTTGAATCGAGATCTTCTGACGGGATTTTTCTTGGTTATTGTTGACACTAGATACGCACACGAAAGAATCAGAGAGAAATAATCCGCAAGCGCACGGATATCGGTGAGCACTTCACCGGGAGATAAGTCCGAGTATCGTATTTGTTTTTATCCGCTAAGAGAAAACGTGCAATAGACTAACCCGATCTTCACTACTACCCCTGGTGCTAGTCAAGTGAGAATTAAGCGATATAGAGAGAACTCCTTCGTCGGTCTTCTTTAACCTATGGCAAGCTTTGAGACTATTGTTCTAAGGGGGTACTTTGAGGAATAGACACCACAAAAGATGCTAAACCGGGCACAAAGGACCTACCTTACCTACCAACGGGAAGTGGATTACAAAGGTAATAAAGGGATTGTCACTTCCTCACTACTACCACGGTTCCTACGAATAGGGAGCATCTACAAGTGAACCTAGCCTAAGCACCACGCTTATGCTAAAGAACGATTACTCTATTCCCAACGCGAAGCGAATAAAGTAAACTTGTAAACCAAAGAACAATAATAACAACGAACTTACTAGTATTAGAAGTTGAATTGCCGAATGATTACGAAACCAAGCCTCGGGTTAGGAGACTTGATCCCGCAGATACACTGGAGAGGAGACACCGACAAGCCGGGCTTCCTCCAAATCTACCTCCACTCTATACTCTCTCAATCTCTCTTGAATCTAATACCCTATAGAGATAGATCCATTCGAGGGACCCTTCTCTATCTAACTCTCTCTCTGGATTGAAGTCTTGAATGAATTGGAGAATGAATTAGGGTTACACCCAGGGGCCAGGGGCTCTGCTTATATAGCCCCCTAGGATTAACCACAGCCCTCGGATCAAACCGACCTAAATGGACGATAATTATTGATCTTCAAAGTCGGTGGAGGCGGGATCCATGCGAGACTCCACCCGATTGGTGGAGGTGGGGAGTCGGCCGACTCCTTTCCCCGGGCCGGCCGACCAGCCATGCTTTGCAGTGGGCCCGTGCTTTTGTGTCGCCTTCTCGGAGTCTTCTAGATTATACTTTTTTACCCGTTCGGTCTTTCTCTCTATGTAAACCCGACATGTGGGCCATCTTGGTTGATTTTCATTTGTCACCCCGAGAAATAGATATTCACCAAAACTCGTGGAATTTCATCGGTGGTAACCCTATATCTATCAAGTATTTATGAATAGGTCCATTTGCATGCTAAGTTGACGGTTAATTTTATGAGTTAACGACCGTCAACAAACTCCCCACACTTGTCTTTTACTCGTCTCGAGGAAAAAGGATGGATTACTTTAAGCATAGCCTCAAACTAAGACATCAACATTAGATTATCCACGATCATACATCTTTGCGGGATTCAAAGTGTCTACCATTGAACTTTGGGGAGTTGAAAGATGGAGCAGCGAAGTAGAGATCCATCTTCTATCAATCTGTCACTTGGAGTTTTTATAACATTTTTGCACGAAAACTTAGCTTACCCTTCTCCATCATGTAGTACACTCGAATCACTCTTTATATGTGGTATTTGTGGATCTCACCATTAAGTATAGAGCACTCAAATCTCTCAATGTATGTGGTATTTTTGGAACTCACTTGAGACATGTGAAAGGGTATGCCTCCTATTCTACTAAGGCTTATATGGAGTTTAAGGTATTTCAAGGAATAGCATTTTTACCTGTGCATATTGATTAGTCAAAAACGGGAACCAAGGAGAGGGGGATCTTACTCTAGATCAAGTGTGTGCAAGTGTGTGGAATATTTGGTGGCTAAATTGATGATAATAATGCTCCTTCCCTCTCTTGCACACTCTTCTTTTGAACATTGCTTTGCTTGATCTTCTCTTGAATAGCTCTTTGAGCTTCTTTGAACTTTCCTTCTCTTGGGATCACAATACTTAAGAGCTCATGGGCTATCTCTTTTCTTTTTTTTTAACATTATTATTTTTTTTTTTGCATAGCCCATGTCTCACTCTCGGACACAATAACTTTTCGAACACGATGATGATGATGACAATAATAATCTTCTTTCAACATTTGGATGATGATAACAATCCTTGGAGCATATAGAAATCCTAGAAAGTATATGTATCCTCTCCCGGTGTAGGAGATGGATGAATGGCGGAAAGCATGTTTTTGCGTACTCCGGTGTAGGAGCGCGGTTATATATGTGGGTGTAAGTGCACTTGATCATATGAGTAAGAGACCCTTCTCTAAGGCTCTAATACCGCTAAGACTATTCTCAACACAAATAAAAAGCTTATATGCTGGTCTTTCAGAATTTTGTCGACGAGGCTCTATAGGCATTTATAACCACAGAGGAGAAGTATAGCTAATCATTTTAAGATTTTCGAAAAGAAATTCTCCAAGCAACTAGACATCAAGAAATCAGGTTCTCATGGTCCATGCTATATCACTTGTCCTCAACAACTTAAGTAAAACGGGGTCCCTATAAAATACGTTCCCAATGACAACGGGGCTTCCCAGGAATTATCATGGTGTGAGTCTATCTTGGGGTCATGATTAAAATAATCTACCTTCTCAATATATATAGCAAGTGATTTAATTCAAAGTGTTCCCCAAAACGAATCGGAAAAACATGATCGGTATAAATTTTGGAACGTAGGGAAGCAAACTGACCGTGGACGAAAAAAGCCGGAGCCAAATGGGCCCGGCCCATGGGCGGCCGACTCCATATATGGGTCGGCCGACTGCGCAGTGGCCCTCGGGGTCCGCTTCGTCGTGCGTGATCTTTACATCGTATACTCTCAAATATTTTTGCTTTGGTTCGCCGATATCCGTTAGTTTAGTCGTCGGTTGCCTCCCCCACACTAGATTCATGTTATCTTCATTCACAACAAGGTGGAGACAAAGAGGCAACACATATGTAATAATAAATATAACTAACAACTTTATTTCATCTTCATTAAGGCCTGGATTACAAGTATTGAAAGGAACTAAGATCGAACTAAAATTCAACTAAACCCTCTTGCAAACTAAAACTTTTAATCTAAACACACTAGGCCTTTCTGATGATAAGACAAATCTCATCTAATCAATTCGCTTCTCTAGAGCGTCTAACCTCTTCTCTAATTTATCCGTCCTCTTCTCTTGCGCACGCAGTCTATCTATGAGAGTGACAATGCTACTGCTCTGGATATGTTGGGTGTTTCGCGAGAGATGTTATAACGTCGCTGAGTTTCTAACTCCTTCTCTAAGTCTCCAACGAGTCTTGCGACGCTTTCTTGGAGCTTCGAGGCGGCAGAGCGCTTTCGGGGCTTCCTTCGGAGGGACGAACTTCACTTTGCTCGGGTGAGCACGAACTCCTCGAAATACGAGCGCTCTCCGGTGCTATACTTAGCACGAACGATCTCCCCTTGCTTGTTGGTCTTCACTCCCATAAGCATCTCATTGTGCTTAGGAGGGAGGATCTTGGTGCCTTCGGGAAGCTTCACAATAGGACCTTTTGGTGGAGGTCCATCAAGGAGCAAAGGTTTGGGTGCGGCGATGAATGGTTGAGCGAAGTAGCTATGGTTTGTAAGCTTGAGGCTTTGGAGGAATAGAGGCTAGGGGTTTGGGCTTAGCAAGAACGATGGCCTTGCTCTCGTGCTCCTCTCTTGGGATGGTGTTGAGATCAATCCGACGGATCAATCTCCTATCTAAATTCTCCGGCTCGACTTCGCCATTGCCGCGTAGCAAGCTTGATGCTAGGAGGAGGAGGCTTTAGATGGAATGAGGTTGGCTTGAGGTTGGGCTTCTTTATATAGGGAGGATGGAGAGGCATCTAAAGGGCATCTAAAGGGAATCTCCGAAGGAATAACGCGTCAACGTGATCTCAAAAACCCTAATCGGCAAAAATTCTGAAGGAAGAGTATGGAAGGATCACGAGTGCAAAAGCGGCGGCAAATGGGGAGTCCATGAGTCGGTCGACTCCCCCTATGGGTCGGCCGACTCGGGGTGGACCCCTGCCGGGGCTTTTCGCAACCTATTTAGCATATTTTTGTCGTTCGGAAAAATACCCCTGGACCCCGAAAAACGAAAAGTAAAAAGGTCGGGCCCAACTACCTAATTGAGAAAGAAGTTTAATTCATCTATTTCACCTATTTCAATGGGCTCTAAAAATATTTTAAGGCGTTGACCATTTACCTTGAATATCGTACCTTCGTTGTTGCGAAGCGTAACGGCTCCATGCGATGATGAGCTTACTACTTCGAACGGTCCTTCCCATTTGCTTCGAAGCTTTCCTTGCCCGAAGAGTTTGACCTGGAATTAAAAGTAATACCTTGTCTCCGGGTGTGAACTCCTTGATCTTAATTCTCTTGTCATGCCATCTTTTCACTCTTTCTTTGTATATCTTGGCATTGTGATAGGCTTTCTCTCTCCATTCTTCTAATTCGAGGAGATTTGCATCCTCCTCTTCTCTCTCCCGTTGCTTCTAGGTCCATATTCCATTTCTTGATGGCCCACGGTGAGCTTTGAATTCCAGCTCTCTTGGTAAGTGGCAGTCTTTCCATAGACTAGTTGATATGGTGACATCCCAATAGGTGTCTTGTATCTTTGTTCGATATGCCCATAGTGCATCGGGAAGTTTGTCCTTCCATGCAGTTCCCATTTCATTCACTGTCTTCGAAGAATATTCTTGATTTGCTTATTTGATGTCTCGCTTGGCCACTTGTCGAGGGTGATACGGAGTAGCAACATTATGGCGTACTCCATGCTTCAATAAGTATTGCTCGAAACGCTTGTCGATGAAATGTGATCCTCCATCACTTATGACTATCCTTGGGACTCCAAATCTTGGGAATATTATTTCTTCGAACATCTTTTTGGAGCTTGAGCTATCTGCCTTTTTGCATGGCAGAGCTTCGACCCATTTGGACACATAGTCCACTGCTACGAGGATGTATTCACATTTCTTCGATGGTGGAAATGGTCCCATGAAATCAACTCCCCAAACATCAAAGAGCTCGATCTGAAGGTTGTTGATAAGTGGCATGGCATCTCTTGAGTTAATGTTGCCATGTCTTTGACAAGGACCGCATCTCGAATGAAATCTTTTGTGTCTTCATACATTGTTGGCCGAAAAATCCGCATTGCCAAATCTTCGCATGTGTACGGAACACCCCATAATGGCCTCCATATGGTGATGAGTGGCATCTTTCAATGATTTTGATTCCTTCTTCGGTGGGCACACATCTTCGAGCGAGGCCATCGAGCACACTCGGAAGAGGTAGGGCTCATCCCATATGTGAGTACGGCTCTCCCGGATAAGTTTCCTTTTGTTGCCTCCGGTGGTACGTAAACCGTAACCATAAAATTAACAATATCTCGCATACCGGGGGTCGATCGTTGATTCCGTAGAGCATGTCGTCCGGAGTGCGTCGTCGATGGGTAGTTCTGTGGTTTCTCAACCGCATTCTAGACAAGTGATCGGCAAATGAAGTTTTCTACTCCCTTTTTATCTTTTATTTCTAGATCAAATTCTTGGAGTAATAAAATCCATCTTATCAAACGAGGTTTAGCATCTTTCTTAGTGAGCAAATATTTTAAAGCGGCATGATCGGTGTAAACAATCACTTTGGCACCCACTAAGTAGGATCTAAACTTATCAATAGCAAAGACAACGGCTAGGAGCTCTTTTTCGGTGGTAGCATAATTAGCGAGAGGTCCAAGTCAAAGTTTTGCTAGCATAAGCTATTGCATGATGCTTCTTATCCTTAGTCTGTCCTAACACTTTGCTCCTACAAGCGTAGTCACTTGCATCACACATAATTTCAAAAGGTAAAGTCCAATCGGGGGTTGAATGATTGGAGCGAAATAAACGCTTTCTTAAGGATCTCAAATGATTGTAAGCGGGCATCATCAAAGTCAAAAGGAACATCCTTAGCCAATAAGCGGGTAAGAGGTCTAGCGATGTAAGAGAAATCTTTTATGAATCTTCGATAAAAACCAAAGATGACCAAGGAAACTTCTAATTCCTTTCACATTGATAGGAGGAGGCGGTTGTTCAATAACTTCTATTTTGGCTCTATCTACCTCGATGCCTCTTTCGGACACTAAGTGTCCTAGCACTATTCCTTCTCTAACCATGAAATGACACTTTTCCCAATTAAGGACTAAGTGTTTTTCCTCACATCTTTGTAAAACTCGATCTATGTTTTCAAGGCACTCATCAAAAGTTTTTCCATAAACAGAAAAATCATCCATGAAAACTTCCATAATCTTTTCAATCATATCGAGAAAATATAGAAATCATACATCTTTGAAAAGAAGCCGGTGCATTACATAACCCAAAAGACATCCTACGATAAGCAAAGGTTCCATAAGGGCATGTAAAGGTTGTTTTATTTTGATCATTAGGATGGATAGGGATTTGATGGTATCCGAATATCCATCAAGGAAGCAAAAGTAAGAATGGTTGGCTAATCGCTCAAGCATCTCATCAATGAAAGGCAAAGGAAAGTGATCTTTTCTTGTTGCCTTATTAAGCTTTCTATAATCTATGCACATTCGCCATCCTGTGACGGTTCTTTGTGGGATCAACTCATTCTTCTCATTTTGGACAACGGTCATGCCTCCCTTTTTAGGCACAACTTGGACGGGGCTGACCCACTCTTTGTGTGGCACGGGGTAAATAATCCCGGCGTGCAACAGTTTTAAAACTTCTTTCTTAACAACTTCCCTCATCGCATTATTGAGCCTACGTTGTGGCTCTCGGATGGTGGAATATCGGGATCTCGTGGGAATGCGATGGGTACACGGGGGGACTAATTCCTTTGAGGTCCGGAGTGAGTAGCCAAAAGCTTTTTTATGTTTCTCTAGGACAGCCATTAAGCGAAAAGTACGCTCACGAGTGAGAGTATCACTTATGATGACAGGAGTGTCGGATCATTTCCTAGAAAGGCATATCTAAGACCATTTGGTAAAGGTTTGAACTCAATAGGAGGCCTAGGTGGTAGGGTAAACTCATCTAATGGTTCATTCTCAGAAGGGTCAGCTTCTTCTTCTATGAAGAATCTAGCTTCGTCTTCTAATTCTGGCTTCACTAGGAATTCTAGAGAGGCTGCTCTAAATTCCTCCAATGGATCATAATGTGGATAAGGCTCGGTCATAGCATTTAAAGAATGTGAAATGGACATTGGAAACTGGAGTTTCTTGCCTAAACAAATGTTAAGCTTCCCAGCTTGTCCTTCATAGAGAAGTCTTCTAAATGGTTGTCCTATCAACAGGTGGAAGTCCCCTATGTCAAAGACATAAAAGCTTAAGTGAACAGGGGTTCCTTCTACCCGGAGTGGTAGGACATGTAGGATTCCTAAACAAGGAAAAATTTGTCTTGAAAGATTTCTTATGAACTTCCTTTGTTGAGGTCAATGTCATATTTCTTTGCAAATATTTTGCTAGTGTGGTAGACATGATATTTATACCCACAACTGGATTGTAGAGAGCGTCTATGCGATCATTGTTAATCATGCAATGAATGGGAAGAGAAGATGAATTCAAACGAATTATTTCAGTGGAAAGCTCTGACTCTTCTAACCATTCATTGCTCATAACGAACACTAACTCTCCCGAGGTCTTTCTGTTGGAATATCCTCATCAATATTGCATGGCTTTATTGGGTGATATTTGCCTTGTGGCTTCTTCACTTTGTGATAGTTGAAGATGTTTCCAAAATCGGAAAACGAGATCGGGTTCAATATCTAGCATAAAATCGGGAAGCGGAATGTCTTCCTTGTCTTGCTCAAGACATGGGTTAGCTGAGGTGGATGGTGTATCCGCAAATGTTTGTCTTCGGCTACTTGAGGTTCTACTTCTAGGAGGTAGTCTAATTCACTTGGATAGGATTTGGTCTAGGATTGATCTTGCTTTCTCGCGAGAGATATGCAAGAATGATCCTCTGAAGTTGTGTCGAGCAATTTTCTACTGTCTCTACTCGAGACCTTTATAAAAGTGTTGTAAAAGAATGGGATCTGGTAGACTAAGGTCCGGGCTCGATGCAAAAAGTGTAGTAAAACGATTCCGGGATGAGGCCAAAGATTCTTGGGTTCTTGCTTAATAGTCGAACCTTGACTCTAAGGTCGACGATTTGGGAGATGGGATAAAAATCTAGGCAAAAGTTGGAGCGTAAGGACCCCAATCTCCTTGTTGCTTACCTACTGGCTTTATCATACCATTGTCTAGCTTTTCCTTTAACGAGAAAGGAAATAGCTTCCAACGGAGGGTTTTGTCGGACATGCCCTCTATGCGAAGACAGTCACATGTTTGCTCAAAGTCTCTAATGTGAAGGTAAGGGTTTTCGTCTCCTTCTCCCGAAAAGGATAGGCTTTGGACCAATGCAATCAACCGCGCTATTTGGTCTCCGTGGGTGCGAGTAAAATTGAAAGATAGGAATGGAATTTGAATTATCCATAAGGATAGAAAAAGATAAAATGTACGGAAAAGTAAAGTGCAAGAAAAAGATAAAAGTATAGGTACAAGGTAGAGCAAGATTTAGGTTATCTAAGCGGACCGTCTTTCTCCCCCGACAACGGCGCCGGAAATGCTTGTTGACACTAGATACGCACACGAAAGAATCAAAGAGAAATAATCCGCAAGCGCACGGATATCGGTGAGCACTTCACCGGGAGATAAGTCCCGAGTATCGTATTTGTTTTTATCCGCTAAGAGAAAATGTGCAATAGACTAACCCGATCTTCACTACTACCCTGGCACGCTAGTCAAGTGAGAATTAAGCGATATAGAGAGAACTCCTTCGTCAGCCTTCTTCTAACCTATGGCAAGCTTTGAGACTATTGTTCTAAGGGGGTACGAGGAATAGACACCACAAAAGATGCTAAACCGGGCACAAAGGACCTACCTTACCTACCAACGGGAAGTGGATTACAAAGGTAATAAAGGGATTGTCACTTCCCTCACTACTACCACGGTTCCGGCCGAATAGGGAGCATCTACAAGTGAACCTAGCCTAAGCACCACGCTTATGCTGCATCTCATTCGCATAAAGTAAACTTGTAAACCAAAGAACAATAATAACAACGAACTTACTTAACCTTGAGACGAAACCAAGCCTGTCAGGAGACTTGATCCTTCATGTGTCGCATTCGGAGTCTTCTAGATTATACTTTTTTACCCGTTCGGTCTTTCTCTCTATGTAAACCCGACATGTGGGCCATCTTGGTTGATTTTAATTTTGTCACCCTGCAGAAATAGATATTCACCAAAACTCGTGGAATTACATCGGTGGTAACCCTATATCTATCAAGTATTTATGAATAGGTCCATTTGCATGCTAAGTTGACGGGAGTTATGCATCTCATTCGCATGCTTATCGAGTACTTAACCTTGAGACTAACCGTGTCATGGAGACTTGTGAAGTCACCTTCGACGAGACCGCACCTTGTTCTTCTCTGTCTTTGAAAGTGCGAGGTGATGAGGAGATGAACAAGAGCATTTTTGTGGAGGAGGAGCGGGACGATGCCGATTGGGGTGATCTGAGCCGACTCCACCGGCTGCCCCGATTGACCTGCGCGACGACTACTTCGGTTGACGGCCCCACCTGTCACATCCTCCACCACATGGGGACCGTACGACCGGGCTCCTCGGCTTGTTCCAGTTTGCACACGAGGGGGGCTCCGGAAATTTCTTTGTTGAGGGGAGGCGTCTTCATCAAGAGAAGCACCACGACACATTCAGCATCGCCATCCTCCTTCAACCATGATCGGTAACATAAATGAGCGGGTCACTCGTAACAGATCTTATGAGATTTCGCACTTTGCACATTCTGTGTTTGTTGCAAATTTTGAACCCAAAGAAGTGGTTGAGGCATTGACTGATCCAGATTGGGTGAATGCCATGCATGAGGAGCTTGAGAACTTTGAGAGAAACCAAGTGTAGGTTTTAGTTCCACCTCCACCTCAGTGTCATCCCATAGGAACCAAGTGGATGTTCAAGAACAAATAGAGTGAGGATGGGGTTGTGGTGAGAAACAAAGCTAGGTTGGTTGCGAAGGGGTACTGTCAGAAAGAGGGGATAGATTATGAGGAAACCTTTGCACCTGTTGCCCGTTTAGAAGCCATTAGGATCTTCCTAGCCTATGCAGCTTCAAAAGGGTTCAAGCTGTATCAAATGGATGTAAAGAGTGCTTTTCTGAATGGGTACATAGATGAGGAGGTGTATGTGAGGCAACCCCCAGGTTTTGAAAATCCCAAGCAACCCGACCATGTCTTTAAGCTCCATAAAGCCCTATATGGCCTCAAACAAGCCCCAAGAGCGTGGTATGAGCGACTGAAGTCCTTTCTTTTAGGCAAGGGTTTCACCATGGGGTCGGTTGACAAAACCTTGTTCCTTCTCAAGCATGGCAATGACACTCTCTTGGTGCAGATTTATGTCGATGACATCATCTTTGGTGGTTCGTCACATGCTCTTGTTGCAAAGTTTTCAGATATGATGAGCAGGGAGTTCGAGATGAGCATGATGGGCGGCGCGTTCTTTCTCGGTTTGCAAATCAAGCAAATCCGAGAAGGGACATTTGTACATCAAGGCAAGTACACGAAGGATCTTCTGAAGCGCTTCGACATGGGTGATGCCAAGCCACTTCAAACTCCCATGTCGACCACGACGGCTTTGGACGCTGATCTAGAAGGAGAAGCCATGGACCAGAAGGAGTATCGCAGCATGATCGGGTCGCTGTTGTACCTGATAGCAACAAGGCCCGACATCCAGTTCGCCGTCTGCCTTTGCGCACGCTTCCAGTCTTCACCGCGCACTTCACATCGGTAGGCCGTCAAACGCATCTTACGGTACTTGTGCTTCACTCCCGAGCTTGGCCTATGGTACTCGACTACTTCATCTCTCTCACTTTTAGGTTATTCTGATGCTGATTATGCGGGTGATCGAATTAAGAGGAAGTCCACTTCGGGAACTTGTGAGTTTTTGGGTTCGTCGTTGATCTCTTGGTCCTCTCGCAAACAGTCTTCTATTTCCCAATCCACGTGTGAGGCTGAGTATGTCGCTGCTGCTGCGTGTTGCTCTCAATTGCTTTGGGTGGTTGCTACCTTGAGAGACTATGGGTTGAACTTTAGGAAAGTGCCTCTTTTCAGTGACAGCACTAGTGCCATTAGTGTTGCTAAGAACCCAGTACTCCACTCAAAAACCAAGCACATTGAGATCCGATATCACTTCTTGAGAGATCACCAAGAGAAAGGAGACATAGACCTTCAGCCTGTGCGAACCCATGAACAGCTTGCGGATATCTTCATAAAGCCCCTCGACCAAACCCAGTTTCCCCACTTGAGAGCGGAGTTGGGCATTTGCTATCCTTTTTAGAGTAGGGTAGCTGTATCTTGATGTATAGTATGGTTTTGGCTTTCTTCTTTTGCTTTTGGTTATTTGGCTTTCTTTTTGCACCTTTGTATCATAAGTGCATTTCATCATGTTTCATACTACCTTTGTTGAGCTTCATGACTATAGCAGTTTTGATTACATTCATGCTCTTGCTAGTATGTCTTGTGTATGTCACTTGGAGCTTGCAGCTTAGGCTTCTTCTGATCACTTGTTACATGTTATGAGCTAAGCCTGTTTTCTAAATGTGAACCAGCTTAAATCCTGATGCAACATGAAATTTGTTCACCTTTGAGATGGCAACTAGCATGTGTAGGTTTTGTGAGAACCTTGTTGTTTTCATGTGTATGCTTGAGTTGCTATGTCTCATGTTTCTTGAGTCATTCACTTCGCTCGGATCTCTTGATAATCTTGTGCTAAAACTTGATGTCTAAGCTAAGAAATGATGAAAAGTTTTGAGTTGGATCTTTTCTGTCCCACGGCAATGTCACGAGATTGCTTCTCATTCATTCGAGTGAGATGAACTTGGGCATTGTAGTGCTAGTCCACAACCACTCGTGACGAGACAACTTTCCACTTGCACTAAGGGATGAATTCGGCGTGGTTGAAAAACATGATAAAAACAATCTTTTTGGCGGATAGTTTTGATCCTCTCGTACACACATGTCTAAATGAAACCTTGTTAACTACTTGTTTTAACTCTGATCAATGTTGTAGTAACAAGTGTTGTTAAGTGTATCTTTGAGACATGATGTGTGACCGTTATATGGGGTAGTTCACTCTTGTATACATGTGTTAGCACTTGTTTGATCTCCTGCTTATATGTGCTAGGTGCTATTCTTTTTGGTGAACACCTTTTATAAAATGCCCAACACCTGATCAAAATGCTTATGTTTCATTTTCAGTACCACTTGATCAGCTTGAGCATTGGTTTTGTCTTGTGCCTTTTGCTATACACTTGCTATACTTGCTAGATCATCCATGTACTCAAATTGCTATACTTGTGAAGCTCTACCTTTTGCATTTCTTTCATGGCATGATTTGAGGAGGAGTTGCAGCCTCTTTTGATCTAATCTTGATAAGTGCATGTGCCAACAAGGGGGAGAAACATCCACAAATCTAGAGAGTTCATTTGTGAGTATGCATTTGTCAAGGGGGAGTTGCACTCCGGTTTGAGCTGTTTTTGCTAGATGTGTTGATCCGTTGCCTCTTCTTGAGGGTCTAGCCTTTTTCAGTTTTTCTTTGCCTTGCTAGTGGTGTTGAGCCTTTTGCCTCTTCTTGAGGGCTAGCTTTGGTTTTCTTGGTCGCGTCGAGCCGTTGCCCATGTCTTTGGGGACCAAGTTGTGACTTTGCTTTGCTCATTGCAAATGACCCGTTTTCTGCTTGTCTTTAGCTCTTGGTCATTTGGATGGGTTGTCTCTGGTTTGTGTTGGTGTTGACAATGCATTCATCAAGGGGGAGATTGAGGACACATGGTTTTTACCATAACCATTGTGTGGACTTTTGTGTGACGAGTGATTGTCAACATGCCAACACAAGGCGCGTGTGTGTGTTCTTACTAACCGATGGCACGCGGATATGTGTCAAACAATGGTGTCCCTTGGCTCATGTTGTCTGCAGGTGTCGAGCTCGGAGACGGTGGTCGACGGTCAGTGAAGATCAAGTAGGGCGTGCCGTGCTGACGGACCGAGTGCGGTGAAGGGCGGACGTGAGGCTTGGATCGAGGGACCTGAGGACCGGGCGGCCAGCCATGGTGGCTGATAGCTGGGACATCAACGAGCGCAAGTGTACACGGCGGGGGATGCGTACGGGCTACGCTACTCGCGGAGGGTTTGGTGGTTTCGCCTCAAAACCATCGGCGGCGGGTTTCCCTGGTTTGCGCCTCAAAACCAGGGGCGGAGGTCCCGGTGCGGACGGACGACACGTGGCGGCATCGGGGAGATTGCTTGGAAGCAAGGCTACCGGTGAGAAGGCGCGGTGGCCGTCGGATCAAGTGAAGCCTGAGTTGGACCCTTATGCCCCTGGCTAAGTGGTGTGGCTCTTCATGTATCCAAGGGCAAAGAAGGAATGTAAAATAGACTTGCCCCCTCCATAAATAAGGGATGAGGGTTCTCCTTCCCCCTCACCTCAGCTATTTCCATTTTTCTCTTAGGTTTTTCCCTTCCTCTAGATGCTATGAGAGAGAGGTCTGCAAATCCTTGATTTGTAGTCAACCAGCGTGTATGGCAAGCTAAGCGCCGAGTCTCAGCTATTTCCTCTGCGAGTAAATCATTTGTGCCTGTGTCTCTGTGATGGATTTTGTGTTCTTCCCGAGTTGACTTTTGGACCACTTTGTTCTTCGCGTGATTTCTCCGTTTCTAGACCAATTGGAGTCATTCTTCTTGCGTTGGATCGATCTATGACACAAGAGTGATGTTTCCACCGAAGGAATCGAGCTAGTTCCTCTTGAGATCAAAGATCCACGCGATTTTCTCTCCGGTCGCTCAAGAACACTCTTTTCTGCCCCTCTCTTGACTTCTCCCTCTCTACTTCAAATTGGCCGATGATTCTTGGTAGATAGGCTCTCCTCTGCATAAGCAACAACATTCCTAAATTTGGTTGCAAGAGGTTTCGATTTGAAGAAGTTTGGGTCAAATCTTGGAAGAGGCGATTTTCGGGCGTTACATTTTCGGGGTCGCGGACGATCCGGCACGACTCGCGGACTGTCCGGCCCTTGTGTTCTTGAAGTGTCATTTCAAGTTCTTGGCTGACGTGGCCGTTTTTGCAACCGCGGACAATCCGGCCTCTACGCGCGGACAGTCCGACGGCCGGAAGGACTGAGACAGTGGCTTTCGTGAACTTCCTGTTGAGGTGACTCGCGGACAGTCCGACATGTAAACTCCAGGACAGTACCGAGCTCTCACCTTCCTATTTGCTTCTCGGACGCTGACCCGCGGACAGTCCGGCCTCCCAGCTCGGACAGTCCAACGGTGTTCTGCAGCTGCAGAACAGAATCTGTCCAGGAAGTTGGTGTTTCTGGTTTTTGACCCGCGGGCAGTCCGAGTCTCAAACCGCGGACAGTCCGGGTGCCCTGCCGATTTTCTCAGTTTGGTTCGACGCCTGTACGGACATATAGGCGGACAGTCCGGCCCGCACGTGCGGACAGTCCGACGTTCAAGTCCTGGTGTTCGTCCAGAATCTGTCCCGAGCTGTTTGTTTTCTGGAGGTTTGCCTGCGGACAGTCCGGCCATATTCGCGGACAGTCCGACCCGGACAGTCTGGACAGAGAACTCGGACAGTCCGCCGGTGAACTGACAGTGCAGTTTTCTCCGCTTTGCGATCGCTTGTGCTCCGATTGTCTTTCCGCTTCCTCCGCTACTTGAGTAATGATCCGCTGTGTTCCTAGGGAACATCCACCCTTACTAGGGTCGTGATCACTATGATTTGAGCGTTGCATTTTGGGGATGATTGTTTGGGCCTAGGACGTGAAAGTTTCGAAAGAAAATTTTGAGGCTCCCATTCACCCCCCTCTGGTCGCCGTTACCGGTCCTTCAGAGACTAACACGATATACACAGTGGCAGATCCAAAAACAGGTCAAGAAAAGAGGCTAAATGATAGAAGGCTAGAAATTATGCCAGCCATATACTAATAGATATAGCAAAGAACATTAATGATAGTAAATCATTCCTCACGTCTCCCCTCTAGCATTGTCATCCAAGGGTGAAAACCCGGTCCAATGTGGACAAGCGGCGATATGATGTCGCCATCGGCTTCGCTCCCTTCCTGAAGGCAAACATTTGGATTTTCGTTGTGGCTTTGATACCTCCTTTGGCAGTTGCTCTTTCGCTTTTTGCCATCTGGTTGACACGTGGAGACGACTTTTGCAACGTGTGAAGTCGGAGCTGTTGTGTTGAGGACGTAGCTCGGCAATGATGAAACGTGGCAAGGCCCCTTTCCTCGTTGACTAGGGCTATATATACTAGGTTTGTATCTTCTAGGGGCGAGGGGGTTCGTTCATGGTTTGGGTGTCGGTCTGCAGTCGGAGCTGCTCTTTATGGGGGTATTTGAGCTTGGCAACAATGAACGGTTGTGACCGCTTGCTTTGGGGTCATCAGTGTGTGGCTCTTGGTGGGTGGCCTACCATGGGAAGTTGGAGCTACTGGCAGCTTTGCTTTTATGCTCGGCAACGATGACCCTTGGCAGTGCATCATGTTTGTACTCAACCGCATGGCATGAGCATGGCGTGAGCAGGGTTAGCCCCTTGGATGCCTTGCTTGACATCTCGTTGGGCTAACCTATTTGTGCATACATTCTTTCGTAATTGAAAGGCAGAGCTCCTGTTATTATTTTAAAAAAAAATCAATTAAATTGTCTAGATATAGATCGTTAGCGATGGAAACGGTTTATGAGTTAAAACTTTGGCTAGTAGTTTCTATAAAATATGACAAAGTGATAAGGCTATAAAACTACTTTTTTATGAGAACAATATTACATTTTTCCACATTGTTTGATCTAATTATATTCATATATTGATTATCAAAACCGAAAAGGAAAAGGCTAACAAGAGATCCCAAAATGACTCATAATTGTGATCGGAGGAAGCAGCTTTTTAGTACTAAAACTTAACAGAACATAAAGTTGATCCAAAACTTTGGTTGCCAATCAAATGAAATATGAGTGCATTGGCAGCAACCAGCATGCAGCAGGTAAATGACAACAACCCGTGAAACAAAATGCAACTCGCATACAGAATCATAAGTTCATAACAATTTTTGAATCTTCCATACAAACTTAACACGAGATATTCCCTGTAACAATGCCCGGTATTATTATATTCTATCAATAAATTAATAGGAAAAATACTAGGCGCGATTTGTCTCAGATGAAGCACGTCACACATGAATAATCACTTTGGAGCTAGCCTAGAAACAACACCGAAACCAATAAGTAACAACAGTTAATGACAAGATTAGGTATAACTCTTAACCATATTTCTGATTATCCACCCTCTTCCACCCAAGCTTTCACACACTTATGCATATCCTCATAATCACCTACTTTTAATCCGTTGATGGTAATGTTAGTGGTGGGTTTGGTATATATTTGTGTAATTATGATGACTCAGATGAAGGAAGGTGCATGTGCGCTAAGGACGAATAATTAGCATTGCCAATTTGCAAGTTGCTATTTGTTTCGATGATAATATGCAACTGGATGTACTATATATATCTTACTGCTGCTTACACCACTCAATAATGTGTTTTGTTGGCTTATGTGGATCAATCAGTACTATTTATCCATTCATTAGTGTGTACCTTACATTATTAGTGGCTAGGAAGAAATGAAATTAGGGCTATGAACAGTATCACAATTGCTGGTTTCAGTTAAACTTACGTTATTATATGCAAGTAACTTAGGCAGCGAAGTTATTAGCTCAATGTTTGTGTAATGTAGCATGATATGTTATCCCTAAAAAAAATGATGTGCCATTGTTGATATGTTTTCTGTAGTACTCACTTCGTTCCAAATTGTAAGTCATTTGGGCTTTCTTACACCCACATATTTCGTTTTTGAAACCGGTCCTATTTCCACAAAAAAAAATAGAAACGGAAGTAGAAATAGGGTTTAATTTCTGTTCATTTTCATTGCTAAATATATACCCCCCCCCCCCCGCGGACACGCGAACACTATGCATGCATAACACTTACAAACCCTAGTGAATGTATATAATCACAAGTGTACCAATGTATCACTAAAAGCCAATAGTCATGTGTAGATCTTATAAGAAATTTCAATAGGATCTACCTTCTTTTTACCATTTACTGTGCCTATTTTGTTCTAAAATTTTCAAGATGAAAAAGGTGGATTTTCAACTATCATTGCCGTTTCTAAGTTCTAATCAACTTGACCACCACACTAATGGTTAGTTAGACACATTTCCGTATATGTTGAGATTATCTCCTTCTCCAGCCGCCATGGCCGCCCCCTGCTCCCCTGGTGGCGGCGCCGCCGCCGCGGGCTTGCCGGGAGGGGGCGCCGCGAAGCCGGACCGTGGGGGGGCCGTGATGCCGCCCCCTGCGGTCAGCCCCGCCGCCGTCCCTGCTTCCGTCGACTTGGTCCTCGTTGAGGACGTGAGCGACGACGACGACGAGGACCTGGAGGAAGGCGAGGTAGTGGCTGCTGCGCCCGCTTCCAGCGCCGGCTGCCCCTTGCGGGGGGCACGTGTGCAGTCGTCGCCGGGGCCGCCGCTGCTGCCATCCGTTGGCCGCCGCTGCTCGCTTTCCCCCCATGCTGCCCCCTTCCACCCCGGGGGTTGCTCCGTGGGGCGCTCCAAGGCTCAGCGCTGGGAGGACTCGGAGCCGGCCACCGGCGGCTCGGATGCATCCGGCCCTGCTGTCGTGCGTCGTTCGTACCTCGACGCTGCTCGCCGGGCTAACCGGGTATCACCTGCGCCTTTGATCGGGGTGGTGCCGGTACGCGATGGCAGCGCGGGCACCACGCCTGCCGGGGTGCCGGCGCGGGTGCCCGCGCATCGTCGTCTTGGACTGGAGCAGCCGACGTGGGTTCCAGCACGCTGGCGCCTTGGCAGGCGGGTGGTCGAGGGGCCTTATGTGGCTCGGCACCCATGTGGCGTTCCCTCCGTTGATGCCGATGGGTTCCGTTTGGTCGTGAAGCGTCGCCGATGTGGTCTGCCGGGGAAGGGTCCTCCTAGGCGACGTGGCCCGGTTCCGCCTGCGCTTGTGGGGCGCTGCTTCAACTGCCTCGCTCGGGATCACCTCGCCGCGCAGTGCCGCTCCCCGTCGAGCTGTCTCCGGTGCGGGGGCAGCGGTCACCGGGCAAGGGCGTGCAAGCTTGTTCCACCGCCGCGGATGCATTTGGCCAACCTGGGTAGGAAACCCGCCGGTGGTGACTTGGGTCCGGCTATGTCGACGTAGGCCCCCTGTGACAGGCCGGCGACTCCTCCTCTTGGTGACGTCGGCAAGCGACCCTTGGTGGACGCGCCCGGTGAGGTACCCTCTTTGGTTCTTGTTGCGCTCGCTTTCACGCTGGGCGTGTCTCTGGGTATGGCGTGGCGCGGTGGCGCTACTTGCAGTTCGGTGCAGGGGGGCGAGGAGCAAGCAGTGGAGGAGCCCCAGGAGCTTGAGTCTTCTGCGGTGACACGGGAGTTTGACCCGATGTCCGTGGAGGTGGAGGTGAGCCAAGTGCCGTTTGGCGGGGATCCTCCCTCGTCGACCCCGGCGTCTTCGACGTGGGACGATGTGGCGGCCTCTTCCGATCCGCCGACCACCCCAGCGTCCTCACCACCCGCCTCGCCGGCGCCGGCCCTCGACCCCGCATCGTCCGTGGAGTCGGCCGTCGCCTTCGTCGAGGAGGCAGAGCTCGCGGCGCTGCCGCTGCCGCCGTCACCCTCGCCGGGGCGGCCGGCCCCTTCGTCTTCGGCGGTGGGGCTGAGAGACGCTGCTGCACCGGCAACGCCCTCCAAAAGGTGACGTGAGATTCTCGAGAAGGGTGTGTGTATCCCCCTGGAGACACCGCTTCTGAAGGTGCCGAGGCTGCGACGGGCGCGGTCTCCGGCTACGCCCGTGGTGCTGAGGAGGAGTGGCCGGTTGGCAGCCAAGCCAAGGGCCGAGAATGCTACTCGTCAGGCCCAGGTGGTATTGCTGAAGAAGGCAGGGATCAAGGTTGATGAAAATGCCCCGGGCGCAGACGTCAAAGCTAAGTTCAGGGCCGCTCTCTGTGTGACATGCCGGAAAAGAAGAAAGAAATTTTTCGGCGCCTCATGCTCGGCAACATTGACTTCTCTGCTGTGGAGCTTGAGCTTGACGGCCTTGAGGAGGAGGACGTCTAGCTGTCTTCCGACCTGCTGTTGTTCATAGCCAATTAGTTCCAATGTAATATGTCAGCTGTTTAGAGTGGAGGGGTGAGGTTCGCTGCGGTAATCTTGGTTACCGCGGCTCTTTGTATGGGTTTGGATTCTATTCTGCTTAATGAAATACACGTCCGAGGGGCGGGCGTGGTTGAAAAAAAAAAAAAAACTAGCTTGTGACCGAAAGAGAGTGTGTGTGATAGCGACAACGAGGAGGATCTATTCGAATACTGTTTGATGACCACAAGATCATCGACTAGAATTTTAGTTCGCAGCCTGTCCATTTCAATGCCGCTCATAACATAAGTTGCTACCCGAAGCAACAGGAAGAAGCAGAGGCCACGAAGTGATCCACGCCATGCATGATAATAATGGGCGGATTAATATATGGCCAATTAGGTCTTAGAAAAACCCTATGCTATGCCGGAATTACTGAATTAAACTTGGGGGCATCGATCAACGGATCGATCAGCCAATTGATACAGCAGTAGCTGTTGAATGGTCGAGTCTTTTAGTTTGATTAGCCAGTTGGTAGACTGCCATCAGGTGTAGTCATGCACTCCAACTATTTAGATTTAAGTCATCTTCAACTGAAATTTGGTTGTATATTTTCTTCTTGATGAAAAAAAAAACTGTCCTTAGCCATTATACTCCTCTTAATTGGGCGTATTTTTTTGTAACTATATATATATGATATTGTTCCACTTTGTGTCTTGGAAATAAAATAGGGGAGACCGTACATATACCCAAAAAAACAACAGATCAGCCAATTGCAGGCAGATATGCATACATCAGCGAGTCATGCTCATTGTCGAGGATGGAAAAACCAAGGGAATGCAAGCAGGACTGGCTTGAGCACAGCTAGCAAGTTTGAGTGCGTCTACACGTATGCAAAAGTTGGCGTTGGGCAAAAAGTGGTTTAGGACATGCTTGCTGACTAGAAGCCGTACTTGATGACGCATTGACGAGTGCAACTCCTAACTTCAGGTCATCTCACGACGACAAAGCTGATTTGTGGTTTTCCCGGGCTCAATGTCTCGATGGGACCAACCTTGTAACCTAATATTGCAGTGGCATATGTTGTGATATTGGCGTCTTACTTGGAAAGATTTGGTAACGAGGTTCAACGAAGCCTATGTGAAATCAGTGTATAACTTTCTAACACAATCTAACTCTAGCTTGTATATGAAAAAAATTTGGAAAGCTAAGATACCTCCGAAGATTAGAATTTTCCTTTGGATGTTATCACAAAATGCAGTTCTAACTAAAGACAATATGATAAAGAGAAATTGGGGTGGTGACCCATAATGCTACTTTGTTCCTGTCCTGAAACTGCTGAACATCTGTTCTTTCAGTGTAGTGTTGCAAAGGCTGTTTGGGCAATTATTGCTTTTTTGTATCAATGCTGATAACATTTCTAAATCGTTTAATCAAAGTTGGAACTGGTGTGAAAAATTGCTAGAGAATGGTTCTTCTTTTCATGCTCTTGGTATTGCTGCTATCTGTTGGGCTCTTTGGAAGAGTCGTAATAATGTTTGTTTCAATGGAAAAATCATACAAGACCCTGCCTATATTGTTTGTTATGCTGGGATGCTAATGAATTACTGGGCAGATCTATACACAGGTGGAAAAGAGTAAACTAAAATATTTAAAGACTCTTGGGTGAGTGTAAGACAAGTGATGAGTTGTAGCATTATTCCCTACACCTTGTCCCTCCTTGATGCTTCTGTTGTTTTTGGTACAGAAATGGTCCTCCCATGCGCTGAATATGATATGCTCTTCCAGGCAGTATATGCCAAATGTCTTGTGAATCTTTTATTTTTATGACGATTGCAGGAGATCTTAACAGATGAAATAGCAGCCATGAATTTTATTAATAAGGGGACTACTCTACTACTAGTTGTGTTTGGTCTTCAGTGTGAACACACTAACTTATGTTATGTCACTGATTAGCCAACCGATGAGTCAAGTCAAGTTCGTACCTTGAGCAAATTTCCTTTCAGCATTGGACAAGCATCTGCCACTTTTCACTTTTGCATCTCCAATACCTCTTCTAGCTAGCAGGAAACCTCAAACCAGTAGCATAAATGCATAATACTGCTATTAAGAATCCATGGTATGAGAATATAATTGTTTAAAAGCAACTGCACCTCATACATTTGAGTTTGTTTTTCAGGAAACTAGAATCATCTCTGCCTACAAGTTACCCAGAGAAATTTGACAAGTTAGGTCCCAGTCAGTCGCAGCCAAATTACGGCTGTCCTTTTTTCCCCCTACCCACCTTACTTTGCTAAACTACTGTGCTCTCTTTGCTTCCGTGATCATGATCATCCCTGAACAAGAACTCCATAGTTGTCAGAACTCAGAACTCAGAAACTGGCTATCTTTTCATCATGTCATGGCCGAGCTAATAAGCTACGGCTAGGAGCAGATCAATGGCGTGTACGGCTTCCAACAGATCCGATCCAGAACGACGACGAACGCCATGACCATGGCGCAATCGACGCCCGGCTGGACGACGAGGCTGAACACGTCGTCGCCAAGCGTCAACGAATTTGACTTCTTCCTCGTTATCCTGGCCACCTCCTCGCCGTCGCTGCTGCGGATCTTGCAGCTTCTCCTGCTGAAGCAACCCTCCACCCAGAAGCTGGTGCTCCATGATGATGATCCTGACATGGACACTTCTGCTTCATAGCCTTTCTGTAGAACTGAGCATTTCCTCATTGAGAAGAGCCTGTGTGGTCTTGTTCTCTTATCTTGGCCTTCTTCTGATGCTGTGTAGCAGTTCCATTGGTCGTGCATGCTGAAAATCTGTTGCCAGAAAAAAAGGAAGATGTTAGCCTTTCCTCCTCCTATTAGCTAGTTTTAGTGACTTTGCATGCCGATTCAAAGACCAATAATGCTTGTAGCATATTCTAGGACATTTGTTTGTATTTACAGCATCTCATTCCTAGGTGCATTTTTCTTAATGGAGTGAACTGACTGGATTTGCTGGAACGAATTGTCGTGGTCTGAATCTCCTGATGGAGGGAGCTACCAAATGTTTGAACTTTGAAGTACTGGCACTAGGACAAATTAGACTATAACAACCAGAATGAATCAACTATCCTAGAATATAACCATGCAGAGTAAGGAAGCATCATTTCCCGATCTGAAAAAGATCCCATTTCGTTGCGAGGAAACCGGAAAAAAAAAATCCGAGCACCATGAATCGTGATCGATCATCGATCTCGTTGGATCGATCGTGTAGGTTTCTATCTTCAAAATGAAATCTTGGAGACTGATGGGTTGACGGATCACGATGACACGGGCGACGTACCTGCGGCCTGAGGGCGAGGAGCGGCGTGCCGTGGCCGTCCATGAGGAGGAGCTCGCCGGCGAACACCTTCCGGCGGCGCGAGTAGTTGTCGACGCGGAAGGCGAGCGCGCCGGCGCCGTCGTAGACGGAGAAGCCGTCCGTGCCCTGGAACCCCATGCTGGACCGCTTCCACACCGTGTGGTGCATCATCGCCGCCGCCGCCGGCCCGCGCTCGCCTCCTCCGCGAGAGCCGCGGCTGAGAGGAAGAAGAGGAACGAGCGGCGGCGGCAGCAGTGGCCACGTCGTCGTCGTCGTCTCCCCGGCCGACGACGGGTGGATCCGGCTTGCCATCATGCCGCCGCTGGATCGGTCGGGGAAGGCCGCCGCCGTCATCGGAAGCGCGCGCGCGTCAGTGGATGGCGCGGCGCGTCGAGCCCCTGGTTTTATACTCGTGATGAGACGTGACCGGGTCATGTGAACCCGCCACCGCTGTTGTAGCGCTGTAGAGTACGTACAGTACGACGTGCTAGTTGCGATTGCAATGGAATTTTTGGTTGGTTGTACGTGTTGGTGGGTTGTGACGGTGCGAGTGTAGTGTAGTGTAGTGTAGCTGCGTGGCATAGCACCACCTTTTGTGTCTTGTGTTGACTCTTGGGGTGCATGGCATGGATGGATCAAAGATTCCCATGTCGCGCTATATTAATTATCTCCTATGTGGAGTGCTATGCTAGCTATGTATCCTCATGATCAAGGAAGCTTCTAAGGATGGAAAGATTGCATTTTTATTCAGGAGGGGTACCTCTATTTGACACAATAGATGTATAGATACTTTGTGATCTATATTAAGTTGTGATAAACTTATCAATTACTTATATGTTTTTTTCTATCTATATACTAATGGTTTTCTTTTTTTGTCTTCCTGTGTATGACACCCTGTGTGTGTCTTTAGTGTATATATATATATTTTTTACTTTAAGTTAGTTATTATATATTTATAATAATGAAAATGGGTAATTTAGAAACATATGTTTATTCGCACATTTTTATAATAACATATGTTGCTAATTTATATGTACGTTTTAGTGGATGTTTCAGTTTATTTTCATAATAATGATAGAAGGGGTAGTTAGATGCAAATTTAAGAGTTTATTTAGATTATCTATCCCAATTGTAGGTTGCGTAATTTAGATGAAAATTTAGATGGATACATTAGATTATGTTTTATAGTGACATATGGGGATTATTTGAATGTGCATATTTGGGGGTTATTTATGTTGTTCTCCATAATGGTATATGTGGGTAGACTTTTAGAAACGTGGTTATTATTATCATTATTGGTGACTAGGCTCTACCAAATTAATCGCCATATCTTTGGTTCTCCTTGATAATAGTTTATATGTTTCCTAGCATGTCCCATGGTAACGCGGAGGCTTAATTAGGACCTCCAACTAGTAAAAGTATATGATTAGTTACTTACTAGAAACTCAATCAATATCATTTTTAACGACTTCACAAAGTCGGTTCTAATTTTAGTTTTCGTTGTTGAATTCATTAGGACTATTTTAAATTGGAACCTCAAAACCATTTGTTATGGGAGCAGTTTCTTTTTAGGATATGGGAGCAGGTATTTATGTCCTATATATATGTCATATAGAATATATTAAGACAAAAGATCACAGCAAAAGTGTGTGACACGGCTGACTTCACACAACCTTAAAAACATCACTTATTTGTAACCAGAAAGAGTATCAAACATAGAGGGATCAATGTGAAGCATCTATTTATGTCCCATATGTATAGGTTTCGAATACCATGTTGTAGATATATTCCTCCACTGTTGCATGCCCAACAAGTCGTTAACTGGGCGTGTTAACATGTCATTATGCTTCCCAAGCACGCTCTGCACTCTGGCCATTAGAGATAGCTAGAGGCATGACTACAGCAATGAGCCAATCACTTAGATTTATAATTGCCCGTGCAAGCGTTAAAGCCCAAGATAACGCGCGTGGTATATATATAAATACTCCTACATAGTGTGCTGTTGATAGAATTTTTGCTGGCGGTTCCCTTTAGTTGGGTGGGTGAAGTGCATCATGCAGCTCCATCCTGGGATGTCATGTCGCCTTCATGAGTGCCCGCGTGATGCATTCCTTCCAGCTTCTCGTAGCCTTGTACTACCTAGTTGCCAACTTGCCATCCAAACATCAGTCACAAACAGGAGGCTTTAGTTTAATGGAGTAACCTGAATGGTTAGCGATCGAGACCACCAAGACTTGTTTGCTCTTGAAAAAGCACGTCCTGACAGAGAACAATTTGGATAAATACAAGCATTTTTCCGATTCTGCATTTCAATGGCTGATTTGATCGGTGGACTAAACACCCACAACAATTTACACACTATGCATGGTGGTTTAGTCAAGAGAACACAACTCCTTTTCTGACAACTACGTTTCAACCGGTCTATGCTACTGCTTATTTATTTACTATGTCTAGTCTAATAATCATTCAGATATGAGATGTTGCCAATCAGCAACTTGCAAAAGTGCCAAATCAAATTTGAGGAACACTAGCCTGTCAAATCGTGCCTCTGCATGGGCTAGAATCTTAAAATATATTAAAAGTTTCATGTTAGTGTCTACAACTAATCAAAATTAGTTATCTTAAGGATATCTATTTTTTTTCACTATCTAACAACCAATATATATTGATTTTGTCGTCTGTATACAGTTGTGATGAACTTACCAAATACACTATATGTTTCTTCAAACTTGATCAGTGGATTTTCTCTCTCTGCATGGAACTTCATCGTCTGTAATGTGCTGTGCATCTAGTTGAATCTCATCTTAAGTTATGATGCCTCTAGGTGCAACCTATGTCTCTGATGTCGTGGATATATATCTTGATTTTCAAATTTTGATCTTGCAATTTTTTATGGGCATGTTTGTTAATACTATTGCCCTTATTGTAGCTTTTACTGAAAACTCTTAGTTTTATTAAAAATAATGATTTTCATGTCTACGCTGCACTTTTAATTATAATGATGATATACATGTTCGTTTACACCTGAACCACGCCACTCAAAAGATGGACAGAGCTTTAAGTGGGATCTTTTTTTTTTTTGCGAGGAAACCGGAGTTTCATTAATCAACATGAGGGGGATTACAATCAGAGTTTACAAAACTCTCTAGTCCAGGCGGTGCTAAAGGCCACTCAACCACCTGGACCTCCCTAGAGGCTAAGCGAGCACACTCATGTGCTAGTTTATTACAAGAACGTTTAACAAAAACAAATTTAAACCCCTCAAAACTCCGGCTAAGATCGTCGAGTTCATCCCTGAATGTTGGCTGTCCCGATGGCGCCACAGGTTTACAAGGACCTGGCAATCCGTCTCCAGCTCGATCTTGAGGATACCCCTTGATCTTGCATATACTAGGCCATCGCGGCAGGCTCTTGCCTCAGCAGCTAGAGCATTCATGGAAAGCTCATACCACCGAGATGTGCCACCACATGTTCTTCCATCCTCATCTCGAAGAGCAACACCAGAGACGGCTGATCTATTGGATTCAAAGAACGCAGCATCAACATTGCATTTCATCCAGCCCGACTCCAGTCGTGCCCAGCGCTCCAGAGTAGGACCTGCAGATACTTTGTCCTCTGGGTGTTTCATCTACCATAGGTCAAAAGCTGTATCAATCGCCCATTGGACTGTGATCTTCACTGGTAGCTGTTCTTGGCCATGTCTCCTATTATTTCTTGCCATCCACAATGACCACATCCCACATAAAATCGCCGCCGCGTCTTTAGCTGGGATCACCCCCGGATCAATCAGATCACGTGCCCATGTAGATGGGTGTAACGGGGGAAATTTGACCCCAGCAAGAGCTTTGGCATAATTCCAGAAGAGCCGTGCAGTAGGCTGAGAATTCCCATGCCCAAGTATCATTGCCGATCCCCCGACATGGTAGGCTGAGAATTGCATGGGCATCTACATCATAAAACAGATCTCTAATCAGGTTTTCATCCCATCTTCCATTGGGTGTTAACAGGTCTGACACTGTCTCCACCATCACAGGGTCAGGCGTGGTGATTGGCTTCCCATTAAAATGGTTCGGTAGCCATCTATCTGTCCACACCTTCGTCGTCGAACCATCACCTATCCGACGTATGAGCCCTAGCTCAAGGGCTTTTCTTCCCTCCATGATAGCCCTCCAAGTATGGCTAGCATGTTTCTTCCTAGTTGCATTCATAAAATCCGTATCATGGAAATATCTTCCTTTTAGGACCCGTGCACATAAAGAGTCCGGGTTGTGCAGCAGTCGCCATCCTTGCTTTCCCAGCATGGCAAGATTAAAGAGATGTAAGTCTCTGAAACCCATGCCACCATTAATCTTTGGTCTTGTCAGCGACTCCCACCGTTGACAGTGAATACGTCTGCTATCCGCTGCACCCCCCCCCCCCCACCACCAGTAATTAGCAATAACTGACTTCATTTTGCGACATGAATCTCTTGGTACTAAGAAGCAGCTCATAGGGTATGTCGGTACTGCTTGAGCGACCGCCTTGATCACCACCTCCTTTCCTGCACCACTTGCTTCCTTGCCACTCCATGTCCCAACCAGCTTCCTGATTCTAGAAGGCATGAACTCAAACGTCTCCTTTGTTGATCTCCCCATAGCTGTCAGGAGACCCAGATACTTCTCAGCAAGAGCTTCAGTGGGGATCTGTAGTATTGTTCTCACTGTTTGTTTACAATTATCATCGCAATTACCGCTGAAGAAAACCACTGACTTGTCTCTATTAACCAACTGGCCTGACCCACGGCTATAAATACCGAGGATTTCCTGCAATCTTTCAGCGCCATTGGTTGAAGCTTCAGAGAACACAATGCAGTCATCGGCAAACAAAAGATGCGAGATCCATGGTGCATGGACTCCAACTCTTACACCTCTAGCCAAATGCATCGGACCCCACGATTTCAGTAGGCATGAAAGGCCCTCCGCACACAATAAGAAGAGGTACGGGGAGATGGGATCCCCCTGCCGAAGTCCCCTCGACGGCACGAACGGTTCTGAAAGTTGGCCATTCATCCTTACTGAAAAAGATACCGATGTGACACATCTCATCACTTGTTGAACAAAACTTTCAGCAAAACCCAGTTTCATCATCATCCCTTGTAGATAGTTCCATTCCACCCGATCATACGCTTTTGCCATGTCCAACTTGATGGCACATGAACCTGTTTTCCCTCTTTTCCTCTTCAAATAATGTGTGCATTCATATGCCACTAGCACGTTGTCAGTGATCAACCGGCCAGGGGCGAATGCACTTTGCTCTGATGAAATGATCTCTTCCAAGAAGACATGAAGTCGATTTGCAAGTACTTTGGAGCACAGTTTATAGATAACATTGCATAACGAAATCGGTCTGAAATTCTTTAGATCTTGCGGGTTTTTTACCTTGGGAATTAAGACGATCGTCGTTTGGTTGATCCCCTCTGGCATAATCCCGCCATTCAGAAAATTCAGAACAGCGTTGGACACACTTGGTCCAACTGTCTCCCAGTGAGTTTGGAAGAACCCCGCCGTAAAACCGTCCCGGTGCCTTATTTGCACCCATCATCGCCAGCGCCCTCTCCACTTCTTGGGTCGAATAGGGCTTCACCAGTTCTTCATTCATATATTCTGTAACTTTTGGTTGAATATGCTGCAAAACCCCTTCCGGTTCCAACACCGGTTGGGCCGTGAACAAATCCTCATAAAAGGCCGATGCCAGGGCTTCGAGTTCCTATTGTCCTGTCACCAAATCACCATTCGGCCCATGTAACACTGAAATATGGTTGATCCTCACTCGTTCCCTTGCCCTCTCATGAAAGAACTTGGTATTTCGATCCCCCTCTTTGAGCCAGTTCAGCCGAGCCCTTTGTCTCGACATTGTCTCTTCCCTTGCTAGAAGTTCAGACAATCTCGACATGAGCCGTCTTTCTGTACTCGTCGGGCCAGCATACAGTGTGCGTCCCCTCTCCTCCTCGAGCTCCTGGTGCAATGTTTTCAGCTCTTGTTTAACGGAGCCAAAAACCGAGTTTTCCCAATTTGAGAAAGATGTTTGCATCCTTCCCAACGCCTCCTGTAACTGCTGCATATTCTGCACTAGGGCTCCATCATCCCATGTCTCTTTCACTAGACGCATATAGGACGGATCCCGTTGCCACATGTTCTCGTATCTGAAATTTTTCTTTCTACGTACCGCACCGCGCCTCGACCTTGAGCATTGGATCAGCAAGGCGCAATGATCAGATTTCGTAGTTTGAATATGTTGAACCTTCAGATCTTTGTATCGATTCATAAAACCTTCATTAGCAAATGCCCGGTCCAGTCTAACCTTCACGTTGTGGTTGTCTTGCTATCGATTATCCCAGGTATAAGGTAAACCCGAGAAACCAAGATCAGAGAAGCCACACTCCGCCACCGCATCCCTGAACCCATCCATCTGTCGTTTAGGCCGTTGCACACCACCAAACTGTTCTCCTGCATCGAGAATTTCGTTAAAATCTCCCGCACAGAGCCATGGAACGTCACTCTTCGCATTTAAGAAGCTCATTAGCTCCCAGCTCCTATGCCGAAGCTCTCTCCTTGGCTCACCATAGAAGCCAGTAAACCTCCATCGCACCTCATCCGTACTCGGATCAGTCACATTCACATCTATGTGAAGCTTATCATAAGACTCCAGCTTCACACAAACCTCATTCGTCCACAGCAAGGCGAGACCCCCACCGCGGCCAAAACTTCCCACACCAACTCCATTTGCAAAGTTTAGGCATCTACGCAAACCTTGCACATCATTTGAAAACTTTCATGTTTCCGAGAGAAACACTATCATGGGGCGGTGTAGCTGTACCAAGCTACACAATTCTTGAACTGTCTCGAGCTGCCCCAGGCCCCGGCAGTTCAAACAGAGGATTTTCATTGTGCCCGGCGGGGACTGCTGCTCGCAGCCGCCGCCGATCTTGCATCATTTGGTTCACCACGCTTCTGCTTCTTCAGCTGTTCAATCATGCTGCTACCGCTACTGTCACCAGCACCATCTAGCTGACTTACTCGCGAGTTCACCAGACCCATGGGGACAAGGGCACTAGCTCCTCCCTCTATGGGAATGTTCAAATCAGGAGTGTGCACTCCTCTGGACGATGGCTTCGACTTTCTTTTACGTGGTGCAAGCCGTTGATCTTCGTCCATCGCTTGGGCCAAGTTCCTGCTAACTGATGTAGCATCAGCAGGCGCCCCTTGCTCCGTATGCTTAACCGGAGACTCAATCTCATGCTCCTCCGAATCCCCCACTTGACTTTTAGAATGGCGCGGGCTGTCAGCATTTCGCGACCCACGCGCCCCAGATCTATTCGACAGGGTTTGCTTGAAACCAGATGAAGATCCACTACCATACGATGCAGCAGCCGCTGCAGCAAAGGACTGCAACTTCTTCTTCTTCTTCTCTTCTGGAGCACGCAAGTTAACATCATAAGGCAGTTTCCCATCTTCTCCTCGCTCTGCCGGTGTTTCACATTCTATATCAGAATGGCCCATGAAACCACAGTGATAACAGATGTATGGAAGCCGCTCATATTGCACTTGAAACCATCTAGGTTCTTCGTTCTTGTTGATCCTAAGCCGGATCCCACGACGCACTGGCTTATCAACCTGAATAGCAACACGTGCCCTAAGGAACGCCCCGCTAGCCTTCCCATCTCGATCCACATCCATCTGGATGACTTTCCCGATCATATCCATTACACGTGATCCCCTCGCTCGGTTCATCCATCCAATAGGCAGATTCAGGATACGAGTCCAGAGCTCCACTCTTTCAAACTTGACATCTGTCACGGTGAGCTTTCCATCGTACTCCTGCAGCAAGACTGAGTACTTTCCCACCATCCATGGCGCACCAGCTAGGATCCGTAGCATATCCCGCTGGCTGCCGAACTCCGCCACGAACAGGTTGTCCTTCTTCTCACCGATCGCTCGAAGTTTGAGACCAACCGGATTACCCCAAGCTGGTTTCATCGCCGAACGCACCGTGGAAACGTGCACTGGCATCGGCGACAAGATCTTCCCATAGAGGGCGAACTCCACCGGCGCGAGCGCTTCTTCTTCCTCTTCATCGCTGAAATCCAGAACGACATCCTCCTCCTCAGTCAACTTGAGCTTTTGAAGGAGATCCGTCACAGTAGGGTTTAGGGTATCCCCCTTCCCCCCAGATCCGCCACTTCCGGTCGCCATGGATGACGGCAGAATGGCACCTCAGAGCGGCCTGCGTGAGTAAATCAAACGCAGCCGCAGATCAAACCCGACCTAGGGTACCTAAGCGGCAAAACCCTAGCGGTGTCGTGCGTCGAGGGCGCCTTAACGGCTAACCAACGATTTGCGGTGGCCGGATCCACACTGCACGGTGGAAACGGGGCGTGGACGCCGTGGTCGCGGTGACCGACGGCGTAGCAGGATCAAGATCGCCGGCGATGGCGATCTAGATCGTGGTCGGGAACGTGGGTTCTCTCAGGATCGCCCCAATCGCCTGTCCGTAAAAAAACGGAGTCAACTTCCATCTCCCTCTGGAATCTGTGTTCTGGCTTTAAGTGGGATCTAGGAGAAACCAATAGTGCTAACCTTTGGGTGATGTTATTAATATTTAAGCCTAAAAGATTTTGTCTACTCCAAAGAAAATTCAAAAACCAGGAAGGACATGACAACCTTTGGTTTCCATTAACCTCTCGTGTTTAAGATATTGAACTTTCTCTATCAAAGAACTATGCATCTAGTAGTAATTTTTATCATAATAGAGTGCTTACAATTATACTATCAATATAGATGTGGTATAATGTTGTAACCAAAATCTATAAATTTTTCCAAAGTGCAAGTTACATAATAATTATTATAATTTTAATAACAATAAATTATTGTCTTTATGGTATTGCTATAAAATTTAAATGGTTTGCTAGTGTCATAATTATATGAATCATTAAAGGAACATTTTTCTTGTTTCTTGGATCCTAGAGTATTTATCTCATGCATACATGCATGTGTTTATATATACTTGATTTTCAAGAATGCATAACATGTATGTTTATTTTAAGTTATCTTTTATATGTTAGTAGTGATAGAAGTAGATAATTTAGAGACATTATTTATAGACACAAGTTATGATTATTCAAACTTTTTTATAATAACATATGTTGGATTTTATCGGATATTTTTGCTTATTATTAATAATGGTGGGAATGCTAATTTAGATGCAACTTTAAGGGGTTTTTTAGATTATTATCTATCTTAATAATGGCACATGTAAAAAGAGACTACACAGTTGTGTTGTGATGCATACGGCGTATGTAACAAGGTATTACCGCAACTATCCCAATGGATGGAGCAAATATATAGCCGAAATGAGTGAAGATGCCTTTTGGCGTGCAGGAAGAGACATGGACTCGTGAATAGTATTGTCAGGTAGGAAAAGAATCATCTCGCGAATCTTTTGCCCAAATGCATGCATGTACTACTAAGCACTGTGTTTAGCACTAACTACAGACTAGTGATATCTAGCTAGCTAGCCTGTGCCCAATAAGAAACCAACAAAGTTTGTTGCGTCTCAAACTACAAGACTAATCACTAGTGTGTGTTTTGCTCAAAAAGACTGATCGCTCTGCTGGAGTCCGATCAGGACGGCACAAAATCCAGCCCACGTTGCTTCCATTGATGACAAGGTTAGGTTGGAGATGTGTTATTGAAATTTTCGTTTGTTACTTCTTCTGCTTCACAATAATGCTTGTCCAGTCCACTTACATCGACGAAATGACATTTAACATTTTGTCTAGTTTCAGAACTGCTCCTAGAGACGGGTATCGCGATCATAAGGAAAAGTTTAATTTGTATATCCATCAAATATATATTATTATGTAGATCATCATCATAATGTATAGAACGAATATGCTCGTTTAAGGGAGAGTGCCTAGAGCAGCTGGCATAGTCTCCAAGGGTGAAGCTGCCAGTTCGGGGTTCGAACTCTAGCTCCCCACGCTAGCCTCCAAGAAGGTCGTGACCAAGGTAGCACTTAAAATGCTCGTTTCAAAAAAAAAAATAATGTATAGAGTATGCATTTCTAGCGATGGTGAAAATGATCCAAACTTTTTTAAAATGATACTATTTAGCAAACATTGCAAACATAGAGGTAGTAGCTAATAACACCAGTGACTTGTGAACGAGCTTTTACGTTCATACGTCTAACTCCATCATTGTCTAGAACTCTAGATCATGCATGGTGTCAATTGTTTAGTATGGTAATTATCCTAGCCTAATGGTGGGTTTGGTGCTACGAAGGACGAAGGAGGACATGAAGGAACGTGATAATCTGCAAGTTGCAAATTTGATTAGTTGGTTGATCATCTGTCACACAACATCAAACTTTGAGTGTTATGCAGTGACATCCATTAATTGTAGCTACGTACGCTAACTCGCTATAGCTTCGTGTGATTGGGTTGGTAGCAAATGAGATCAGCACCTCAGGACAGTCCGTACACCATGACACTAAACAATAAATAAACACGACTAAAAGGAAAAAAGGAAGAGAAGATGTACATGTTTGAGACGATGGTTTTATATTGGTCCTGTGCATCGCTAGCTGTGGCTTTTGCGGCGTGTGATGAGCAAGAAGTATAGGCGGCTGTGGCTCACTTTCTCTTGTGCTATGTGACGCACTTCTTGTCCTTGGTATATCCAAATTGAATTTTCGAGGTCGGTCGATCGTATGCAAACTTAGTTTGTGGGCGCATGCACTTATCCATGCATGTCGAAACCAAACATTCCTTTACGGTTTCTTTGAGCCGCAGTTTAGCATATATATATCACCGAGTGAGATGCGTGACGATTACGTCAACAAATTAAATAAAGTCATCATGTATATCTCTGGTGCAAATCAAATGCATAATTTTTTGAAAACGGTGCAATCATTCAAACATCTCAAGTCCATATTGACATAATTTTAAACCATGTCAATCGAAAGGTTCATATTCGAACTCCTAGTTTGATTCATACAAAAAAAATCACAGATTTTGGGACGACAGCCGGCCCGAGATTTGAGGTGTGTTTGCTCATCATGTGGGCCAAACTACGTACGGCATCCATAGTCTGTGGGCTTTTTTAGCAACAGTAGCATGTGGGCTTGTGACGGCGAAGGTCTTCTTATGGGCCGCATTTGAAAACTGGGTTACCATGGGCTGTTGGGCCGTGTCGCTTGCAAAGCATTCCGCCACTATTCACCACTACAGAGCTGTTTCTCAAAAAAAAAAAGGAAAACACTACAGAGCTGTTTCTCAAAAAAAAAAAAAAAGAAGGAAAAACACTACAGAGCTGAACAGATAAACCAAGCTGGGCTTCAGCTTTCAGTTATTGGGCACCAGAACTGTGTTACAGAGCCTGAAATTCGATGACACAAGGTTTTTTTTTTTTATATATATAAGGCAACTTGAAAGTTGAAACTAGCTAGCTAAACAAGTTCTGCTCAAAAAAGAAGCAGCTAGCTAAACAAGTGCAAGAGCCAAGAGGTACAGTTGGTCTGGTCGGGCCTGACAAAGATGCTTTCCTAGCGCGAGCTGCACCTGCATAGTATATATCTTACAGACTGACAGTCGATAGAGACAGAGTAGTAGGTTATAAGTTTATAACTAGTACTTTGATCAGTGTGTGTTTAACCTTAATCCTACAACCTGAATGATTAATAACCTCCTCACCTTACGTGCTTTTCAGATACTCTACCACTACTAGTACAGGCAGCCTATTGCCTATATATAAAGTATTCGATTCGAGTGTAGGTTTTGCATTGTTTCACTAGCAGTGCACTTACATTATATAGGAGTATTGCGAAACCAAACACATGCATCTACCTCGTTGTTTAGTCACAACTTAGAAAAACTTGACAGAAAGATGCCACTCAATTGTGTGCGTCAGAAATCGAGAAGCTTTGCAGTATATTAGTAGTAAAATCAGCGAAATGTAGCCGACGAGAAGCATATTCTCCAAGTTTATCAAACGTCAGAAGATGTGGCAATAGTTTTTTCCTCTTTTATTTTGTTTCTTTCAGATGATCTTATTAACTATTCTTACAATATTATTAGAAACTGAATTTTGAGTGGAATTTGCGTATTGTTCCACAAGTTTGTAATAGTTGGTCCCATTCTCTTCTTCGAAAAAGTTGAAACCGGATTTCGTTTGATCATCTAAAAAAACTGAGAAAAGTAGTAATAATATGTGTGTACATAGATCCATTTTTATCTGTTGCTGTGTATTTATGCATTGGCAATCTGTTACTTATATAAACATAGATATACACTGATGCAAGCAAGCTGAATATACACTCCGACTACATATATATTGGCATCTATTATTGCCGTCATCAGTTGACAGTTTTTCTAAATGAAAAGGGATGCATGTACTTGTACTGTAGTAGGTATACGACAACAAGTTAGGCCGCCGACCTTGACAGTACTCTTGTTCTGTTGCAAGAGTCAAGCCAAACCACCCAACCCAACTGCTGCGATGCTAGCCGCCGACTCTGAATACTAAACCAATTGCAATGCAAGCGGCCTCTGAAGTCTGAAATCAGCAGTCGTCGTCATCGTCAGACTAACAACAGCAATCACAATCTCTGAAAAACAAAAACTTTACACCGGCCAAGAAAGAACATATATTATTATATATATTATCTTCAATGAATGCAAGGAATTAAGTTTATAATATATCGAAGTATGTGAAAGTCCTCTAATCTAAGTTCTAATAGATCTCAGTCCATATATCATGCTAATAGCTGACAAATTAATCACAGTATCTGCATCGATCCACCATCCCTTGGGTCAGAGTAAGACGATGATCGAGCCAAGCAGCAGGAAGAGCGAGGGAACGAAGAAACGCAAGGATGGGAACGGTGACGGTGATGGGTCAGGAACTCAGGATCAGGCCGCCGGCTGGGTGCAGTTGTTGGCGGCGCCGCAGCCGCAGGTTTGCGGCGTGAAGGCGCAGGTGCCGTAGGGCTTGCCGGGGATGTTGCAGTCGATGGCGTAGCAGCAGCTCGTGTCCACGCAGCTGCTGCCGTTGCCGTTGGACGAGGACGAGGAGGAGGAGCAGCACCGGCAACCCTCGCACACCTCGAACGGCTCGTACGGCGCCGCCTCTGCTGTCGTCGTCATCGCCGCCGGTGTCATGGACCGGTACACCACTCTCCGCACCGGCACGTACGACTCCTCGCGCGGCTGCTGCTGGCTCCTCCTGCTTGTTTGTTTGTTAAATTGCTCATCAGGCCTCAGGTAGTCAGGTGATTTAATTTGGAACTAATATATTCTACATATATGACTGGATCAAATAAAACATGTATGAACATGAATCGGATGAACCGAGCGCGATGGAACAAGCATGCATACCTTGAGCTTGCAGCAGGAAGGAGGAGAAGATGAGCAGGAGGCCTGCGGATAGTGCGGCAGTGAAGCCGGCGGTGAGGCAGATCATCGTGATGGGGTATGAAGGGCGTCGTCGTCGAGCCATGTCCTCCCCTCCTAACGAATTTTCTTTGGGTGGTAGGTGATATATACTAGTGGAAGGGAGGAAAGGGAGAGGGACGACGACGACTGAATGTATACCAGTGGAACAGCAAGCGCTTACCCTTCCTCTTGGTTAATTATTAACACCACCACTGAATGTAAGTGCGTGATGTGACACAATCTTATTCAGCGCCCGAGCGTCGTTTCAGATTATCAACTAACGGTTTCTAACTATGATATGATCGACTCTTTCTACGATTGATGAGTTTCCTTGCATAGTTGAAAAAAAACCATCTTTTTCTCTCAATTTTTTCTTGCCTAGGCACGTCTTGCTCTTGCATTAAGAGGAAGAGTAGTTTACGATTACAAACGGGACCTTAAGGAAAGCCTAAGATTACCAATCCACATAACGAACCATGATAAAACGAAAGCGAGCCATCTTTAGGAAACCATCTTTTTCTCTCATCTCATGAATATATTTTCTTATTTCTCATCTTCTTTCCTTGTGTCGGATACCAAAATTAGGGGGGGTCATTAACCTAGGAGATGGGGTGAACAGAACCATTATTGTCTTCCCTCAAATCTCACTCAAGAAACAGCCCAACACTCATTTCGAGACATATTGGGCCTGCCCACGAACAGGCTCGAACGGCCTAGTAGCGCACGCAACAGAAGGGAGGCAGCCTACCTGACCCCTCGAAGGAGTTACGGAGTACCCCTCGTGCGAATGGAGGCCTCGAATCAGACAAGTGTTGACATTTCTAACGCCACTCAGTGTTAGGTTGTCATCCCCAACATGGCGCCAAAAATGCTGGTACTAAATAATGCAACTGCTACTAGAAATAAATATGGGATCCGCAAGCGCTTACGAGATAATACCGATGTAGCATTTTAACCGGGGAGTATCCGGGTATCGTTATTTATATTTTTACCTTTGGGAAGGGAATGCACTGGATAATGAGTGATGAGCAATGCACATGCTATAATGGAGAGCTTAACCTTGTCTCGTATCGATCATCTCATACGGGGTAAGTGTCACATAAAATATAGGAATGAATGATAAATGACATAAGATAAATGAGAGCATTTAGCCACATAAAATAATAGTAATAAGCCATCTCAACTTAGCACTCTAAGCTTATAACACTAGCATGGACTAGGACGATCTAGGGTATAATCCTATGTTATTCTAACTACAAAGTCAAAGCATACAATGATTAGTGCAAGAACATCTAGCAATCATGGCGGGAAAAGGTTACATCTATGCATAGTGATATTACCGAGAAGACAAGAGACATAGCAATGACTTCAATGTAATAGGTTGTTCTACTAAGACCTACCAACGGGGATGGAATACAAAGGACTCAACGGAACTGTCACTTCCGCGATCTACCACACGACCCGGCCAATAGGGTGCAATCGCAGATAAATACGGTCTAGGCACCACGCCTACACAATATTTACCACTCTCCCATCGATCTAATGAGCGAGCGCTATACGATCCTATGCATAAACATAATTCTAGTCCAACTATGCTAAACATATAATCAAAGTAAACTAAGAACAATATAATTGAGAACATAATCAAATAGAACAAAGTCAAGTCGATATAATAGAATAGAATAAAGTACTACTCATAGTATCACGAACAATGATGAATATTACAAGAATGTAGAGGGAATTACCAAGAACTCGACAGATCCGGACTCCAAGCTAGGCTTGATTCCCTCTAGATCTATTCCTATGTAGCTATGCTACTAAACTATGGAGCTCTAATTGAGATGGTGGCTCGGCTTCTCTCGAATTTCGATGAGAGAATGAACTCTTGAATGAATTAGGGTTTCACCCGGGGGCCGGGGGCTCGAATATATAGCCCCCTAGGATGAACCACGGCCCTCGGATCAAACCGACCTAAATGGATGATAATTATTCATCCTCAAAGGCGGTGGAGGCGGGATCCACGAGACTCCACGATTGGTGGAGGTGGGGAGTCGGCCGACTCCCCGGGCCTGGTCGACCGGCCACCCCCGCCAGTGGGCCCGGCTTCCCGGGTTTGCCTTCTCGGAGTCTTCTAGATTATACAATTTTACCCGTTCGGTCTTTATCTCTATGTAATCATGACATGTGGGCCTCCTTTGATTCTCTTTCGATAACCCCCGAAATAGACAATCACCAAAACTCGTGGAATTCCGTCGTGTAACCCCTATATCTAACGGTGAACTCATATTAGTCCTTTCTCTTGCTGCGTTGACGGTATAAAATTGATACTTAACGACCATCAACAAACTCCCCAAGCTTACCTTTTGCTCGTCCCTGAGCAAAGATAGACTCAGTGATGGATCAGGAGTTGCTACAATGCTTTCACTCCTCACAAGTACACATGCGTTCAAACAAGAACTCTCCTCCGGATTAGAGTGAACTATCCTGACTCAAAACTTACTCATATTACCTTTCACCATGGGGCTTGTAACCGTCACTTGGGTCTTGAGTAGTTGAAAGATAGAACGGTCAAGTCAAGCGCCATGTTTCTCGCTCTTTGATCAACTATTATCCGGAGTTTTTGCAAGGTTTTGAAATAAAACTCGAGTTCCTTGTATGAACCTTTCAAGTCTCTCATTTGTGGTATTTCGGATCCTTTCTAAGGCATGAGTAGTGTATGCCTTCTCTTCTCTCAAGAATATGTGGTATTTGTGGAACTAAGGCATAGTGAAAAGTGCCTTCTCTCTCTCACCCTACTTTCTAATAGGCTTATATGGAGCTCATAGGTGGGGAGACACTCAAACTCACTTGCATATATTGCACGGTTAAGACATGGATCCAATAGGAACTAAAATAATAATAAAGTCATATGTGCATGTGAATGAGGAAGTGAAATGGATGATAAGGTGATGGTGATAAGGAAATGATTATGAGGGGTACTCAACTGGTGAACATCTACTTCTACATTTGCTCCTTTGGGGATAACATGACTCCCTTTATTCGAAAACCTTGAAACTTCTTGAATGGAAGGATTTGGCTACTCTTTCTTTTTCTTTCTTTCTTCTTTTTCTTTTTTTTTTTAGAGCAACCAATCCTACGGAAACAAAACTTCAAGAACGGGGATTCATATAACTTGAAATGATAATAACCGGAGCTTTTATGTAGGCAAATAGAACTGCGATGATTATGTCTAGATGTTCACTCCCGAGAATAGGAGTAGAACCTTTTCTCGGATGCTTGTGAAAGGAATGGCGTATGTATATGTGGATGGATGAATGGATGGATGCGTACTCCCGGGGTAGGAAAAGATAAGTGCGTATCTCCAGGGTAGAGATAGCACAATAAGTGGAGAATGCGTACTCCCAGGATAGGAGTAGCATAAGTGCGTATCTCCGGGGTAGAGATAGCACAATATGTGGTGGATATGGATCTATATGTGGGTGGTACTTCGAGGTACGTATAAGTAGCACGAGAATGAATGTAGTATTTATAAAATGGGTGCGTGCTTCGAGGACGAAGTAGCATAGATCAATGGATGGAGAGCACATAGTATTGACTTTAACCGCGTGACTAATTCCTTATGGGTCCACAAAGATAACCACACTCAATGCCTATAAAGTCTACACTCAAACCTACAATATGATCTATATAAACGAGATGGGTTTTCCTAATCTAGTAAGCATGAATATATGGTGTGGTAGGAATTTGAACTCTCATCATAAAGGAACTCATCATGCAGGAATTTAATATTTTCACGATAAATTCTCCGTAACTCTAGTATCTCTAGGAACAAGATGGATAGCAGCTCAAAACCTTCCCATATCATACCCGTCAACCACCTAGACTTAGATCAAGTGTTTGCTACCCACAAGTTTCAGGTTCAAAGCAAATCTCAAATCTAAACAGTTGTGTCCAAAACTCGGGAGAGTGCAAGGTTGAAAACTAGGTACTTGAAAGGAATTACGGCAGAGCAACTATTCATCATCTCCATGTAGAGTTTATTCTAGGGATCACTTTTAAAGACAGATTGCAAGAGCTCTCCAAAAGTAGAAAAGATAAATAAGGAAATCTTTCCGGGTTTCTATGGTTATGCATTTTTTTTAGTTGTTTTAACAAAGCACACTCTAATAAGGCATAAATAGATAAGTTGGAAACACTTAGCTTGATACACGGGGATGCTCTCCCCCCAAGCATTTGGATGTTGACATAGTCTTCGATGTTGCCGATGTGCACTCGAAGACGTTCTAGTCCTCCAGAGTGTCGTAGATAGTTCCGTTGGAGACAAAGCATTCAATTGTCGCGGGCAAAGACTCCGACGGGACTGGATGTCCTTCCGCCCGTTAGCTCTTCATGATCCTTGATGTTCGTGAAGCTCAAATAGACAACAAAGTTTGTGGAACTAATTAAGTGTTAGTGACAAAAACCTCTAGGCTTTAGTTGTCTAGAACTTTCCTAACTTAGACTTGTTCTAACAGGATCACAAGAAATATTTTTATCTTTTTATTATTTAAGGAATGCGGACGGGGAAATAAATATGCCGAGAAATTATTTTTGTGCCACCACGGTGAATGGTTATCCACATGGGGCTTAGTAATTTTCTCGGATGCAAATGCACAACATCTTTATTTTCTTTTCAAATGCGAAGATAAAAGAGTAAAGGTGCAACTACGATGCTAGTAGGAAAATAAATATGCTAAGGTAAAATTGCAATGCCGGAAAGTAGTTGCTGATAAATACCAAGTTACCTCTTGGCGCGGCGTTCGGTGGTTTTAAGTCCTCCGAACAGGACTTGTCATGTTCGCTTATTTTTCTGGGGCGCATTGGCCGGCGCCTCGATGATGTTGCCTCGTGTGTAGGAGTTGATTCGATTTTTCTTTTACTTTCCACACCTTCTTTGTTGGAGAGGGTGACCTTGAGGAGGAAGTTTCTTGGGGCACTTGGTTTTCTTGGTAGCACCTCTTCGGGTTCTTCTACAATGTTCTTCTCTTCTGGGTATCGATCTTCATATCTAAACACTTCTCCCTCATAGTTGGCCCATCCAGCTGTAGTGATGTTCTTCTTGTTTTGGCGATGGGTACGCTGCCTTCTCCTTGTTCTGTTCTTCTTGGGCTCCTCAGTGATTATATAATTATTATTGAAGTAGCGGCGTACCTTCTCAGTGGGAAAGTGGAAGTGAATCTCTCCTGTCCCAATATAGATGATAGCTCGGTGGTGTTCGGGAATGGTCTTCCTAGGATGATTGGAGGATCATAGTCATCTCCCATGTCAATGACTAGGAAGTCCGTAGGGACATAATGGTCATCTATCTGGATGAGGACATCCTTCACTTCTCCTTCGACGAAGCGGAATGTCCGATCCGCCATCCGCAAGCGTGTGCATAGGTAGGCTCCAAAGGCATAGTGCCATATAGATACTCATAGGTTACCTTGGCCATGATGTTGACGCCCGATCCGGTGTCACGGGCATGCCTTTATTGAAAGAGCTTCGTTGATGGAGCATTGAATGGTTGGGACACACGGGTCATCCTTCTTGATCGACGTGGGGACTGAGTAGGTGGTCATGCTCCTTATGGACGGTGACCATCCTTACTTTGTCTCCGTCTTCTTGGTCTTCTTATCTTTGTTCTTGCTCTTCTTAGCTGGATTCTTCTTCTTCTCACCGTTCGTTGATGAGGGTGTTGGGAACCGGGCAAAGACTCTTGTTTTTGAAGAAGAAGGTTTCTCTCTTGCCCTTGATGTTGAAGATGATCTTGGCGGTGTTGGCATACATGATGGCTCCAGCGGTGTTCAAGAATGGTCGTCCCGAGAATGACGGGGGACCTTTCATCACCGCCGTATCCACTACCACGAAGTGCGGGGACATACGAGTTGCCTACTCGTACACATATGTCTTCAAGTACTCCCAAAGGAACACGGAGTGACTGATCTGCAAGCTGCAAGCACATGGTTGTGTATGTTAAGGGGCATCTGAATAGCTTCTCATATATCACTCTTGGCATGATGTTTATGCTTGCACCGAAGTCACAGATTGCCTCATTGAAGTTGGTACTTCCAATGGAGATCGGAATGACTGGTCTCCCTGGATCGCCCTTCTTGATTGGCAGAGTTGAGTCTATCCATGACCCCTTCGATGGATCACTCCGGCTATCTTCTACATTGAATATATCAACAAGATTTGCAGTTTCGAGCTCTTCGGGTTGTCCTGCCAGTTTACCTTGACCAGTGGAGGGAGCAAGGTTAACAAGCTGTTGTACCTGCGACTCAAGTATCTTGTTGAAATCGAAGCTGACTCTTGATGGCATTGGAAAAGCCATCCATTCGTTGCCGAGTGTCTCTAGGACCTTGTCATTTGATGTCGGCTTCTTGGGCCAGATTGTCCATCATCTTGCCTTGATTCAAGCACTAACTCTCTCAAAAGGCGTTTGGTTGTAATTATTGTAGGAGGAGTTGTTACCTTGATAGTTGCCCGAATAATTGCACGAGTAGTTAGGCCTCTGCTGCTGATTCCAACCTTGATTACGCGGGACGATAGTAATTATTGTTGTTGTTGTTGTTGAGGTAGTTCACGTCCTTCTTCGGCTACGGGCGTTAGCACCTGTGTGCCCGGTCTCTCCACACTCTTCACATGTCATGCGAGCATCGTGTATATGCATGGCTTCTTTCTTCTCGGGGCTCTCTCATCGAGCCTCTTCATTAGCAGATCCATTTTTGCGACAAAGCATGTCTACCTCCTTGTTTGGTGCATTCCTCCACCTCTCTTGCGGGTCGAGTTCTTTCTTCACTCCAACCTTGGTTGGATGCCATCTTCTCCACAAGAGCCGTGGCTTGAGGAATAGTGAGTGATAAGAATGCACCTCCGGCGCAAAGCATCCATCGTCTCACGTGTCTTGTTCTTTGAGCCCATGGTAGAATGTCGCATAAGCAAACCAATTCTCCATGCCATGATGAGGACACTCGAGGATGTAATCTTGAAAGCGTTCCCAAGCTTCGGGACAAGTCTCATCATGGTGTTGCTGAAAGCTTGATATCTTCCGCGAAGAGCATTTGTCTTGCCCATGGGGAAGAACTTCGCCAAGAAATTGGTGGAACATAGTGCCCACGTAGGATTCTTCTCCTTATTGGCGTAAAACCACCGCTTCGCTCTCCCCAAGAGTGAGAATGGGAAGAGGCGAAGTAGTATAGCATCTCTGGGACATCCTTGATGGTGAATGTGCTACAAATCTCCGGTGAAGTGTTGGAGATGAACACTTGCATCTTCATGGGCCTTCCCACGTAACCGGCTTGCTTGCACCATGTTGATCAGCGCAGGCTTAAGCTCAAAAGCTCCTTCGATGTCCGACTGGTCCACGAATGTTGGCCGTAGTTGGAGCTGAGAACTCGCGGAGTGACTTGTTCGCCATGGCTTCAAACGCTGGTCTCAAGTCTCGCACGAAAAGTTGACTTTCTGCTTCTGACAAACTTCCAAGTTGAGTTGATGATGATGATGATTGATTGGTCTTCTTCAACTTGCTTCCGGCTTTCCCGAATAAAGCTTCGGATCGTCAATATAATTATCGGGAAGAGTAGTCTTTTTCATACATTACCCGCATAAGATATAAAAATAGACGAAAAACAAGGGTAAATTTGTATGAGTAGAGAATGGTGACAAAGTGCTCAATCTCATTATGTAGTGCAATGCTTGCTCATTATCCATTGGCTTTCAACCTTCCCGGCAACGGCGCAAAAATGCTTGTTGACATTTCTAACGCCACTCGGTGTTAGGTTGTCATCCCCAACATGGCGCCAAAAATGCTGGTACTAAATAATGCAAGCGCTACTAGAAATAAATATGGGATCCGCAAGCGCACGAGATAATACCGATGTAGCATTTTAACCAGGAGTATCCAGGTATCGTTATTTATATTTTTACCACCGGGAAGGGAATGCCTTTGGATAATGAGTGATGAGCAATGCACATGCTATAATGGAGAGCTTAACCTTGTTTGTATCGATCATCTCATACAGGGTAAGTGTCACATAAAATATAGGAATGAATGATAAATGACATAAGATAAATGAGAGCATTTAGCCACATAAAATAATAGTAATAAGCCATCTCAACTTAGCACTCTAAGCTTATAACACTAGCATGGACTAGGACGATCTAGGGTATAATCCTATGTTATTCTAACTACAAAGTCAAAGCATACAATGATTAGTGCAAGAACATCTAGCAATCATGGCGGGAAAAGGTTACATCTATGCATAGTGATATTACCGGAGAAGACAAGAGACATAGCAATGACTTCAATGTAATAGGTTGTTCTACTAAGACCTACCAACGGGGATGGAATACAAAGGACTCAACGGAACTGTCACTTCCGCGATATACCACACGACCCGGCCAATAGGGTGCAATCGCAGATAAATACGGTCTAGGCACCACGCCTACACAATATTTACCACTCTCCCATCGATCTAATGAGCGAGCGCTATACGATCCTATGCATAAACATAATTCTAGTCCAACTATGCTAAACATATAATCAAAGTAAACTAAGAACAATATAATTGAGAACATAATCAAATAGAGCAAAGTCAAGTCTCGATATAATAGAATAGAATAAAGTACTACTCATAGTATCACGAACAATGATGAATATTACAAGAATGTAGAGGGGAATTACCAAGAACTCGACAGATCCGGACTCCAAGCTAGGCTTGATTCCCTCTAGATCTATTCCTATGTAGCTATGCTACTAAACTATGGAGCTCTAATTGAGATGGTGGCTCAAGCTTCTCGAATTCCGATGAGAGAATGAACTCTTGAATGAATTAGGGTTTCACCCGAGGGCCGGGGCTCGAATATATAGCCCCCTAGGATGAACCACAGCCCTCGGATCAAACCGACCTAAATGGACGATAATTATTCATCCTCAAAGGCGGTGGAGGCGGGATCCACGAGACTCCACCGATTGGTGGAGGTGGGGAGTCGGCCGACTCCCCACGGGTCGGCCGACCGGCCACCCCGCAGTGGGCCCCGGCTTCCGGGGGTTTGCCTTCGGAGTCTTCTAGATTATACAATTTTACCCGTTCGGTCTTTATCTCTATGTAATCATGACATGTGGGCCTCCTTTGGTTCTCTTTCGATAACCCCTCGAGAAATAGACAATCACCAAAACTCGTGGAATTCTGTCAGTGTAACCCCTATATCTAACAGGTGAACTCATATTAGTCCTTTCTCTTGCTGCGTTGACGGTATAAAATTGATACTTAACGACCGTCAACAACAAGCGACCCCTCGAAACACTGTTCCACCTGCTCGGCATGGGCAGCACCGCCCAGCGCACAGAGGACAGTTTCTTGCCTAACCACATGGCTACAGTGCGTGAATAGTGGGAAAGTACCTCGGTCATTTCTCCTATTCTTCGCCCATACCCGGGTTTTGGGCGGGTCGAATCCCACTATTTCATTACACTGTACACTGTGGCCCGTACGGCACCCCCTCGAAACGCATCTGCTGAACATTTTACCCGCATTTCCCGTGGCTCGGTCCCATCGACCTGGGGCTCGATCCCCTCAAAATACCCCTCGAAATAATCACTGACCACCCGGGAAGTGATGACAACAGGATTTCGCACAGACATCTGTCCATCCCCGATCGACGGCCATGCCCTGGCACAACAGGAGAAGGACGGACGGCAATCATCACCCACGTCGCTACAAGCTCGAACCGGTCCGAAGCATGCCTCTACAGTCCCGACGGCTTGATCGGCATCGACCCCTCGACGCCATCATACGATAGCCCTAGAACTACTTGTACCCCTGAGCCTCTCCTTCGCTTATAAAAGTTAGTATAGGGCACGATATAACACATCATCACTTCGCATATCATCGCGCAACACGGCAACCACGCTGCATCACACACACACACTCACTCGCAAGCTTGTATCCGCCCCTGTACAAGCACTTCGGTGCAAGATAATACAAGTCTTCTCCCTCCCGCTGGACGTAGGGCCTTTTTTGCCCGAACCAGGATAAAATCTTGTGTTTTTCTTGCATCACCATCCGAATTAGGGAGCACACCACGCAAATATACTAGTTGGTGTTAGACCCCCTGATTCGAAACACCGACACCTTGCCTGATAACTCTTTAACTCTTTTTTTTACCGAATCGGTCGGGGAGTCTCTGACCTAATTTTTTATTTTCTATTAAATGAAAGAATGTTTATGTACAAAACTCTCTGATTAGTTTACCCTCTCTTAAAGTCTCTCGACTCACCCACCTCTATCACCGTTGGCCCCCCTCCCTCTCCCTCCGGCATATATATCGCCGAAGGATGGAGGGACTGGGGATCCATCATCGTGTTTGATAAGTTTTTGAGTAGATCGAGTACGTAGGGTTAAAGCCTCTACATACCAAGTTCTTTAGTATTGGGAATTTATCTCCTCCTCATCTTCGGCGACGGCGAAGGGGCACGGTGGAATCACCGCATGTCTCTAAACTTGGCAAGAAATGCCATTCCTAAATTACTTCTAATTTTAATATTATTTTAAAAGTTTTAATAGTAGTATTAGAAGTATTATAGTATAATACTACTTTTAGAAGTATTATAATATTATAATATTAATTATAGTACTAATATTAGAGAAAAGTTACTTCCATAATACTACTATTAAAGCTTTAAAAGTAATAAAAATTAGAAGTAATTTTAATAGAGAAAACTTTTAATGCTATAGGAATTTTAATATTGTTATTTTAATTTTAATACTATTAATGTTACATAAATGTTAAATTAAGTTTAGTACTTTACTATTTTAGTTTGAACCTAATATATCTGTTGTTGGCTTTAATACCTTAATTTATGTTTTGCTGATGTAAATTGGTTATATAATTTATAAATATTATATAAATAATGATTGATTAAGTGACACATGTTGGATCAGTGTGCCATGCCAGTTCGTTCGCTCTTTCTTATCGCTTCCAACCAGGATTCAACAAGTGTTTTTCTCTTGTAAAAAATCAAAGCATCAGTCCACAAATTTTAAACGACCAAATGAACAGGGCGCTACGGTGATAACTTTAAAAGTTTAGGGACCAGAATTACATTGTTAGCCAAGTTTAGAGACATGTGGTGATTACACTAAAAGTTCAGGGACCGTTTGCCAAGTTTAAAGACCGATAGATATCACTTTTGAAGTTCAGGGACAATCTAGATGACACCACTAACTAAAGTTCAGGGACTGATGTTGAATTTTGCTCGAAAGTAAATATAAATGAGAAGCACATAGTTCATGGAGGAATCCTAGTTGACCTTGGTAACAAACTTTGGCAGCATGTAAACAATACGGAAGCTTTCACTCTTTCTAGAATACAACTAAGGTTTGGCAGGGAATTATTAACTGGAAAATCTATCCCTGAACGAGTGAGTCATCTAATCTGCATGCTAATAGATCTCAGTAAGAAAGTATCATCAGGACGCCGGCTGAGTGCAGTTGTTGGAGGCGCCGCAGCCGCAGGTTTTCGGAGCGAAGGCGCAGGTGCCGAAGGGCTTGCCGGGGAGGTTGCAGTTGATGTCGTAGCAGCAGTTCATGTCCGCGCAGCTGCTCGCGTTGGACGGCGACGTGCAGCACCGGCACTTCCGGCACACCTCGAACGGTTCGTACGGCGCCGCTGCTTCTGTCATCGCCGGCGCCGGCGATATGGACCGGTACACCACTCTCTGCACCGGCACGTACGATGACTCCTCTCTGCTGTTGGCTCCTCCTGCTTGTTAGTTAATCAATTTGCTCAGTCCTCTGATCAGGGGATTTAGAACTGATCAGTTATATATATCATGATATATATAACTGGAACAAAAGCATGATGGAATATAATGGAACATGCATGCATGGGATCGGATCGATTCGGTCGTGGGGTACCTTGAGCTTGCAGCAGGAAGGAGGAGAAGACGAGCAGGAGGCCGGTAGATAGGGCGGTGAAACCGGTGTTGGAGAGCATCGTCGTGGGGTCTGAAGGGCGGCGAACTATGTCCTCCCCTCCTGACGAATTTGCTTTGGTGTTTGGTAGTGGCAGGTGATATATATCTTGTAGTGGAAGGGAGAGGGAGCACGACGACTACTACTAAGACCAAGTTTAAATGCACCATAGCTAAAGATTAGCTAGTTAATTGCTAGAGCTAAATTTTAGCTAGCTATAATTAGCTAAGATTAGCTGGGTTTTAATAGCTAATGTGATTAGTTTGTTCCAGTTAGCTGGGGTCTTAGTTTAATTAGCTAGGATGTTTGATACATCCTAGCTAAAATTAGCCCGTTAAAATTTAGTTGGTGTATCTAACCGGGCTTAAGCTTGCCCTCCACTTCGGTTAACTTAGCCAACACCACTCGTTTCAGATTACCAACGCAGGGTTCTAATTATGGCTCTTCTGACTGATTAGTTCTCTAAAAAAAGAACTATGGCCCTTTTTTATCATTGTTAAACTTTCTTTTCTTTTATGAATGAATATATTTCATTTCAATGCATGTCAACTTTTTACTCTCTTTCGTTACATAGAAGCGCATAAGTGTGTCTGATTAATTCATCCTCTTGATTAGTGGCTAATGGACTTCATTTGCTGCTTAACGTTATTAACAACGAATGAATGAGCGCACAATATAAGAGTTAGAAAGAAACGACAAACTAGCTAGTCAATGTAGTGGGGCTTATCAACCGTAGTCATAGTATAGTGTTTTTCTCTCACAAGAAAACAATATTAGTCGACTTATTAGCCGCAAATATTATTGGCCGAACTAGGCAGAGTCTAGGTGGTCAGAAGGCTACGGACGCCATACTCTTTTCCAAAATAAGTGCTCATCTCACATTTTAAGAGTCAATAAATATAAATTTATTAAATTTATAGAAGATAATATTAACATTTGTATCTCTAAATATTTTTAGTATATAAATATATGATGTGATTAATCTAATGATATTTATTTAGTATTATAATTATAAATATACTATATGTATTTTGTCAAACTTAAAAGAATTTGATTCCTTAAAGTGTGAGACGTGTATTTATTTTAGGACAAAGGTAGTATGTGTCATGAGGACGGGGTGTACAAATTTGTGCAAGCATATTCTGATAAATAGATATAACAACACTAGATTTGGTGGGTGAGCAAGTAAGAACCATTTCTCCGTTTGCACAACGAGCGTGCATGGGACCTAAAAAAGTCCACTCTCCACCACTCCCCGTATTATTCAAATATATAGAATCACTTCTAACATGTTTCCCACCCTAGCTAATACCACACTAGAGTCACTCCACTTAAGAATCAAGAAACATAGCTCAAAGATTAGACAACATATAGCTTTGCCAAACTTGTTTTTTCATGATCGGGGCCCATTTTTCATTAAGACTTTAAAAGGAGTGAATTATATGAAGCAGCTACGAGAGAGGGAGAGCTTGCCAAACTGACCCTTCACGTCTACGGGATGTGTCTCCAATTTATAACTCTTATAAAGATAAACCCCACTAGATGAATTCTCTCTTCATGCAAAAGTATCCACATCATTCCCCACTAAGTGACCACTAATAAACACTATCTCTTCATGCAAAGTGTCCACGTCATTTCCTACTAAGTCCAAGTCACCTCTTATTAATTAAGAAAAATGACCATGTCATCTCTATTATGTGTTACACTTTAAATCTTCAATCCATTAGCATACAAAGTCATATATATATGTTATTGGTTTCATCACATGTTCCCTATTATGTAATTAAATATTCTATTAATTTTTCTCCTATTGTCCTATCGATTTTTTTAGATCTGATACAGTTAGTTAACATACAAGTTAAATTCATATAGATATATAAACAAAGAATATCATATAGTAATTTAAAGTATATAATAGACTTTTTTTAAGAAAATCTGCAGCAACGCGCGGAGAATACTCCTAGTTAAATTAAAAGAAACAACTTGGAGCTTCAAGTCATCAGTGTTCTAGAAAGTTGTGTAACCATCAAGCAGAGGTTCATTGGTTGCGCTTGCCAGCCAACGAAAGCGATTGACAACTTTTTCAGACAGCGAAGAGAATATGGAATTATATGGACCTTTAATTAGGTGTGATCTCCATACCTCTCCATCGTACTGCAGATTGCGGAACCAACACACAGATTTATTGGCGCGCCAACAGAAAGAAACTTGCATTCGCATGTATGTATAGCAGTGAAACCCAGGAAGATTTGCAATTTTTTTTTTTTTTTTTTTGAAAACGAACCTGGAGATTAGAGCTGTTTTAATTAAATACTTGTCTTATTAAATTAAACATGCACTTTACATGTCAATGGAAAATTAGCAATAACACTCTTGTCGAATGGAACGCCCAAAAATCTTTGAGGGAGCACAAAAACAAAGCTTAATTAACCTTGTGATCAACGGAGTAGTACATTCTCCATTTAAAACTAGAAATATACCCCACGCATTGTCGCAGGAATTTTCTTAAAAATAAATCTATTATAATACATAGCATTACTATAGTCTTTCTACACACGCATATACATATATTTGAATTTGACTTACATGCTATTTTCTTGTATAAGATCTGGTAAAAAATCAGTAAGCTAATAGAAGAAAAAGCAATAATAATATTTGATTACATTATAGAGGAGTGGGTATTTATGTAGATGATTTTTATGTTAATAGATTAATGATATTTAGTATTACACATGATACAGATGATGGGTATTTTTTGTAATTAATAATAGATGGCATGGATTTAGTTGGGAATGATACGGACATCTTGTATTGATTTAGTGGGAAAAGATGTGGACATATTGTATGAATAGATAGAACATTTTAGTGACGTCACTTCGTGAGGATTGATGTGAACACCTTGAATTAAAAGAGAATTCATCTAGTGTGGTTTACCTTTATAAAAGTTATAGATTATAAGATGTTTTAACTTTTCTGGATAAAATTCTTTTACTATGTATCTAGACCCAAATCTATAGCAAAAATAATATACCTTGAAAATCCAACTGGACTCTGAGCTTAAGTACACCAATCAAACATGAAACATGTATGATGATCATTTTGGGTATTTGCGTGTCTTCAATCCGTTCCCCCTTTTTCTCCTTGGCATTTTCCTTTAACAAATGACCATCCACCGAATTAAAGTATCATTTGGGTATGACAGGATAAGCTAGCTAGCACACTGATCGACAAGCTTCCTGACCAACATGAATCATGCATTTTCCAGCTAGCCATCCTTTGATGAGTCAGATTAGATACATGAATGACCCAAACGGTGACACCTGTTGTGCTTTCCCTTCGTGGGCACACACTTTTGCATGGTCATGGCCTTGAATTTCTTCTCCATGCATTGCACAGAGTGGGAGCGATGATGGCGACGATGACCATGGCTTCATGGCACTATGAATTTATCTTCTGATTATGATATATGCAAGAGAATATATAGTCACTGAAAGTGACTCGCTGGGCACTACGGATGGAATATTTGTATGTCCTATGAACTATGGTAAAGAGAGGTCATTTTCAGTGCCACGTGGCAAATTTTGCCTAATTCATACAATAATTATTGATTCTATAGAAGGCTTGCTAGTGCAACAAATATATGGCACAATAACTGGAGCAGGTATCTTTTTTTTTTTTTTTGTCCTTGACATTTCCCTTTAAAACCTAATGAACAAAAAGCGCCATTTGGTCATGACTCATGATAAGGTTGAGATACGAGCAGGTGTGTACCGTGTACACCAACAAAGAATCTTTTCCAGCCATCCTGTGAGTCAGATTGGATACACGAATGGCCCCAGCGGTGACACTTGCTTGGCTCCAACTATGGAGTACGTTGCATCTTAATTACTTTCTATGACACACTTTTGAATCTCATATTCTGATGGTACGCTCCTTCGTTATTGTATCATCAACCCGAACAGACACCAGATTTGCAAAGGCTTGACATCTGTCTTCCTTTTATAATCTTTCTAAAAGAAAAGCTGGTCTTCTTTTGCCTCATCACGCATGAGCATGACCCATGCAGTCTAATGCGAGCGATGATGGAGGCGATGACCATGGCTCGAGAGTGGGATTATGATAGTCAGATTATGTCTTGTTTGGATGCACTCATATCCACCTCAATTCATGTGTGTTGGAGTGGATTTGGGGTGGAAAATAGTGTCAGTTCCACTCCGACACATGTGGATAGAGGGTGGATACGAGTACATCCAAATAAACAAACCCTTACTATTTTCTTATGGTGCTTTTCTGGGGTTGTGCTTATATGAAGGCATATAACATAGCTATGTGTGTAATTGGTAGAGTAGCAACTCCTGTAACTCCTACATTGTTCATGGCATTGTTCACCGAAATCTTTTTTCTCCCTCTTATCTAAATGAACTATAAGTTGAGGGAAGACTTTTTATTATTATTTTTCTTTTTTTGCTCCTCTAGCTCTGACTCTCTTGACTAATGTAGCACTGAGCTAGAGTCGGAAGAAGCTCAGCCAAATAGGCCCTAATCAGTAATCACCACTTTGTTCTTTGAATGCAGTTTTGCTCATTCTGTTTAGTTTGAGGAATTTCTAAGCCTCTCGTATGTCTCATAAGTGGTATAAGAAGCTATCGGATTTTAGAAAGGAGTTGAAGCGACTAGTACTACTAGAAGCAATAACCACTTGCTAGTCATTATGGCTATGCAAGAACAATAATATCTTTGAAAAAAAATTCTTCTTTGTGGATTATATTTACATTGCCCATTAACTTTATATTTGGAATATCCTCCACAAAACCTTGGTTGTTGTGGCATCTAACTAGTTGGTACAAGTGGCCAAGGCCTTTTTTTTACCCAAGCACATAGACGGCATTCTACTCTACAAAAATGATACTAGTTGTTAATATTTTTGTATTTACCATAATTTTTTTTTCTGGATGGATTTGTTCAAGTAACAATCTTGAAATGTAATAAAAAGTTTCATTATCCAAGAAATGGTATTATATTAGTTTCGTGGTGTAGCCGCGCCCCATTTCATGTGATGGGACCAAATAAAAGATCATTGTGCTGCTTCACTGAGTAACCAAGATTTTTTTTTCTTAGTCACTAAAGATGGATAACGACCGATAATGACGTTTTAACCATTCAATACATTGCTGTCAGAGTGTCAGTGAATGCGAATGTGATCACTACCGACACAGTTAGGTCATAGTGGGCCGAATCCATAGCGGGCCTCAACAATAGAATACGCCAATGGGCCGTCGCATGGCCCAGACAATCAGCTTTGTGAAGCCCAATCTCAGCCACACCCTTTGTACGCCGGCGTGTTCGTCGCCGCCTGCCTCGGCGTCGGCGACACAGCCATCGCCGTCGCCTCCCGCCCCGGCCCTGACCCGCACGGCGGCCGCCAGCTTCCTCACAGCATGCACGTTGGCTACACGCGCGAAGGGAGTGTGCTCGCGCCTCGCATATTGAATCGGCAAAGGAGATGTTCGTTCAGAAACCAACAAGGACCACCAAAGACCAAAGTTTCTCCAATGCTCAAGAATCAGATCATCAAATTACATTTTCAAAGATTATCAGTATATCGTATGTGTGCAGTAAAGTCAACATCTTTAGATTTACAAACAATGTACCTGAAAGAACCAAAAGAAAGAATCAGAACCAGAGTTAGCCATTGTAGCATAGTGAATATCTACTGTAGCAAAGACACGCCAAGATTCATACGGACACAGCCATGTCTAGAATCTTTTTAGAATTCTCTGCCATTGGGATTTGAGAATACAGACACTGCAAAATGGTACAGCCAAAAAAGCAAAGCAGGCCAAAACTCCAAACTCATCAGCCTTATACACTTCTATACCACCATGCATCAATAGGTCACACCATTATTCTTCCCTACTATGGCATGATTCCAAACAAGAGAAACTTGTCAAGAATACAGATCGATTGATTCCTCAGAATGGACAACAGCACCATATGGCATATCAACCATCCATCCGCTCAGTTCAGCCTTTCATTTCTAGGGTTAATCCTGAACCCGCCAGTTTCGGCAGGGGCTCGCTCGGTCAATGAGTCAAGGATACATAAGACCACAGTAAAAATTAGAGGGCCTTACAAAGCAGCATGCAGATCAAATTTACACATCAAAACGCTGGCCAAAACCTGAGAAACCGAAAACCCGCCAAGCGCACACATGCACCCACACCAGTCACCACCCATAGTCGAAATATACAACTGAACCTACTATCCCAGCAGCTTCAACTGAAACACAGCACCATCACCGCACTCTGCAAGCCGGGACAGCAGGGGAGCACTTGGGGTTTGGGATGGCCCTGAAGTGGACGCTGTTCCCGGTTAGCCTGCGGCGGCCTCTATAGTCAGGAAGGCCAGAAGACTGACCGGATCCATCGCTTCCACTGCTGCCCTGCAATGGTTCAAGGGTTTCGACGACATCGCTCATGAGCGGCCTGGCCTTGGGGTTGTGGCTCAGGCAGTAGAATGCAAGGCTGCAGGCCTTGTGAGCAGCTCTGACCGAATACTGTCCCTCCAGTTTTGGGTCAATGATCTGGAGAAGCCTCCTCTTGTCATTAAGCTTGGGGAGGGCCCAGTCAACCAGACTCTGCTCCCTGCTGGGCCGTGATTTGTCAATTGACTTGCGCCCTGTCAAGAGCTCCAGAAGGACGACGCCAAAGCTGTAGACATCACTTCTAGCAGTCAAGTGACCTGCACATTAGGTATCATTAGGTGTATGTGTGGTATATGTGTTATATCAGATAATGCATTAAGAACAATACTTTTTTTCCTGGATATAAACTTCGCTACAAAGTTATATTCAAATGCTGAAAGGCACAGGAAATGGTAAAATATGTGATCTCAGCTCATGGGGTAGAAACAATAGTTCAGTATCTGGAAATTTGACATGAAGTTCATATCCGAACTGTTAGACTAGAAAATGCAGATCCAAGCACACACAAACAATGAGGAAAGTACCAGTCATCACATATTCAGGGGCAGCATAACCGTAGGTTCCCATCACCCGTGTTGATACATGCGTCTGATCACCTTCGGGGCCAGCTTTTGCCAGGCCAAAGTCAGACAGTTTAGCAGTATAATCCTGTGGCAATGGAAACAGAAAGATAAATATGTCAAACATATATGTATCCATGAACTGAAAAAGGAGAAGAAAGCATGAGGAAGCAATTAACACTCAACAGAGTCCAGCAGAATATTTGATGTCTTGAAATCTCTGTAGATGACAGGCCTTTGAGCATTGTGGAGGCAAGCAAGCCCTTTAGCAGCTCCCAGTGCGATTGACATCCTAGTACCCCAGGGTAATGGTGTAGCTGTCTCTGAGAACATGAAAAATAGGATGTGTGGTCAACAAAATTTTCCTCATCTGAAATAGAAGTTCATTGTGACTGAAACAAGGAAAATAGTGCACTGGCATTACACATCATACATGCTAGAAGTGGAAAGCATTCATTTATTTGTCCTTTCTTAAAATGTAGTTAGTAACAGCTATAGTAGTCCGTATTAAAGGAGCATGACAAAAATCATAAAAGACATTAACATGAAGGCATGGTGGTGCATAATTGTAAAATAGATCATTTCTTATATGCTCCAAGTCATAAGGTCAGTTGGGAAGTTGCCTAAAATGTCGATAAAGAATACAGAAAATGCCAGCTAGGTTGTTAGGGACTACCCATGGCCTAACATAGTTACCACTTGTAATCAAGCAAAATCAACAGTTTACCAAGCAAGCAATCATCCAGGGTTTAAGCCACCATCAAGTTCAAGAGTGGCAACAAAAATATGCCCAACTCACACCAACAATAGTGTTTTGAAAATTAAAAATGTAACTCTATCATCCACAATTTTATCAGCTCAAGGTGTTGTGTCTGTGTTCCCTTCCTCAACTCATACCAACAAGTGCGGAGTTATGAAACTGGATATCATCCACATTTTTTATGGTGTTGTGTCTGTGATCAGTGGATTGCATTCAAGAAAACAGAAGACAGTATGTAAAAGGTGGCATCACTGAACTCAGTTATGATGTCATTCACACTCTCAGACAGGAGTAGAAGTATTACTTCGGAATAAGTGGTTTTCTAGACTTCCTCGAAACATGAACTCGTAGACAAGCAGCCGATGGTCATCTTCGCAGCAATATCCAATCAACTTCACCAAATTTGGATGCCTCAACTGCCCCAGGCAGTTAACTTCAGTCTGACATAAATGCAGAAGATGGATGAACCTTTTCTATATTGTTTTGAGCAGAACACAGTGCTGGAATAATAATTTTGTAGTCTAGTAATAAGCATGATAACTATCAAACCATGTGCAGAAATAGCATTTTACAGGCAGTACATACAATTGCTTAACCTTTCGAATAAAGTCACATTTCCACATGCATTTCCATCTTCATGCCTCAAGTTTCTTTGCTTGGAAATGTTTCTTAATCCGGTCATGCAAGTAAGCTACTATATGTTAAAATTTTCAAACATGACAGATAAAATATGTTATTTGTCAACAACAGCATGGCTCAAGGACTGCACATCTCTGTAAATGAGCATGAGAACACTATGAATAACCTTAGAATAACCTTATCAGCTTATCAATTTTCCATGCCATGGTCAACAAAACACTGTGACAAAGTAGTGAGAATTAATCCAGACAGCCATGGAAACGAAAACACGATTGCCAATGAAACATTATTGGATAGAATCCTCCATATGTGTATTTTATTTGTCAGCATGCTTGTTAGCGACATGAACCTGATGATATATACATGTATCCATGTCAATGTGCCATGTATAGTGTGCAAGTACACAATATCAGTAGACAATTTTCACATTTCCATGCATATAATTGAAAGGTAGCGAGCATGAAAATTACTGGACAACTTATCTACTCACAAGCCATTCTCTGTGCCCTTGATGTCCATCTTTGTTGAGCACCTTGACTGCAACAGGCAGTGACTTCAGGCCAACCCTGACATTTTCATCTATGTAACCCTTGTAAACGGTCCCAAATCCTCCTTCACCAAGAACATAATCAGCACGGAAGCTCTTTGTGATTGTCTCTAGCTCAAACAATGTGAAGGCAATCACATCATTGTATATGGAAATGTTCTTGGCATCTTCAACTTTCCTAGGTGTGGAAGGATCACTTATATCCGATGAGGTGCGGGTGTGCTTCCTATCTGCAATGGCATTCTTGACTGGATGTTGTAACAAGTGGAGCTGTTGAACTGAAAGCATGAGAAGAAAATATAAGTCCTCAACCCCCAAAGAAAAAGAATAAAGGAAATATGAAGTATAACTATTGCCCAGTACGTAAATACAGACTTGAAGTAACAACTAACAAGGATATCTTGCATATAACTATTAAGATCAAAGTACCAAAAAGTAAAAAAAACTAACCACAGTGAAAATTCTCTTAGTCAGTTTTATGTGGGTAGTATAGATCACGGGTATACTCAAGAAAAATTTTATACCTCAAGGATTCGTGTAAAATTATAAGCATTTTAGTCATGCTGCGATACAATTTTTAAAACTATTTTGAAATTATTATAGAAGTAAAATAAGAACAAGTGGAAATGATTGAGTTGCCAACTGCTAGCATCCATTAAATGACCTTTCCCCCTAAAATAATACTTCTGAGTTGAAAGCAGGAAATAAATAAATAAAGATACACATGCACAAATTGATTACAGCAAGGGTAAAGTGGTCAGGGGACCAGATCTACTGCACAGTTGCATGTCAAATTAGAAAACCTCAAATTGCTTTTTTTTTAAAAAAAATGCAAGTAGCCACTAGTAGAACAGACTATGTTAGTTCAACTTGGAGGATCGTGATTTTTTTATCCGTGCGAAATTGGAAGTCAATAGTGAGGAGGAGGGCACAGAAATTGAAGCACGTTTGCCATTAGATTTTCACAATCAAGTAGGCTTCGGGGTACAAAAATCAAGAAGATAAGAAGGATAGAATAGATCAACAAACTAGAAGTGGGACAGGACGATTCAAACAAGTTTTCAACAAACTAGTAACATAATAAAAAAGATAAAGCATGAGCAAATGAGGATAAATAGAACTTGAGTCCTAGGACCGGATTCATCTCAAGGGGAAATGAACCCAAAAAAACATCAAAATCCCCATACTGAAGTATCAAAATCAAACATTTGACTTCAACCAAAAACCATCTTGTCCGTAATAACATGGGGGGACAGACCCTCCCCCAGAAGAAGCTAGTTTCACAACCAAATCGCCACAACACTGGTTAATCCATCCAAAAGCCGGCACAATAGAAAGATTGAAAAAATGTATTTATGGCAATCCGCAGCGAGCCCAAGAACAGAGGACCTGAGGAACAATCCGGCAAGATGGAATTTTGATGGAATTCAGAGCGCCGCAGCTGAGATCCAAACAAGCACCGACAAGAGAGGTAGCCCGCAACCGCGAGAAATCCAGCACCACGGGCAATCAAACTCGAAAGGCTGGCTGGATGGATGGGTACCTTGCGCGTGCGCCGCGACGACGGCATTCTCCTCCCGCGTGCCGCAGTTGCCCATCTCCTCCCCGGTCCTCCTACTCCCTGTGGCTCCGGCTCGGCTGCTGGGGCGGCTCGTCCTCTACTCGTGCCGGTGGTAGCCCAGCCTCGCATTCTCGGTAGGTCGCATCCGCCCGCCTCTTCCGTCTGTCGACTCCGACAGACGACGGCTAGAGCTGCGGGCTGGGGCGTTTCTTGCCGTCTTCGGTGGACAGGAGAGCAAGGCGGAGCAACGGAGCAAGAGCAGAGCTGTGTGCTCCTCTCTTCCTGTGGGATGCGCCGCGGAACAGAGCAGTGAACAGGGCAGGGTAGCCGGCACCCGGCAGGCAGGAGGAGCAACAACGCCTCTCTCAACCGTTGGAGGAATGGAGGGACTGATGAGTGATGAGGTAGCAGCGGAAGCCGAGCTTGCTGTGACTGCGGTTGTGGAGAAAAGACAGTGAGTGAGAGGAGGAGCGAACGGTGGGGGTGACGGGGGTGGTGGTGGATCCCTTAAAAAGTGCAGAGCAGTGCTAGTGCTGTGTTCCCATTTCACTACTTCACTCCACGGACGGCAGCTGCAGAAGAAGAAGACACCGTCGTTAGATATTTGGGTATGGAATTCAGCAAACTATTTTCTTGATATGTATAAATTTTTTATATTTTGTCTGGGGACAGGTTCATCGGATGGTTATTAAGACGGGGTTTAACGTTTGTTTATATTTCCTGTTCACTGGTTCGGGAATTTGGATGATTGGATGTCTATCCAGCTGGACAGTGGAAGCACGGCGGAGAAATTAGAAAGGGGTAAAAGTTTGCGCCTACTGCCACATGTGAAAAAACAGATATGGGCATTGATCAACTAAATCTTTTGATATCCAGGAACACTTTAGGAATTCTCCATTCTAAATTGATTCAGAGGACTTTTTTTGGTTAGTGAATCATTTTACTGTAATCCTAGTATAGCATCATGTATTTTCTTACAATTTTTTTCCTTTTTTTTTCTTCCACTTGAAGACGCTTGATATTCTCCTGTTGATGTGGATGCTTCACTGTCATCATCTTTGTCTATAATAATTCTTGAACATAATGGTTTTATAGTGAAATCTAACTTTTTTTTTTATGTCTCTCGTTTGGGTACAGCTGTAGTATCTGTTCATACACGTACACCACCCTACACACTCACACCCCACTCACACACACTATACGCATACAAACAGCCCTACAACTATACTCAGAACTAACAACCGTGTCCTTGTAGAGATCACCGAAAAAATTCATAGATGACGGGCACGTCATTGTACCATTGTGACTCCACACGTGAGAGGCTGCAGATTATTTGGGAACTTATTGTTCCCGGTGGAAAAATCGCGCGTCGAGCCAGGCTCGAACTCGCGACCGGTGGCGTCCGCACCTGGATCGCTCACCTACCGAGCTATCGCTCGGTCCCTGTGAAATCTTACTAAGATCCTCAAGTTTTGCAAACAACTTTTAGGCATTGTGTATAGAAGAGAAAGGGAAGGGCAAATGCAACTAGCCAACCTCGCTTGGTCCTCCTATGGGATTGTCCTAGATCCACCACTGATTCATTGACCAAGAGAGAGAGAGGGCAATAATAATGAAGCAATGGCCTAAGATGTCACGACAAATTTGAGTTAGCTCATCTATAAAGAAGGCCTTTGTTTAGTTTCTCAAATTTACCCCCAATTCCACTATGCAAAAAAAAGATTCCCCATCACATCAAAATGTCAGCACATGTATAGAGTACTAAATGTAGATGAAATCGAAAATTAATTGCGCAATTTGGTTGCACTTTGCGAGACGAATCTTTTGAGCCTAATTAGTCAATATTTGGATAATATTTCACAAATACAAACGAAATGTTACAGTGTGCTACAGTGCCAAATGCTAATTTTACCATCTCCAAATTGGGGGAACTAAACAAGGCCGGCATGTTTGGTTTATAGGATTTTTAAAGGAATTTTAAAGGAATGAGATCCCTATAGGATTAATCCCTACAGTAGTGTTTGGAACGGAGGATTCACAAATTTCTTTCCAAAGGAAAGATTGCTACGCCTGTGCATTTTGAATGGAACGGAGGATTCACAAATTTCTTTCCAAAGGAAAGATTGCTACGCTTGTGCATTTTGAAGGAAAAAAAGAATCCACTTCTTGCTCTTGGTTTCAATTTCTTCACGAAGTTCAAGGCTCATACACACTAAATGTTGACTTACTGTTGCTGGTTTTCACGGAGGCACACAACCAAGTACTCATTAATTGGAGACACATGGTCTAAGTAACTATGTTTTCCACTAACACTTAAATTCCTATGCTGAACATATTCCTTTGTTCCAAACACCCTAAAGTTTCTATTCCTGTGTTTTCGAATCGTGTAGTTCTCTACTTTTCGCTCTACCATATTTCTGTGTTTTTTTTTCTGTTCCTTTGTTTTATATTCATGCGTTTCAAACAGGCCCGTAGTGTGATAAATAGGTAACACTCGTGATAATTCTTCAAAGAAATAAAGAAAGAAATGTGATTCTAAATTGCCATATATACACATATCTGAAGATATATATGTTTCTTCAGCTAGGTAGACCTGTCCTTTTCTTTACTTTGGACCCATTAAAATCAAGTGCTTTAATATTAGTAAATTTTATCTAAATCATCAAGACCTAACCCTTTTGTACGGTATGGCTTATAATGTAGCTTACCAAGGCCAAACTCTCACGCATTACGGTCCATGGCAGCTTTGACATGATAGCCATTTAGTCGTGCCACTGCCATGGGGTGGCCAAGCAGAATATGTGGCATGACCGCTCATGCGAAAGATGGCAATATAGGTGATGCAATCGTGGGAGGGAGAATAAGAAAAGAATATATGTTAGCGCCTAGCACATGTGAAAAATCAGTCAAAATGAGAAGAAGAGCATGCTACCAACTAAATCTTTCGATATCCGATGGCTAGGAACACATTAAGATTAAGGAAAATCTAATGTCCGACGAGGATTCACTAAATCATTTTACTATAACCCTAGTTGAGCATCTTAGAAAACAAAATTTCATTATTTTCTAGTTTTGCTTCTACTCGATGATGCTTGATATTCTTTTTTATTGATGTCAATCTATTTGCTTCACTATATTGACGCCCCTTATTTGTGCTCACATATACTTCCTTACGTACCGTATTCAATAATTCTCAAATTGATGTTAAAGTGTTTCTATTATTCTATCGCCATCTTTGTCCATGAACTCTTGAATATGAAATCATATTGAAGGGCCTCAAAAGTTTCCCGCCAACATTAGGCATGTGTGGAAAAAGAGGAAGGAAGAGGACAAAAGCAAGTAGCTAACTCCCCTGCCTCTACCTCCTCGTTGTCGGGTTGTCGTAATGATGAAGCAACGGCTAAAGATGTTGACGACAAACTAGAGTTACTTCATCCATAAAGAAGTGGGAATACAATGTTGTGAGCAAGGGCAGATCTAGCACCGAGGCTCAAATCCCCTACTCTAAACTCGAAGCACGAAGCCCCCCCCCCTCTCCTTCTCTCTCTCAAATTGTTACCCATGAAAGGTTGTAAGGAATTGGTAGATAGAAAAGATAATATATATGAGAAGCACTCGTCATTTATTTTCCTAGATCCACCATTGGTTGTAAGATAAGTAGCTTGTGATAATTCTTGAGAGATGATCATTCAAAAAAAAACTTTGAAAGATAGAAGAAAGAAATGTGAGTTAGTATTAGCATATATATCTCGGCATAAATGCTTCATTTTGTAACGGTTTAGGTGGTGATCTTCATCTCTTTTCTTTCTTTATTTATTATTAGGCCCTATTACTATTTTAACAGTATTATATTATATCAAAGTCATCAAGATTTTGGTTTGCCAAAAAAAAAAAAACTCAAGATCTAATTGGACCCTTGTATAATGTAGCTTTCACATCATGGTCCATGGCAACTTTGGCATGATAGCCATTAAGTCATGTGCCAGATACCATGGGGCGGCCAACGGGCCAAGCGAAATCCGTGGTATGACCGCTCATTCGACCACTTCAAAACCCATGGTATGGCATGGGTTTTGAAGTATATTCAAAACCCAGATAACTGTTCTGGTTTGCTGGTGCCTTGTGTCCGCGTTCACCTCTGACTTCATCAACCATGACCGTTCCTGGAATTAGTACAAACAAATAAAATTGATAATGAAAATGAACTTAGAAAAACGAAACTAGAGTGCTGCAATTCTGGATTCCATAATATAATTAGCACAACGAATTAGTATAAGTAGTTTTATTTTTTCCTTAACTGCAATCTTCCTAATCTACACAAATTCAACAAATCTGATGATCTGCAGCACAACGATTTTAGACCTAAAAACTAATGCTTCTCGAAATTCAAATGATGACTGATGAACGGCATGGAAATTTTATACCTAATTTTTGCAGATATGATCCTCTACTTTCCAGGCAATAAAACCTACAAAAACAAGGCTTCAGATAACTCTACTGATTATTCAGAGCACATGTTCTAGTAGAGAAGCAACAAGGAGTTGCCTATATCTTTGTATGACATTGAACACATTATAACATTGTGAAGAATGAAGTTGAAACACATGAAAATTCAGTTTGCAGCAAACCAGGATTAAACTAATGGAAATGTCACATCATTTTGAGAAGAAGACTTATAGACAATTGTTAGTCTATGTGAGTATATATCCTACATATCAACTTGTACAGCCTGATGTAGCCAAAAAAAAAAAAAAAAAAAAAAAAAAAAAAACTTGTATAGCCTGCAAAATGCAGTAACATGATCCAGCATAAAAATAATTTCTTCATTAATTTCATTAAGAACATAATGTATGAATATGATATGAGCATAACCAACACAATTAGGGAAGAGAAATTGGAATACTAAATTAACAAACAGCTCTATCTGGTTTTCTGGAAAGCTAATTACTGATTATCAGAATACAAAGACGTTACTTCTCAGCTGTAAGCCCGCAGCATGACACTTGTTATAGATTCTAAATCATATGAATTGCAAAAATGCATTGTTTTCCAATAGACTGATGTTAAAATCCTACTGGAGACATGGTATGGGTAGGTAAAAACTCCACCTGTACATCAGTCCACAAGTGGCAGGTTCTCAGAGCCGACCCAGGTACAGGCAGTGTCTTTCAGCACGCCTCGTTGTTTCATCATCTCCCTAACATCATGCACGCCGTCCCACTTCCCAGCTGCTGCAAGTGTGTTGGAGAATGCAATGTAGGCGCCCGGTCTCCCCTTGCGGCTCAGCTCGAAGACCTCCCTCGACGCAATGTTGGCCATGTCCATATCCCCGTGCAGTGTAGCTGCCCCAAGCAACGCAGCCCACACATCAGAGTTTGGCCTCAACGGTATACCTCGGACGAAATCATAGGCCTGCCGCACGCTTCCGAATCGACCCAGCAAGTCCACCATGCATGCATAGTGTTCCATCCGCGGCCGCAGCAAGTACTCACTCTCCATGCTCTGGAAAGCCTCCTGGCCCTGAGCGAGCAGCCCAGCATGTGCGCACGCCGAAAGAATGCTCAAGAAAGTGGCGTGGTTCGGTCTCACATCTCGTCGGTCTCGCATTTCGCCGAACAGCTGGAGGGCCTCGTCAGAGAGGCCGTTCTTCCCATACCCATCGATCATCGAAGTCCAGGTGATCACATTCCTCTCTGGCATCTGGTTGAAGATCCTACGGCCGTCTTCCACCCGGCCACACTTGGCATACATGTCTACCAGAGCGCTTCCAACTTTGATGTCAAAGACTAGGCCGCTCTTCATCCCCTGGCAATGCACCTGCTCGCCAAGCTCTGGCGATGACAAGAGTGAGCAGGCACCAAGCACACTCACGAATGTCGATACCGTGGGATGAAACCCTGCTCGCTGCATCGCCTTGAACACCTCAAGCGATCCCTCCGCCGTCTCCTCCGTCTTGCTATATCCCTCCACCATGGCATTGTACGCCACGACGTCCTTCCCCTCCATCTCCTCAAATATCGCCTCGGCGTCCTCGAACAGCCCTTCATTCATGCACCCGACGATCAGCGCCGTGGAGCACACCACACTCCGCACTGGCATCGCGCCATGCACCCGCCGCGCGTAGCCAAGCGACCCGCTCTTCACGTAGGCGTCCACCAGGGCCGCGAAAAGGATCTCGTCGGACTGCGCGACGGACCTCAGCACACGCGCGTGGACCTCCCTGGCGACGACGCCGGGCAGAGCCAGCGCCGCGGACAGCTTCAGCGCCATGGACAGCGCGAAGACGTCCAGCCGCCCCGTGGACGCCGCGAGCCGCCGCACGACCCCGAGCGCCTCCGCGGGGCGGCCCCGCCGGAAGTAGCCCGCGACGAGGTAGTTGTGCGCGGCGCGGGACGGGTTCGGCATTCCGTCGAACACGGCGCGGGCGTTGTGGAGGGAGCCGCACCGGAGGTGCAGGACGAGGAGCTTGACGGAGAGGTCGGCGCTGCCGGCGAGCCCCGACGCGAGGAGCTGCGCGTGGAGGGTCTGCGACTCGGCCCGCGGCGGGGACGCGTCGATGAAGCCCTGCACCGCGGCCGCGAGCGCGGCGGCGGTGCGGAGGTGGCGAGGGACGCGCGGTGCCAGCGAGCCAGCGCGCGGGTGGGTCGGGGCCCTGTTTCTCTGAGCCGGCATTTTCTGGACGCTGCTCGCCTGTTTCTCTGAGCTGGCATGGAGGCTCGTCGCCGGCGAGCGTGGCGGCGGCGCGCGGGCGGCGCACACGCAGGTGATAATTGGGTTGGGCCGTATCTGCCAACCGGCCACATAGGCATCCGCGTAATACGTATTTACTGCAAATAATTTCAATTTTTACTCAAAAAATAATTTGAAATAAAAAACTTGTTAAGTGTATATATTTTAAATTTATACTAATTTATTAAATATTTTAAATTTGATCAAATTTATAAAAAGACTGCCAAGGCTTATGAAACTAAATTATTATCGTTAGTACATCATAAAATATTATTATTTTCATATAATGTACTTCCTCATTTCCAAATTATAAGTCATTTTGATTTTTTTGGTTCACCGTCCATTTTACCATGTAGCAAAATGAATGTAACAAAAATGTCAAAGTGACTTATATAATTTGGAATGGAGGAAGCACTTGTTTGGTGTCATAAATATTTGTGTCATTTTTTCTATAATTTTGGTTTAAAAAATAAATTAAAACAGCTCTAGGAATTGGATATATATAGAAAAGTTGGTGTTATAGCACAGAACATCAAGATTCCATGTTGTACCATCAAAAAAATAGGAACTTTGACCAGAAATAGCATCCCGTCATGTTGGCATCCAACACCCTGAACCCCTAAGTCCACCCCATGGATTCTCATCATCTCCTCTTCCCTGCCTTGTTCATCGGCCTCCGATCCGTGTCCACCTTATCCAATATCGAGGAAGAATGAGCGATGAGTGGAATTGACGGTGCTAACTCCAAACCGTGACAGAATGCTATTTTCGGTAGCACACTATTCTTCAGACATTTTAAACCGATTGATGTTGTCTATTGTGAGAGAAAAACATTGTACCGCAGCTAATAAGTTTGGTTAGATTAAGCGAACAGGAAGTCGTAGATCTCATTAAGCTATGTAGTAGTACTTCGGCATCGATCCCGGGCTTTGCAATGTGTTGGAGAAATAATAGGAGGAAGAGGCCGGACCACACGATCGAGTGTGCCGAAAACGATGGTAGGGTAGTAGGGCGTCCTGCGATTTGCCCATGCACCGATGCACACATGTGCAACTTTGCACGGGTGCCTCGGTGCCTCGGCCTGCCTCTGTGCCTGGCACTGGCAGTGGCAGCTAAAAAGGGTGCAGAAGCGGCAGCTGGACACTGTCACACTGAGCACACCTCGTCGTCGTGTCGTTCTCGTCCGGGGCCAGCAGCGGCCAGCGGCCAGGTCCACGTAGGCTGGAGGCAAAGCGTGCGAACCTGTGATGGCACGTGAGGGGGAGGCCCGTGGCCTGTGGCCCTGTGGGCATGAGCCCCATGCCCGATGTATGCATGTGATGCTCTTCTGTTCTGCACGGTGCGGCTGCGGGCGGCGTGCCCCCATGGAGGGAGGAAAAGGAAGGAAAAGGGGCTGGCAGCGGGAGATACAGCAGCAGCAGACGAAGATCTTCTGCTCTGCTACCTTGGAATTAGCAAAAGCTACCACGCACGCACCATCATCATAAGCCTGCGTGCTTGCAGTTGCTGTTGCACTGCATCGTCGTCGTGCTCATGCACGTCCGTCCTGTAGAATACAGTTAGCAACTGTCACCTTTGACCTTTCTTTTTCCTTCTTCAAGCGATGTATTTTATTAGTCGATCCGCATCTTTATGTATCATATCACTGTATGTGTTCGTTAATCTGCCACGTTCGTTGGTCTGCCTGGCTGCCTGTGCTCATTATAACCGCCAGCTGCTTAATCGCTTATTAACACACGGCCCCTGACACTAACAGAGTAGCAGTACGGTGCTACTGCGATCTGCGATGATGGTATTGCTGCATTTGCTTGCTGCAGTAATGTCTCAACTGTGATAAAAGTCACAAAAGCAAGCTAAAAGTGAAAAGGCGGCGGCAATGGCATGGACAGGTAAAATAAATTGCCTGCCTGCAGACCTTGCACCTGCAACGCAGTGACATTTGGGGAGGAGATCTCAGCTGATGCTACAGAGAGCCGGCCGGCCCCATGCATGCATGCAGGCTCATGCTCATCACTATCATTAGGCCACGCATCATCTCTGCAAATCACCTTGTCATGTACGTCATTACTCATTAGCGTGGTACTCCAAGTCTCCAACTCCAAGTAGTTCGACGATGAAGATGAACATGGTTGCCTAATGATCTTGACATGAACATGGACTGAACCGGTAGAGTAACTGCATGTACGTGTACTCAACTGCTAGTAGCTGCATTGTTGCATAATAATATAGTGTGGTCATCCCGCGAGATGCACTGCATGTTGCATGATCACATCGTACTGTACTAGTATAGTTCCAAGGCACGAGATATAGTGTAGTGATATACCTCACCTGCCGCCATCAGAGGCACATGGTTACAAGTTTTAAGACTCCTTGGGATGCGTCATATTGCTTATCAAGCCTGCTGCTAGCTGATGATATCATTGTTAACTACTAGGTTTGTTATCTTAGCTCGATCGCGCCAAAAGTTCTTCATCGTATCGGAGTTTTTATTTTATTTTAGATCGATTTCCTTGTTATTTTTCATCCAGGGGCACGCTCGCTCAGCTAGGACAGGACAAAAGCTGAACTCCTCTGTTTGTGTTTTTCCTCGCTCGTCTGCTGCGTTTTTTTAACCGCTCGGTAAACCGCGGTTACCGAGGTAACCGGGCCGGTCGGTTCGGCCCGGTCCGGTTCGGACCGGCCCAAATTTCAAATTTGAAGTTTGAAAAAAAAATGCTGAAAAAATTCCTAAAAATAGCTCTTGAATTATGGAACCCAATGGTGTAAAAATTTTTCAAATTGGACGTCGTGTGATATGAAAAAATTCAAATTTGACTTGGTTGAAAAAAAAAAAAAAAGCCGCGGCCCATTACGGCCCATGAGGCCCAATCGGCCCCCGAGGCCGCATATGACGGCGGCTCGCGGGGGGGGGGGGGGGGTCAACGCCCCCTGCATGCCCAATCCGCCCCGCCCTCTTCATCCGCGGCGAACCGCCGCCTCCGCCGCCCGCCTCGACGAACCGCCGCGGGAGGTCGGTATACCGGCCCGGAGGCGCGGTTTACCGCCGCGCAGCGGCCCTCGTGAACCGCCCGGTCGGCGGTTTACCGCCCGGCGCGGCGGTTTACCGAGCGGCTCGGGCGGGCGGCCGCCAGGTAGGTAAGTCTGTTTTTTTTTTTTTTTTGTTTTTTTTTTTGTTTAGAGTACTTTTAGCTCTAGGATTTAGGTAGGATATGCTTGTAGGGTATGATTTTGGGGCCGATCTATGATTTAGGTAGGATTTTATAGTGTAGGGTATGATTTAGGTAGGATTTGGGGTAGGATGCATGTATTTTTTTGTTTTATATAGTCGAGATACATGGAATTTAGGTGTGACTTAGTGACTTAGGCACTTGATATATATTCTTGACATACATTTCGTGCACTTGGTGTATTTATATATTGGTATGTGTATGTTGTTGTTCGTTCATGCAGGTAGACAATGTCGGGCAGACCCCACGATCGTGTATGGGAGCATGGTCAAAACCTTTCTCCTGGATGGTATTGCAATTACTGTAAAGTGACGAAACATGGCGGTGGTTGCACTAGATTCAAGCAGCATTTGGCAGGGCGCGGGGCGGAGGTCGTGCATTGCAATAGAGTGCCACCAGATGTGCGTGCCTACTTTCGACGAGAGCTTGACGCAACTGCGCAAAGAACCACTGAGCGGGCTCGAGTAAAGCTGGCACAGGAGGCGGCTGCACAAGAGGGAAACCAGCCACTTGGTGATGAGGAATATGAGGCTCAGATGCAGGCAGCAATGAACATGTCGAGAACACAATATGAGTACGAACAAACTGTTCGACAGAGAGGAGGTCATTACGAGCGTGGAGGGGGTAGTGGTAGTGGCGGTGGTGGTGGTTCGCGTGGGGGGAATCCTATTTAAAGGATGTTTAGTAGAAGAGCAGGATCACAGAGGGAGACTCCTGTGGTGGTGGACGACTATAATGCGGCAATGGGTGGGAGTAGAGTAATGTACCAACCAAGGATTGATACTGGCAAGTGGACACAAAAGGGAAAAATGCAAAGGAAGCAATTGGTAAAGCTTGGTCAAAGTGGTTCCATTACATAGGAGTCCCAGGAAGAAATGCAGACAATCCGTACTTTGTCGGTGCGGTCCGAGAGACACAGAAGCATGGTAAGTACCTATAGTTGTAGATTCTGGTAAGTACCTATAGAGACACATAAACACACAAGCTTGTTTATGTCCAGTACAACCTTCGGCTACGACTTGCGGATGTGACCCCACCAAGGCAGGATCAAGTAGATTTTATTGACCAGTTCGCCGAAATCTCAGTGTATGACCGTAGCAATCCGATTAGAGAATGGATGGAGTATGGTAGATCCAACGGTGCTCCGGTTCTTGATGAGGATTCGACGCGTCGACGTCCCTCCGCCATCACATGTTGTCGTGTACGTATATATATATATATATATATATATATATATATATATATATATATATATATATATATGTCAGTGTTGGGTATATATGACATCTTGTATTTTGACTTGCGTGACTGACTTGTTTGTGTTGGCAGTGACCAAATAGACCCACACGATCTACGTCGGGCTACAGGGCATGATAACGTCAGTGATTGGGCCCGACACAATGTGGATTCCAGTCACCTCGGGAAGAGAAAGATGCACATGTCGCCTCCTAAGGGTCAAGAGAAAAGGAAAAAAAGGAAAAGGAAAGCCGGTGACCGGCGGCACGTAGAGGCGAGGATGAGAATCGAGCCGGCCATACTATTCTGAGGATAGCCAGGCTCGTGCTAGTGGTGACTCTGACAGTACTGACGATGACAGTGGCGGTGGCGGTGCCGGTGGCAGTGGCGGTGGCGGTGGTGGTGAAGGTGGCGGTGGTGCTGGGTATGCAGGTGGTGGTGGTGGTGGCTATGAAGGTGGTGGTGGTCGTGGTAGTGATGTTGGTGATCCTCGTTACGCCGGTCTTCATTTCACAGGTATCCATTGCACCTACATTCGCACAGTTTTTTCTGTCAATGCCTACTAATTATGGTTGATTGCAGGCGAGACCGACTTCACACATTGTACTCAAGACCGTGACCATGGGCAACCGTCATCGCAGAGGAGATGGAATGCACCGACGGACTACGACACCCCACGGTACTCTTCTTCCTCCTACGGTGATACCTCATGACCTACTTATAGCTATCCCATTCCCGACGTGAGCGTGCGGCCGCTAATAAATGGGTGTTTGAATGGGGAAGACCCCGAGTTTTATAGAACATTAGTTCGGGATTGGGAGACAACAGCAGCATGGACGGGCAAAACTTGGCAACAATACAAGGCTGAACTGCTCCTGGGGAGCGGGGTATCTCTCTTATGTCCACCGCCGAATATCAAGCGTCGTGCCGATATGGGGTCTTCCCATACATCCTCCAGAGTGAATGAGACTATGTGGTTGTGTTTGTATGCGACGACGTGGTTGTATTTGTATGCGACGATTTATTTGTATGAGACTACGTATCGGTTTGTAGTTGTATTTGTATTCGACTAAATATTATTGCTTTATTGACTTATGCTAATTAGTACCACATTGTGTTGTATGTGAACATTAATAGGTGCCAAAAAACTACCCGAAAAAAGTGTTTATTCAAGAAAAAAAAATTCCGGTTTGCAGCGGTTACCGGAAAAACCGGCCGGTAACCGCCACAAACCGGCCGGTTTACCGGTATAAACCGGAACAACTGGGCCTTTCAAATTCAAATTTGAATTCGGGCGGTTTTTTCCGGTTAACCGGACTAACCGGCCGGTTTACCGGTTCCGGCCGCCTCCGGTCGGTTTAGTTCCACCGGTAAAAAAAACACAGCTCGTCTGTACGTTCATCGGTTCGGTCCTGCACCTACTAGCACGCATGATGGGCAAAGCAAAGCATAGCACATGCAAGCATCAGGCACACAGCCTTTGATTGACTGCAGATCGAGTCGTTTATCGAAACAGCAAAAGCAAACAATTCAACTGTTACAAATAATAGGACAGCTCAAATGATTTAATTTATATTTTTATAGCTAGAAATGACAAAATACACGTTGCCTGAATAACAACAAAAATTGACACCTAAAGGAAGTGAAAACAAGAATGTATATGTGAGTGGTCAGATTGATAGGGTTTTTCATTTCTCATATTTGGTGAGCATGCCATAGCAACCACTTTTATCTATGAATGACGTGAAAGGGTAGAGAAGGTGAGGGGAAAAGGGTGCATAGTCATTCTACTCGCGGCGAAAAGTGTTAAGGTTTAGTTTCATGTCGAAAATGATAATGGTGTGGACGAGCATAATATATAGGGAAGGTAGGACAACTCTCACTTGAGGCCAAACGCATACGTCTGTTGGCTAGCTAAGCAGTTCTATTACTCTTAATGTGAAACCTTAAGTGCTCACTGAATCTCCGTCAACACAGCTATCTCCCTCTCACACTAAGTAAATCATCATCTTGTTAGGTCTTAGGATCGTCTAGCAGTGAGATCTAGCGGGATAAACCTTGGGAATCGAGTAGGCAAGGAGGTAGGAAGAGGGAGAAGAGTTGGAAAGGCTTTACCGGAGGGCTTGACGGGGGCAGAGGAGGACGATCCGGCGGCGGCGCTGCTGGGGTCGGCCATCGTGTCGAGGGAGAGGAAGGGGCGACGCCGGGAAGAAGGAGGTCGGGGGCGGTGCGGTGGCGGCGCGGAGGTGCTTCCCGTCACACGGGCTGCGCCCCCTCCTAGATCGGATTAGGGTTTGTAGGTGGGTGTGGCGGCTCACGGTGAACCTCGTGCGAGAGCCGCCGGCGCCCACCTCTTTATATAGCGAGGGGTGACGGGGGCCCTCCGGCCAATAGATGGGCGGGGCGCCCCGATCGTGGCGCGAGAGTTCACAAGGGGCCCGAGTTGGGCCGTTGGGCCCAACTCGGGATTGAGATCATCCTAACATTCTCCCCTTGATCTCATCTTTAACTTTATCTTTAACTTTACTCTTTCACTTTAACCTTTTCATTTTACTTATTCCATCTCGATTTGTGCATAGAACATGTTTCATCGTCACGGTCTATTGCCGTTGGATTTCAGACTACAATACACATCTCGGTTTGAAATAAATAAATTCTTTATCTTTGGGCCCTTATTATTATCCGGGAATCATAGGCTTCGCCTTAAACCCATGCCGGCTACGTGTTCAACGAACACTTTGGGTGGTAAGCCTTTTGTAAGCGGATCCGCGAGCATCTTTTCGGTGCTTATGTGCTCAAGATTTATAACACGATCCTCGGATTTTCTCTTTCACAACATAGTACTTTATGTCAATGTGTTTGGCAGCACCACTTGACCTATTGTTGTGAGCATACTCTATATTTGGATTATTATCACGGTATAGAGTCATTGGTCCATTGATGTCATCGACCACTTTTAAACCGGGTATGAATTTCTTTAGCCAATTCACCTGCCCGATGCCTCATAGCATGCTACAAACTCGGCATACATAGTAGAGTTTGTAGTAAGCTGTTTGTTTTGAGCTTTTCCATGATATAGCTCCTTTTGCGAGAGTGAACACATATCCAGATGTGGACTTTCCGTCATCTCCGCATAATCGAGAATCGAGTATCCTAAGATCTTTAGGGAGTCGATCTTCCGTACGTTAGCATCAGGTCTTTTGTTCCTTGTAAATATCGCAAAACTTTCTTTACCAATTTCCGGTGTTCAACACCTGGATTACTTTGGAATCGCAAGCAGCCCGGTTACATAAGCCAAGTCGGGCGTGTGCATACTTGAGCATACTTGTAGATGTCCAACTGCAGAAGCATATGGCACACTTTTCATTTGGTTGAGCTCATACTCATTCTTGGGACACTGAAAATCCCCATACTTATCGCCCTTGACTATAGGTGCGAGGTGATGGACTACATTTATGCATCGGAATTTCTCCAAGACCCTTTCAATGTATGCCTTTTGAGACAGTCCTAATACCCCTTTTTCTATCACGGTGAATTTCTATGCCCAAAACATAGGAAGCTTCACCAAGATCTTTCATCTCAAACTTTGAGGACAAAAATCTTTTTGTCTCCCGTAGTAGACTCATATCATTACTTGCAAGTAAAATATCGTCTACGTACGGGACTAGGAAAATGTATTTCCCATTCTTAAACTTTGTATAAACACAATTGTCCTCGACATTTGCTTTAAACCCAAAATTCTTTACGGTTTATCAAACTTCAAGTTCCACTGCCTTGAAGCTTGCTTTAACCCATAAATTGATTTCTTTAGGCGACATCCCATCTTTTCTTTGCCTTCCACGACAAAACCTTTCGGTTGTGCCATGTATACATTTTCCTCCAAATCCCCATTTAGGAATGCCGTCTTCACATCCATCTGATGCAACTCTAAATCATAGTGTGCCACCAATGCCATTATTATTCTGAGAGAATCTTTACATGAGACTGGAGAAAAGGTCTCAGTGTAATCAATTCCCTCCCTTTGTGTGAAACCTTTAGCCACAAGTCGCGCTTTAAATCTCTCTATGTTCCCTTGGGAGTCATATTTTATTTTGTAGACCCATTTACACCCTCTTTGTTTTGGCTCCTTTGGGAATTTCTTCCAAGTCCCAAACATCGTTGGCACTCATCGATCTCATTTCATCTTCCATGGCTTCAAACCACTTGGATGAATGATCGCTTCTCATGGCTTGTTCAAATGAGGTGGGATCACCCTCCATTTGATACTCTTCAGTGATATTATTTAACTCATATATATCACTGGAGATAGCTGGCCTTCTTTCTCTTTGAGACCTTCTAGGGGCCTCTACATTTGGCACATCTACTGTTGGAGGCTGAGATTGCTCCCCCTCATTTGTGGCAACATTTTCAATAGGTTCCTGATGAACAGGTTCCTCATTTTCCTCTGTTGTTACCACAGGAGGAACAACAACAGGTTCTTGCTCCACAGTGTCTTGCACTATTGGTGCAGGAACAATAGGTAGCTCAAAAAATGGCTCCTGAATCACAGGATTGGGTGCACACACCCGCTTCTCTTCAAGATCAATTTTCCGAGCAGCCATACTCCCCCTCATCATTTCATCCTCTAGAAAAATAGCGTGTCTCGTTTCCACAAACTTTGTGAGTCTATCGGGACAGTAGAAGAAACGATAACCTTTTGACCTTTCGGGATAGCCAATAAAATGGCAACTCACTGTTTTGGGATCAAGTTTCCCAATATTTGGGTTAAAGACTTTAGCCTCGGCAGGACACCCCCACACACGGAAGTGATCTAGTGAAGGTACCCTTCCGTCCATAATTCATACGGTGTTTTGGGCACCGATTTACTTGGCACTCTATTGAGAATATGAATGGAGGTTTTTAATGCCTCTATCCATAAACTCAATGGTAAATCGAGTAACTCATCATACCGCGCACCATATCCATCGGGTACGATTACGCCTTTCGGCTACTCCATTTTTGAGGTTCACCCGGCATGGAATACTGGGCAACTATACCATTTTCCTGTAGAAACCTTGCGAAAGGTCCAGGGAACTTGACCATATGGGGTATGCCGACCATAGTACTCCCCCACGGTCGGACCAGGACTAGCTTAATCTTTAAACTATGCTGATTTTCTACTTGACCTTAAATATTTTAAATTTATCCAATGCTTCATCTCTTCCTTTAATTGGATAAATATAGCCAAACCGGGGTAATCGTACGTGAATGTAATGAACGAATCATAGCCATCCACACTCTTTACAGGAAAAGGACCACATATGTCGGTGTGAATGATCTCTAATATTCCCGTGCTTCGTTTGGCATTCTTTTTAATTTGCTTTACATATTTTCCTTTTATGCAATCGATGCATTGCTCTAATTTGCGAACTCCAAAGAAGGAAGAATTTCATTCTTTACTAGTCTTTCTATTCTCCCCTCGAAATATGGCCTAAACGACGGTGCCATAATTTCGCCGTTGCGTTGTAGTTCGCTTTCTTTTTCTTTTCTCATTTGTAGACGAGGAAACGCTATCATTCACATTACATATGGAATTCACTCTTTCACATAGTGATAACATATATAATTCGTCTTGTCGGAAGGCAAGACCAACACAAATATCATTAAACCAAATGACACATTTGCCATGTCCAAAATTACGGTGTAAAACCCGAATCATCCAACTTTATTACACTTATCAAATTGCGCTGCAGTGTAGGAACATAAAAAACATCTCTCAAGGTAAGACTATAGCCATTAGGTAAATCTAATGCTACATCTCCAATTGCCTCTATGTAACTTACCGTACGCCATTCGCAACGCTAATGGCCTCTTCTCTTTTTAGCGTAGTTCGTCGAAGTGAATCCCGTAAAGAATTTGCAACATGAATAGTTGCACCGAGTCAATAAACCATGTTGACTTTGAAAACTTTGCATACGTAGATTCATTTACAAATGAAATAACATTCTCACCCTTTTTCCTCATGAGCTCTCTTAACCAATCGGGCAGTCGGTCTTCTTGTGCCCCTCCTTACCACAAGTGCCGGCACGAGTTGTCACCGCCCGTGGCTTGCCCCCCGTTCTTGAAACTTGTGGTTTCTGTTGCATAGGACCTTTCTTTGCTGGGGAGCCAGGATTGAAGGGCCTTTTGCCCTTCCCTTTGACCAGGTTCGCTTGGCCACCAGGTTGGCCATTGATCATGAGCTCCTCATCAACACACTGAGCAATGAGCTTGTCTAAGTCCCATTTCTCAGGCTGCATGTTGTAGTTTATGACAAAATTCTCATACTCTCTAGGCAAGGAAGCTAAAACAAAATGGATAAGGAGCTGTGGTTGTATTTCCAGATCCATTCCTTTTAGCTTATTTGCCAAGTGACTCATTTTCAAAATATGGTCACGTATGCTACCTCCTTTGAACTTTTCATTTGTCAATTGCTTGAACAAATGGGTAGCATACACTTTGGAGGAACCAGTTGAACTGTTTTTTGATCCTCTCAAAGTAAGCAACAAGCGGTGTCACACTTTTCAATTGACCCGTAAGAGCTGGGTCAATTGTATTCTCAATGACAAGACAACATTTCTTGTTGTCATCGACCCATCGAGTATGCTTTATGTCATAAGCCATCTTTATGGGTCCAAAATCTTTCACCCTTTTTGTCCCATGCTTCATCACTTTCACCGGTCTCCCGCACCGGTTCCACAGTATTGTGGGACACGGTTCGATGAGCACCCGGTCAACCTCACCTATAGTGAAAGTGAAGTCAATCTTCCTCTTCCACTCAAGGTAGTTGTCTCCCTCGTGGTGGAATCTCTCTCGGGCGTACATCGGGGAAGAACTACTGAAATTACAATTCATATGGGGTGAGAACATAATATAAAATTTACTTTGCAATAATTCTAAATCACCGTTGGGCGTAAATAGAATTAATGTGGGCAACAACTATTAATCAAAATCATAATATTGCTATTAATCAACGTTGGTCGAATAATAACAATATTATAATCACAAGATAAAATTATCCATTTTCAAATATTAAACTCTCCCGTTGGTTCGAATTTAACAATGAAAACGATAATAACTTTAAATACGCAGCGGAAACTTTAACTTTGCATAATCAATTTTCCGAAACATAAAATGACTTTTCTTGTTCTCTCGAACCAAAATTATCGTTGGACAAAATTTGGACAGAGATTTGAATCAAAATCGATTCAAAATGAGCAAAATATGCTTCTATAATCAAGTTTTCGGAAAAAAGAGAAATTAAAATTTGCTTTTTCCTATTGTTTTGGCCAATTTGGCCCAAACCGCCCACGCGGCCCACTCCACGGGCGTGCGTCTGCCTTGCGGCCGGCCGACCGGCGGCCCAGAATTGACGCGGCCCAATCAAGCGTAGCGCCCGATGACTCTCTTTTTTTTTTTTTTTTTTTTATTAATCCTTTCTTGTCTTGCGGGTCGTCCAGTCATTATGGCCCGGCCAAAGAAACAGGCCCACGGCCGCCCGATACCGCACCTGTGCCGTAACGGGCCCGGGTCGGAACCGCCCGGCGCCGCGCCCGCATGGGCCGTTTCTAGCCCAAGTCACCCTTAGCCGCAGATCGGGATCGGACGGCTGCCCTGAAGTTTCGCCGGAACAAAACCCCCGGCGGGCCAGCCGCCCCCAAACCCTAACACATTTCACTTTCTCCTCTTTCACTCTCCAGCCGCCGCTCTCTCTGTTCCTCTGTCCAGCCGCGAGCAGCAGTGATGGCGGATTCCGCCGGAGCAGCGAGGTGGCGGCCCGGCCGGGCGGCGCCTGCCCTTCCTCTCGCCAGCGGCTCGCCTTCCTTTGCTCCTCCCCTTTCTTTCTTCGCGCGCCGCAAGAAGACAAAGAGAAGCGGGCCGCTCATGGCGACGGAGGAGGAAGTCCGGCGCCGCCGCGTGGCTCATCGCCGACGCGCGCGCTCGCCCTAGGCGGAGCGCGCCGCCGTCGATTGGCCGCGGGGTGGTGCCTGGAGGTGCTCACGCGCGGCGGCAGGGCTGTTCCCGTACACCGGCGGAGCTCTGTCCCGCGCGCCGGCGTGCGGCGGCGGTCGGCCGCCGGACCTTTGATGTGGTCACGGTGGCGTTGAGGAGCACAGGTAGGCCCGGGTAAGACCGCCCGTCTCCGTCTTTTCTTTGCTTAGGGTTAGGGTTTCGAGTTCTTGCGATTTCAAAATCGCTCTTCCTTATCTGTTTCGCCCCTTTTCCCTTTAGGGTTCATCTTTTCCTTTCCCCAGTCCCAGATCCATTTTTCTAGGGTTAGGGTTAGAGTTACTTTGCCGATTTGAAATCGGTTTCTTTCCTTTCGTGATTTCTCACTTCCCAATCTAGATCCACTAACTAGATAGGCCTCTGATACCATTGTTAGGTCTTAGGATCGTCTAGCAGTGAGATCTAGCGGGATAAACCTTGGGAATCGAGTAGGCAAGGAGGTAGGAAGAGGGAGAAGAGTTGGAAAGGCTTTACCGGAGGGCTTGACGGGGGCAGAGGAGGACGATCCGGCGGCGGCGCCGGGCTGGGTCGGCCATCGTGTCGAGGAGAGGAAGGGGCGACGCCGGAAGAAGGAGGTCGGGCGGTGCTGGCGGCGGCGCGGAGGTGCTTCCCCACACCGGGCCGCGCCCCTCCTAGATCGGATTAGGGTTTGTAGGTGGGTGTGGCGGCTCACGGTGAACCTCGTACTGAGAGCCGCCGGCGCCCACCTCTTTATATAGCGCGGGCAGGTGACGGGGGCCCTCCGGCCCAATAGATACGGGCGCCCCGATCAAAAGCGCGAGGTTCACAAGGGGCCCGAGTTGGGCCGTTGGGCCCAACTCGGGATTGAGATCATCCTAACACATCTATCCTACTGCGAAAATGGTATTCATGGTGGTATCCTCATTCTCCCACTATGGACTATCATCTCCTTGTGTATTGTGTCGTTGCATATGGTGCTTCTCAGCTCGTAGATACTCCTCATCTGCATCACATCTACCAAACACTTGCTATCACGAATAAAACTGTGCAATGTATGTAAGCAAAAATGATATGCTTTTGAGTACGAGTAGAGAAACTTGCATAGCCTTCAATGCACGCCACTTTTGCTTCATAACTCTGAAAGCATGCTTAATGGCATTTTGAAGGGATGAATGCACAGAAAATTGAACACCCCGTAGTTTCCTTGAGGTGGACGCCCACAGCAAAGACAAAATTAATTCAGGTAGAAGGACAATGCAAGATATCATATTTAGCTTGGATAGCCAGAGTCCACGAGATAAACAATTTAGTATTGGCAAATAATAGTTTTTTTAGCAGAGGCAAAATAATAGTTGAATTATTATTGTGGTTGTGGCACTGGAACTGAAAAAAAAATTTATAATGCATGATTGAAGATCCTTATATCATGTGCAGAGCGCGGCCCACCAGCAACCACAAAAGGTAAATCTCATGTCAAAATCACACACAACAAGCACGTTCAGACTTCAGATATGTGTATATCCATGCCGACGTTTGGGAGAATCGGTGACGCGTGAAAACTAGCAGTGGGGCCTTCGTCTTGTCCCACACCTTGAATCGTAATGCCCCAGCATCCATCCACCAATCCATCACGAAAATCTCTCCATTAGTACCACTAATTGTGGCCTTTTGCTCATCTGATAGCAACTCAAGGGTGCATACGGAAGACACATGTCTTGGACTGTTTGGACGTGGCAGCAAATAGACCTGTTTTTTATGTTGGACAGACAACAAGCGGTTAGACAGCACAACGTGTGCGAACTGTCCAAGAACAATTTCAGAATTGGCTTCATGACATATTCTGCAAGTTTTCTTGCGAATTGTATGCTGTACCTTCCCTGCTGCGATACAAGGGAAACGACAAACGATTACCCAAACAGAAGAAACAATGAGTAATAAAATGAAGAGCACCCAGAAACCAGGAGCCGACAAGTGTCCTAATCCAAGATCGCAAAGCGAAACCAACGTTTGTTGGCAAGCAAATCAGCCAGTGGACCAGGCACAGTAAAGGTTTGTTCGCAAGAGAGCGAGCACAGGCAGCCCCAGCACCAGATGTGTGCCCCTGCTGGATGGATGCAGATCACAGGTAGCACATCTCTTTCGATCCGCGACAACGCGTAGCAAGCAGGCAGCAGGCCCAGCGGACTGGCAGCAACCATTTGTCAGAATTCAGTTAATTCACCAGATCCATATCGTATCATCAGATCCCAACGTGTCACCAACCCACGTTCGGCTCATCCATCCAGCCGGCCAGCCTGCCAGGTGTACCATCGGTCGCTGTTGCCAATTGCCATCGCCGACAACTGACGGTCCATATGTTCATTCAGTTCAACACAGCACAACCCAACCGGATTCTCAAGAAAAGGAAACTGACGGTCCATATGTTCATTCAGTTCAACACAGCGGAACACAACCTGATTTTCGAGAAAAGGACTGCTGCAGTGCCACAAGATGCGCATACAAATAGTTAATCAGCTGGGAAACAAACACCAGCTGCAAATAGTTAATCACGCTAGCATTCAGTGTGTTCATACTGTATAACTCACGATTTCAAGGGGGCTCAGAAAGCCTATAGATCTCAAATGCTACTCAGCTGGAAACAACAGCTGGAAGGCGCATGTACAATACAGCGGCGGAAAATTGGCTACAGACACGGGGGTAATGATGGAAATGCTCCTAGACTCGCCAGACTCATGATCCTCAATGTTGTGCCTGATGCTTCCTAAGCTATGTCAGCAGAACATAAAGATACTGAAGAAAAAAGGTACAACTGTAGATCAACCAACTGTTGCCGTTGCTAAAGGCAGAGATCTAAAATGATCTAGGCAACATTCTTCATGCAAAGTTCTGCTACTCGTAACTTCACTCCCCGTTGACAAAGCTTTTACCCTCGTAGTACTTCTTCTCACTGGCTTCCTTCTTCTCATTCCGCTTCTGCAAAATGGCACATGGACGGAAACAGCAAAAGTGAATACAGACAGCACCAGATCCATGGACCAGAATAAATGAAACGACAACAGCCCCACACCAAAGAACACGTTGCAAGGCGTAATATAAGGGGGGAAGATTGGTCCCAAGAAAACAGACATTATTTAATGACACATGCTGACATGCAAGGCTGCCTTTGCTCAAGCAGTAATGCATCAGCACAATATCAGCAAACAATAGCTCCCATATGCACATCTATCATTGATATGTAGACGACAAAATCGACTGATGCGTGTAACTGTGAACATGTACTACATACTGCATACAGAGGACACCATAACCATCTGATCACAGTAATTACCTGGTAAGCTTCGTGGTTAGAAACAATCCTCCTGATGATAGTACTTGTAGTGATATCCAAGGGACTCTCCAGCCGACGGTAAATGCCCATAGCCTTTGGAACAGCATATGGGTTTGAATCATCCTAAAAAATGCATTAGGAACAATTAGTTATCAACATTGCAACATTAATAAAGTGAGGAAATGGTTCCTACAAATAAAACTTAATTACCTCTGCAAAGTCCATGTTTTCAGCAATAGTTCCATGAACAACTAGCGAAATATTGAATGTGGTAACCTGCACACAAAAAAAGGAAGCTGGAGAATTCAGAACACAAACATACTGATCATAACAATAATTGCATCACATAGTCATTTACCTGGCCTCTATCAATATATAAGAGGGCTCAATTATTAATCTTAAAATATTTAAATAGCATGCGCCTTCTAATTGGTATTTTGTGCAACCAGTGCAGATAAAATGAGGGCACTGATGGCACCTGTTATGGTGTACAATACTCACCTTTTCTCAACATAATGATGCTATAAGGGAGCATTTGGCTGGGACAGAAACTCAGTCACTGACAGTGGTGTTTCATTTATGAGCTGCTCAGTTTCTCAGATGAAGACCAAGGTCCACAAAGATGAGGAACAAAATAGTGGAAAACTATAGGACTTGCTCTTTATTAACTCCATTTTTGGCTTTTCTTTTGTAGTGAAGTAGCAACAACTCCATTTTTGGCTCTTCTTTTGTAGTGAAGTAGCAACAATATTGCCCATAATCACTCCACTGCAAGGTATATGGCTTTGTGCAGGCGCCATCTCTATATTTCCTGGCTATTCAAATTTGGGCCCGTTCAGCTGCTGCAGATACAGTGCCTGCGGAGGCGGCTTGCAGCCGATGGAGCTTTTTTTTTTCTTAGCCCACGAGTATTGGCCCTGGTCCTTCTCTGTTCATATCTTTCCTTTAGTCACCCGCTAAAGTTTAGTCACTTTTAGTGACCCCCTTGGGACTAAATGGGACTAAACTACTTTAGTCACTTTTACTCAGGGTGTTTGCCATTTTAGGGACTAAACTTTAGTCACTAAACTTTAGGGACCCAAAACCAAGACGATTGTAAGAACTTGATTCCTGATTGTATCAAAATTGGGTCTCGTCTCTACTCTCTGGTCATTTCTGTCCAATGTAAATAGCATCCAAAATGGAGCAGGTAGTGCTAATGCTTAATGGGTGGTTTACACCTATTTGAGAACCTGATTTAGATGTCAACTAACTATTTGAATGTCTGAGGCTCAGTTAAGCAAAGCTCAAAACCTCAGACCTAAGCTTATATCCAAACTAAAATATGGATGCAAGCATACCATGCAAGGCTTATTTCTTCTGTATCAATCCATGGATAAGAGCATGTCAGCCTTATTTTTATCTATACTAAGATAATTTGTACTAGGATTTCCAACGGCATAACGTAAATTCCATGTTACAGATCTTACAATCAATGTATTGTCTATTGTGTTAAGAGTGCTGTGTACAAGGAGCAACCGGCCAACTAAAAACATTTAATCATGCGTTCTATAACTAAATTAGTTAGTTCCATTGTGAGAAGGGAACAGATAACTCACCATGTCTTTTGAAACATCCCATGGAGCACCAATGATCACCTCATCAACATAACGACAAGCCAAAACACTCAAACTTCGCTCATGGAGATTCATGATTGGTCGGTGTCGTCCTCGAGTTGAACTGCCAAAAAAATAGTAAACGCCAAAAGAAAAGTAGGCTGAATGTTATAAATTACTGCTTCAGCAGAAATGAACTCTGACTCTGCAGAACTCAACTACCTTAAGCATAGGGGAGAATAGAGATGCAATCATCATATTACCTTATGGTCTGATCTGTGTGAATCCCCACAAGCAAGAAATCTCCAAGTTCTCGAGCAAGTCGTAATATCTACATGGAAAGAAACTATAAACACAAGAATACATGAATATATGAATCATGGAGTGTCAATTTTAGTTTCTTCTTGCAAAAACAGAAGTACAGCCAGCACAGGAATTTGTGTCCTAAACAGACTAAGCTGACACAGATGTGAGGATTTCTTTCTTTATTTATTTCTAACCCCATTTTCAGGTGGGTGGGAATGTGGAAAAGAATTCACATTTACCTCGACATGTCCAGCATGGAACAGATCAAAAGCACCATCTATGTAAACTATCCGAGAATCTGGACCTGGGCCCTGCATTGGGAATGTCTACAGTAAGTGACTACTGACTACCGAAGAATTGGTCGTCTGTGAGCAGTACAAGAAGTGATATATTATTGTATGTGAAGCTGCAGAACAGCAGAAGTCATACCCTGCTATTTGAGAACTGCACTATTCGCCTGGATGTGGGAAGAAAATGAGATACTCTTGTTCCAGTTCCAGATCCAGTATCATCAACTTTCTGGCCATGTCCGCTACTGAACTGCCTTTGTAGTGAAGAGTGATTATGGGCATCAGATGATCTCTCTCTGACACAAAGAAGCATCCGTCCTATCATGAAGCAATACTCGATCAGCATGAGAATAGATCATCATTTAAAGCTGTATTCACTAGAAATGATCAATTCACTGTCCCCAAGTGCTCTAAACTAGAAATGGTACAACAGAAGCTTTATTGTGCATGCAGTCTTGGGAAAAAGAACAATAGTGAAATGCTCATCCCTTAAACATTTCTTAATATGACACTTGGTTCACAATGGTTTCCTAATGAACAAATCGGCTGAGAAAATATTTTGAATAGTACCATAGCTGCCAAAAGAAATCATTGGTAGATCTAGAATCAATTGCAACATCAAAGGACATCTGCGATATTTTAGCAAAAAATAACTACAAACTGGGAATTATAACTAAATAATCCCCATTTCAGAATCCAATATGATCATCAGCAAATAAAACTTTAACATCGAAAGCCGAAAAGAAAAACTAAAGCTAAATTAGTACCAACAATGTCTGTGGTCGAGACTCCCTCGGTCCTCTTAATCTGCTTGTAACGACCAGCCTTTTTGGCAAGAGCATACGCATCAGTACCATCCGGTAGCAAACAAGGATCGTCGCCATGGATAATGTAGTCTATGTTGTACTCATTGAATAGCTTGTTCATGAATTCTTCAGTTATGGCATAAGGTGCATCTGGAATGATATCATCTACCCATTTCACAGCACGGACCATTATCATTCTGTATTGTCAGAAAAAAAACATCACAAACTTGCTAGACAACATATAGGAGTCAGGGAGTAACAGACTTGATACTCCCTAACACAGAGAAGCAGAACATAAATTTGCGTACACCAGATCACACATAAAGGAATAGAACAATATAGATGAAACTAACGATCTAACATGTGGGGCCAGCCATACTGGCTGCGCAGCAGGAAGCCAGTGGCTGCTCAGGATCAGCATAGTGGCTAGTATCACCAAATTAGCTAAGTTGGGTTAATCGGGAGTGATCTTAGGAGATCATGATTCAGTTACTATAGGAACTCGTTTGGCAAGTCTTGGCTAGAATGGCTATGTAAGGGAAACAGCACTTGGGAATGGACGGGAGAAAAGAATTATCATAATCCCTCTTCTCTTCTTCCTCTGAACACCATAGGGTGCCGAGGGGGAAAACCTCGCTCCAACTCCAGCCAAGACCATAGCTGATATATCCACTCTACCAACGTTACCGCCATGTAAGCTACCTCCTTCTCATTAATTAAAGCGCTATTAGCTTGATTTGTGGATGAACCCATACTAACTACCAAAAGGAACACATAAATAAAACCCTCTGGATTGACCCTGCAGATTGCAGAATTGGAGTGACGCAAGAAAAAATTCTGAACCCAGTTGATAGCAAAGCATTTTTGGAGCAGCCGACTGCACAGTAACTCTTATAAAGCCAGCATGAACAAACAATGGATTCCTCAGGAGGAATATGAAATTCCAAAACAGCACTCAAACTGATGAATTACTGCTGAAACTGATGTCATGGGCAGGCAGCCATGGAAAATGTAACGTCGCTGCAGTAACCTGTGCAACACAACCGCACCCTACGAGTCTAGAATTAAGTTTTGCATCAAATCATCAGCGATTAGTAATAATAAACACTAGTGTTATTACCCTTAGCCTTAACTCAATTTGTGGATGAACCTATATAATACAATACTAATAACAACCAAAAAGAACAAACGAATAAACCCTCTGGATTGTTTCCCTTCATGTGCAGATTGCAGAATTGGAATCATGGAAGAATTTTTTCTGAACCCAGTTGAGAGCAAACAATTGTCAGAGCAGTCCAGCGCACTGTAATAACTCTTATAGACCGGCGAGAACAAACCATGGATTCCCCAGGAGGAAATATGAAATTCCCAAACAGCACTCAACTGGCGAATCACTGCTGAAAACTGGGAAGGTCATGTTCAGGCAGTTACTGGAAACAAAACGTGACTCCAGTAACCTGCGCTAACGCAACCGCACGCTCCAAGTCCAGAGTTCCGTTTCGCGCCACATCAACAGAGACCAACACGAGAATCCATCCATCTATCTATTCCATTCTACCGAAACGAAAAGACGCCCATCGGACACAGGAGGGAGAGGAGACAAAGGGCGGACCTCTCGTGGAGCGGGGTGACGGGGGGACCCTTGTTGGCCTTGATCTCGTCGTCGCTGATGACGCCCACGACGAGCTCGTCCCCGAGCGCGCGCGCCTGGCGCAGCGCGTTGCAGTGCCCGTAGTGCATCATGTCGAAGCACCCGTCCATGTACACGCGCACGGGGCGGCGGCGCAGGCGGCGGCGGAGCCCGCCCAGGGGTAAGGGTAAGGGAGGGAGGGCGGCGGGCCCGCCCGCGAGGTGGAGCGCGAGGACCGAGGCCCCCAGCACGATCCCGCCGATCACGCACGCCGCTAGCGCCCGCGCGCTGCAGCCATTCCCCGTCTCCATGGGGGCCGCGGGCGGAGGGTGGGAGGCGGGGTGGAGGTGGGAAGGGGACGGGGAGTGGGTGGGGGAGGGAGGTTGGATCTAGGGCTAGGGACGAGGGGCCGTCGCCATGCGAGGGGGAGGAGGAGGGGAAGGGTGGGAGAGGACGGCGGTGGTGGCGAGACGCGAGACGGAGGCGGAGGAGGAGGAATGCTGTGGTGGTGCCTCCGAGCCTCCGGGGGCAAAGAAGGAAGAGAACGAGAAAGAGAGAGAGGGGTTGCTCCGTTCCGTTCCGTTTCGGAGCGGGCGTGGCGGAATTGTACACTGTTTGAGGTCTAGCTGCCGTGTGGGGCCAACGTGTCAGTGATCAACTTGAATGCAGACGAGAGACGAGCCGTCCATGGTACCGACTTCTCTTTCTCTTGTTCCGAAATTCGTCGAATTTGATTTGATGATTGATCCAGGCCACCACCACCCAAAGGCTTTATCCTCTTCTTTTATGTGATACTCTTCTTTTATGTGATATATTACGGTCACAAAATTATTTTCGCGTCTCTAGAACAAATTCTTGGAAACATTTTTATACGCTACATACATAATAATAGTAGAGTAACGCATGCCACGACGTGTTCTTGAGCGACGGTGACGACGAGTCGGCGGCGATTGCCTGGTCCAGCCAGCACAAGATTCTTGAACCATCTGTCATCACAATTCACAAGCATAAAGCATTTTTTTCTCTAGAACATGCCCACGGCATGTCACAAGCATAAAGCATAAATGTTACTGCAAAATTGCGATAGATGCACACATGAACGATCGCATCTGCTACTAGCATCTCTTCTCTTGGGATCGAATTTTGCTGAAAGTGAAGCATGCATATGCATAGCATATCCTTTCCCGTCCCGTCCGTATATGCCATGCCTGCCCGTGGCCGGTGTCTGTTCCCTCCGGTCTCGGCTAACCCGGTTCCAGGCTGGGATCTACACGTGTCGGTGTGACCTGATGGTGCAGCTTTGAATAATGGAACACAATCCCAGCGCAGGGCACACGGCAGGAGGGTCAACCCAAAACCGTCGAAGAGACCGCTTCCCGTGGACGTGGATGAGTGCATCACATGGTCTGGAACATCTTCGTCCACGGCGCGAGGATAACAGCCATTCAGATCCTCAGTGACCTCATCAGTCATCACGCTAGACTAGAAGAAGCCGTCCGGCCAATCTTTTTACACCAACATAAGTACACGCTGCATTTATACCTGACAGGCATCAGGTGCACCCACCTGCCAGTGACAAAGTCACCGGCGACTCTGCCGACGATCTCATCGCAATACCATCATCTCCATTTCGTCCATCTATACCGCGCTTGCACAACACAGCAACCCATCAAGCAAAATTCAGGCAAGGCAAAAATAAACAATATTAAAAAAAAAACAAATTCAGCAGCTCAAACACGCCCACCACAATGCTACCGGCGGAGCAGGGGTCGTGTCTTCTACAACAGCGTGGATTTACAGCAAAACATCTGTACCGGTGAATGCGAGGCGAGGCGACGAGCTCGCGATGCTGCCAACCTCTACAGATGTTGTCATCAGTCTATGCCTACAGCTAGAGCGCCATCTCTGCCTGAAGTCGGGTCAGCTCGCTCAGATCACTGCCCTGTTTAGGAGCGGCCGCCGCTTTCGCTCTCACCGGCGGTTCTGCGGGCGCCACGGACTTCCTCGCCGGCGGCTCAGGCAGCTCGTCCTCTAGCTCCTCGATCTCTTCCTCCTCTAGCTCCTCCAGCTCCGCTTCCAGCTCGTCCTGTTTCCCTCCCCCAAAACTACTAGTTAGAGAAATGGCTGGTGTACCCAGTTGAAAGGGAGGGCGAAATCAACCAACAGTACCTCGTCGAATTCAGCAGAAGCGCCAACTGGGGTCGCGAGCGCCTGCTGTATTTCCCGCATGTTCTCCGTCTGCTCGTTCGCCTCTTCAATGGCACTCTCAATGTCGTCGATGTTCCTGCACAACAATTGCCACACGCAGCTCGTAAAATCAGCAGACACGACACATGAGTTGGGTTAGCATCGGAAGGTCCACAACCTCAACAACAAAACAGCTGAAATATTTAATCAAGAATTTCACTGCATTATATATAAGAGAAAATGTAGAAAACAGCAATGTCTGAAGACGTTACATGTTGCAAAGCTTAGTATAAGCCATCATAGTGGCAACAAGAGGGCAGATGGAACCTTACACTGATTGTTGAATAGCTTTGACAGCAGATGATCCGGAGCGCAGAGCATCAACAGTGTCCGTAGTTGCCTTGGCGCTTTCAAGCATTATAATCTACACACAAACAACTTCCTATCAGTTTACCTCACCGCTTTCACAAGCTCCAACATTGTGTACGTGTGCTTTCACTTACCTGGTCATGAACTCGCAACTGAAAATTCGATAGTTGCTCGATTTGTGTCTCGTACAGTTTCTTTTTCTTTAGACACTGAATTGCAGCTGAAACAAACAAACAAGGAATTCATGTACAAGCCAAAGAGCTATTTTTTGAGAAAAGGCTAATAGCTATAAAATAGAAGCTGAAAAGCATCACAATTTCGAGAAGAATCCTTCTATGTTCCAAGCATAGTGAGAACATAGTATAGTCTATAATGTTTTCTAGACATTGAATATCACTAATCTGTAGTTTCTCTTTGTTTTGTGCGTTTATCAATAGGCTGTGTGCAAGATGTTAAATCAAAGTTAGTTTCTGACCAGAACACAATGAGGGAACAAGCATTGTTCTATACAAGCCTTTTGGTGGCAAAACTTTCAAAGACTACTGATAAGCAAGCAAGCAAGCAAATTTGCATATTTAACAATTAAGAATGATGAATTATCATAAGGTTGTAACAAAACATAAAAATAGCAGATGTGTTTGCTCCGGAGCAACGCTCATTACCATTCTTGTTCTTCGATTTTGTATAATCCTTAGCCTTTTCAATTTCTGCAGAACATTTCTTCTGGAGGAAACGCTCTTTCTTCTCCAGCATTTCTAGAGTCTGAATACATCAACGGCACAAAAAACACAGCAATGTGAAAGGTAAATCTAAGGTAGCAAGTTAATATGTTGGTACTGTAGATACAAGTTGTTGATCTGTTGGCAATGGCTGATGATGTAGACCTAGGGGCATGATCACAGAACAAATAATCCACAATGTCAGCATCGAATGCTATACTTTATTGTGTCCTTAAAAAATAGATGAATGTTGAACAAATTTTGACTAGAATCGAAAATAGGGCTGACCATCTAGAACTTAACTGACTAGGTCAAGCAATCAGGACAGGCTGGCAGCTTATGGCAAGAAAGGCATCTTCCTCTCTTTTTCAATATGAGGAATTCTGATCTTCTCTTATTTTATTCCACTCTTATCTTATAAAAATCCATTCAGTTCAGAAATCAACATGATTACGTTACAGCAGTCAGCTGAAGATGGATAGGCTATTTTATGACATTGGTTTTAACAGATACTTCCACAATGTTGTGTTAAAAGCAAAAGAGTAAAAAAGGAGAAACAAGAGAGTTCTTCTGGCATACTCTTAAGAAGGGGGAAAGAGCCCATTCTAAGAAATAACTCTTTCTATTTAAAGGTCACCAGTTTCCATGAACTGCAACCCCGAATCAAGTCCTCTCTTGCTAGAAAAAGGAGTAATATGCAACACTACTGCCGCTTTTGAACAAAATAATAGCACTGTAGCTGATATATCACAATTTAAGGAACAAGCAGCAAGAGTGAAAATCAGGAACGGGGAAGACAAGCAATGAATTAAGTATAAAGGGGATGAAAGACCTCATGGAGCCGATCTAACGTGGGTATGGCAGAGGAGGCAGCCTCCTTCTTCTTCTTACTCCTAGTCTTTGGCAACAGTTTCTTCAGCATCTTCTTGTCAGTCCTTGCAGATTCTCCCTCTCGTCTGATGATGGCCTGTGTATGACGAATAGGAGGTTGATGAACTGCAGATGGCCTTCTCACACAAGAAGGGGAAAGTGAAGAAAAGGGGTGGTCAGAACAGAGCTCTTGAGAATAGTAAGTATGAAGAATATGTAGGGGCATCATTAGCATGTGATGGGAGACAGAGGACTTGTCTGCTCATGACAAAGAAAAAAAAAATCCAATTTCAATGATGTCGCTATCTTAAGATACTTTACTCCATGTTCGACAGTTTGCCTACTTGTAACCACTTCTAGTTAAAACTGGTGCTAGTGTGAAATGTGTTTTTATGGATAAAATGAAGTTTTTGCTGATACAAGTAGAGAACAACGGTACTAGCAACATCCAAAATGAATATCCTGGTGACCATTTGTTTGAGTCTTGAAAACATGCAGCAACTGAGAAAGGGGTGTGTGCGCGTCAAAGACTCATGAGAGGAACCTTGAAATTCACAGGCTGTAGCCTGTAGGTCATATATCGATCTATATCATCTTTTTACTGAACAAAGTCTATGCACGGGTCTACAGGCCAATGACGGCAGCATTTCCATGTAGTAAGAGAAGTTCCTTTAAAAAGCCAGAATTCTAACAGCCACACAAGATATCTATCTAGGACAGAGACAACAGAATCGGTGTATTAGGGAAAGGACAGAAGGAGTGGCGTTGTTTGCAGTGGCAGGTATGTTGGATTAGGTCAAATCTTGCAACCTACTATACAATTTGGCACCTTCTTACTTGGAACAAGTTGTGAATCTTACACCACACCACTCCGTGCTTCTTACTTGAGACAGACTAGCGAGGTGAAGTCAAAGTAGCCATCTTCTTTTCCTTTGAGGACTAGTAGTTGAGCTGCCATTCCTTATCATCTATGGTCAGTGGCTTTTGAGAAACTAAAATAGACGCGTAATGAAATTCGCTCATACAGCTGAGAGTGGAATAAAGGGGGTATTCGATCCCAACCCATGCCTACTATCCTGAAAGCATCAAACTTTCGCAAAAAAGGGGATTTGGGAGATTGAGAACAGTTCTCACTTCTCAGTTCCCCTTTCCTCGTTTTAGCTACAATAGCTCTAACACGGACCCCCTCCCACTCTCCCTATTGTACGGCTACACAGCAGCACAACAAAGCAAATGACGAACTGATTCGATTGTGTTGTGTGGTACAGGAGATTGCACATCAAGCGCAGACGCAGGAGCCTAGCCGTGGGATACCCTCTCCCTCGCTTACCCCCAAACAGTCGAAACGGAGCTTGAGAAATCAAGAATCGCCACCAGTGGAGTCGGATCCCCGCAGGCAAGCGACGGCCGCCTGAATCGACGGGAACAGAGAGGCCGTTACTGCAGGCGCCCGCTTGTGTGCGACAGCATTTCCGAACAAATACAGCGGTTGGAGAGCAAACGAGGGCCAGAAGAGAACGCACCGCGAACGAACAGCCTCGCCTGGAAGCAGGAGCAGCCGCCGCCGCCGCCGCCGCCGCGTGCCTGGGAGTGGGACGGAGCGCGCAGCAGATCGCCGCGGAGCAGGTGGCGCTGCCGTGAACTGAATACTGAATCGGCTGCGGCTGCAGGCGCGGAGCCGTGGACGAAGGAGGTGGAGGTGGAGGTGGAGTGGAGCGCAGGGAAAGCGGCGCGTTCCACGAAGGCAGCTTCGTCACTGGAGAAGGCCCATATCGGTATTCCGTCGAAACGTATGGGCCGAGAGGATGATAGGTGGCAGAACGATCAGCAAACACAGCCCATGTGAAGCCCACAAACACAGTTTAGAATCCATCTGAACTAGGAGGATTCCCCGCGTTCGCGCGATGGGTATGAAAGAGATTATCCATGCTTGAACTTTGTAGCACTCTGCATCATAGAAAAACAAAACTGATCATTGAAAAGTATATACTATTGTTTCAGAAATATAATATATGATAGTAGCTGCTAAGAAATTGGCAATTAAAGTTTCATATAATATATTAACGTACTACTCCGCTAGCATGGCTTGGAGGCCCACCTCCGCTTGAAAGTTCCCAGTGTCCAGACCTCTTGCATTTTAATTCGACACGTCCTAACTCGTCGCTCATCGGAGACTCGGAGGTAGTTCCTTCCAAAGCCGGTTCAATCCCTCCCCGGCTCCTAATGCAGATCCTCGGCGCGACAGGCTTCTCCAGAGCAAGCCGCATTGGTGCCGCGCCCTCCACCCATCCCCGTCCCCGCTATGGCCGGGGATCTTCGGCGCAACCTTGCCGGCGTTGTGGTCTGGAGAATATCTCGCATGAAAATGAATAGAAAACGCATGATAAAGCTTATGGCAAGAAAAGTAGAAATTGGTTGCATGTCCAAGAGGGAAAAAGATAGCAAACAAAGTAGGCGTTTGTGCAGGACCTGAGGACCATATACTCAATCAAGCCGATGAAAATTATTGCCAATTATGAACTTATGTAAAGGGGTTGAGAGAAAGGGATTAGCAGGGTTGTTATCTCGAACGGAGTGGTGTCAACTCACAGCAGTGATGCTCATGATGGGGCAGGGCCTGGGGAGAGAGATGCCTAACTGCAGGTCTGCAGCATGGGTGGGAATGTGGGATAGAAGCCATCACACGTAGTCTGTTATGTAGGGGACCCGACAGCTCTAGTGCTGGTGCTGCGCCCATACGAAAAGCCACTAATTATGGAGGTGTTGGTGATGGCATGCTCCCGATAGCTCGGTGGAGATCGTTTCACATCAGAGCCCAATGCCTCTTTATTTCTTCAGTTTTCGGTGCCAATCTCGGTGGAGATCAGTTTCACATCGAGCCCGTTTCTTCGGTTTCTTCGGTGCCATTTGCTTGCGGGTGCCATTTGCGCATGCGTATGGTAGTAGTCATTGCTTGTCAATGCTTTAGAGCAACGAATGAATGAGGCATTCAGAGCAACGAATAAATGAGACGTAGTGGAAGATTGCAGTTTTTGTGCGGCTGTAGACTTGTGGGGACATGCTGATGACATGGCGCAAGGAGATCACGTAGAATTCCCTAAGTGGGGTTTGTCTATATAGAAGTAGTAGATACGATTCATTCTAAAAAAAAAAATGAATACGACTAAGCTAGGTGGTATTTACCCAATAATAACACGAGAACCATGCATGTTTCTTTTTTCTACCTCTTCCTAGTCATGGAATCGACAAATCTATATCTATCATATCAGTGCAATGGTGTGCGTTCCATAGTTAAATCCCATAAGAGTTTCGGCTAGAATGAAGTGAACATAACCATCATGCTGAGTGATAAAATAGTGATGGATCTAGGAAAATAAGTAGGGGTGATTTTTCCCATTGTCTTTTATCTCTATCTCTTCTTTTTTTTTCAAACTTCCATGGATACCGATTTTGTCGCAGGGGGTTTAAAAGAAGATACAAGCAACCCAACGCCTTTTTTGAGTAGCGGTAGCATGAGCTCGTGCCCACCTCGTCCTCATGCATGGCAAACAAAAAAAAAAAACCGAGGTGGTAACCAGCGATTGTAATATAAGTATCGGGTATAGATAGACCTATCTGCTGCAACTTATACTAGATAGATTTTGCTTCTTGAACCCACACTTAGCATTTAGCACGCTACTAGCAAATATTACCGTAGTCTCCAAAACAAGAGGATTGGGTGATTGGAACTCCTAAAGGACTCGTTTGAATGCACTTGTATGGTATCCACTCCAAAACAACACATGTATTGAGGTGGATTGAGATGAAAAGTAATCCGCTCAACACATATTGTTTAAGATAAATACAAGTGCATCAAAACAAACTCTAAGGACTTTGTTTGGATGTTGTCGGTTTCACCTCAATCCATATGTCGGATTGGAGTGGAGTTCAAGTTCCACAGTAATCCATCCAACACATTTGAATTGATATAAATTCAACTAAACCCAAACAAGGTCTAAGTCAAAATCTGCCTTGATCTTTTGCTATGCCCACAGCCAATAATTCAAATGATAACACTCCACAAATTCCAAACATTTTGCTTTTTCAGATATATTGCTTTTACTATGCATATAGTGTATATCTAAGTGCATATAAAACTATGAGAGTCTAGAAAAAAAGTGAAATTGTCTTTTAGTTTGGAATGACATGAGCAAATCCAATTGTAAAATAAAATGTTTTCTAGTAGAGCTATAAATACCCACAGCTCTAGCAAATCCATGAAGCTACAAAATTCGTGGGAAAATCCAAGGCCCTACAAACCAGCTGCCACGTGGAGGTCGAGCTCACAACCACAAACGAGGCAGAGTGCATGCAAATGCAATGCAAGCAGAGTTTCGGCCGGCCAAGAATAGCAGCTCCGTCCTCTCGCTCGCATGGATCACTCGGCACCCCACATGCGCCTCTCCCCCATCCCCGGCGCGTACGCCCACCAGTGACGGACCGTCGTCGTCACATCAGCCATCATCGCCGGCGCGCGGCGAAGAACGAGCTAATAACAATCGATCGACCGGCCGGCGGAGGAGGATGGCGGCGAAGGGTGTGGCCGACCCGCTGGCGGAGCTATGGAACCACACGATGGCGGCGGGGCAGTCGGACATCTTCTGCTTCGACCCGACGAAGATAACGATGATGGGGATCTGGACGGGGGAGAACCCGCTGGACTTCTCGCTCCCGCTGCTCATGTTCCAGATCATCCTCATCACCGCCACCACCCGCGCCGTGGCGCTGCTGCTGGCGCCGCTCCGCCTGCCGCGCTACATCGCAGAGATCCTGGCGGGCTTCCTGCTGGGGCCCTCCGTGCTGGGCCGCGTCCCGCACTTCACCAACATCGTCTTCCCCGTCCGCAGCATCTTCATCCTCGAGTCCATGTCCCTCATCGGCCTCGTCTACTACACCTTCACCATCGGCGTCGAGATCGAGCTCCACACCGTGCTCCGGTCCGGGTTCCGCAGCTTCTGGTTCGCCGCCGCGTCCGCGCTCCCGCCCTTCCTCGTCGGCGCCATCACGGGCTACGTCGCGCTCTCAAGCGCTGGCGGCGAAGACGACGGCGGCGGCGGGGGACAGACGACGTTGTCGGCCGCCAAGACCGGGCAGCAGTTCCTCAACCGCCTATCCTTCCCCGTCTTCCTCGGCGCCACGTTCTGCTCCACGGCCTTCTCCGTGCTGGCGCGCAACATCGCGGAGCTCAAGCTCGCCGGCACCGACGTGGGCCAGCTCTCCATCTCGGCGTCGCTCATCAACGACACGTTCGCGTGGGCCGGGCTCAGCGTCGCCACGGCGCTCGCGCACGTCCGCTACGGCATGGTCCCTTGCCTCTGGACGATGGTGTCGGGCCTGCTCATCGTCGGCGCCAGCTACCTGGTGGTCCGCCCCATGCTCGTCCGCCTGGCGCGCCGCGTCGCCGAGGGCGAGGTCGTCACCGAGGCGCACGAGTGCTGGGTCCTCGTCGGCGTCCTGGTGGCCGCGCTCGTCGCCGACGCTGGCGGCACGCACGCCATATTCGGCGCCTTCGTCTTCGGCCTCGCCGTGCCCAACGGCCCCATTGGCGTCGGCATCGTCGAGAAGGTGGAGGACTTCGCTGTGGGCACGCTGATGCCGCTCTTCTTCGCCATGAGCGGGCTCCGCACGGACACCGCCAAGATCACCAGCACGGGCGCGGCGGTGCTGCTGATGGTGGCCGCGCTGGCCGCGGCCACCCTCAAGGTGGCCGCCGCCGTGGGCGTCGCCGCCGTGTTCGGCATGCCGCTGTTGGACGGCACCTCCATCGGCCTGCTGCTCAACACCAAGGGGATCATCGAGCTCATCATCCTCAACATCGGCAGGAACAAGCGGATCATGAGCGACCAGTCGTTCACGGTTCTGGTGTTCATGTCGGCGGTGATCACGGCGCTGGTGACGCCGCTGCTGGCGCTGGTGGTGAAGCCCGCGCGGCGGCTGGTGTTCTACAAGCGGCGCACCGTCGCGTGGCCGCAGCCGGACGCGGAGATCCACGTGCTGGCGTGCGTGCACATGCCGCGCGACGTGCCGGCGATGCTGACGCTCCTGGACGTGGCGTCGCCGTCGGACCGGTCGCCCGTGGCGGTGCAGGCGCTGCACCTGATCGAGTTCGCGGGGCGGTCGTCGGCGCTGCTCCTGATCAACGCGTCGGCGCCGTCGTCGTCGTTCGAGCACTCGGCGCACCGGCGCAGCCAGGTGGAGCTGCAGTTCAAGCACATCGCGCACGCCTTCATGGCGTACGAGGAGAACGTGTCGGGCGTGTCGGCGCGCACCATGGCGGCCGTGTCCCCCTACGTGACGATGCACGACGACGTGACGGCGGCGGCCGAGGAGCAGCACTCGGCGCTGATCCTGCTGCCGTTCCACAAGCACCGGTCGGTGGACGGCGGGTTGGAGGTGTTCCACCCGGCGATCCAGCCGCTGAACCAGAACATCCAGCGCTTCTCGCCCTGCACCGTGGGCATCCTCGTCGACCGCGGCCTGGGCGGCGTGCCGGGCGCCGGGTGCCGCGTGGCGGCGCTCTTCTTCGGGGGCCGCGACGACCGCGAGGTGGCGGCGCTGGCGATCCGCATGGTGTACAACCCGGCCGTGGACCTCACGCTGCTCCGGTTCGCGCAGAAAGGCGGCAGCTTCACGGGCACCGAGTTCGACGCGCTCAAGGAGCGCAAGGCCGATGACGCCATGCTGCGAGAGTTCCTGGACCGCGCCAACACCGTCACCTCCGGCGGCGGCGACTGCGCGGGCGTGGAGTACCGGGAGCGCGGCGTGTTCAACGCCGGCGAGATGGTGGCGCAGATCAGGGAGGTAGAGGCGCTGGGGAAGGACCTCTTCGTGGTCGGCAAGGTGCCCGGACTGCCGGCGCTCACGGCGGGGATGGCGGAGTGGAGCGAGTGCCCGGAGCTGGGGCCCATCGGGGACCTGCTCTCGTCGAAGGACTTCCAGACCACGGCGTCGGTGCTGGTGGTGCAGTCGTACGTCAGGCCGTCTTCCGGTGGCATGTCGGCGGAGCTGGGACTGGGCGGCGATGGCGTGCCCGCGGCGGGACGGCCCCCGCGGCCAGACCGTAGGGGTAGCGTCGGGAGTAGGTAGCTAGGTCTGTAGGACGTCGAGGTGGTTAGCTGCCCAGCTGGCGTCTCGCCATGGGTGGGTTCATGTTCGATCAACGTAGTTCATGGTAACACCAAGCACGTAGCCGCCAGCGATCATCGGAGAAATTTAGTCAGGGTAGCTTGCATGCTAATAGCAGTCTCTGTAGTTAAATATTACTGTTGTAAACTCTGATTATAAACACAGGTCGTTTATTGGAACATTGACATGGTCTTGACTTGTAATTTTTGTTGTTATTAAATATTAATATTTAGTATATACAAATACCCTTTTTGCGAAAAGTATATACCAATACCATACTAAACAGTAAATTTTTTATATATGAACAAAGTATATGAACATGGTAACACTAGCTTGTGGATCAAAATACCTTTTGAGTAAAATACACCGGCGGCCCTTAAACTTGTAGCTCTGTGCCACTTAGGTCCACGAACTCTCAAAACGGAAATCTTGCCCCATAGCTACAAGTGAAATCTTGCCCCCATAGCTACAAGTTTAAAGACCGCTGGTGTATTTAACTCATAGTTTTTCTTTAGTAGGTTGTTGTTCTTGGTGAAAATACCCATGATCGAAACACCTTTTTTTTTCCTTTCAAAAAAGCTACACAACAACCATGTGTTTTAGCACCCAGGAAAACACCCGATTTTTATGAGCCAGGTGCCGCCGCGCAACTCCAGCGAGCTTCTTCTTCCCCAACTCCAACGCCGCCCACTTTTCCTTGTCTTTTCATGAAAAAAAATGTTTGATTTGTTATTTATGCCAAGGAAGAAGATGAACAGTGCCAAGATCACGGCGTTGGGTAGTGGCAACGAGAGGAAGTAGATGAACAATATAGCGAGAATAAAATTGTGTTTTCCAACAACCGATTGTTGGATAGAATGTTTCTTTTTTTCATCTAAGCTTCGATGTTTGCCCACTGTAGGAGAAAATGCAAGCATCGAAAACTATGGCACCAATAGAAGTAGGGTTTTTTTTTTTTGGTTCCGCGCCATTACAATTTTCCGTCTTTTGAAACATACCACTACAATTCGTCTTATGGGAAGCTGACCATTACAATTTCCGCTTTGTTTGAGATATGCCACTGGATACGAAAGATGACGAATCGGGACCGCCTGCAGGCTTACGTGGCATACGAAGGACCGTATACGACCGTATGCCGTCCCAACCAAACGGCCGAGTTTGGTCGTCGTTTCTTCCCGTCTCTTCCCCATCTCCCGTCTCTCCCAATCTCTTCCCCATCCTAGCTCGAACCCTAACTGTGTGAAGCGGCGGCGGCGACTTCGGAGCAGTGAGCGGCGGGCGCAGGCGGGCAAGGAGTCGGGCACGGCGGGGGAGGCGTCGGGCAAGGCGGGCAAGAGCGTAGCATTCGGCGTCTCGGCGGGCATGGCGAAGCAGCTCCTCGCGCTGGACGGCGCGTCGGTGCGGCTGGTGCGCTACGAGGACACCAGCAACGTGCGCACCCATTCCATCTTCCAGCGCAGCGCAAGCCGCCTTCCTTCTGCCGCCGCCGACGCCGGGACGAGGAATTACGGCCGACGGGATACAACGATAGAGTGACGGCGGTGAAAACTGGCCGTTTTCTTACCCACGGGATACGGTCGTATACGGTCCGTCATATGCCACGTAAGCCTGCAGATGGGCCCGGTTCGTCGTCTTTCGTATCCAGTGGCGTATCTCAAACAAAGCGAAAATTGTAATGGCCTGCTTTCCAATAGACGAATTCCAGTGGCATGTTTCAAAAGACGGAAAAAATATAATGGCATGGAACCTAAAAAACCCTAGAAGTAGATGCATCGGTACTGCCCCTTGAGAGAAGATGTATGGCCCCACTTGTAAGTGATATGTAAATCTGACATAAGTTATGAGGTGGCAAATAAAGTGATGTCTGTCTTGCTATTTTGGTGGGACTCAAATAAAAGTGGAGCATCGACACTGTGGCCTGATATTTGAAATCATTGGCGCATTGTGGTTAGTCTTGTATTCATGGACTAGATAAAAAAAAGATAATCACAGGCCGCCTTGTGCTGGAGCTAGTATAAATCCATGTCTCATGTGCAATCTCTCTGTTCTACACTATGCGTGATTCACTGGATTATCTCGTCAGCCTCAAAGGCCAAACACGCGGCACTTGTGTTCAAAGTGGATAGTTTGCGACAGTAACCAGCTCGATACCAAATGCATATGAACGTCGTAATTTCGGCATGCATTTTCTAATTTGAACATACCGTTTCGAGTTTTCGGCATGGTCTCTATATTATTATGAAATTTCGACATGCATTTTCTAACTATAACATACCATTTCAAATAGTAACACAAAATTGTATATATATTGTGAAAGCATATCAACGCCGTAACACTGTGTGGCTTATTTGTTTTTTTACTAGGGGAGAGTGGTTTATTTTGGCATATCAACGTCGTAACAACAACCTTTTATTTTGTGAATGAACCTACTAAGCAGTTGGGCCTATATGGACGGTCCAAACTAATGAAGCCTAGTTAGCTGAGAAAGTTGGCAGAGCCAGGTCCGCTGGGCCCTAGTAACTTCATGCTGGACTATGGATATAGTGGGCTATTGACTCGTGGGCATATGTTACCATGGGCTAGGAGGTTTCTTACTGGTCTGGGCCAGGCCTCTTAAAGGAATAATGGGCTGTCCTTCGCTACAATGGGCCTACGTATCCCTGGATGCAGCAATGATGAGTTCCTTTTTAAACTTGTTTTTTCTTCTTACAACACCTTTTTAAACTTGGTTGAACGAATATATAAGGGGCATTCACTTCTCTCGCCTCAAATCGATACGCACACACACACACACGCAAAAAAAAAAAAAACATGTTATCATCTGAAGTCTAGGCTTTTTTTGGGGGTCAAATTCAGAATTTGGTAGTGGTGACAAAAGCATTATTCAAGATGAAATTAAACGGTGTTCTGTGTATAACCAAACGTGTTATATAGGTAGGCTAGCTGCGACGACGACGACCTTGGATTGGATAACCATTGCACATCCATACATCGTCACATGAGAATGAGAGTATGAGACAGAGATTCATTAGAGCCACAGGTCCATCCTTTGCATTGGCAAACATTTCATCGTCTTGCTCGCACTAGCATACAGTAGTGGCACATGCATGTAGTGGCGTTCTGTACATTTTGCCGGGTCCTTTTTCTGATGCTGCCGGCTCTAGCTAAGCTCATACTATGAGCTATCCAGCTCTTTGCAAGAATGCAAGTTGTATTAGCCGGTCATACTATCAGCTATCCAGCTCTTTGCAAGAATGCAAGTTGTATTAGCCGGTCCCTCCGTCCTAAAAAAGGACTCTAGCTCTTGTTTTTTATTAAATCAACTTTTTTAAGTTTAATTAGCTTATATACAAAATAGTATTAATATTTATGACTCTACGAAGATATAGTGCTTACTCAACATTATAAATCTTGGTAATATTTTATATATTTAAATATTTAATCAAACATATTTTTTAAGAAAAAGGTAGTAAAGATTGTAATTTTTCTTCTTTTATGTTGAAAGTAGTGCTCATCTAGGATTATCCCGTCATGTAGAATCCAAGACATGACATTTCAGGAGGAAGAGGAGAAGAGGTCTCGGGCTAAGATTTATTACCTCCACACTAGATTACTGTCAAAATCTAGTTCTTCATCACTTTATAGAAATTGATATTTTGTTGAAAAATATTCTGCAATAGTTTGTTTAATTAGATTTGTATATATAAACATTCTCTAGCTATTTTGGATTTTTCGTTAGTCAAACATAAAAAACAAGAATGACACTTTAGGAAAACGGTTGGAAATGCAAAGATATAAAAAATGACTTTTATTGAAACAACTTGCCTGATCGGTGACATGACTGTACATGGACGGGCCCAGATGAAATTGGCCCACCCGGCCCGATCGAAGCAGCAGAAGCCCAGAAGCCCCCTCATGTCGTCTGAATCTGACAGTTTCTCAAAAAAAAAAAGTACTGACAACACTTTTTTTACTGCAATCTACGACATGCTCATGCATGATGCATGTTATTATTAACATAGGCTTAGAACAACTGATGAGCTGTCATGCATCTTTTATTATGGTTCCTATTCCAATTTCCAAAGCAAAGAAAAGTAGAAAACAAATTACAAGGACATATACTAGCTCCCACATCTAAAAAAGATACAAATGTCTATGTGCATGCACAAGAGATATAAACTTAATAAATACAAATGTCTATGTGCATGCATAGGAGATGTTTTCCTTTAGTACAGATGGCCTCCCTAGCAAATACAACAACAATTTTACTCATATAGTTAATAGTCTATATTTATATTAAAAATTATAATAAAAAATCTTATCATATATATATTCGTTGATGTTTTCTAGATAACAAGATTATTATGTAATAAACAAAAATTTAGATTTTACTAATTAATGTTTCGTTATATTTTCCACTTTACTGAGTAACATTATTATTACATATCAATTCGCTTTTCAGCATGAATCGCAGTACAGACATAGACGAGCACACATGCGCGCGCAGGCATTCACCCCGATAAGTAAACAGACATATCCTACTACCGATGCTATATGGCCCAAAAAGTAAACAGACACATCCTACTACCTAAAATAATACTCAGATGATAATAATGTTTATGTAACCCTAAACCACGCAAGGAAAACACTAAGCAATTATATTTGCAGATCATGATCCTAAGGATCCACCAATGGTACAAGGGTTATGGTAGATTCGCATCCCTTTGTTCAACATTCGTCGCTAAATGTTTGTCTTCATCGTTATTCACCCCATAAATTTGTTCAGACACAAGTTGAGAAATCCTACTACCTAAAATAATATGTCTCAATACATATATGTTGGTTATGTTCCCATATAATTGTGTTGGTAATTTTCGATTATGTCATGATATGTAGAACCATGAGCCACCACGCGTCTCACTGTCGACAAACACAGATATCTACTACTGGAGAAATAACATTGATACTCACATCAAAGATTAGAATAAATCCGAGAAAATAGGAGCAGTTGCATCGACGAATAACCTAGCTAGCAGATGGTCATATTTAACTAAAAATCCCAAAAGTGATGAGCTACTGTCAATTTTGCATATAGATTGGATCCATTTATCCGGTCCCCGGGCCTCTGCGTGCACATAATTCCTGGCTCCGTCGCCGACAGAACCTGTGGAAATTTAACCTAGTAGCCGTTTACAATTGCTAAGCGACAATGCAGAAAAGCTAGTCACAAGCAGGCGTATTAATCCAAGACAGCAACACTGTCCAATGTAAGGCTCGATCTAAACCAACAACAGGGCAGGGAATGGCATGGCATGTAGCTCTAAACAAGACGAGACAAAGACGCTACTACAGAGGTGTGTGCAGATATGCATATATACTGGCCTTGGACTGGGAGACATGGTGCACGCAGTGTCACGTGGGGCAGGTACGCGCAGGATAGTGAGATACTGTTGCCCACGGAAGTATACAAACGGAAAGCTTCAGAGGAAGGCCCTTATCATATATATCAAGTATAGTATGGCTACCAGTGTAGCACTAGTATACAATGCCAAGCAAGCAAAGGGACAAGGGGAACACGATGGATGAAAACATGTAGAAACACTGCATGCGTGTTGTTCACCGATGGCCGATCGGTAGATTTGCCTGCCCTGCTGCCTCTCGCACAGTTAACAGCACCCGTGATGCACGCTTATTAGCTTGCATTGGTTAGCTAGCTAGAGCCTCGGAAGTCGTACGGTGTACGTATATGTGTCGCCGGAGGCATACTGTACTGTCTGTCGTTCATATGTTCATGACCAATGCAAAAATAACCACATGCACGTCTTGAAATCCAGCTTCAATTCGTTCCACAAAACCTAGCTTGAGATGCAAAGTCTAATTTTGTGTGTGTAAGTTTAATCGTGTACTCCCTCCATACAGAAATAATTAAGTGCCTCATTAATCAGGGGCGTAGGGAGAATTCAGTTTTTACAGTAATCCACGAGCTGGTACTCTGTAAAGAAGGGGAAAGGAAAAGGCATGCACTGAGCGTACGTGAAGTCTGATCGATGATTATCTAGCTACATGCATTCAGATTCTTCAGTTCTGGGATCGGATCCGTGTTCCGATCCGACCCATCAGGCGACAGGCAGGGAATGAAAAAGGAAGAGAGGTCAATAATATGGTCATGATGTTTACAATCATCTCCGGGCAGACATGCACACAGTAGGGATGATGGCAATGCAAATCGTAGTAAGCTCAGGTCTGAAGTGACGCTACGTCCAGCACTCCAGCAGCAGATAGTGAAGAGTATGCTCGTGTGTGTTGTGTCTTGTGTCACGGCTTGCACAGCACCACAGTGGCGAGCAGTTCGTATACAGTATACTGCTGCTCAGTTGCAGCGCTTGATTGTGATGATTGATGAAGGAGTGCGATCTTCCGATGGATCCGTTCTGGATTAGCTTCTCTGACAGCTAGCATTCGTGGGAGTGACTAACTATATACTACCACCTCGATCGACCAATGATCTCGGGTTTTAGTATTAATATTATTATTATATTATTATTATTAGGCATGTGCTATAGGATATTAGGATATATATACAAACTGTGATGTGATATATACAGTGAACCTGATGAAGAAACATATCATTCTCTCTCGCTATTCTTCCACGCTCGTCTAGTAGCATGTGTTAGCTAAATATATGGAGTACTACAGCAAACCGAGAAACTAGTTACGCCATATGCAATTTCATTCGTCCGCTGTGCTGAAGACATGGTACGTGGCTCCAAGAACATGCATGATTGTGTAGCCCCAGTGCAAAATGCAAGCTTCAGCTGTTACTGCTTGTCTCGCCGGAATAACCGGCATTCTGTCCGAGATCAGGGCGTAACGGAAAATGACACCCGGGTCACGTTGCTCTCATGCATCGATCGTCCCCATCGTCAGATTCTCGTACGGGACCTCTCGCATGCATCATCGATGCATGCATGGTCCATGCATGTATGCCGACCAGGTGCGTATTTATCGGCACAAACACGTATCCATGCATGAGGTTTCATCTTATTATTACCGTGGCTAGCTAGTTAGGTTGTGCTCGCCCTTGTATTATATTGAACAACGAAATGAAATGCTTTATGGAATGAGTAGTATATCATAATAACAAATGACTTTGAATGATTTATAATACTTTTATTCGCCAAAAAAAAGTTAATACTTTTATTTTTTTATGAAAAACTGTGGGGGAGAGCCCCACGGTGCGCCACTTTTTATGCCAAATACAAAAAGATGACCTAAGGTCATCGCTGAATCGATCAGATCAGTGCCGGCCCTGAGTTTTTGAGGCCTGGGGCGAAACAAAAATCTGAGGCCCTCTGTGCATACGCACTATAACACGAGTAAATACACATGTGTATATATATATATATATTTATTTATAAATATTTAACTGTGCATGTAAAAGAAATATCCATATGCAAGAATTCATAAAATGTACAGATACGTTAAAAATTCCTTCTAACATTCCTCGATGCAAATTCATTGATGATGTTAAAGTTTACGAAACAATTAGTTCAAAAAATTAACCCATCTACTCTACTCGTGCTTTGGCTCAGTGTGGCTCACCGCCGATCGTCGGTTTGTCGTCGCTCTTTAGGGCCAGGCGAAGTCGGCGAGTCGCGAGATCGCAGCCCGCGTCGAGTCCAGCGTCTCGCCTCTCGTGGTCTCACCGTCGGGCCCGTCGCCCGTTGTCGCGCTCGCGGCCTCACGCGTCTCACAGTCGTAGTCTCGCGTCCGGCCGGCAGCCGCCGATCCAAATCGCCGCCGCAAACGAGAAGTCGCGGACGTGGAGTCGAAGTGGAGTTTGCGTGTGCGTGTGGCTTCTCGTGAACGCTAGTACTTTCTCTATTTTTTTTAATGCGGTCTCGCTCTCGATCTTCTCACGGAAGCCAGGAATTGCAGCCGGCAACTTCAGTAATACGTGTATGCGTACTTGGGGTGAGGCCCTGCCAAATCGGAGGCCCGGGGCGGCCGCCCCGCTTGCCCGTGTCCAGGGCCGGCACTGGATCAGATTGAAGAAGACATTAGTTCCTAAAATTTGACAACCAAGGACTAGGACCTAGCGGTCTCTGAAAAAAAAAAACCCTAGAAACCTAGTAAGTTGTTTTGGGAGAAGAAGGCGAGAAATTGCCCACACCAATCCCAACAGAATATATCATCCCTCCTTTCTCCTTATTTACTTATACGGATATTTACATGCTAGAGAGATTGTTTGTTCTCGATCCTTTAGACCTTTACTCTCTCTCTCTCTCTCTCTCTCTCTCTCTCCATACAATGGATTCAGGTTTGATCTAAATAAAACTACCTTAGGTATGACTAAGGGTGCATTTGGTATAGGAATAATGACGTAACGGAAACGTTTCAAATTCTCAATAGGAATAATCACTAGAATTGTTGCCAAACACCATTACACCACAAAGAGAGAAATATTTTAGGGAAAATCACTTACTAGAACATATTCTCATTTTGTGCTAGTCGAGAGATACACAGAAAACATAGTTTCTCCCGATTCTAGTTCTAGTTTTCAGAATCCAGCGAGTTAGCAAAACAGTTCCACAAAGTAGTTATGATTCATCGGAGAAACATTTTCGAATAGAATCCCTCAATCCAAAATGTTTTCACGGGAATCTTGAACCTTTACCAAACAAGTGCTTAGTCTATACCAAAAACATAACATTTGCGTCTCAAATAGCTAAACTATGAATACACATTTCATAAGATATGATCTAATGATGCTCATTTGATATTGAAAACACTCTATTATTTCTAAAATTTAGTCAAAATTTAGATGAGTTTGGTTTATATATCGCAACTCAAAATCCACTACGTATAGTTTTAGTAATTTGCTCCATCCGGCAATTGTCCAATGCTTTACAGTCTACTACACCGTCCACAGGCATGCATCTGCTGCACACAGATCATATCGAATGGTTTCAAAAACAGATCACGCTCGCACACAGTGTCACAGTGGCACACAGTACACATATATGGACGTTCGTGTACAGTGTTATTATTTTCTGGAGCTGAAGATTGCTGTCGTGCATGACAACATGGGCCATACTCGATCGGACCACTGGTGCGCACTGAGGCTGAGCCTAGCCGAGAGTCACGTGAATGGCTAGCTACACGACGCCTCATGTTTGCCCGTTGCCACGCCGTCGTGTACAGGCGCGCACAGCCTTAACCGTCCCTACGCATGTCTGCTGCAGCGCACTGCACTCTGCCACTCACCTCCAGTCACTGCCATACTACGCCACTCACCTCCAGTCACTGCCATACTACGAGCCGCAGAGCTGCTGCCTGAAGCTAGCTGCTATGAGCTCCATCAGCAGCTCTGGTTTGCAAACTGATGAGTTGCAAACTGATGAGAGAGCCTGTGCAAATGAAGAATATACAGTCACACAAGAACGAGAGGCCAGCTGCTGTGAGCGAGGGGATCGAAGAAGACGATGCTGCTCGATCTCGTTCTGCTGCTGCTGATGTTGTTGTTATCGATCCGAAATCTGAAATCCTTCCCTACCTGCTACTGTACTGCCTGTTAGCACGCAGAACGTACCACGCCAAAATGCACGGGGTCCGGCCCTATCATCTCGTCTCGGAATGTATGGCACTATATATGGCAGCAGCATGTCGTAGTAAACATTCAGAATTTTCTCTGTGACGCCACTACAGTGTCGAACACGTTCTGCCAGGGGCCGGAACACCACCGCGCCAGCAAACAAGTGCCCGTGACGAGCTGCTAGCCGCCGGCCGGGGATCGTCGTCTGAACGACAGGATCGCGCGGCCCCGGCCGGGTATAGATCGATGTTGCTGGATCCATGCGAGCTATATATGTCGACCTTGTTTCGTAGCTAACATATAGCATGCTGCTTGCAGCAGCTGTTCATACGGATTGCTGCATCGGATTTGCCCGGCCTTTTGCTACTACTACTTTGCTTCCTCTTTTATATTCTACTGCTGCTAGTGTCTCTGCTATACTGCGGCTACCGTGTATCAGTATCAGTGTATCTATCCATGTGTATCCTCCGGCGCCGTTCGTCTCTTATCCGCGACCGCATCAGGCGCCCTCTGCAGCTTGTGGTGCCTGGTCCCGGATCCCCCTGATTGGATGATTACGGAATTATTGCCCACCACGCAAGTTTCTTGCATTGTGTTGCGTCCAAATTGTCAAGTAGTTATTGCTAACTAAGCGCTGTTCACACTGTGTGCCACATTTTTATCTTTGACAAAACAGATTCGATGGATTCTTGAGGGAAAATATAGCGGTGACACATTTCTCCAGAGGATAAATAATATATATGTGATGCAACTCAGCAACTGCAATGGTACATATATTAAGAGAAACTCCAACTGTTTGGTAAATTGCACTTGGCAAATCTCTATTTTTGCCAAGTCTAAACCCCAAATGCCAAGTGAAAAAAAGAGGTCTCTCCAACAGTTAGCTATGTGGAGTTGGCAAATTAAAATTTCGTGGCCCACATGTATGAATTTTTTGGGCTGCCTGGTCCATCGGACTTCCTTCTCCGTGCCCCTTCACTTCTCCGCGGCCAGGACGATCGAGCTTCATCTCCACGCGCGCGACAGATCGAGGGCCGATCGACCGGCGCCATACCGGCGCCCCACCGGCCACCGGCGCCCCACCCCAGCGGCGGTGATACTTCTCCTCGCGGCGGCGACACCAGATAGGCCAAGCGACGCGCGACCACGCGCGCGATATATAGCGCGCGTCCTATTTTCGCGCCCGCGGGAAAGGAAGGCTGGGTCCCCTTCGCACGCGCGGGAACACCGGAGACGGTCCAATTTCGCGATATGCCAAGCGCGGTGGTGCGCGCATATATGCGCCGATGGGGGCAGATTTTGCCAAGCGTGTAGATTTGCCAAGTTAATTTGCCAAGTTGTTAGAGGAGCTTTTTTGTGATTTTGCCAAAAATATAGATTTGCCAAGTGAAGATGCTAAACTGTTGAAGTTGCTCTAAATAAAGCATAAAATTTGTATCTTAGATAGACAATCTTAGTGATAAAAATAAGGGGAAGTACCTCAATTCCAAATTATAAGTCATTCTAAGAATCTTGAAGAGTCAAAACTTCTCGAGTTTAGAGAAAACTACAAATATTAGTGACATAAAAATGTATACTGTGAAAATATAATTAAGAAAAAGTTAATGATAGTTAATTGGCATAATGAATAGTATTATACAATAAATATTATTATATTAACGTTTAAATTTGGTCAAACTTGAGATGTTTTGATTCTCCAAGATTTTTAGAATAACTTAATATTTGGGATGGAGGGAGTACTTATTAGTGTCCACCTCGCGATCATACATAGTATGAATGTCACGCGTGTTGAGTTTGGAGGCAAGAGATGAACTTAGTTTAGAGTATTTGGATCTAGTAACAATATAAACATTTAGTATATACATAATACACTAATAATATGTAAGATGGTTAGTAATGGGATGAAGTCAGTGGTAGGCAGGCATTGGGGGAACTCCATCTTAATTACTCTCATTTTCTCTATTCATGGTGCTCCCTAGCATGTAGGGGGCATGAGCTCCCCCTCACCTCTTCCCTTAGCGCTCTAGTAGGATCCACACTTGATAATCACCAATAACTAGGGCAGTTGCAATGGCCAAGTGTAAGGTCCTAGATGGCTAGAGGGGGGGTGAATAGCCTATAAAAATTTCTACAAACTCACTAAGCAAACTTCGTTAGATAAACAAACGGCGGAAAGCAAGTTATGCTTAACCTACTAGGTGTTGCAAGCCTCCTATCCAACAATTCTAGTATGTGATCACAAGTACACACAAGAGCTACCACTAGTGATCAAGAGTTCTACCCACGGGATTTAATCTACACAAGGAGTGGTTCCCGACCGACCACACAAGCAATTCTACCCACGGGATTTAGTCTACACAAGTTGTGGTTCCCGACCGACCACGCAAGCAATTCTACTTTGCAAGAATGTAAACAAGATAATGCGAGAGAGGGTAGGAGCTTGTTATACCGACGCGTAGAGTCGAGGTTGCCAATGACCGAGAGAATGAACAATTAATTACAATCGGCAACACACAATCGATGACGACCAATCACCGGGAGACAAAGATGAACACAATTGTTTTATCCCCGGATGTTCACTTGGGCACCGCCAAGCTACGTCACCCGTTGTGTCGATCAACACCTAGATGGTCCTTTGGTGTGACCCTCAAGCCACTTGCCCCGCAAGGCACTTCCCGCAAAGGAAACCACAAGGCGCCACTCTCAAGTGAGATACACAATGACACGCGCAATCCAATAGAGTTACTCTTCGCGATCCCCGCGAGGTGAGCACAAGAACCTCTTACAAATCAACCGGAGGTGGCCAAGAACATACACCTTCTCTTGCCAACGCCTCCAACAATCTCCAAGCCGGCTAGGAGCGGTACTCTCCAAGAGTAACAAGAAATCCACCGGCTAAACCACCCACAAGTGCCACTAGAATGCTCTCAAGCAATGCAATGCACTAGGTGATCTCTCAATCTCACTTTGGATGAGCAACAAGCAAGAGAGATGAGAGGGAGAGTGTTTCTCTAGCACAAAGGATGAGCAAGTGAGTAGAAATGGGCAAGAGAGCCTCCCATGGCCGGCCAAGGGGCTATTTATAAGCCCAAGGCGAAATCCAACCGTTACCCCTCGGCGGCCGATTTCAACCCGCCGGACGCGTCCCGCGGCTCAAGCGTCGGACGCTTCCGGCGCCTCCTCGCGCCGCCGCGACAGCCGACCGTTGGCGGCCCAACGTTCAAATCACCTCGCGTCCCGCCGCGTCCGCCACGCGTCCGGCGGCCGCGTCCGGTAAACGCCGCGCTCGTAAACTTTCGGTCGCGTCCGGCCCACGCCGGACGCGGCCAGCCTCAAGGCGTCCGCCGCCGCCCTCGCCCGGCGCCAAGAGCCTCGCGGACGAAGCCTAAGACGCGCCGGACTGCCGCACGCGTGAACGGCCCGCGTCCGCCGCGTGCGTCCGGGCGCGTCCGACCCGCGACACTTCGCTCACGCCAAGACACAATGCGCCGGAGCGTCCGGCGCCCAAGCCTCGGCGTCCGGCGCATCAAAACTTCGTTTTTCAGCCCGTCGTGACGCAACTTCTCGAACATGCTATCCAACAAGTATACCAACTTGATCAACAAAGATAGCATGAATTCAACCAAATTTTGCATCCGGCGCAATAGAAAATATGCATCCATTTTTCTCACAGGCTCGGCGGGAGGAAGAGAGGGACCCAAACCCATCTCTACCCTGCAAACCACAGCGCACCAAAACGCCACCTTTGTAAATGTGCCAACACCACCAAGTGTACATCTCCATGTGCTTGTGTGTTAGCTTTTCACAATCATTTCCCAAAGGTTAGGTTAGCTCACTAGGCCGTACATGCAATGCACTTCATGAATTCACCTAGTGGCACCCGTGCGTCGAATAGCCGATAAGACTCCCCCTCTTAATAGTGCGGCTATCGATCCTAAACCACTCACACCCTCTATGGTGTCTTGAGTGCAAAACAAAATGGCCCTATCGGTTATACCTTTGCCTTGAGCCCATTTTGTTCCTCCAAATGATATGAACACTTCACACCATCATGTGACCGTCTCGATCCATCGACCTCGACTTCACTTGCCCTTCACCGTGCATCGGTCCATCGGCGCCCTAGTCTTGCCCGAGCTTCACCATCGCATGGTCCTTCACTCCCAAGCCTTGACTAGCCCTTCACCTTCAACACCGGTCCATGGAGCCAAGCACCGTCTTGATCTTCATCTTTGATCACATGACACGTGTCATGCTTCATATTCAATATGCTCATCATGTGGACAACCTTTCTCTAAATCAACCACTTAGATAAACAAGGTTAGTCCTAGGTTTCATCAATTAGCCAAAACCAAACTAGGGACTTTCACCAAGTCATAGCCATGTATTTTGGGGCTATGACTCCTGTAAGGCTTGACTGGACCTTGATGTTGTTGTTGATCATGGCTGCAAAATGGGTATGCATGTATATAGTATGTATTTTTAATAGTGGTTATTATATAAATGGAAAATTATTTTCTACCATACAAATATATATATATATAATACATATATGTTTTGCCTCTCTAGGACTCATGCAAGTGTTCTTCGTCAACCATATGTTCATGACGTCCACCAACGTTAGAGATGCCATCCTCTATGCTACATCACCGGCAACATGTATCTCCATCTTACTCTCATTCTCTCCACCCTTGGTGCTCTCTAGCATGTAGGGGGCATGAGCCCCCTCACCTCCTCCCTTATCACTTTCGAGGATCCACCCTTGACCATCTCTAATGACATCATCAGTCTCTATATATACGCCTCTCCCTAGTGACGGTCAATGAGCCTCTCAATAGCTGGAAAACGGTCCTTGACCAGACTCCATCGTCAACTCCAGTGAGTGAAGCGGGAGGGCCATGGCCCAATCCCAGACACGGTGGTCCCCATGCTGAGGTGTAATGACCTACCGGTGCTCGATCTACTAGATTGATGATTTGTGACTTACTGTATCGTCCTAGATGATCAATGAATCATTGCCCACCATGCAAATTTCTTGCATCTGCTAGCTGGCTAAGTTGTACACACTGAAATTTTTTTGTGTCTAATAAAAAAGGTGGGGTTTTTTTATAGAAAATATAGCTATGATACAATTTGTTTGATGAGGAATAATATATATTGCGACTGCAAAAGGAATGTATTAAATAAAACATTGTTTTCTTGTATCTTTGACAGGTTTATTACTGATAATAATTAAGAGGGAGATAAGTCCTACTGGTCTACCCCAACCAGGCGCCACGTTGTTGAGGTCAATGGCAACGGTGGCAATGCAATACGAAGCATCACAACACATATCTTAATATTATTAATCAGAAACAACACAACAAATACTCCATATTATTCCCATTTTGATTTCTTCAATGATTAACTGAAATTCCAATTAATCATTTGAATCGTTGTTTTTACATAAATAATAAGTAAAAAGGCGGTAGATGTGTTAGAGGAAAAAACTGTAGACATTCTCATAAACTTCTGGTCATTAATTTTGAATTACTCCAATCATCATAGGAAATGACAATAGGATATATTTTTATTCTCTAGCAAATTACTTTTACCATGAGAAATTCTAAATTAACAACCTATGCAATTATGAAACAAGATTTAAAGTAGCACCTAAATTTTCTTTACCTACAACTGTAATTATAAAATATATTGTAACATAAACTATCTCTTCTTTGATCGCATCATATGTTATAAACTAAATATCCAAAATCAACACCTAAACTACTAATACTCCCTCTATATTGATAGTTCAGTTGTTTTGGACAAGATTTAGGTCAAACATTGGGAATATAGATTATGAATAACTCTTCAAGTTTTTGAGTTTGAAAATGCAAAAATTATATGAATAGATTTGTCTTGAAAAGTACTTTTATAAAAATATACATATATCACTTTCTAAACAAATATTTTTATAAAAATAAGAAGTCGTAGTCATACCTTGGAGACTGTGTCACTGTCCAAAATGACTTAAATTACCATGGAACTTAAGCTTGTTATGGAAAATAATTTAAACCCATGATGTTAGTGTATATGAACAAGTACCTGTGTAATTTAAGATTTTTAGCCACAATTAATTGTAGCGGGGATTGATGGGCCATTATAATCCTAGCAATAATTTTTTTAATAGGAGCAATAAAATGTTAAATCTATGTCGATCCTAACATCATTCTCTAACACAATGGAGTATATATTATGGTATGTTTGTGAGGGCATTCACAGTGCAGATAGAGTCTAAGAGTATTTATTATCCTCTTATTTAGAACGTCCGCAATGGTAATAGCTAGTACTATCTACATAGTCAGCTGACATGGAGTAGAGAGACAAGAAAAAAAATATTATTTTATATAACTAGGTCCACATGTTTCTCTCACATATTCTTGAGCTATGTGAAATAGATAAGCTATTTGCTTGTAGCTAGTGAGTACTCTCTCCTACTTTTTGCTTGCCACGTCACATCTAGATAGCCAAATAGATAGCCACTGCGGACGCCCTTATTGTGTTTTGGTGATGTGAGAGTATATTTATTGAAGAGAAAGGCAGAAAAACTAAGACTCCAAATCTTATTTAGATACAAGTCCACAATCTTCGAGGTAATATACCGTCATATGAGTAAAATACAATAAATAGGAAGATAATCAATAGTCTTGGACTTTACAATAAAGTCTTGCATTGGGATCGGACTGCCCTGGTAATAATATCTGGCGGTTGTTTTCTTTTCTAAAATTGTCTACTCTGTATAGTAAGCAGCTTGAAAGCTACTCGCTTCATCCCAAAAAATGACGTTTTTGACTTTGAAACATCGTATTTGATCATTCGTCTTATTTAAAAAGTTTATAATATTATTTATTTTGTTATTATTTGTTTTATCATTAAACATATTTTAATACAATTTATCTAATTTATAATTTACATAATTTTTAAATAAAACAAATAATCAAACATTAAGTCAAAAACGTTATTTTTTTGGAAGAAGTGAGTACCACACCACCGTTTTCTGCCCAAAAGGGATTCAGGACACCACCGTTTTCTGCCCAAAAGGGTTCCAGGATCGAGCGGGCAGACGCACTAGCATGCTGACACGCAGCTGCTGGAATCAATGTCTGCAACAAAGCGCGTTTATTTTCTGGAACATGACGAGGAAAAGCACAAGCGTTGAGTTCGAGTCCGAGTGCCCCTGGAAATCCGAGTCGCTTTTTTCCATGGCACTTTCGTTTCGTACAGTAGTCGTGTAGACACGGATTCCTGGATTCTTGGCCCTCGAGCCTCTCACGGCTGTCACGGATCTGTGACTGTGAGAGTGATTGTAGAAGAAAGTCAAATGCTCACCGTACCTAAAAGCCTACTAGTACTTGTAGATCGATCGAATCTCTCCAAAAGGTCGATGCTTTGCCGCTGATCAACAACCTATAGTCAGCTCAGCCAGGAAGGCAATGGGGTCCAGCGTTTGTTTAACATGTCAACATGGTAGTAGGGGAAAATGAGTTTTTATGATAATAAAATCTGGCCAATATATAGTCTTCACCATATTTGAAATCGAATGAAACATCGCTGGAAGCTATTGGAAATTGAGTAATGGAACGTCGCCGGGAGCAAACCAAATGAAACTTTATTGAAAATTAACATACAAACATTTAGATACTGAACTGTCAGAAAATTGTATACCGTGTTTAGCTGACATGGTACTGCCAGAAAGAGTACAATGAAACCTACCACTAGTAGTAATGGTCCCATGTGTCGAAGAAATGTGAGTGGTTGTATTAGCCTAATGAGATAGTAAGCTTTACCAGTTGAGAAAATGAGGTGAGCTGTTCTTGTCTCCGAAGGACATACTGTAAACCTCAATGCTACTGGTCCGATTTCAATGAGTTAGCCTCAGCTACACTCTTTTTTTTTTTTGAGAGGAATTCTCGGGAGATAAGGTGTTTCGTGATAAACAGCTGAAATAGAACGGAAAAAAAGATAACACACTTACTCAACAGCTGAAGTACAGCTGAAATAGAGAATAGTTCAACGGTACCATTCCAAGAGGAACCGGTAAAAACGTGGCGTAGACGACGTACCAGAGCCGGCCTGTAGCAGACTACTGGTAACATGTGTCTATAACA